>QXEO01000389.1:1200000-2400000 GCA_007115705.1 Dactylis glomerata | reverse complement strand
ACACCAACCCCACCTCTCTGATCTTCACTTCTAACTACACCACTTTGACAACACCACATTTGAACTTATGCCATCATAACCATTCTAGACCTTAATCACTATCTTCATCTCTAAATCTTTAAACCATCTTTAATCACTAGCAAACAATCACCTTGACACTCCAGCGCATTCAGCACCCTCATCTCCCACAGGTCGACCTGCATGCTACAGTAGCCCCTTTTGACTGCTTGTGCTTGGAGCAAGGAGAGGGAAGGGACGATACCCACCTTGCAAAGATTTAGCAAATCTTGCTCTAACCTACACCATCCACTCCATCTAGTAATCATGCACGTACCAGCAACCCCACACCACACCTCTAGCCCTCCTGGCATCCTCTCCAGGTAGCCCCAACTCCCTCTCTCGCTGGCTTGCTCTATGCCGACATGGGCATGGTTAATTTTGAAAACACGGTCCTCTTCCTACACCACCTCGCCACTGGCCTCCCCTAACCCTCCTCGAGTTTTCCCTAGCACGGTAGCTCTTTGTACTTTTCCTCTTGGCCTCAATCGACCATGCTCTGAGAGCCAGCACTTCGTCGAACACGTGGCGGGCATTACTTTGGCATTCTCCCTGCGAGCTGACCGGCACTCCCCTGCCCCATGACGTTGCCAGCGACCGCGCCTCACTAGACTTGACCCGCTGGCGCAGCCCGTCCCCTCCCCTCGTCGTCTTGTTCCTGTCCCGTGCACCGCCCGCTCGAGCCAATGCGTGTCGAGCTGTGCCGTCCATGGCCGCGTGCACGCCACCTTCCCTCCCTATTAAGCACGCCCAGCTCCTATCCTTCTCGCTCCCCAGTGCCCCCTCTCGCTCAGAACTGGCCCAGCCAGAGCCCCTGCTCTCCTCCCTCTTTTAATCTTCCTCGCCTCCGTCCCGAGACCCACCGCGAGTGCATCAACGCCGCCGGCGAGCTACAGACCTCCTCCCGCTCCTCTCCCTCTTCCTTGAGCTTCACCTTTCCTCCCTGAAGCTCACACCATTATCCATTTGTTTCAGGGACGTCGAAATCATCGAGTCCGACCTCGACTCCCTCCGCCCGGCTCCGGCCTCCGACGAGGCCACACCTCTGGCCAGCTTCGGCAAGCTCGCGTGGCCTCATGTGGTCGGCGACCTCGCGCTGGCCCTTTTCCCATGAAGCTCGCGGCCGCGCATGCCCTGTAGCCATTTCTGGTGAGCCCCACCGTCCTCCCTGCGATCCCTGGCATCTCCGTCGAGTAGCCAGGAGGCGTCGTACGTGACTTCTATCCTGTAGCATGACTTTTAAAGCGCCTCTCTTTTTTTAGTCAATTTTGTGGGGCAGCTCAACTAGGCTGGCTTGGCTCTGATCGGCCCGGATCCAGTTGAATTCGGCCCGTTGACATAATTTTTTTCAGAGAACAAATTAATTCCTGCTAGATCAGTGTTCCGAAATAAATCACCATAAATTCTATGAGCCCAGAAATTTCTAGATCTAAATTTCTAATGAATCCTTATACAAATCTCTATCATGCAGAACCATCTTTTAGCTATTTTATTCTATAGAAAATTCCTGAGAATTTATCAACTCAAATATATCCAAATCACCACTAAATCAATATCTAGAGTTTTAGGTAGTATTTAAGATTGAATCCAATTTTGCTGGATAGGTATCTGGAATACCTTTCAAATGCCACTGGTCTAGATGCAAATAGGGTTTTATTCTTGGCATGGTTGTTTTTGTAATATACTACCAGATCGGACTTTAGGGAATTTTAAAACCTAATCTGTGAATGATTTTTGAGTGAACCCAATTTTGGGTAATCCTGTACTGTGAATGCTTGCTACTGACCATAGGATAAATTTTTCTGAGCTTTTATGATTTTCTGGTAGATTCATCTCTGAATCAGTAGTTATTTTCACTATAAAATGCATAGTTTATTATCTGTTAATCAGAAAATTGCAAATCCAATTTTGTTGGGTTTGTATTGTTGTTAGCTATCTGTAGGTACCTTGTTTTCCTGCTGTATGTTCTTGTAGACATGTTTGTTAATCAAAGTGCTTAAATGGCTTTGTGTGTTTCAGAAATTACTTGTTAATAGGAGTAATATTTTCTGAACCAAGAGTCACTTGTTTTAGTATCTTACCGGTCACTAGTACCTGTAATTGAGAAATGTACCCCTTGCTTGATTATAATTAGTATTAATCTATTAGTGTTGAGTCCTAGTGTGAAAACCCTATTTTTTAAGTAGGGAAAATAATTGGAAACTTGATATTGTTGTATTGCACCCCTATAGGAGAGAATGTTTTCACCCTACCTCTCTGGTTGTGTGTTTGAGATGGCTTGTTAAATGTTTGCTCCTTTGCATGCTTGTGTGGTGATTGAATGCTTTTCTTTCATTTTGCGATGCTAGATTCAAATGCCATCGGAGAGGAAGAGGACTACCTCAAGAATGCATAAGAAGGAAGTGGAACACTTTGAGTACTTCTTTTAAGTAAGGAGCCCAGGGACTTAGCTATTCAAGGCAAGCCATCTAAACTTGTTGCATATCTGATTCCAGTTTTACTTATTGCCTGATTTATTACTGTTTATGAAAATGCATTGTTTTATGTTGCTATTACCCTAAATAGCAATTGTTGGCAACTTGGCTCTGCAAGTCAGATGATATCATCCTCATGGATGACCCCTATCTTGACACCTACTTATTCCCCAGAATTAGTGGCATGATGGTTAGCATCATAGCCTTTGGAAAACTTTGTAGTGGAGCAAAAACTCTAGGTTGGGAACACTCAAATGGGACTTTGAAAAATGGTTTCGAAAACCTTGGAATAGTGCTCTATTCCACTGAAGTGTTTTCAGGAAAATGTGTTCTGGAAAATGGAGAAAAGGAGGAGGAGGATTTATGAAAGAGGGCATTGTGTATAAGTGTTCGCCAGGCCAATTAACCCGTGCAACCACGATTACCCTGGTATGGGAGGGGCTTAGCTCGTAGTTTGTTTATTTTAGTATGGGAGTCTCATAACTATATAAGGGTACGCAGTACCCCGGAATCTGGCTTGTCGCAAGTGGTGGGCAACAGTGTAGCGGGCCCGCCAATAGGCTACCTGCCCGGAAGACACTATGGGTCACCTGACGTGGCACTGGAGTTACGCTCGAACGTGGAGGTAGACTGCCAGGGTG
Organism: Dactylis glomerata; assembly: GCA_007115705.1. Lineage (NCBI taxonomy): Eukaryota > Viridiplantae > Streptophyta > Magnoliopsida > Poales > Poaceae > Dactylis > Dactylis glomerata. The sequence goes on along the minus strand of QXEO01000389.1, from coordinate 2,396,828 downwards.
TGCTGGGGAGGTACATACTCCATAGGGTAGATTCCCGTACTAAGGTAGATAAGCGAAAGGCTTTGATCGGGTGCTTGTCGTGGCATATGATGTATATCAGACTTGGTCAGGTGACCAATTGTAATTATACTATTTGGTACTGTAAAGGATGATATAATTCTGTTATCAACTCAGATATGTGGATTCACGACACACTGATCATGGGATCGTGAATTGTATGCATATCGGGTATTCCGGATGGGTAATCCGGGGTCCCCACAAGAACTCAAAAAGAAAGCGATAAAGCGGCAAACACAAATATTGGCAGAAATCTGTCAAAACAGAACAGCTGATAATGGTCGAATTTTTAGAGGGTTTTATGTTGCTCAAATCAAAAAGTGTATAACTAATGAAAGTTTGGATATAACCTGGGGCATATGTACAAGAAATCGCAGGTACAAAAGATATTCTGACAATTTTCACGAATTTTTACGGTGCAGCACCGAAATCTGTTTCAGGACAGCAACATCCCCAAATCTTACCTCACTCAAATTAGAGGCTTCTCTTGGCACAAAAACGAAATAAAAAGGATAATGAGAGGTTATTACAGTATAATAACTTCCAAGACTCAAATAAAAGAAAAAGAACTGAAAGTAAAAATATTGAATTATCTCCCAAGAGTGCTTTTCTTTAACGCCTTTGAGCTAGGCTCAGTAATTTGAGAAGATGCTCACATAAGAAATATGAATGGAAGCCAAAAAGAGCATCAAGGAGCAAATATAAAACACATTTAAGTCTAACCCACTTCCTATGCATAGAAATCTTGTAAGAAAATAAATCAAAGAAGCACATAGTAACAAGTATGGGTAGATAAAACAAGAGCAACTTTGGAACTTTCAATATAAAGAGAGGTGTTTTAGTAACATGAGAATTCCAACAACCATATTTTCCTCTCTCATAATAATTTTCAGTAGCATTATGAACAAACTCAATAATATAAATATCACACTCACCCTCTTTTATTAAGCATGGAGGGCGATCAAATAAGGTATTAGTTAAAGAGTTACTCTTATTGAGAGATAGACATGGGTAGCTCCATTCTTCCTCCTCTTGATCATCAAATGAGCTTCCAGTTTCAGCAATTTCTTCTTCCATAGGCTCCTTCAAGGCATTAGTCTCTTCCGTTGGAGAGCATCTATTAAGATATTTAAGAATATAGCCATTTTCTTCCTTGTAATTATCAAAGCAAAATTTAAGTATATCATAAACCTCATATTTATAAAGTGCATCATCAGTATTTTCAAGCAAATAAGCAAGTTCGAATGCACCCTCCCAAGCAATAAATTCTTTAATTTGTTCCACATCATAAAAGTTATAATTTCCATTAATATAAGAAGATATGGTAACATCATCATTATACTCACATTGAAAAGGGAGGTGTTTATACCTCCTACAGCAACAAGATCTATCAAAGCAATAAGTAACATTATAAGTAGAGCACACATTTCTAGCAATGATATACAATCTATTGATTTGTTCCCATAAGTGTTTCCCTTTTTGTGACAACCAATGTTCCTCATAATATTTCTGCTGTTCTTCCGTGAACCCACCTTGCCAAAAAGATTTAGTTTCAAAGAAACCAACCATTGATAGAAAGCATGATAAAGCAAGACAATAACAGACCAACAAAAATAACAACTATAAGAGAAACTAATTTTTTTTTGTATTATAGTGGTGTCTATCTAATTAACCTTTTTTTCAATCATATCGCTAGGCACCCCATTGTATGACATAGATGTGTAACATGATTTAGCTGAATGATCTCAAGATGTCAATGGCAATTCCATATTTTCTCGTAGAAGAGTGTTGGCTCACCTGAAACCATCTATTATACACACAATTTAACTAAGAATGTGTTGATCTAATCTGTATCCATTTTCATATTGAAAAAGAATGTTTTTTCATGGTCTAGATACTCACGTTTCCCATGTCCAGATGCAAAAAAACTTGGTCATGGTCCATTCTGGTTCACAATTTTGTCCTTGATTTTTGTTAAGAGAATGAAAAAGTTTGGTTCCTGAGCTAAGATTCATGCAATTTGTTCGGAAGCTCTCAAACTTTGTTCATCGATGTCATGATGCTGAAGACAAATTTAATACAGTTCCCAATCTGCAATCATGGTTCATTTCTTGGTAGATAAACCAAAATTTCTGTATATCTTTGGTTCTTCAGTCTTGTTGCATGAAGGGGAAAGAGGAATCATATCTGTAATTGATTTCCATGAACCGTTTGAAAATGTGATGGCGATGTACCATTCTGTATTCACCTTCAATGTGGTAGATCTAATGATGTTCATGGTATGTTCAGGATTATTTGTTTCTGTTGGATCTATGTTACTTCGTTTGTCCATTTTTACCCTGCATTCTATATTTAGTCAAAGTTAAACTAGATAGAGTTTGATCAAACATATTGTTAAAAATATAAAGTCTTATAATATCAAATATATATAACATAAAAGTATTTTTCATGATGATTCTAACGATATCTATTTTATATTGTAAATATTTATATTTTTTCCTATACATATAATCAAAGATAACAAAATTTGATTTTGCCTAAATCTAAAATACAGGATAATTTAGGACGGATGAAGTACTCCATTTTATACTCACTTTCAATGCACTGGGATTTCTTATGGATTCTGTGTCATGATGATCAATAATACTACTTCCTTCGGTTTTGTTTACAAGACATGCACGTAGTTTAAGATAAGCTTTGACCATTCATTTTTATCAACAAAAAATGAGATATATATATCATAAAAATTATATTGTTGAATTTATATTAAAAAGAAGTTTTCAATGGTATAATTTTTATGGTGTATAATTTATAATTTGTTGGCGAGAATTTGTGGTCAAAGTTTATCTTAAACTACGCGTATGCCTTATAAATAAAACTAGAGGTAGTATATCGGTAGCATGACTAATTTATTATGTTTTCACAATATCAGATGCATAACTAATTTTCTAAATAACTAATTATATAAGTTGGAACTACCAGACTTTCGCCCAATTAACGAACAGCCTTACAAGTTCAAACATCATTGTCCCCTTTTTTCCCTGCATTTATTTCAACAATATTTCCCAAACCAGTACTCTGGCCACCGCACCAAGGAATTTTTAATTGGTATTGCAGAACCGCCATGATTGTCTTGTTATCAGTGCTTCTAGATTAGCAAGTGGCACCACCAAGGGTGGCTGAGAGCATGTCTACCGGCGGCTCTAAAACGCCTTTTAAAATGTGGTCGGCGTGGAATTTGTGCTCGGGGCTAAAAACCGGCCCGCACCGGTGGCCTCAAAATCGCGCCGGCGCGGGGGCGAGCCCAATAAATGAGCTGACGCTCCCGTGCCGGCCCCTGCGCGGCAGGATCATATCGGGAGCGCCGGTACCTCGCGGCAGCGTCAAATCGACGCCCTGAGCCCCCTTGCTAGCGACACCACCACTTTTCCGCCGGATTCTCCCGCCGCTTTCTTTCCTGCCACTTCCTTTCCCGTCGCTTTTTCCCACCGCTTCCTTTCCCGCTGCTGTTTCCCGCCGAGGAACCGCCTTCCCACTGGGCGGCAGCTATAAATAGAGGAGCCGCCGGTGGAGGAGAGACACCGACACCAATGACAGACCAACGGGCGACTTAGGCGAGGCTGAGGGACGTGGCATGGCAGCGCTACCCCGACGATGACCTGGCGGCCGAGTTCGAGATGAGGGCGCTCTTCGACGCCGAGGAGACGGCCGCGTACGCCGCCGACCTGTACTCGCAAGCGGAGGAGCAGGGCGTCCTCGACACAGCGCACGCCGCCACGCGCCTCAGGGGTGAGCTCCGAGAAGAACTGCGGGCTGAGGGCTCCGGCGCCGGTGGCACCGAGGAGGAGTACATGCACCTCGACGACGACCTCACCTACCTCTAGCTCCCCACCGACGAGGAATCCGCGGAGTCCGCTGCCGAGCAGAGGACGCTGATGGCGTCGTTCGAGACGCAGCGCCATGACGAGTCTGCCCGGCGTCTCATGGTGGCCGAGAGAAGGGAAGCGGCGGACGAGCTGGCGGTGTCGCACCAAAGCGCGCGCCGATCGGCCTATCGCCATAACTTAGCAGTGGTGGACGAGGCGAGGGCGGCAGACGGTAGCGGCGGAACGGCGGCTGCAAGCAGAGCGTGCGAGGGCGGCGGAGTGGCGAGGGTGCGCGAACACCAATACCTCCTGCCCTAATACTACGCCGACGCTAGCATCACAGAAGATGCCCAACGCCGCTGGCAGCAGCTATGGGAAGAACGCCTCCGTCGTCGCCTGGAGACAGGCAACCATGGCGGCTCCGGCGGTTCCGGCGCCTACTAGTAGTGGGTAGTATAATAAGAATTTCAAGCGGTTTATACTCCGTTTGAATACCAGTTCGGGTGTTTCGGCTTCGAACTCAAATATGTAAAATATGTCTAATTTCGATGAAATCTAGCAATTTTAATGAAATTTAGCAAATTTAAAAATTACAAAAAAATATTAGGAGCAACGTTTTGGGACCACCGGTGTGGGAGCCCGACCCTGTTAGCTAATCCAAACTGTTAGAGTCGGTTTAGGCTACACTTTCCATATTACATAGCGTTTAGAAAGTGTGGTCGTGTTCCGTTTTGTAATCAGCTAGCTTGCTAGCTTATTCCTAGTTAGGTGCGTACAAGACTACTACTAGGTCGGTTTTGCTTTGAGTCCTACTAGGTTACGGTTATATTGTTTGGATACGAGTCAGGTTAAGGTCGGTCGCTGCACCTATATAAGCAGCGGTAGTCCCAGGTTTGTAACACCAGGAAAAAAGGAGAGAAATAAAGAGAAAAAGTTTAGAGCGTGCGATACGCACACTTGACTATAAATTTTATCTCCGTGTGTGTTCGTTTAGCTTCATGTGATTGATCCGTGGGCGAATCTGAACAATTGGTATCAGAGCAAGGTCGATCTGAAGCTACGCTTGCCTCGGGGAGGCGACCCTACTAGCGCCTCGGGGCGGGTGGTCGTCGGCGGAGCGACCAGGTGGAGATGGCAAACATGCTGTATTTAGCGAGGCAGCGAGAGGTCATCATAGAGCGAAGTGACGTGGTAGGGATGGCGAGAAGCTGTCATCTGCAAGGCGGTGGACGAGGATGATCATGATGGGAGAGGTGGTGCTGAGGTGCAGTACTAGGAGTCTCATGAGATCATCGTTTGGGTAGAGAAGTGTGTGCTGGAGCGAGCGGAAAAAGGATACAATGTCTCTGCGTTCTGTTCGTGGTTGATGAGTTTCGGCGAGTTCATGTACGGAAAGATGTGTTGCACGTACATCACAAGTTGTGCTGCCGCCGAAGGTGAAGTGTTGTTCGGTAAGATGCGTCACGACAACAAAGATATGGACTCGGACCGGTTAAGACGAGTTACCTACATGAGGCTATGCGTTTAGTCGGCATGTGGCACGCTAAAATGCGACAGCGTGGACCGGTAGTCCAAAGTGATATGTGGAGGAGTCGTTTGTGTGTCTCGGCGAGAAGATGAAGACCAACGTGAAGATGGATGCGCACTAGTCAGGATGAGTTCCTGCATGAAGCTATGTGTTTAGTCTACATGTGGCACGCTAAGATGCGACAACGTGGGCTGGTAATCTGGATGATATGTTGGTTAAAGTCTACCCATCGAAAATTTGGATTAGAAGATGATTGTTAGCTAATCCAAACTATTAGAGTCGGTTTAGGCTACACTTTCCATATTATGTAGCGTTTCAAAAGTGTGGTCGTGTTCCGTTTTGTAATCAGCTAGCTTGCTAGCTTATTCTTAGTTAGCTGCGTACAAGACTATTATTAGGTCGGTTTTGCTTTGAGTCCTACTAGGTAACAGTTTTATTGTTTGGATACGAGTCAGGTTAAGGTCGGTCCCTGTATCTATATAAGCAGCGGTAGTCCAAGGTTTGTAACATTGGAAGAAAAGGAGAGAAATAAAGAGAAAAAGTTTAGAGCGTGCGTATCTTGGCTATAAATTTTATCTCCGTGTGTATTCATTTAGCTTCATGAAATTGATCTGTGGGCGATTCCCAACAGGCCCGACCTCGATATTTTGGGAGGGCCTACCAACACCCCTAAAACGATCCGTTTGATCTCTATGCCAGCTACAATTTTGGGGGCGCCGGTGTGAGTAGCAGACGTCTCCATTTTCACATCGCAAGGTAGTAGCTCCCCTGCATGTTCTGATCGTGTTGTATCAACCACACAACCAGCAAGCATCGAATAACTCAACTTTTCCTTTCTCGATAAAGGGTGGCCACCGCACCCGTGGATACCTGCAGACGCTCGGCTGGGGTTTCATCCTCAATCCGTTGAACTCATCCCGATCGACGGAATCGATTTCCACGTCTTCAGCCAGCCGGGCGCCACGACCTGCTCCAGTCTCCCCCACCCGCCGGCCTAGGTAATATACCACAACCTCTAGATCCACACTACTATGTACTACTATGGTTTTTTTTTGCTTCTGGGATTACCATGCGCATAAACAGTGATGCATCTTTTTCTCTCATGTTGACAATCGATCCCTAAGAGCAGCCGACGACTTGCTGCCTCTAATGGGGGATTCAGACGATAGATTGGAGTTCACAGTGATGAAGGAAGAAGGGTACGAGATAAAGCAGCTGAGGGACCGAAATGATCTCCGCGGCAGGCTGTATATCTTTGGTCTCCAAAATGTTGAAAGCAAGGAGGAAGCTCTGGAAGCCAATCTGGCTGCCAAGGAACAGCTCGCAGATCTGGAACTGTGCTGGGAACGTGAGAGCCGCAGACCAAATGTGGAAGCAGAGGCACAGGTAATGGAGGGCCTCTGTCCTCCACCGCAGCTTGAATCGCTGGAAATCTGGGACTACCATGGTTCTAGGTATCCAAGCTGGATGGTGGGCACGCAGAACGGCGGCCCCAAGGAGCTAGAAAGGATCTTCTTCTGGCGGTGTAGCCAACTTGGACCTGCTCCTAAACTGGCGAATTTCGTGCATCTTCAAGTGCTCTGGTTTAACGAGTGCAGCTTTGACGCATTGCCTGATAACATGGAACAGCTCACGTCGCTAAAGAAACTGATCATCATGATATGCTTGAGGATTCAGTGGCTTCCAGCACTGCCCAGGTCCATTGAGGAGATCAACGTCGTGTTCTGCAATGAGGCGTTCACAAAGTCTTGTCGGACAATCGGACATCCAAACTGGCAAAAGATTGAGCACATTCCTAAGAAAGATATATGTTAACCTCTGGCGATGGAATAAAGGTACAACTCTCACTCACTTAATGGCTACTTTTTCTATTTTGTGTATGAAAAATGGTACTCCGTTATTTAGGAGCCAGTACAGTTGCTGCTTACGTTGCTTCAGTTCATTTGATAATCCTTCAAAAAACAGGCTGCCATCTGATCTGAGGGCGAAATGACTCTTCATGGATCATCGTGACCTTCTCCTGGTCTGCAGAGTGAAGGGGTGCTGTACTCACCCTTGTGTCCGCAATAGAGGATGCAAATTGTCATGCCTGCAACTTGTCTGCACTAAATGTATTTGTTTCCTATGGTCTGTAATAACGTGGAGTCATGAATATCTTTTACCGTTTTACGTTCTGTTTGGTTTGTAATAATGTGGAATGCTGAACACAGAACTTATATCTTTCCTAATGTTTGTAATGTTGCGGAAATATTAGTGCCCTTGAAGTAATTTATGCTGCACTGTCCAATTATCACTTCAGTTTGTGTGGATTGTTTTCAGTTGGTTTAATCAACTTTCATCGTTCTCTTGCTCTGCTTAGTACGCTAACCAAGTTGGACGAGCCGGCACCTCCAGTTGGTTGTCTTGTTGGTTTAATCAACTTTCATCGTTCTCTTACTCTGACCAGTTGGTTCAGGACGCTGTGGCCTATGGACCATAAGGTTGCTCGCTCGTGCTTCGCTTGTATTGCTTCTGTCTATATCGTCCCTTGTTGGTACTACTATAATTTTGAAAATGGTATTTAAATGTTTAAAAAAATCAAAACGAAAATTTAAGATGTAGATAATGTTGAGATCTACAAGCCTGTAAAATCTCAATTCAAAATTCGGTATATCCTGGACTACAAAAAAAAGACAAATCCGACAAATTTTAAAATTTTGAAAATGGGCACTGTTCATCACGGCTAGATCTATAAATTTGTCTTTTTTTGCCGAGTCTCAAATACAATGAATTCAGACTTGAATTTTTGCACCTTACTAGATCTCATTAATATCTACATCTAGAATTTTTGTTTCTTTTTGAAACTTTTAAATGACATTTTTTTATAATTTTCAAAAAACCCCACACTCATTACTGGGAGCCATATGTCCACACTCATTACTCTTGACATATTATTTTTCAAACGCTGCTACTACACAAATGTGCTATTGATAGAAGAAAGCCGAGCGTCGATTCAGCGGACGAGCTCCCTGGAGCTCTTTTTCTCAAACTTCAAAAAATTCAAATTTTAAACTTTGAAAAAAATAAATAAAAATATCAGAGTGTAGTCTATGATTTATTCTACCTATGTGTAAATTTGTATTACGAAATATCGTGTATTCTGGCCTCAGGAAAAATAACAAAATTCCAGATCTGGGAACAAGATTTCATACCTAGGAACATGTTCCAAATTTTGTCTAATTTATCTTTTTTACTGAGGCTATAATACAAGGTATTTTACATTAAAAATTTGCACAGCTGTAGTGTATATAGTTGACTACACCCACATATTTTCTTTAAATTTTTTAAAACTTTAAAATGTCAATTTTAAAAAATCAAAATAAAGGGCTGCATGGAGCCTGCGCTCCAAAGCGATTTTTCAGAAGAAAACCTGTATTTTTGGCTAGTCCAGTAATATGGGCTTTTCACGATGATGACTTCATGGATTCTTCCCCAGATCCATCGTACCCATTGAATTTGTATCTCCAAATTCTCAGTACACACCTATTTTAATTTCAAGCATTGTGAAAAGTTCAACTTTTGACAATGCTTGAAGTGTGCACCTAGAAATTAGAGGTGCAAATTAAATGTGTAGGGTTGACCTTGGAGGAGGGTCCACGAAGTCATATTGCCGCGACCAGGCAAGGATGCATGCTTTGTTCTAGCACTCACACATGCGTTTGAAAAAAACCCGGTGAATGCTAATGGATTTTGAGAGTGAAGATGCATAACACGATGTGCATGACAAATACCGGCGTCCGCAGCGCTAACAATGGCAAACGTGGCCAAGACGACAGTGGCAATGGCCATCGTTATGCATGGCGGGCAGCGGAGGCCGGCGATGGCCCCATGTACAGGTAATGAGGTAAGTATGTAACTTAACCACTATGGTAGGAACAAAATCATGTACTCCAGAACATACCTCGGCCAAGAAGAGGTCGAACTAGGCGTTCATGATGTGAACCATGGTTTAGGAGCAGATCATTCGTCCAAGGCCAGCAAGGTAGGCGACGTTTGACCTGCATTGGGGAGCTTATAAATATATAAGAGGAGCGGGGAGGGGGGGGGGAGGGATTCATTGATGGCATATAAATCGCGTCTGATTGGAAATAAATAAATCATATCATGCAATTTCTGATTGGAAATAACTAAATCATATCATGCAATTTATGTGGAAAGATCAAATTTGCTAGGACGGTACGTGCAAGGAACCATACTGGAAATCGGGAATTGATGTTTGGAGCTAAGTCAAAAATGCATTTTTGGCATGTAAATCACGGCTGATTGGAAATAAAGAAATCATCATGTAGTTTATTTGGAAAGATCAAATTTGCCAGGACGGTGCGTGCAAGCAAAAGATATTTGGAAGGAAATCCGGAATTAATGGCTGGAGGTAAAGTAAAAAAATGCATTTATTGTAAATCACAGCTGATTGGAAAAAAATCATCATACAATTATTTCGAAAGATCTAATTGCCAGGACGGTGCGAGCAAGCAAACCATATCGGGAATTGCCGTTTGGAGCCCAGATGCCCCCCCCCCCCCCCCCCCCCCCCCACCGCACTATATCTGTTCCATTAATTATTGGAGATTCGTGCTAGTATCATATTTGACATATAATTCATCCACCTTTGTCTTAACAAGTTTTTAGGTCCATTAGATTTTTGCGAAACACCCCTATGATTCTAGGTATTTGTTATCGGTTTTGTTTATATTCCACATCGCACGCTAACTACAGTCTAGATTCAACGTTAGTTTGGCTACAAGTTCCAAAACGAAGCATTCAAATAATTAACAGAAGATACAATTAAGAAACCAAAGATTCATAAGTAACTTCTAAATGATTGATGTATGTAAGATATAAAGCAAAATTGCTCTATTTTCATACATGTATCATGTATCAATAAACAGACAAAATATTCATGCAATTTCTACTCGTTTCATACGAGATTCATCAATAATTAACAGTAGATCATGTTAATTAGGGTTTTCTCCAAGAAGTGCCGCTTCATAAAGTTTTCGACCCAAGGTTGGTCCACATGATCATTAGCCTGGTCTCGGGGGCCAGAATACAATTGTTATTAATGGCGATTTCGGAAAGTATTTCTGCAATGGAAGAGGAGTTCGATAGGGGGAACGCTCTACCCTCTCCTCTTTGACTTTACGGTTGATGTCTTCTCCACGACACTGGATGCTGCCAATAAACTTGTATGGTTTGTGGAGACACGCCACGCTTGGGGCGGCTCATGCATTGCATATTTATAGTACAAGGAGTACAAAGCTTTGACACTAAGGATCACAACCGATCCATACCGTGTCAATCTAAACAGACTACGGTAGGTGAGCTATACATGTACAAGACGTCACCGTGGTCCTGGCCACGGGCGCCGTCGTTGTCATTGGAGTAGAGGGCGGCGTGGTCTCCCACGGTGATGGAGTTGCCAAGCCGAGTCTCGCGCGAAGTGAGAAAGGAGCGCGTCTGGGCAAAGGACGGGAGCGGGTTCTGCATCGTGACGATGGTGGTGATGTCGGCGAAGTGCGGGTTGAGACCGCGGAGGCAGTTGAGGACGAGAGCCTGGTCAGAGACAGGGGTGCCGACGTCATGGAGGGCGTTGGAGAGGGCCTCCAGGCGGTGGCAGTAGGCGGTGATGATGAGGTCGCCTTGCACGATCGCGCGGAATTCTTCCTCGAGGTAGACGGCGCGTGTCATCTGGTTGTCGAGGAAGAGGTTGGTGATGAGGGATCACACGCCTCCTGCGCGGTCTGGTCCTCCGCGATGATGATGTCGAGGATCTCATCGGAGATGGACCTGTAGAGCCACGAGCGGACGATGTAGTCCTCGCGAGTCTAGTCGGGGGTGCGAGCATCGACGGTGGTGACGGTGTTGACGTGGTCGTACTTGGCGAGGAGCATGCGGATCAGCATCCTCCACTTGGTGAAGTTGGAGGCCTTGAGGTTGAGCGTGACCGACACGTGGGTGCGGACGCTGGCCATGTTCACCGCCGAGGAAGACAAGGCGGGCAGGGTGCCGGCGGAAGAGGAGCCGAGCGCAGGATGGGTGGAGACGGAGAGGGCGCCTAGGGTACTATTGCCAAGCGTGGGAGCGGTGCGTCGGAGAGGGCGGCGTTGGTGGCATCGCTGGCAGCAGGGAGGGTGGCCATCACTAGCAGATGGGATCGTGGCAGCTAAGGTTTAGCGAGATGGGGATTAGGTCGAGGGATTGAGTCTGATACCAAGTAAACTTGTATGGTTTGCGGAAACACGCCATGCTTGGGGCGGCTCATGCATTGCATATTTGTAGTACAAAGCTTGGACACCAAGAAAGGATCACGACCGATCCATACCGTGTCAATCTAAACAGACTACGGTAGGTGAGCTATACATGTACATGACATATACATACGTTATACATTAACACTGTCGAAGGCGTGGTCACATTAGGGGAGTGCTCCCCCATCTCATTTCAGGAGCTCTCACACATATGCGGAATGCTGACGACACCATTCTTAGGATCGAACCAGATGACTTTTTGGAACTGCGAACCTTAAGTCCTTGTTGCTTTGTTCTGAGAGCATGTATGGGTTTCAGATCAACTTCAATAAAGCGAAGTGTTAGTTTTGGGGGGCTAGCACTCCTGAAAGTGCCCGCATTGCGAATATGCTAAATTGCAAGTTGGGATGCTTCTCCATCAACTATCTTAGCTTACCAACAAATCTCAAGCTATGGCATGCACTTTTCTACCAAGAACTCAAGCACCTACTGCAGTATAAATCTCTTCATCCAAAGCATCATTCTCAAAATGAATTTGAGGGGTGAAGGAGTCACATACCAAGGAGTAATCCTACCAAAGGAATCAAAAAATGAATGACTAAACTTGGAGATTGAGCAAGGTTGTTGTAGAGACACGAGAAATTTTTCAAGAGATACCTGGTCGGGTTTGGACATGCCCTCCCGCATTGGATTGGAACCCACTTACTTCCCAACTAGCGAAGTGCAAATTTCATGCCCTCCATAGCTATGCTAACTCTCACTAACTCATTTCTCTCCAACCTGCCTATGCACCTATGGTAGCGTACATGCTAGGAGACAGGGTCCACACATGATGTTGGACAAACATCGTAGCTAGTTTTTGTGTGAAGCCATGATGCCAAAACAAAACTACAACATGGTGCGATGGCTTGCAATGTGCAGACCCAGAATGCTAGTGGGTTAGGCATACTCGATACTAATCTCATGAAGGTTTTCTTAATGGTAAAGTGGATCTATAGACTAAATAACTAGGAACAAGGCTTGTTTGTCGAGATCATGTGTGAGCTAACTACCTATGACATAATGTTTCCAAAAAAAAACTATCTACAACATAAGGACCTAGTTGTTGATAACCACCGTCCTGGATCACAATTGTGAAATGCAATTTTAAAATAAAAACACTTGTTTTGCTTTGGGCAAAACATAGGGTGAACTAGAAGAATACCCCGCGCGTTGCAGCGAAAATCTCAATAAAAACTTTACTATGTATAAGACATATAAAATGTGATTTGATGATTCAATTGGTCACAACATTTATGGTCTAAATTTAACTAAAGTGATATTGTTGTGTATGTGCTAACAAAAAATGGTGAAGTGGTTAATTGTATAGCTTCAAAGAATTAATGAGGTAGATATGTTGCATGCAATGCTAGTTGGCTGATGTGGACAATTGATTGGCTAATATAGTGGATGATGTGGATAGCTTGCATGTTGAGATAGACAATTTAAATGACCCCTTAGTGGGGTTTTACTTTATAAGAAGTATAGATAACCTCTGTTCACCAGATTTTGGCTAGACCGGTGACAAGGCCCAGGGCCCATCTGAGAAAGATACTCAAGCCATTGTGCCATCGGACCGAGCCTAAAGTAGTGGTGGCAGCCGCCTTACAAACCGGGGCTTGGTGCTCCTTCTTCGTCGAAAACTCAACACAAATGAGCTCATCAAACTGATGTGATGTATAGAGGGTATTGTCATCTCCGATACGCCTGATAGTATCTCTTGGGCCCTTGAACTGTCGAGACGGTTTTTGATGTGCTCCCAATACAAAAACTCTTCCAAGAAATTCCCATGAAACACATGAGTAATATGTGGTGAATCACGATTCACCTTAAAATTAGAGTGTTCCTTTGACATCTCATCCGAAACGTCTCCCATCAAATGATCATATCCATCACCGATGTCGCCATGGTCCGAGTAACGATAATTGTGCCTATGTGGAGACAATGCGACATGGAGGATAATAATCATTTTTTTTTCAAATTTTTCCTTTCCCGTATATGAAGTGTAGTTAGACTGGTCACAATGCATAGTATCATATTGTGATATCATGCATATGATACTATATCATGACACTATCTTCACAATGCATGATGCATGTAGTATCATAGTTCTTTATATTTAATGATTTGTAGAATCTCGATGCAAAATTGTATACAAAATGTGTTTGACATTATTTTTTCTAGTTATACGTGCTATGATACAGTATTTACCTGTGATACTACTATGGTCTCTCTCATCATTTATTATGATGACATATCAGCTTTTTAGGCATGTACAATGGTAGAGAAGGCATGTCTTCTCTTAGCCCTCCACATCATCTAGAAAAAGCACTAAATATAACTTGTACAATGCATTGTCTCTTATTGTCATCTCTAACAATTAATGAGAAATAGCTATTTTTAGTAAGAAATTAATTGGCTAAGGGAAGGCAAATGGTACAATGCATGAAATAGCCTTCTCTTATTTTCTAAGAGATCATCCCTTAGCTAAGAGAAGGCAACCTTCTCTTTCTTATTTCTCTCTCCTCCAACTAAGCAAAAATTCTATGTGGCACCTCTAAGGGAAGGCTAATGTCACTCCATTGTACGTGCCCTTACATGCATGGAATGCATGATACTAGCTATGATACCACCATTATGGCTAGTCTTAGACTAGTCACAATGAGAGTATCATAGCTAGTATCATATATGCCACATAGTCAAAAATAGGTGGCATAACAATTAATGAAGAGAGAGGTTAGAGTGGTACTCCCTCCATTCCTAAGCATAAGGCGTAAAAATTTGGGCTTGTTGATTAAGGCTAGTTTCCCATCGATAGATCTTTCCATGTTTACCCCTAATTGAATGGTAGTCCTCCTTAAATCATACGTGGCTACACAGTGCCTAGTTAACAGGTAGTCTTACGTGGTGCCCCCTTGTCTGAATGCAAAACTTTCCAAAAATAGAAAGTGGGGACCCGGGAGGTGACAGCGACGGGCTCCTTTTCCCACTTGGCCTTTTTCGCACGAGAGTGCGTCGCGGAGGCAACCCACAAACCCACGTGGTCCATTGCACAAAAACACTTGGAACATATCTGCCTGTAACAAACGGAAGAGAACCTGGAGATACCGAGCCCTACCTGCTGCCTGCTCTCTCTTCTTACTCCATGAGCCGCCGGCAATAAACTGCATGGGCTTAGAGTTCTTGGCACAAAAGTTACAGGCAACAGCGAGGGAAGGTAAAAACAAACGGTACCATGACCCCCTGCCACCTACTACCTCTTCTTTTTATCAAAATCCCTTTTCTTCCTCATATTAGAGCTTATAAGTTACATGCAATACTGAAAATCAAGGAAGGGAAAGAAAAAATAGATCCACCACAAGCACTGAGCTAAAAACCATTTAGCAAGGTAATGTTACACCTCCAGATCTTTTATTACATCAAAAACATCTGGCTGGTTTTTTCTTTGGGGGAGGGGGTGGGGGTGATATGAGGATCAACTAACTGAAAACTCGGTCATGCAGGTACAAAGAACTATAGGTATATGAACAACAAAAGCATCAGGTTTTCCATTGAAGAATGTTAAATTTTTGTACTTGAAGTAGAAAACATTGTCAAAAAATCATCAGGATTTGCAGTAGTTCTATGAACTAATCTTACAACCTGGCCACCAACAGAACATGAACATTTCAATCTGCATGCACATGGACCTGGAAGTATAGGATTAGGATGTACAATTATCTCCCATATCAATCTACAACTACTTGTTCCACGCTGTCTTGCTTCAACTGCATAAAAAGGAAAGCACAACTCAGTAGCTGTTATGTATTGATTTAACAAATTGAAGAATAAGCATGTCATGTATTATTAAATTTGCTGTCTTGAAATAAGCAAATTTATGAGCACAAAAGCAATGCAGCTGAATCTATGCTATGCAGGGATGGATTTCTGGTTTCCTAATGTTGGCACTGACCTAAACAATCCAGCGCAATATGAAGAGGATAATCAACATGATGTTGACGATCTCACAGGCCATGATGAGCAAGTTACAGGCAATCCACCTGTCTCTAGGTACAATGTCGGGCCATCTGCAGACTCAGGGGTTTTTTGACACGGGAAACTATCAAGTGATGATTCTGGTGGGGAGGATGAGATTCAGTCAATACCAAGCCTAAACCACACCTAGAAATGTTGTTTGAAACTTTGGAGGATGCAAAGATGTACTACAACAGATATGCTAAGCATGTAGTATTTTCCATCAAGTCTAGTACCTCAAGGAATTTGGCAGTGGGCAAACAGAAGGATAAATGCCTATTTGTATGTAACAAGAGTGGAAAAATGAGGGCATCTACAAGCCGGAGGTTTCATTTGTGAGATAGCGGAACCGTAGCATCACTAAGAAGACCGACTGCAAAGCATGTCTTATAGTTTAGAGAAGGGGCTAGAAATAGTGTGTCAAGATGTTCATTGAGGAACATGATCATCCATGTATCAAAAAGTTCTCATTGAGAAGGTTCTTAAGGTCTCATAAAGGAATTCCAAAAGAAGAAAGGGAATTTGTGACAACATCCAATGATATACTATGTAACAACATCCAATGATCTACTATGTAACAAAATCCCATGTTTATTACACCCTAACATGTTGAACTTACAGCAAATAAATTTTAGAGATCCCTTCCCTACTGTGCATGTCCACACAATAAATTACATCGTTATGTAGTGCGACTGGCATCACATTTATGTAACAATTGAGCCAAAACTACATGGGTTACTGCATATTGAATCTACTGTCCACTATAAACAACAAAAACTAAACTCATAGATGAGCACCACCATTACTACTAGACGAGCAGTGTTGTGGCTGCTAGACCAGGACCACAGTGACTGCAAGACCAGAACCACCCTAACTACTCGACCAGCACCAAACGTGACTACTAACCACCATGACCAAGTTGGGTGTAAAATCAAACACGTGTCGAACTAGAATTAACCATGAAACAACAAATGACACACAAAAATGACCAAATTGGATGCTCATCACTGACTCCCCCTCTCTCTACTGTGTGTTCCCTCTTATCTATTTATGTCGGCTCAAGTAGCATAGATATGTTAGCAATAAAATGCTAACTCTAACCGAGGAAATAGTGGAAAATAACTCTTCTCGCAGCACATACCCAAGATCCGACGCAACAATTTTTGCCACGTGCTTCAAGCTTCATCAAGACCTCTCTACAACGTCAAAGAAACAGAGGATAGACCCGCCTGGACTACAAAGGACTTCTAGGAGACAAGGACTTCACTAACTCGGATCGCCTAACCTTAAATCTAGAGTTTCGCTAACAATGATGATACTCTCTTAACACCCCAACACTTGCTAAACTTCTAACAAGCCGACTAACATTGAGCATAGTAGTATCAAAGCCAAGCCTAACTTCTGCAGTTCAGCATGTTTTCACCACTTGGAGCCAAAGACTCACGTGTTTGATCTCCACCAAGCAAATAGAAGAGTGAAGACTCTCCAAAAATTGAGCCATCGATGTCGACTCTACATTTAGGAGATACCAATGGAGGTAGCAACGAGAAGAAGTGAAGACTTTTCTAACCAACTCACTCGCTCATTCAAATTTTGGCGGGTTTGAAACTAAAACTGACTTATGCCACGGGTAGAAATCCACATGAAGATTTCTCAAGGGATGGAGTCAACTCAAGGTATCCCAATATACCTCAAGATCCTCAAGGCTACAAAAAGATGAAGAAGTAATGAGATCTTCCCTGGTCTCCACCAACCCAAAGATAAGAAGAATTAGATCATTGACTACTAGAAGATACACCATTGGTGGTGCGCCACCACCTGAAGTGATTCAGCTCAAGCACAAGACGACCTAGAAGAATGGTTTCCATTAGGACTAACTTGCACCTTGGTAGTTAGGAAGCGTAGAGGACTAAGTCGACAGCTTTGACATGCCTATCAAGACTGAAGCATATCTGCTCTTGTCTACCATCTGCAAGCTCGAGATTAAAGGTCTACGCCAATAACAAGCTTCAAGGCACGACTCCAAGATTTGAAGATTCCATCAAGCTACGCGAGGGAAGAAGCGACCCTAAGCCAACAAGAGCTACCAGAGAACCCTCGACTCTTCAAGACCCCAATTGCGAGCTGAAAACCTTCTAACTCTCGTAGAATCTTTTTGGGCATACCAGATAACCTAACCCTGCTAACCTTAAAAATGTCCCGACAAGGTTTCGACAAGATACTTTTGGCAACATCAACTCTTCAGCCATCAACTTCAGCAAATGAAGACGATCTACACCCTAGGCAAAAGAAAGTCTTTGATGCATCTCAAAGTATCACCGGTGAGTTGGAAGGGCAACCGTTGAGGTCTAACTCTAACTTAGTCTCAGCACCTCTTACTACTACGCTTAGGAATCTCGGGATGGATTCTGTTTAAGGGGAGAAGAGCTATAACACCCCACTTTTTGTAACCCTGTTTAAGTAGTGTTTAGTGAGCCAAAAATGAGGGCCAACAAAAACTTTTTTAGTTCTCAATTTTTTTTTGAATGTTTGCCTTGATTGCTATGTTGATCTTGTCTGTTAGAGTTGATTGTTGAACCAACTTGTGAACCAACGCAATTAGTGTGCTCATGAGATCATGCCACCCTTTTGTGCTTCTAGCTTTCCCTCCAAAACAAAGTATCTTGGCACCTCTCTCCTTACAAAATATTTTTAATTTCCAAGAAAACAGGAGCCAAGGCTTATTTTCAAAACAAGAGCTTGACCAAAATTAAGTATTTCTAAAAACTACAGGGACATAGTGCTGTGATCCCACTATTTTATAAAACCACTATTTTATAGACCTTTGGAGAATTGTTTTCAAACACCTTTGAGAAAACTTTACAAAGGAGATGTTTATGTCTCCATTTGTTTCTGAAAATATCTACCAAAGCCTTACTCCTTTCCTTGAAGCTCTTTTCAACTTCACTATGGCATGATCATTATTGAGCACTTGTTCAACAATTTATTCTAAGGATGTTTCATTAGTTGCTAATGTTTGACTAAGTGTGATGAATGTTGACTCTGTTGACTTTGCTGAACTTCTGGTATGTAAGATTGTATCGATTTGGAAAATTCCCTCTAAGTACTTATTGTTTCTTATAAAACTTTATTAACGCTTGTTAGCATCCGAGTGAAGTCAAGAAGTGTCAAAAAGGCAAAATAAAATGCAAACTCACCCAAACTCCGAGTTTGATCCTATCTTCACTTATGTTAATAGATTCAATCTTCAGACACTTGTTTTAAGCTCATAGATTTTATCCTTGACCATGTCCCCTCCTAGAACTCATAATTATCTTTAGATATTTCATTCTCTCCATTACCACATGATCATTTGAGATCATATGCTAATTTAATAGATCATGTTTCTGACCCTAATCAAAATTGTGACCACATGTTCTTCATCGCATGCCCTTTTTGCTCGCACCTTTAAATTTCGAGGTAAAATCATTGGAGACCATCCTATGCCCTACTCCTCTTCTTATTGACATGATCTACCCATCCATATACTTTCTAACTTATGTTGGAACTTCTTTATAATGCATGTGGGTTAGTTTTGAGCTCTAGTCAAAACTATTTTAATTCTTTGTCACACCTTATCACTCACCATCCCTTCTCTCTATAATTCAACTCTTCCCAAGATGACATTTCGAGTTGTTATATTTTCAAATCCCTCCTCTCTCACCATAGTAGCTTCTATAAAAAATTATTTCTTTATCCTATCTTCTTATTATCGAAATGCATGGAGAAGGTAACCACGCCGTTTCTTGTTTTTCTCGCATCTTTCCAATCTGAGAAAATCCACTAGGAATGGATATGTAAGTAGAAACTTTTTAACTACAAACCTCATATTGTTGTTTTCGAAAATTTCAAAGGCAAACTCGAATTTTTTTTTCCAATCAAAATTGAACATGCTCACGTAAGGTAATCTAAACAAGTGCCAATTAATTTCTTGTTGATATAGCATCATTTCCACACCAACCCCACCTCTCTGATCTTCACTTCTAACTACACCACTTTGACAACACCACATTTGAACTTATGCCATCATAACCATTCTAGACCTTAATCACTATCTTCATCTCTAAATCTTTAAACCATCTTTAATCACTAGCAAACAATCACCTTGACACTCCAGCGCATTCAGCACCCTCATCTCCCACAGGTCGACCTGCATGCTACAGTAGCCCCTTTTGACTGCTTGTGCTTGGAGCAAGGAGAGGGAAGGGACGATACCCACCTTGCAAAGATTTAGCAAATCTTGCTCTAACCTACACCATCCACTCCATCTAGTAATCATGCACGTACCAGCAACCCCACACCACGCCTCTAGCCCTCCTGGCATCCTCTCCAGCTAGCCCCAACTCCCTCTCTCGCTGGCTTGCTCTATGCTGACATGGGCATGGTTAATTTTGAAAACACGGTCCTCTTCCTGTACCACCTCGCCACTGGCCTCCCCTAACCCTCCTCGAGTTTTCCCTAGCACGGTAGCTCTTTGTACTTTTCCTCTTGGCCTCAATCGACCGTGCTCTGAGAGCCGGCACTTCGTCGAACACGTGGCGGGCATTACTTTGGCATTCTCCCTGCGAGCTGACCGGCACTCCCCTGCCCCGTGACGTTGCCAGCGACCGCGCCTCACTAGACTTGACCCGCTGGCGCAGCCCGTCCCCTCCCCTCGTCGTCTTGTTCCTGTCCCGTGCACCGCCCGCTCGAGCCAATGCGCGTCGAGCTGTGCCGTCCATGGCCACGTGCACGCCACCTTCCCTCCTTATTAAGGGAGGCAGCTTCAGTGCCTTACTGAAGCTAAGGCTCACAGCGCCTTACCCCCACATCCATCGTCCAATCTAGATCGAATGGACAAGAACGTCTGAAATTTGAACATGAAATTCAAACTTTTCGGAAAAAATTGAAAAAATTACAGTACGTAGATTTCATTCAAAGATTTAATCTGAGAAAGTTTCAATCCATTTGGACATACGGTTTATAATTAAAAAATATTTGATGTAAGAGCTAGCACATTTTGTATAGAGTCGTTTTTGGCCATCCGATCTAAATTGGATGGTGGATGTGGGGATAAGGCGCTGAGAGACTTACTTAGGTAAGGCATCGAAGCTGCGTCCCTTATTAAGCACGCCCAGCTCCTATCCTTCTCGCTCCCCGGTGCCCCCTCTCGCTCAGAACTGGCCCAGCCAGAGCCCCTGCTCTCCTCCCTCTTTTAATCTTCCTCGCCTCCGTCCCGAGACCCACCGCGAGTGCCTCAACGCCGCCGGCGAGCTGCAGACCTCCTCCCGCTCCTCTCCCTCTTCCTTGAGCTTCACCTTTCCTCCCTGAAGCTCACACCATTATCCATTTGTTTCAGGGATGTCGAAATCATCGAGTCCGACCTCGACTCCCTCCGCCCGGCTCCGGCCTTCGACGAGGCCACACCTCTGGCCATCTTCGGCAAGCTCGCGTGGCCTCATGTGGTCGGCGACCTCGCGCTGGCCCTTTTCCCATGAAGCTCGCGGCCGCGCATGCCCTGTAGCCGTTTCTGGTGAGCCCCACCGTCCTCCCTGCGTTCCCTGGCATCTCCGTCGAGTAGCCAGGAGGCGTCGTACGTGACTTCTATCCTGCAGCATGACTTTTAAAGCGCCTCTCTTTTTTTAGTCAATTTTGTGGGGCAGCTCAACTGGGCTGGCTTGGCTCTGATCGGCCCGGATCCAGTTGAATTCGGCCCGTTGACATAATTTTTTTCAGAGAACAAATTAATTCCTGCTAGACCAGTGTTCCGAAATAAATCACCATAAATTCTATGAGCCCAGAAATTTCTAGATCTAAATTTCTAATGAATCCTTATACAAATCTCTATCATGCAGAACCATCTTTTAGCTATTTTATTCTATAGAAAATTCCTGAGAATTTATCAACTCAAATATATCCAAATCACCACTAAATCAATATCTAGAGTTTTAGATAGTATTTAAGATTGAATCCAATTTTGCTGGATAGGTATCTGGAATACCTTTCAAATGCCACTGGCCTAGATGCAAATAGGGTTTTATTCTTGGCATGGTTGTTTTTGCAATATACTACCAGATCGGACTTTAGGGAATTTTAAAACCTAATCTATGAATGATTTTTGAGTGAACCCAATTTTGGGTAATCCTGTACTGTGAATGCTTGCTACTGACCATAGGATAAATTTTTCTGAGCTTTTATGATTTTCTGGTAGATTCATCTCTGAATCAGTAGTTATTTTCACTATAAAATGCATAGTTTATTATCTGTTAATCAGAAAATTGCAAATCCAATTTTGTTGGGTTTGTATTGTTGTTAGCTATCTGTAGGTACCTTGTTTTCCTGCTGTATGTTCTTGTAGACATGTTTGTTAATCAAAGTGCTTAAATGGCTTTGTGTGTTTCAGAAATTACTTGTTAATAGGAGTAATATTTTCTGAACCAAGAGTCACTTGTTTTAGTATCTTACAGGTCACTAGTACCTGTAATTGAGAAGTGTACCCCTTGCTTGATTATAATTAGTATTAATATATTAGTGTTGAGTCCTAGTGTGAAAACCCTATTTTTTAAGTAGGGAAAATAATTGGAAACTTGATATTGTTGTATTGCACCCCTATAGGAGAGAATGTTTTCACCCTACCTCTCTGGTTGTGTGTTTGAGATGGCTTGTTAAATGTTTGCTCCTTTGCATGCTTGTGTGGTGATTGAATGCTTTTCTTTCATTTTGCGATGCTAGATTCGAATGCCATCGGAGAGGAAGAGGACTACCTCAAGAATGCATAAGAAGGAAGTGGAACACTTTGAGTACTTCTTTTAAGTAAGGAGCCCAGGGACTTAGCTATTCAAGGCAAGCCATCTAAACTTGTTGCATATCTGATTCCAGTTTTACTTATTGCATGATTTATTACTGTTTATGAAAATGCATTGTTT
Source organism: Dactylis glomerata (assembly GCA_007115705.1). Classification (NCBI taxonomy): domain Eukaryota; kingdom Viridiplantae; phylum Streptophyta; class Magnoliopsida; order Poales; family Poaceae; genus Dactylis; species Dactylis glomerata. The sequence goes on along the minus strand of QXEO01000389.1, from coordinate 2,374,093 downwards.
TATGTTGCTATTACCCTAAATAGCAATAGTTGGCGACTTGGCTCTGCAAGTCAGATGATATCATCCTCATGGATGACCCCTATCTTGACACCTACTTATTCCCCAGAATTAGTGGCATGATGGTTAGCATCATAGCCTTTGGAAAACTTTGTAGTGGAGCAAAAAATCTAGGTTGGGAACACTCAAATGGGACTTTGAAAAATGGTTTCGAAAACCTTGGAATAGTGCTCTATTCCACTGAAGTGTTTTCAGGAAAATGTGTTCTGGAAAATGGAGAAAAGGAGGAGGAGGATTTATGAAAGAGGGCATTGTGTATAAGTGTTCGCCAGGCCAATTAACCCGTGCAACCACGATTACCCTGGTATGGGACGGGGCTTAGCTCGTAGTTTGTTTATTTTAGTATGGGAGTCTCATAACTATATAAGGGTACGCAGTACCCCGGAATCCGGCTTGTCGCAAGTGGTGGACAACAGTGTAGCGGGCCCGCCAATAGGCTACCTGCCCGGAAGACACTATGGGTCTCCTGACGTGGCACTGGAGTTACGCTCAAACGTGGAGGTAGACTGCCAGGGTGTGCCGGGGAGGTACATACTCCATAGGGTAGATTCCCGTACTAAGGTAGATAAGCGAAAGGCTTTGATCGGGTGCTTGTCGTGGCATATGATGTTATGCGGGGAAGATGCCCACACGATGAGTATCCGGATGATTGTGGGTAAAGTGTACAACCTCTGTAGAGTGTAGAACTATTCAAATAGCCGAGTCCTCGGTCATGGACGGTTGGAATGGCCATACTTAACCTGTGTCGGTTTTGGTTTTTAAAAGTGTTTTTTCGGAAACAAATGGAGGAAGGTGCCAGACGGAGTACTCGGAGGGTACTGTCGGGGGTATGACCCCGGGTAGGGTCAAGAGACTAGAAGGACTCAAGGTCTATGATTGACTTTGTGCCGGGTCATCACGGAACGGGCCTGGCCGGAATATAAGAGCATCGGCCAGGCCGGCATATAATGTATATCCCGGCTGATACTGGGATATGCCGGCATAGCCGGAATACTGATATATGTGTGCCGGCATATACTCAGATATGCCGGCCTAACCATCTTGTGTGTTGTGCAGGAGCAGGGGAGGCCGGATTACTCGACCCTCGTAGGTCGTTGGTCCGGCATATATGTCCTGGGTATGGCCAACGGTCATATCCGGGATACTTAAGTCAACCAAGGTGTCATTTCCCTACAATCAAGGAAGAAAACATCCAAGCATGGTAGAAGAGTAAGATGGCAGGGTGCACAGTGGAGGTTACCTACCCTCACTGTGCACAAGTACAAGCTTACCTCAGAGAGGTAAGGCCACAGTTCAAGAGGTACAAGGTACAGGGATATGGCGTCCCATCGAGAGCAATCAGGGGCGAAGTCATGGGTCTCTGCCATCGCCACCAGCTCCTGTTTGGAGTGTAGCCCTTGTCTTGTGGTCTTGTATGACCGTTGTAACCCTGGCCACCACTATATAAGGTGGCGCAGGGAGTCCTAGCAAAGGGTTGGCCGTTGGTTGGTTGATCTCTCCTTACTTCCTACACTTAGCAGTTCATCTTCCTTCTCTAGCAGAGAGCTTGGAAGCACCATTGTTGTGTACTACATCGATCCATATATACAATCAGTAGAGCAGGAATAGGGGTGTTATCTCCTTACGAGAGCCCCGAACCTGGGTAGATCAGTGTCTCTTTCTGTCGTGCTTTTTAGTGCGTTCCCCTCTCCCGAATCCTCCAGCATCTAGTTCGGCCCCCATTTAAGCCATCCTATGGCATATGTTGTTTCACCACGACGACAGGTACTGCCGTGGCACAGATATGGTTTGGAGTACTTGCAGGGTACTGCCGAGGAAATTGGAGATGGTCATGTGTGATTGACCTGGTCTTATAAATGGAGATGGTCATGTTTGATTGACCTGGTTTATGAAAAGAAAAGGGTTTCCCCCTTCCTAGAGATTTTACTAAAGTTGTTTTATAAAAGTTTTTAATAAGGATATAGAGATGTCATAGAACATGGTTCTAGACATGCTATATCGACACGAGAAAACCGTGTTTCCAAAGAAAATAAACTAGACTAGAGCCTATCCTTGCTACAGCCAAACTGCATATTGTTCTCTCCCCTTTAGATGGTTTGCGAGTACAATTCAAAATGTACTCATGGCTTTGTCCCTGGCTATTAACTTGGTCAGACTATGGAGAAGACTACTCGGAAGGTGACGATGGTTACGACGACGCTAGTGCGAACTAGGAACATCTCCCAGTCAGCTGCCTGTAGAGTAGTAGGCATGACGTGGGTCATCAACGCTGCTTGGTATCCGCTGCTTAATTGTAGACTTGCCCTGCGCGGCAATATCAGACTTGGTCAGGTGACCAATTGTAATTATACTATTCGGTACTGTAAAGGATGATATAATTCTGTTATCAACTCAGATATGTGGATTCACGACACACTGATCATGGGATCGTGAATTGTATGCATATCGGTATTCCGGATGGGTAATCCGGGGTCCCCACAAGAACTCAAAAAGAAAGCGATAAAGCGGCAAACACAAATATTGGCAGAAATCTGTCAAAACAGAACAGCTGATAAAGGTCGAATTTTTAGAGGGTTTTATGTTGCTCAAATCAAAAAGTGTATAACTAATGAAAGTTTGGATATAACCTGGGGCATATGCACAAGAAATCGCAGGTACAAAAGTTACTCTGAGAATTTTCACGAATTTTTACGGTGCAGCACCGAAATCTGTTTCAGGACAGCAACATCCCCAAATCTTACCTCACTCAAATTAGAGGCTTATCTTGGCACAAAAACGAAATAAAAAGGATAATGAGAGGTTATTACAGTATAATAACTTCCAAGACTCAAATAAAAGAAAAAGAACTGAAAGTAAAAATATTGAATTATCTCCCAAGAGTGCTTTTCTTTAACGCCTTTGAGCTAGGCTCAGTAATTTGAGAAGATGCTCACATAAGAAATATGAATGGAAGCCAAAAAGAGCATCAAGGAGCAAATATAAAACACATTTAAGTCTAACCCACTTCCTATGCATAGGAATCTTGTAAGAAAATAAATCAAAGAAGCACATAGTAACAAGTATGGGTAGATAAAACAAGAGCAACTTTGGAACTTTCAATATAAAGAGAGGTGTTTTAGTAACATGAGAATTCCAACAACCATATTTTCCTCTCTCATAATAATTTTCAGTAGCATTATGAACAAACTCAATAATATAAATATCACACTCACCCTCTTTTATTAAGCATGGAGGGCGATCAAATAAGGTATTAGTTAAAGAGTTACTCTTATTGGGAGATAGACATGGGTAGCTCCATTCTTCCTCCTCTTGATCATCAAATGAGCTTCCAGTTTCAGCAATTTCTTCTTCCATAGGCTCCTTCAAGGCATTAGTCTCTTCCGTTGGAGAGCATCTATTAAGATATTTAAGAATATAGCCATTTTCTTCCTTGTAATTATCAAAGCAAAATTTAAGTATATCATAAACCTCATATTTATAAAGTGCATCATCAGTATTTTCAAGCAAATAAGCAAGTTCGAATGCACCCTCCCAAGCAATAAATTCTTCAATTTGTTCCACATCATAAAAGTAATAATTTCCATTAATATAAGAAGATATGGTAACATCATCATTATACTCACATTGAAAAGGGAGGTGTTTATACCTCCTACAACAACAAGATCTATCAAAGCAATAAGTAACATTATAAGTAGAGGACACATTTCTAGCAATGATATACAATCTATTGATTTGTTCCCATAAGTGTTTCCCTTTTTTTGACAACCAGTGTTCCTCATAATATTTCTGCTGTTCTTCCGTGAACCCACCTTGCCAAAAAGATTTAGTTTCAAAGAAACCAACAATTGATAGAAAGCATGATAAAGCAAGACAATAACAGACCAACAAAAATAACAACTATAAGAGAAACTAATTTTTTTTTGTATTTTTGATAAAATGATGCAAGCAAAAGTAAAGTAAAGCAAAACTAAAACAAAGTAAAGGATGTGCGTGCGAAACTCCCCTTGCAGAAGTCTTCCTTTTCCCCGGCAACGGCGCCAGAAAACTTGTTGATGGCGCGGTGATGAATGGTGCCAGAGAACTTCTTGGCGTGTAGTTGATGAAGTAAATGAGCGGCCAGTTGGAAACCCTAAGAGAAGGTTTGATGAATATAGCAGCAAGTTTTCCCTCAGTTACGAAACCAAGGTTATCAATCCAGTAGGAAAAAGGCAATACTCCAGAAGGTGATGCCCGCTAGCTTCGCGACAGCTCCGGACAATTTATAGGGTGCCTCGTCCAAGCTTTGCTTTGCGAGCGGCAACATGGAACCTGCACACAACACAACCAAATACTTTGTTCCCAACTTACGATGAGGTTGTCAATCTCACCGGTTTGCTTGAAACAAAGGGTATGAGTGTATCGAGTGGAAAGCAATAGTAGTATGCGAGTAAAGTAAACAGTGCGAGTAAAGTAAATAGGTAATAGCAATATAATGGAAATAGGACCGGGGTCAACAGTTCACTAGTGGTGTCTCTCCATAAGATAAAATAACACATGCTGGGTAAACAAATTACAGTTGGGCAATTGATAGAATAAAGATAACGTGATATGTCGAGAGGATCACTATGATATTTACTCTGGGCATTACAACAAGATACATAGACCGCCATCCAACTGCATCTATGACTAATAATCCACTTGTGGCAAATCAATCCGAGAACTCCACAAGTATTAAGTTGCAAACAACAGATAACTGCATTAAACAAAGTGTGTAATGTAAACAAAGCATATGCCCTTGAGCATATGAATGTTGTTTTCTCCCTAGTGGCAACAGCATATCTACAACCTTAGAGGTTTTTGTCACTCCCCCGGATTAAATAGAGGCATGAACCCAACTATCGAGCATAAATACCCCCTCTTGGAGTCACTAGTATCTACTCGGCCAAGATAGCTACTAACAACGGAGAGCATGCAAGATCATAAATAACATATAGATAACATAAGATAATATTCAGCACATCAACTCAATCATAACACCAATATTCATCGGATCCCAACAAACACAACATGTAGAATTACATAACAGTGATCTCGATCATGTAAGGCAGCTCACGAGATCTAAACATGAAGCACATGGTGGAGAAGATAACCATCTAGCTACTGCTATGGACCCATAGTCTAAGGTAGACTACTCACTCATCGCGCTGGAGGCAAGCATGGCGATGAAGAAGACCTTCGGTGGCGATTCCCCTCTCCGGCAGGGTGCCGGGAAGAGCTTCTGGACCCTCCCGATCTCGGGTCGACGACGGCGGCGGATCGCGATATGTTTCTGGAAAAGTGATCGGGTCTTTAGGTTTTTCCCGTCGGGGGGTCTTTATAGGCAAAGGGGCTTCGTCAGAAGTGGATCGAGGCGGCCACACACATAGGAGGCGAGGCCTAGCCCTGGGCCGCACCGCCCTATTGTGTGGGCCCCTCGTGGCCCCACTCCTTCTCCTCTTCGGTTCTCTGGAAGCTTCGGTGAATTTCTGGATGTTTGGCTTTTGTTTCGTCCAATTCCGAGAATATTTTCTGTGTAACTTTTCTGAAACACAAAAACAACAGAAAATAGGGAACTGGCACTGTGACATCTCGTTAATAGGTTAGTTCCAGAAAATGCATAAAAACGCCATGAAGTGTAACAAAACACTAAGCAAATGGTGTAAAAACAAGCATGGAGCATCAAAAATTATAGATACGTTTGAGATGTATCATGGAGTACACATTAAGGGGAGTGACAATGACCAAGGAATGATTCAGGAGGGTTTTTGTATGTTTTGAGGCTTGTCGCTGGGTTTTTTTGGAAGGCTACAGGCCCTATTTAGCTATTGATGCAACTTTCCTCACATGGAGGTTTAAAGGACAGTTAGTGGCAGCTTGTGCAGTTGATGGACATAATTTTGTATTTTTAGTTGCATACGGTGTGCTGGAGACAGAGATTGAGGAGAGCTGGACTTGGTTTTTGCAGAATTTGCGTCGGGCTATTGAACATCCCAATGGGTTGGTAATTCATACATATTTCTGCAAGGGTTTAGAAGTGGCTGATACGTCCAAAACGTATCTACTTTCCCGAACACTTTTGCTATTGTTTCTCCTCTAATTTGTGTGTTTTGAATACAACTAACATAGACTGACGCTGTTTTCAGCAGAATTGCTCTGGTGTCTCGTTTTTGTGCAGAAATCCAACTTTCAGTAAAAATTCAGGAAAAATCATCAAAAATCCTATTTCACTAGAAGACCCACGGAGCTAGAAGACGAGACGGAGGGGAGGCTCGAGGGCCCCACACACACAGGGGGCGCGGCCCAGCTCTAGCCGCGCCCACCTGGTGTGAGGATGCCTCGGCCGTCCCCTTGACCTCTCCTTTCGCCTACATATACCCCCTGACTTGATAATATCGGGGAGATGGCGTTTTTCCCAGATAGACTTCCGCTGCGCCGCCGCCATCAGAAACCATGATTCGGAACCAGAAACTCCATTCTGGCACCTTGCCGGGACGGGGATTTGGAGGAGATCTTCATCACCATCATCACCGATGTCACTCCATCGACCATCCATGACTCCCCTGTCCATGTGTGAGTAATTCCCCCGCTGTAGGTGAGGGGATGGTAGGGATTGGATGAGACTATTCATGTAATTTGATAAGAGATTGTTAGGGCATAGTGCCTAGTATCTTTATTTAGTGCCTATGACATTGTTGCAACTTGTTGTGCTTAATGCTTGTCACTTTGGGCCCGAGTGCCATGATTTCAGATCTGAACATGTTATTATTTCTATGATGATACTTGTTGTTTATGGTCTTACCTACAAGTTGTATACACATATTGTTGTCCGGAACCCGAGGCCCCAAAGTGACAGAAATTGGGATAACCGGAGGGGATGGCTATGATGTGAGGATCACATGTGTTCACCGAGTGTTAATGCTTTGCTCCGGTACTTTATTAAAAGGAGTACCTTAATTACCAGAAGTTTCCCTTGAGGCCCTCCTGCAACAGGCTGGTAGGACAAAAGATGTCGTGCAAGTTTCTCCTTGTGAGCACGTACGACTATATACGGAACACATGCCTATGATTGTTAGTGCTAGGATGCTTTATCATTATTTATCTGCAATGCCCATGTCTCATTGATTTCATGAATTATCTTATCCATGCAACGCCTGTACATCCATCCCTATGCCTACAGTATTCGTTCCTACTATTTACTACTATTACTATTACCGATGTTATTTTACTGTTGTTGTTACTGTTTCACTACTATCACTACTATAAAACTGTTGCTACTGATAAACCACTGCGAGCAAGATTGTTTCCAGGTGCAGCTGAATTGACAACTCATTTGTTAAGGCTTACATATATTCTTTGGCTCCCCTTATGTCGAATCAATAAATTTGGGTTTTACTTCCCTCGAAGACTGTTGCGATCCCCTATACTTGTGGGTCATCAAGACTATTTTCTGGCGCTGTTGCCGGGGAGCATAGCTTTATTTGTAAGTTCACTTGGTATTCATATTGTTCGCTGCAATCCTTTCATCATGGGTAAACCTCATGATGGAAAAGTTCCTATATTGCCATCCACTACAAGAAGAGGTACAACTCTCAACACTTCTGCTGCTCTTGATTCGCCATCTGTTATGAGTAAGTTGCTTACACCACCACATGCACACGCCACTGCTACTACTTCTACTGAGTTTGAAAATGCCACTGATAATTTAGATGATGCTTCTACTGTGCTTGATGAGAGTGGTTCACTAGGTTCCTTTTTAGATGCTACTATTGCTAGAGCTAAGTTGGGAAACACCACTGTTACACCTGTTAGTTCACCTGAGTCTAGGGAATGTCCTAGTGATGATTTTGATGATGCTTATATTGAGCTTAATGATGATTTTATTGCTGAAGCACGCGCTACTCGTAATGCTGCTGAGGTTAAAGAACTTCTTGCAAGACGTATTGTTACATATAATTTGTCTCCTGATCCTAAGTTTGCTGCTTCTCCCATAAATATTAGAGATAAGGATTATGATTTCTCTTTGGATTTATCTTACATATCTATTGTTGAGAAAACTCCTTTTTTGTGGTACTAAAGATGAGAGTGCTATGGAGCACATGAACGAGCTTTATACTTTGAGTAATTTGTTTTCTGATGATATTAAGCTCCGCACTTATTTTGTTGCTAAGATTTTTCCTTTCTTGTTGAAAGATGCAGCTAAAACTTGGTTTAATAGCTTGTCTCCTGGATCTCTTAATAGTCCTATTGCTTTGGTTAATGCTTTCTTTCAGAAATATTTTCCTGCTAGTGCTCAACATGCTGCTGTGCAGAAAATCTTTGATTTTGAACAGGGAAAAGGAGAGATATTGCCTGAATCTTGGACAAGGTTTTGTTCTTTAATTAGAGCTTTGCCTAAAGAACCATTGCCTAAAAATGAACTCCTTGATATATTTTATAATGGACTAACGGATGAATCTAAGTCATATTTGGATAGTTGTGCTGGTTGTGTTTTCAGGGAAAGAACTCCGGCTGAAGCTGAGGAATTAATGGCTAAAATAAGCCGGAATCATGATGATTAGACTCTAGTTGAGCCAACACCAGCACCACCACCTGCGCCATCTACAGAGCCTACACCAAAGAAGAGAGGGATGATTGAACTAAATGATGAAGTTATGAAGGAAGCTAAGAAATCTCTTAAGGAGAAAGGTATTAAAGCCGAAGATGTGAAGAATTTACCTCCTATAGAAGAATTATGTAAGCCAATCCCTCATTCATCTACAGTTGAGGTACACTCTCTCCAACGCTTTGATGAAAGAGATATTCCTTAATCTAAACCTCCTGATCAATGCTTAGATGAATTTGATAATTTTATTGTTAAGCAAAATAATTTTAATAGAATGGTGCAGAATCATTTGTTGGAAAATTCTAGAGCTATTAACAAGTTGCAGGATATTGTGGAGAGAACCTCCAATGATGTGAAGATACTTGTTAAACATTTTCAAATGGTTCAAACACAAATTGATCAGCTTATCAAGGTGCAAAAAGATTTGCTAGTTAATGCCACAAGAGGGAAGCAAGCATGTGAAATACGCACAAGAAGTGGTGCTACTACCCAAGACCCATTATATCCTAAAGGACATCCTAAGAGGGTCGAGCAAGATTCTCAGCGTACTTCAAGTGATGATATTCCTTCCAAGAAGAAGAAGAAGAAGAAGCATAAAACAACTGCAGAATCCTCTGAAGCAGGTAAAGATCCTAATGATACGTCTCAAACGTATCTATAATTTTTGATGCTCCATGCTTGTTTTACACCATTTGCCTATTGTTTCGTTACACTTAGTGACACTTTTATGCATTTTCCGGAACTAACCTATTAACGAAGTGCCACAGTGCCAGTTTCCTGTTTTCTGCTGTTTTTGTGTTTCAGAAATGATACACAGGAAATATTCTCGGAATTGGACGAAACAAGTTCCTGAAGTCTTATTTTACCCAGAAGCTTCCAGAGATCCGAAGAAGTGTCGGAGGGGGGCCACCAGGGCCCCACACAAGGGAGCGGCGCGGCCTGGCCCCTGGCCGCGCCACCCCTGTGTGAGAGCCCCTGGCTCCACCTCTGACATCGCCCCTTCGCCTATAAAGACCCCCGGACGAGAAAAACCTAAGCCCGGATCAGATTTCCAGAATACATCGCGATACGCCGCCGCCGTCGACCCGAAGATCGGGAGGGTCCAGAAGCTCTTCCCGACACCCTGCCGGAGAGGGGAATCGCCACCGGAGGTCTTCTTCATCGCCATGCTTGCCTCCGGAGCGATGAGTGAGTAGTCTACCTTGGACTATGGGTCCATAGCAGTAGCTAGATGGTTGTCTTCTCCACCATGTGCTTCATGTTTAGATCTCATGAGCTGCCCTACATGATTGAGATCACCGTTATGTAATTCTATGATGTTGGTTTGTTGGGATCCGATGAATATTGGTGTTTATGATTAAGTTGCTGTACTGAATTATATCTTTTGTTATCTCTAAGTTGTTTATGATCTTGCATGCTCTCCGTTGTTAGTAGCTATCTTGGCCGAGTAGTTGCTAGTGACTCCAAGAGGGGGTATTTATGCTCGATAGTGGGTTCATGTCTCTATTTCACCTGGGGGAGTGACAGAAACCTCTAAGGTGGTAGATGTGCTGTTGCTACTAGGGAGAAAACAACATTCATATGCTCAAGGGCATATGCTTTGTTTACATTACACACTTTGCTTAATGCAATTATCTGTTGTTCGCAACTTAATACTTCTAGGGTGTTCGGATGATATCCCCGGGAGTGGATTATTAGTCATAGATGCAGTTGGATGGCGGTCTATGTATTTTGTTGTAATGCCCAGAGTAAATCTCATAGTGATCTTCTTGACATATCACGTTATCTTTATTCTATCAATTGCCCAACTGTAATTTATTTACCCAGCATGTTATTTATCTATGGAGAGACACCACTAGTGAACTGTGGACCCCGGTCCTATTTTAATCATATTGCAATCACCTGTTTACTTTTCCCGCACTGTTTACTTTACTCGCATACTCTACTGTTTTCCACTCGATACACTCATAACCTTTGTTTCAAGCAAACCGGTGAGATTGATAACCTCATCGCAAGTTGGGAACAAAGTATTTGTTTGTGTGTGTGCAGGTTCCACAACACCTTCAGTCGTCATTGTCTCTCCTCTCATGTTCGATAAACCTTAGTTTCTTAAACTGAGGGAAAACTTGCTGCTGCACTCATCATACCTTCCTCTTGGGGTTCCCAACGGGCTGGTTATTCACCACGTACAAGGACAGTCTGTTGCCATCAAAGGCATCAGCATTTTTTCTGGCGCCGTTGCCGGGGAGGAAGAGAAGACTTCTGCGAGGGGAGTTCTTCGCACACACATTCTTTACTTTGTTATTTGTTTTGCTTTACTTTATTTTATTTTACCTGCATTGTTTTTTATATCAAAAACCCCAAAAAAAATTAGAATCCTTGGTAGCTGTTTTTACTTGTTTACTTTCGTTTTGCTGAAATGGCCAATCCTGAAAACACCAAGTTGTGTGACTTTGCTAGCACGAACAATAGTGATTTTATCTGCACTCCTATTGCACCACCTGTTCCTGCTACCACCTTTTATGAGATCAAGCCTGCTTTATTGAACCTTGTTATGAAAGAGCAATTTTCTGGTGCTAGTACTGAAGATGCTGCAGCTCATCTCAACAATTTTGTTGAGCTATGTGAGATGCAGAAATATAAGGATGTTGATAGTGATATTATTAAGCTCAAGTTGTTTCCTTTTTCTTTGAGAGGAAAGGCTAAAGATTGGTTGCTGTCTTTGACTAAGAATAGTATTGATTCATGGGCTAAGTGTAAGGATGCTTTTATTGGTAGATACTATCCTCCTGCTAAGATTATAGCTTTGCGCAGCAATATTATGAAGTTTACTCAGTTTGATAATGAACATGTTGCTCAAGCTTGGGAAAGAATGAAATCTATGGTAAAGAATTGCCCCACTCATGGACTGACTACTTGGATGATTATCCAAACTTTTTATGCAGGACTGAATTTTTCTTCAAGGAACCTACTTTATTCAGCTGCTGGAGGCACTTTTATGTCCCTTACATTGGGCGCCGCATCAAAGCTACTCGACAACATGATGGTAAATTATTCTGAATGGCACACCGAGAGAGCTCCATAAGGTAAGAAGGTAAATTCTGTTGAGGAAACCTCTTCCTTGAATGATAAGATTGATACCATTATGGCTATGCTTGCTAATGATAGGACTCATGTTGATCCTAATAATGTTCCTTTGGCCTCTTTGGTTGCTCAAGAAGAGCAAGTTGATGTGAATTTCATTAGGAACAATAATTTTAATAACAATGCTTATAGGAACAATATTGCTAGTAACAATTATAGGCCGTATCCTTCTACCAATGGTAATGGTTATGGTAATTCTTATGGTAACTCCTACAACAACACTAGGGCCGCGCCCTCCGAGCTTGAGGTAATGCTCAAGGACTTCATCGGTAAACAAACTGCTTTTAACAAGACTGTTGAGGAAAAGTTAGGCAAAATTGATATTCTTGCTTCTAAAGTTGATAGCCTTGCTCATGATGTTGAACTTCTGAAACTAAAAGTGTTTCCTAATGATGTGAATGTGAGCAATGTTGTTGCTGCCGCTAATGCTACCCAAGTTAGAATTGATGAAAATATTAGATTGTTAGCGGAATTGCATGCCAGGTGGGAAAGAGAAGATGAGATGGCTAGAGAGATGAAGGTATGTACTATTACTACCTCTAATGATGTTGCTCCTACTGATAGCAATCCTCTTACTTTGATTGGTGTAGAGAAAACCCCCACTCCTTGTGTTAAAAAGCCTAAAACTGCCAAAACTTTTTCTCAAAAGAGTGCTGAAATTTTTCGGAGTGTGGGAGATGATAGCTCTATTTCTTTTAATGATTTTGATGCTGATGGCTGCAATATATCTGAAGTTATTTTGTTCTTGCAAAAGCTTGCTTTGACTCCCAATGCTAGTTCTTTAAATATTGCTTTTAGTAAGCATATTACCAATGCTCTCATAAAGATTAGGGATGAAAAGTTGAAGCAAAAAGCCTCTGTTCCCAAGAAGTTAGAAGATGGTTGGGAACCCATCATTGATATGCATGTTAATGGTTATGATTGCCATGCTTTATGTGATCTAGGTGCTATTATTTCCATCATGCCTAGAAAGATTTATGACATGCTTGATTTACCACCGCTTGAAAAGTGTTATTTTGATGTTCCTATTGCTGATGTTGCTAAGAAGAAACCTTTGGGAAGGATTAATGATGTTCTTATTGTGGTTAACAATAACCTTGTTCCAGTTGATTTTCTTGTTATGAACGTTGAATGCCATGCTTCATGTCCTATTATTTTGGGAAGACCCTTTCTTCGAACTGTAGGTGCTATCATTGATATGAGGGAAGGCACTATCAAATATCAATTCCCACTTAAGAAAGGTATGGAACACTTCCCTAGGAAAAGAAAGAAATTACTTTTTGACTCTATTCTTAGAGCAAATTATGAGCTTGATGCTTCATCACTTGATATTACTTGATTCGCAATTTTCTGCGCCTAGCTCAAAGGCGTTAAAGAAAAGCACTCTTGGGAGATAACCCAATGTTTTCTTTCAGTACTTTTTCTTTTATTTGAGTCTTGGAAGTCATTACTACTGTAATGACCGCTCCTTATCTTGTTTATTTCGTTTTTGTGCCAAGAGAAGCCTCTAATTTGAGTGAGGTAAAGATTTGGGGTTGTTGCTGTCCTGAAACTGTTTTCGGTGCTGCACCGTAAAAATTCATGAAAATTCTCTGTTTATCTTTTGGACCTGCGATTTCTTGTGCATATGCCCCAGGTTATATCCAAACTTTTCTTAATTGAACACTTTTTGATTTGAGCAACGGAAAATCCCTCAAAAATTCGTCCTTTGTCAGCTGTCCAGTTTTGACAGATTTCTGCCAATATTTGTTTTTGCCACTTTATCGCTTTCTTTTGAGTTCTTTTTTATCATGGAACTCTTGTGGAAGTTGCTACAGTAGTATATACTTTATATGTGGTTGTTTTGGGTTGAAACCTGAAGCTAAAAGAGGTTGAATATATTTTATGCTTACACTAATGTTGCTAATAGAATTGTGTTTAGTTTTGTATGAAGGAAGTTTTCAAGTGTAGGGATTGGAGAATGATGAGATGAGTTGAAGAATGGACAAAAGCTCAAGCTTGGGGATGCCCATGCATCACCCCAAGAAATATCCAAGAAGTACAAGCGTCAAAGCTTGGGGATGCCCCCGAGGCACCCCTTCTTCATCGGCAAAAATCAGGTCACCTTTCAAAACACTATATTTTTATTGCTTCATGCACTATGTGTTTTTCTTGGAGCGTCAGTTGTTTTAGTTTTCTTAGTTGGTTTAGTTTGTTTGTTTGCTGCAATAAATGGTTGGACCCCAACAAATTTCCTTTGGAGAAGTTGCTTGTTTTCATTTGCGTAGAACGCTCGATGAATTTATAAGAGTGAAAACGGAGTTGTTATAGCGTTCTACTTTTTCTGCTACTGCTTTTGGTTTTCATTTTCGCCTTGATTTGCGTTCAGATCTTGTCATATCTTTTCATCAAGGTGTATTTTTGCCTCTGATCTTCATTGGTTTTCATCAAAAGAGGTGTTTATAAAAATTTCAAATGGTGTTGGAAAAGAGAAAAAGCTTTGTGCAAAATAGTGGTACAAGAAGGAGCTTGTGTAGACTGCGGCTTAGGCTTTTTCATGTCATGCTTGATGTCTTTTTTAGTATGCTTAGTGGTTTTGCTATAGCATGACTTGTCTCAAATAACTGAGATTGCTTAATGAGCCTTTGAAAAAATCATGCGTTGTTTTTATTGTATGGAAGCATTATTTTGGCTTTCTCCTTGATGCTTTATTTGGGTTGACTTGGCGCATGCTCACACATGTTAGACTCTTACAAAGTCGCCAATAGCCTTCATGATCATTTAGTTTTTGACTTTTGATGTCATCGTATGCTTCTTTTAATGTCGCTTTGTCGCTTTGCATGATTATGGCCATTATTGCTCTCTTAGTTGGTCGCTCCCAGTCTTTTGCTAGCCCTCGCCTTGTACTGAGTATGAGCTCTACTCGTGCATCCAACTCCTAAAAGCCAAAGTTTGCCATTGTGTCCACTATAAATTCCTATGCATGGTATTTGTAAGCCATTCCAAAGTAAAATTTTCGTGTGCTACCTTTCAAAAACCTTCAAAACACTTCTCGTTTTGTGACACTGTTTTCAGCTCATGGGGACGTAGTGGTCGGATTTGCTATCTTCCATATTGCTTATTCCAAAAAGAAAAAAAAAGAAAAAAAGAAAGAAAAAAGGCACTCCTCCAAAGAATGTGAATGTTGGTGGGCACCCGATGGAATCGGTTAGCCATGGTATGTGAAAGGAAAAAGGTGGGGAGGAGTGCCAAGTTTTATAAAAAGAGCACAAAAGTGCCAATCTCTCTCTCAAAAACTTGCTTCATTTTTGTATGGAAGATAGTAAGAACCCCATTGCCAGTCGTTGACAAAGACAACCACCTCTCAAAATCAAGTTTTATCTCTCTGTTTTACAAATGAAAAGCTCTAGCACATGCTTAATCACTGCTTCCCTCTGCGAAGGGCCTTTCTTTTACTTTTATGTTGAGTCACCACCTTCTTTCTTTGTGCACCATTAAGAGAGCATAGTTGTCATTCTTAGTGTGATATGCATTGTCCCAAAGTTCATTGATTGACTCATATTGTTGGTTTCACTTGTTCTTAAATTATTTGTATCTAGTCGCCCTCTTAAACTTTGAGGTGTCCTATGCATTTATGTTTTGCTCTCTTTGAAGGACAAGCTGAAAACCATTTGTATGTTTTTCCTTATGATTTGAACACACGTTTGACTTTCATTGTTTCATTTTCATGATCTTTTGTTTGTGTTCATTTACATGTTTACAACATGGTTGCTAAGTTTCTTATTGTCATGATTATATCTTTCATACCCATGTTTTAAGTTCTATTGATCCCAGCTCACCAATGCTTACATATATGATCAAGATTATGTAGGTGCATGTCACCTCAAAAATAATTCTTTTGTTATCACTTACCTACTCGAGGACGAGCAGGAGTTAAGCTTGGGGAGGCTTGATACGTCTCAAACGTATCTATAATTTTTGATGCTCCATGCTTGTTTTACACCATTTGCCTATTGTTTCGTTACACTTTGTGGCACTTTTATGCATTTTCCGGAACTAACCTATTAACGAAGTGCCACAGTGCCAGTTTCCTGTTTTCTGCTGTTTTTGTGTTTTAGAAGTGATACACAGGAAATATTCTCGGAATTGGACGAAACAAGTTCCTGAAGTCTTATTTTACCCGGAAGCTTCCAGAGATCCGAAGAAGTGTCGGAGGGGGGCCACCAGGGCCCCACACAAGGGAGCGGCGCGGCCTGGCCCCTGACCGCGCCACCCCTGTGTGAGAGCCCCTGGCTCCACCTCTGACATCGCCCCTTCGCCTATAAAGACCCCCGGACGAGAAAAACCTAAGCCCGGATCAGATTTCCAGAATACATCGCGATACGCCGCCGCCGTCGACCCGAAGATCGGGAGGGTCCAGAAGCTCTTCCCGGCACCCTGCCGGAGAGGGGAATCGCCACCGGAGGTCTTCTTCATCGCCATGCTTGCCTCCGGAGCGATGAGTGAGTAGTCTACCTTGGACTATGGGTCCATAGCAGTAGCTAGATGGTTGTCTTCTCCACCATGTGCTTCATGTTTAGATCTCATGAGCTGCCCTACATGATTGAGATCACCGTTATGTAATTCTATGATGTTGGTTTGTTGGGATCCGATGAATATTGGTGTTTATGATTAAGTTGTTGTACTGAATTATATCTTTTGTTATCTCTAAGTTGTTTATGATCTTGCATGCTCTCTGTTGTTAGTAGCTATCTTGGCCGAGTAGTTGCTAGTGACTCCAAGAGGGGGTATTTATGCTCGATAGTGGGTTCATGTCTCTATTTCACCTGGGGGAGTGACAGAAACCTCTAAGGTGGTTGATGTGCTGTTGCTACTAGGGAGAAAACAACATTCATATGCTCAAGGGCATATGCTTTGTTTACATTACACACTTTGCTTAATGCAATTATCTGTTGTTCGCAACTTAATACTTCTAGGGTGTTCGGATGATATCCCCGGGAGTGGATTATTAGTCATAGATGCAGTTGGATGGCGGTCTATGTATTTTGTTGTAATGCCCAGAGTAAATCTCATAGTGATCTTCTTGACATATCACGTTATCTTTATTCTATCAATTGCCCAACTGTAATTTGTTTACCCAGCATGTTATTTATCTATGGAGAGACACCACTAGTGAACTGTGGACCCCGGTCCTATTTTAATCATATTGCAATCACCTGTTTACTTTTCCCGCACTGTTTACTTTACTCGCATACTCTCTGTTTTCCACTCGATACACTCATAACCTTTGTTTCAAGCAAACCGGTGAGATTGACAACCTCATCGCAAGTTGGGAACAAAGTATTTGTTTGTGTGTGTGCAGGTTCCACAACACCTTCAGTCGTCATTGTCTCTCCTCTCCTGTTCGATAAACCTTGGTTTCTTAAACTGAGGGAAAACTTGCTGCTGCACTCATCATACCTTCCTCTTGGGGTTCCCAACGGGCTGGTTATTCACCACATACAAGGACAGTCTGTTGCCATCAAAGGCATCACCTAACAGTGTTTCTATTTCTGATGCTGAAACTGAACCAGGTGATGTTTTCGATAAAGAAGAAGTTGAAGAGGAACTAGAAAAGATTGATAAGAATGCAAAGTACACCAAAGAAGACTTCATTGCCAACAAGCATGGTAATGAGAGAGAACCTTGGGTGCAGAAACCAATGCCTTTTCCTAGTAAGAAACACAAGTCCAAGGAAGAAGAACACTACAATAGGTTTTGTGAATGGATGAAACCTTTATTTTTGCAAATTCCTTTGACTGATGCTATTAGAATGCCTCCTTATGCAAAATATATGAAAGATATTGTTACTAACAAAAGGAAGATTCCTAATGAGGAAATTTCCACTTTACTTGCTAATTATTCTTTTGATGGTAAAGTTCCGGAGAAGCTTAGAGATCCAGGTATACCAACTATTCCTTGCTCCATTAAAAATAACTATGTTAGAACTGCTTTATGTGATTTGGGAGCTGGAGTTAGTGTCATGCCTTTTTCTCTTTATAAGAGACTTGATCTAGAAAAATTAGTATCAACTGATATATCTTTGCAGATGGCTGATAAGTCTACTACTATTCCTATTGGTATATGTGAAAATGTTCCTGTTCAAGTTGCTAACCGTTGTTTGATTTTAACCGACTTTGTTGTGCTGGAAATGCCTGAAGATGATAATATGTCTATTATTCTTGGGAGACCCTTTCTAAACACTGCAGGTGCTGTTATTAATTGCAATCAAGGAAAAGTAACTTTTAATGTCAATGATAAAGAGTACACGGTTTATTTTCCCAAGAAGATTGATAGGAAGAATACTCTAAATTCAATCAAGCATGTTGAGACCATCAAAGTTGGTCAAATTATTTGTTCAGAGCAAAAGCCCAAGGAAGAATATAAAATTGTTATGGTTGGGACTATGTCTATCAAAGTTGAGGTAACATAAGCATTTAGTGAAGTGCAAAGTTTTGCCTCATATAAAGTTAGTTTGGTAACAAGACTTGATCAACCTTGTTAACAAAGTGATTTTATATGAACGAAACTTCGTTTTCACCGCATCCACTCCACCTCGCCTATATTTACTTGTTCAATTTTATTCCTTTAAGTTTAGTTACATGATTAAAGAGTATCTCAGAGCTGCTGCATACTTGGTTTTGATTTGCTTGAAATCATTTCATCTTCGTTTTTCTGAGTTTTTATCGATATGCCAATTTTTGAAAAATCCTTGAAAATAAAGTTTCTTAAAAAATTCCAGAAAATTCTTTATAAATTTTTATATCAAAAATGGGACAGAGAGACACCTGGGAGATACCAGGAAGGGCTGCCACGCCACCTCCCACACAGGGGGCGCGGCCCAGCCCTGGCCACGCCCACCTAGTGTGAGAGGGCCCCACCTGGCCTCTCACTTATCTCTTCCTCCCATGCTCTTTCTCTCTCCCGAAAACAACGACACACCCAGCTCAAACCCGAGTTCTTGCTGTTCTTCACCTCGATTTTTCAATCTCCTTGCTCAGCCCATCATTTATGCTGAGATTTGGAGCATTTGTTCTCCGGTATGTGACTCCTCCGCTTGTCCAAGTAGAATTTCTTTTGGTGAAGTATTTCTTGAGTATTTTAGCATTGTAGGTGGCAGGATACATGAGTATGCATGCTTGTTCTATTGCTTAGAAATGTTATTTTGATGCATGTTAGCTCTCTGGTAACTCACTATAGTAGTTCCCTACATTTGTTTGTCTCAAAATCATATTTTATGAGGTTTGTTCAAAATTTCAGAAAAGGGACATGGATAACTTCACCTATGGAGAAGTGTTTGAAAGAGAAGCACCAAGGCCTTCAAGATCCACTGCTCAATATAGGATATCCTACAATAAAGATCTTATGTCACCGAACCTTGAGGGGGACGATGGAGATGCACATCCATCGACCTTCCCTTGTACTAACTTTTTGCATGATGCAGGTATTTTTAATGATTTCTTGCTCCTTGTTAACAGGGTTGGATTGACTACATACATGATGGATGAGAGTGATCAATATGCCATTCTCACAAAGATTTTTGTTGAAAGTTTTAAATTCACTAATGCTCATTACAATCCTTCCATTGCATTCAAGATTTATGATAGACCTATCACCATGTCTTTGGAAAGATTTTGTAACATTTTAGGTATACCCATGTTTGGGACGGCAAGGAAGATGCTACAGCAGCCCGCTGATTTAGTGGAGCTTTACCGAGGAGTAACCAACGATGATGACCGCACCGCACAGCGTGGCAAGATAAGAAACATTCAACTCCCAGCTATTAGATATTTTACTTACTATCTTGCCACTAGTGTACTTGGTAGAGGGAACACTAGCAATATCTCCAACTATCATTTAGCTTTCCTAGCTACCGCTCTTGATGTTAGTAGGAAGTATAACCTCGGTGCTATTATTGCTCATCGCCTAGCCGCTAGGGGACCTATTTATGGAGGTATTATTGTCGCGCACATTGTTGCTGCTCTTGAACTTCCTATTGCTCCTCATGATATATTGTTGACTCCACAGAGGCTCGATCTTGCTGCCATGAAGCTCCATCATTTTGTTACAGCTAATTCATGTGCAGGGAAATTAGTTTACAGGATGTTATTCACTGATGGAGAGGAGAGGGAAGTGCCTTTGCCACAACCCAGTTTGTTCAGTATTGATAACAAGCCATGGTCATGCACGAAGGAGGAGTTGGACGAGCGGCTTAGGGTGCTCAACTTCAACGTACAGCATGGCATCGTGGACCAGGAGGAAGAGGAGGAGCCGGCCTATCACTTCACCACTTACCACACCGAGGCGTCCTTGAGCTCGTACCCGGATGAAGGTACTTCTTCGTCACACTTTGGAGGCGCCACTTCATGGCCGAGTTGGCCGAGTTGGGATTGATCTCCACTTAGGCCAAAAGCCTAAGCTTGGGGGGAGGTACACCGACGATTCACTCATCTACATATCATATTTTGTCGGTCATTTGTATATCTATGTTTCGCTTTCTTTATTGTTCTAGTTCTTATTTCTGCTTTCCAAAACACAAAAAGACAAAAAAATATTTCTGTTGTTTCCCTCTATTTGTTTCTTTAGCTTTCTACCTTTGGTTTGCTTTACTTGCTATTTTCGGTTTGCTATTTGAAAAATCCAAAAATATTCTGCTTGGTTGCTATTTCCTTTCGTTCTTGTTTCAAAAATCAAAAACATAAAAATATTTGTTGTTCTTCTTCGGTTTTGTAAAGTTTGTTGCAGAGTTCAGTCTCTCGTTACTCCATTGGAGCTTGGTATTCACTTTATATTATTCAAGCCACACAAGTGAAAAAGCAATAATAACGATATATGACAATCCGAGATGTGGTAAGAGGCTGGTATGAACTCAATTTGTTTTCATTTTTGTACATATACTCATCTATGTGGACATGCTTAGTCGGTTCATGTAAGGTATATGTTATCTAATGGATGCTTTGTAGTTCTTGCTTTCATATGATTAGTTTCAATTTACTAATAGTTTGTAGCATGTCATGTAGACGCTTGCATGCATTGTTTTATTCATAATATGGTATGTTATTGTGGTATCCTCCTCTGAAAGCTTCATTTGAATCGACTTGGCACATGCTCAAGCATGCACATGACTAAACAAAAAGTCAATTAAGCCTCGATGATTTACTTTGCCTCAGAGTTCTTGTATCATTTTTATGCCTATATTAATTTTGTTTTGTCGCAAGCATGATTATGACAGTTATTGCTCTCTCGATTGTCGCTTCCCAGTCTTTTGCTAGCCTTCACTTGTACTGAGTATGAGCTCTACTCGTGCATCCAATTACCAAAAACCAAGTCTTCCAAAGAGTCCACTATAAATTCCTAAGCATGGTATTTCAAAGCCATTCCAAGTAAATTTTCATGTGCTACCTTTCAAACTTTCAAATACTTCTCATTTTGTGCCACTGTTTTTAGCTCATGGGGACGTAGTGGTCAGAATTGCTATCTTCCATTTTAAATTGAGTACCCCTCGACTAGGCAGCTTCATCTGCTCGTCATTAATTTTGCAAGAGAGCTGGTCAGACCATTATAATCTAAGTCTGAAAAGAAAAGAAAAAAGAGCACTCCTCCATGGTATGTGAAAGTTGGTGGGCACCCGATGGAATCGGTTAGCCATGGTTTGAGAAAGGAAAAAAGGTGGGGAGGAGTGCCAAAGCTTTATAAAAGAGCACCAATGTGCCAAAATTTCAAAGATCTCGGAACCGCTCTCACTTGTTTATTATGGAAGATAGCAAGTCCCCATTACCAGTCGTTGACATGAAACAACCACCTCTCAAAATAAATTTTTGTCTCTGTTTTACAAATGAAAAGCTCTAGCACATGTTAAATCACTGCTTCCCTCTACGAAGGGCCTTTCGTTTACTTTTATGTTGAGTCATCATTTTCTAACTTTAAAGCACTTCTTGAGAGCATAGCTGTTATTCTTAGTGTAATATGCTTGTCCCAGAACACGGTTAATTGTGGTATAACCTTGATGCTTGTATCTTTGATATTTTTACTTCTAGTCTTCCTTGGGACTTCAGAGGTGCCTCAGCATTTATGTTTTGCTCCACAAATCAAGGCAAGCTGGATACCACTCTTCCATATCATTTATGCATATTACAATCTTGTAGCTCTTATGTTCATGTTACTTGTTATTAGTATGTTGGTACTCTTTCATAGCTTGCTTGACTATGAGGTAGCATTAGCTGCATATTTCTTATTATGAATTGCCTGAGTACTTGATCATATAGTTAGTATATATACATCTATGAAGCAAATGTGTTCGTGAAAGTTTCTTTTATCGCTCTCAGTTGTTAACTGAATTGCTTGAGGACAAGCAAATAGCTAAGCTTGGGGGGAGTTGATACGTCCAAAATGTATCTACTTTCCCGAACACTTTTGCTATTGTTTCTCCTCTAATTTGTGTGTTTTGAATACAACTAACACGGACTGACGCTGTTTTCAGCAGAATTACTCTGGTGTCTCGTTTTTGTGCAGAAATCCAACTTTCAGTAAAAATTCAGGAAAAATCATCAAAAATCCTATTTCACTAGAAGACCCACGGAGCCAGAAGACGAGACGGAGGGGAGGCTCAAGGGCCCCACACACGCAGGGGGCGCGGCCCAGCTCTGGCCGCGCCCACCTGGTGTGAGGACGCCTCGGCCGTCCCCTCGACCTCTCCTTTCGCCTACATATACCCCCTGACTTGATAATATCGGGGAGACGACATTTTTCCCAGATAGACTTTCGCTGTGCCGCCACCATCAGAAACCGCGATTCGGAACCAGAAACTCCGTTCTAGCACCTTGCCGGGACGGGGATTTGGAGGAGATCTTCATCACCATCATCACCGACGTCACTCCATCGACCATCCATGACTCCCCCGTCCATATGTGAGTAATTCCCCCGCTGTAGGTGAGGGGATGGTAGGGATTGGATGAGATTGTTCATGTAATTTGATATGAGATTGTTAGGGCATAGTGCCTAGTATCTTTATTTAGTGCCTATGACATTATTGCAACTTGTTGTGCTTAATACTTGTCACTTTGGGCCCGAGTGCCATGATTTCAGATCTGAACATGTTATTATTTCTATGATGATACTTGTTGTTTATGGTCTTACCTACAAGTTGTATACACATATTGTTGTCCGAAACCCGAGGCCTCAAAGTGACAGAAATTGGGATAACCGGAGGGGATGGCTATGATGTGAGGATCACATATGTTCACCGAGTGTTAATGCTTTGCTCCGGTACTTTATTAAAAGGAGTACCTTAATTACCAGAAGTTTCCCTTGAGGCCCTGCTGCAACAGGTTGGTAGGACAAAAGATGTCGTGCAAGTTTCTCCTTGTGAGCACGTACGATTATATACGAAACACATGCCTATGATTGTTAGTACTAGGATGCTTTATCATTATTTATCTGCAATGCCCATGTCTCATTGATTTCATGAATTATCTTATCCATGCAACGCCCATACATCCATCCCTATGCCTACAGTATTTGTTCCTACTGTTTACTACTGTTACTATTACCGCTGTTATTTTACTGCTGCTGTTACTGTTTCACTACTATCACTACTATAAAACTATTGCTACTGATAAACCACTGCGAGCAAGACTGTTTCCAGGTACAGCTGAACTGACAACTTATCTGTTAAGGCTTACATATATTCTTTAGCTCCCCTTGTGTCGAATCAACAAATTTAGGTTTTACTTCCCTCGAAGACTGTTGCGATCCCCTATACTTGTGGGTCATCAGTGGCCATGGATAATGTGTTTTCTGGAGTAGAGCATAGGGAATGCATGTGTCACCTTGTTGCAAATTTTGGGAAGAAATTCAAAGGAAAAGTGTATGCCGACAATTTGTGGCCAACATCTTTGACTCGCAGTTTGAAGAAGCACAACTACCACATGAGGAAGTTATACAAGAATGACAAAGTGAAAGAATACTTGAAAACACACCACTCCAAGATATGGGCCAGAAGCTAATTCAGTGACCTGAGCAAAGTTGACTATGTGCACAATAATCTTGCAGAATCTTTTAACTCAACAATCCGGAAACTAAATGGTCTTTATTTGGTTGATTTGCTTGACAAGATAAGGATATCATACATTAAGAAGTTTCATGTTCGTGCAGGAATTGCTGCGGCAAAATTCATGGGCCACATTATCATCCCTTTGGTGATGAATGAATTGAAGCAGAAAATAAGAGGCTTGGAAATGGACATAACTCTTTGCTCGGCCACCATAGAAAAGGTATCATTTTTTGGATAAAGAGAAGAGGGAATGGAGATATCCAGTGGATTTAGAAGCTAGAACTTGCAGCTGTAGGCAATGGCAGATAACTGGGTTGCCATGCATTCATGCCTTGTTTTTCATCACTACTCTCTCAAGTCAAGCAGGGAACATACAACAGTATGTGCATGAATACTACTCTGTTGTAAGGTTCAAAGTCACATATGCTCATGGCTTACCTTCTCTGGAGGGAAAACAACAATGGGACATAGTAGACCCTGGTTTCAAGCTTTGTGCTCCAATTCTGAAGAGAGCAGCAGGTAGACCGAGGAAGAGTCGAATAAGACCTCCCAAACTAGATGCACTGCCTCCCCTACGACTTCGAGTGAAGTTGAAGGCAGTGGTCAACGTGCGCGGCCAAGGTGGAAGAAGGTTAAAGATCAAGATGTTCAATCGTGAAGCGAGCTCGGAGTCAAGTTGTTTGTCAAGCTTGTCATGCATTTAGTTTACCCTCGAGTTTCTAGTTTTTATCGTGTTTATTTTTGTTTCCCGTGCTTTTCTATGTCGTGTCGTTGTCTCCGTGGACTTATCTATGTAACAGTGTCATTTCCATCTTATTTATCTAGTGTAACCATTTGTGTCTTTAATTTTTTTCACATGGCTACCAAACTTGTCTATAAATAGGGTAACAAGTAGTGGACGTGTTATGACGTGTTTATCACCAAGCTAGTCTAAAAATAAACACTACAAATCAACTCTACAAAAAACACGATAAAACTAATCTTTATTAGGGTCTAAAAAATAAGCTAGTCTACAAATAAACACGATAAACCCTTTATGTGTTAGGACATGTTTATACCAAGCTAGTCTACAAATAAACACTATAAATCTACTCTACAAAAAACATGATAAAAACTAATCTTTATTAGGGGCTAAGCTAGTCTACAAATAAACACGATAAACCCTTTATATGTTATGATGTGTTTATACCAAGCTAGTCTACAAATAAAAACTAAGATTAACAAATAGTATCTTCTCATCATCAAGTTGTTCAAATGTATGTTGTGTTAAAGTGCCCAAATATACCCAAGTGATCATTTGAAGACCAAGTGATTTTATGTGTGTGTTGAAAATTGTTCATGCTCAAATGATCTTTATGTGTGTTCAAAATTGTTAGCGGCCAAAGATCATTTATCTGTGTTAAAAAAAATCGTGCCCAAAGATCTATTTTGTTTGGCCAAAGTACAAAAATGTGCTTTTAACCCTAAACCAAGTCATGTAGTAACTAACTAACTATACATTGTTTTTTTCCCCTGCCTTATCAACATCTTTCCATCAACCCGACCGGTTACCTGCGCATTCCATCACCCCACCCACCAAGGGCCTTGGGTTCGAGTCCTAGCCACCCCACAATTTTTGTTCATTTTCCACCCCCTCTTATTTTCCCAATCAAATGGGCCTAAATGGATGGATAGCCCATTACTTGAGTGGACACAGCGTAACTTTTTTTTTGGAAACATAGAGCCATTGACTAGTTTCTTCAGAATTTTCAATTTTT
Source organism: Dactylis glomerata (assembly GCA_007115705.1). Taxonomy (NCBI): domain Eukaryota; kingdom Viridiplantae; phylum Streptophyta; class Magnoliopsida; order Poales; family Poaceae; genus Dactylis; species Dactylis glomerata. The sequence goes on along the minus strand of QXEO01000389.1, from coordinate 2,348,445 downwards.
TTCTCCCAAATTCATACAATTTCAAGCTTACAAATTCCTACCAAATTTCATACCTTTCCATACAATTTCAACATTACAACCACTGCAATACCATGCCTATAAGAAATACCCAAACGTAATTTGGGCCAGTTTTGCGTCGGCCTGGACACAGACGGACCGATGCGTCCGATCTGACCCACCCCTGACCCAAATTTGGGCCAGTTTTGCATCGGCCCGGACACAGACGGACCACGCGCGTGTCAAACCCGCGTGTACCGCGGACCCGTATGGCAGCCACCTAGACGTGATGAGATGTTGCTGGTGCCTGGCCACGAAGCAGAAGCTCAGACGCTGGCCGCGGACTAGCGCCATGACGCCCGAGCATCTGCGCCGGCATTGATGGCGAAGGCTTTAGGCCCTGCACGGGCGGTGGCCGCCCAGGCCAACAAGAGCGTCGACCACCCCGATGTTGGGCTTCCCCATGGCTGGCACCTCAACTGTGCCAGGATGCCAGTCCTGCCGCCGGAGGCGGGGCCGAAGCTGGATGTGGAGGTACGGCGCCGCATCTGGAAGCTCCCCGAGCAGATGCGCATCGAGCGCATGTACCAGAACCCCCAATTCTGGTACGACTTCCTTGCCTAGGAGCACACCGCCCGCCGTCGGTCCACCTTCCATGGCGAGTACCAGCCGTGGGAGGCGTACCCCGTTGACGATCCTCCCCCTGATGAGGAAGACGATGAAAACGACTACGACATTGTCAAGGAGGAGGCCGACGAGGCCATGGCGGTCGCCGCCCCGCCGGTTGCCGGGGATCTGCCCCCGGAGTACCAGACAGTCCTCGCAGTTGGCTACGACGAGGATGCTCTCCTACAGCAGGTATTAGAGGCGTCCAAGGCCGACGAGGACGCGGCCTTCCCCGGCTACGACGAGGCCATTGCCCTCACGGGCGTGGTGGCAGAGCACATCGCGTCTCTGCCACCTCCACCACCACTACCGCCGCACGCGTCGCTCCTGGCGGCGTACAAGGGGCAGAAGGTGCCACATCCGCCCGGTGTTCCGCGCCACCGTCGTCATCATGACCACCAGCACAGAGTGGTCATCAACCCTCCGCAACAGCCCCAACCGGAGGTTGTCGTCGACCTCGTCTCCGACGATGAGGAGTAGCTGGTGGCGGCACGACGCTGGCCACGGGGAAAGGCGTCGTAGTTATTAGGTTTTTTTTAAAATTTTCATTATAAATTTCATTTATCAATGCAAGTTTAGTTAAATCCGTGCCAATTTTCATTGGCTTTAAATTTGAAACAAGAAAAAAAGACGTCGAACAGGATGCGTCGACCCGCTGGGTGCACTGGCCCGGCAGGCCGGACCACGACGCAAATCCTATCCGAGCTCCGACGCAAATGGAGCAGGACGGACCGTTTGCATCGACGAGATGAGTTCAGCCGCTAGAGATGCCCTAAGTTTTCAGGGCATGGTGGTCGATGTGCTCGATGACATTCTTCGATGTTGCACTGATCTGGAATATTAATAAAAACCATATCACGCGACTTGCCCTGCATGCAGTGCCGTGCATCTCACCTCCGTTGTCTATCTAGTTTCGAACGGGTCACACATGGCGGTCGTAACTCTACCAGTATGCATGGCTGTATCTCGTGGCCACACACCAGCGTCCTTTTGTGCAACACGGCCGGAACGCTAGCCGAGCACCAGCAGCAACGATCGTACGTCGTCCGTCTGAGTGTGCATGCCAGGACAGACACAGTGCTGGCGCCGGTAGCGTGACTGCGTGAGTGGTAACGCACGCACCCCTCAGCTCTTGTCCTTAGCTGACACGCCACCACATCTCCACGGACGGTCAACAGTAGGCTCATGTCATTTCCTGTGGTATCTAATTTGACCGTAGTACTGAAAACCTGCTATATATACACACACACCACCAGGCGGTCCTCTGTTAGAATTTCGGTTCTTCCTCATTTCCGCCATCCAGTAGATCCTCGATCCTCATGCTGCCTTTGCCTTTCCTAGAAGATAACCTCCTCTAGATTGGCTCAAGGCTAATACCCAAAGGCAAGCCGTAAAATCATACCTTTTGCATACGATTAAATCTAGATCTGTATATACACATGTCTCCGTGTTGGTATGTTTGTGCTTTGCTAGATCTATTCTTTTTCTTCAGTCCATGTTCTTCTCATGCTGGTTAACTTTTGTGTTCCCTTTGAATCATCAGATCTTTTTTTCTCTTTGCTAAAATTCCCCTTTGTGTACCATGTTGTACATGTTTTAGAATAGATCTACCTATACATGTTTTCATGTACCTGGTATAGTGTTTTCTAGCTAGCTAGATCTGTTTTTCTCCCCATTTCATTGCTGGCTAACTTCGTCTACGTACACATGCCTTCTGCTCTTACTTCTACCTACTGTCCTGAACATGTGTGATTTCCTGTGGAGAAAAAAACATAAAGCTGTGCGTGATGTTGATGCATGCAGAGACATGGATGAGAAGGGCAAGTCCAAGGTTGTCCACGAGGACCCGCAGGTCTATGATCTCCGCAGCAAAAGCAGCGAGGGCAAGGGTAGAGAGGTGTGGGATGACGACGCTGCCGCCGCCGCTCTCGGCGGCTGGATTGACCCCGGCCGCCGCCGTGACAGGAGCCTCTTCGCCGGCGTCTTGCCGGAACAGGTAATTAATTCACCATGCCAGCTCCGTATATCATGACTCGTATATAAGCATATATATCCTGGATGCTGATATTTAATGTACTGCTATAATGCATATATATGCATATCTTATAACCATTATAATTGCCTAGTTGTATTGTATGCTAATATTTAATGTACTGCTAATTACTCCGTATATATCTGCTGAAGTACACCGGCGGGGCTAATTAATGGGTTATAAATTTTGACCAAGAAATTATTTTTGGAAACTCTTTAGACATTAATAATGATAGTATTTTGTATATAGATACAAATTTTTTTTTGTAAAGTTTTCCAAAATGATACTACCTACATACCGTTTTATGAGGCTTACACGTAGTTTAAGAAGAAAGTTTGACCACAAATTTGGTCAACAAAATATAAATTATTTGTCACAAAAATTATACCAATTGAATTAACATTTAAAATACCTTTCCAATGATATAATTTTATGAGATATAATCTATGTTTTGTTGCTAAATTTATGGTCAAACTCTTGTTTTGAACTACGTGTTGGCCCACTAAACCGGTATGGAGGGAGTATCTTTTTTGAGACGTTTCAACATCCAAGGGACTGATACTTTTTTTAAGAAAGTAACACCGATACTTTTTAGGAAAGAAACACTGATACTTCTTTTCGCAAAAGAAACACGGATACTTTCTTTTGAGGAAACATAAACATTGATGTGGTGTGTTGAAACTTAATAAACACTCATATATTGTTTTGAAATTCAATAAACACCTGTATTTTTCTGAGAGAAAGAAACAGTGATAAAGTACTAGTTTTTTCTTTTGAGACAAAACACTGATATGTTGCGTGTGAAAAAAGACCTGATTTAGGCTATATTTGTTTTTTTGAAATAAATAATATATTAAGCTCGCAAGGCGTTTCATTAAAAATCTTCTAGACCCTGGTAAGAAAAATAATACGTCTAAAACTTGCTGCTTCAATCAAATTATCGTTATATCGATTTGGGCTGTATTTGCTTTTTTAGAAAGACTGCTGAATCTTTCCTTTTCTTTCTTAATGGGCCGGTATGTAGCCTGCGTGCTGTCGACTGCCACATAGTATAATAGACTAGTAGCCCACAGCCCACTTTAGTTCGTGCGCTGGGAAGCCTAAAAAGCCATTGGAGTCGGCGGCGGCGGCGGCGGGGCAAGCGATAGCGGCACGCCGGCGACCTGACGGTCGCTGGCGGAGCTCGAAATGCCCGTAGCTTACGCACCGGGAGACGGAGGCCACGGCTGCCTAATCGCGCATGGACGCTTTGTCAATGGAGCGAAGGTCGCGGGCGATGGGGAAGAGAGACGGATGGGGGTGAGGGAACCGTAGATCGAGGAACCACACTGGTTCGCGATCCAAACTCCAGTCGACGCCAAGCCGTCGGCAGGCCCAGACAAGATCGGCGCTGTGACGCGGGCCGGTCCAATATTTGTCTTCTTCTAGGTACGCACTGCAATCGAACGCCCAATCCCGCAATGTACTCCGATTCAGTGCATGAATCCTGGATGTTTTTTGGTCTTAGTAGTCTAAATGCTCGTTGTTTGATTCAGAATTTTGTTTTGTTGTTATACATTTTCATTTGTTTAATGCTTGTGCAACCATAATCACTGAACTCGTGCAAAATTAAAATAAATCAAAAAATACACCAGTCCAATCAACTATACATATGTTCGGCGCTGCTAGTTTAGGATTTAACACAGTCGAAATTCCAATAGCCCACGGGTCCCTTTTCTTGTCGGCACGGAGGAGAACGCCGGCGGCGTAGAGGAGGGAGAAGGGAGCACCACAGCCGCTGCCTCCAGATTCGGTATGCCCCACATCCACCGCCGGCTGTATATGATTGCTACTGCTGCCCGCGGCCACCTTGCCATACCGCCCTCTCATAATTTGGCCTTCGCCGGTCCACACCCGCCCTAAAATCCCCTCTAAGCCCCTCCAACATCCTTTTCTTCTCCCTCGTTGGTGCACCCCCGCACCCTTAAGTCCATTTCTCGCTGCCGGCTCGCTCCATTCAAGACTTATTCTTTGCCACAACTCGCTCTATCCGAGACAACGTCTTCTTCGCCGCGGCTCACTAGCGGTTGCAGCGATGTCAACGACGCCGTCTCGAGTGTCGGGTGGTAACAAAGGGGAGAGAGAGGTAGCAGTGGCGTGGTCCGCCTCTTCGGGAGAGGAAGAATAGAGAGATGGAGGAGGAATAAAGAAGGAAGGAGGGGATAAGAACCCCTGTGCGACTGGGATCCATCCGGGTGAGCGCGTCTCACACGTTGAGCATGGACATGGTCACCTGGATAGATGCTAATTCAATGTATGTCCTCCGTAGAGTGGATGACAAACCATGGTAGTGCCTAGAGCAACTCTAGCAGATCCCCCATATGCATTCCCTATAAACTGGCTATTGGGATCCCCCATACAATTTATGGGGGAATGGGGCAAACTGCTATTCCAATTCCCCAAAACAGCATCCCCAATATTATTTTTCTTACAAGTATGACCTTCTCCTCCATGCCAATCTCTCTCTCTGTCTCTCTCTCTCTCTCTCTCTCTCTCTCTCTCTCTCTCTCTCTCTCTCTCTCTCTCTCCACAAATCGGTCGTACGATGGCGACACTAGCCTCTCCCCGCAGTTGCCTCCAAGAACCCGTCCAAGTGTTTGGTTGGGCTTTAAAGCATGACCAAACCAATGTCAACAACTTTTGTTCTTAGAGTGAACTAAACATGCTCAAGTGTACTACCCACTCTCTAGCTTTGAGCAACAAATAATAGCATGAGGTTTCCATATTTTCAACCAATGAGCCTCTTCATTGGCTCCATGTGTGCATGTGTCGCCCGTTTGTTAATAGAAAATGTGGTAAACGGGTTTCCATATATTTTCATTCCAAACAGGAGCAAGTCACACTACATGGAGAGGTCATGGACCAAGTTTAGAAACAAAGCCTAGTCTTCGACATTGCAACCAATGGTGGTAAACCACCTTGTAATGCTCCATATCTTCTTTGATAGAACAAGACAACAAAAGATTGCAATGCGTTCTTCTCAGGCCAAAGGGGACTAGATCATTATGAAAACCATTGAGTCGTATCCCATATCTTGTCTTTGGGGATGCGCTTCCGCCTTCCGGCCCACCTACCACGAATCCTTTTATTGAATTTTATCCAATGGACTGAGGTGACCGAGGTCAACCTAGTCGTTCTTAATGGAGCATTGCCTCTAGAGGCCCCCACTTGTCCAAAACGGGTAAACAAACTACTTTGATCAATATCCTTTGTCCAAAAATGCAAAGGAAAACCATAGGAAGGAATCGAGAGTGGCACTCCTAAATATGTCACAACCAACCATCGTCAAGTGTGAGCTATTTGGGTCTGGACAACTCGACTTTCTCAATATAGTTTGCTACTAATAGCTACTACATATCACATGTGGGATAAATTGATTGTATATGCCTAAGTGGAGCTTGTATTAGGCTTTAATATTGGTCCGAAGTTTCAAAATAACATATTGATGTGATCTTGCCAACAAGTACCAATATTACAATGGCAAAAAGTTCACTACATCTTCCTCGAGATTCAATGTGCACCAGAGTGTTCACCTGAATTAGGTCCACAACAATATCATTTATGGTATTTGTAGATTGGTGCGTTAATGGTCCAAAGTTTTACGGGAATGGACTTAAGAGACTCCGAACTCTAGGAACCATGAGCCATGCTTTTGGTCTTGAAGCCTTATTTCTCAAGGTACCCAAAGTGCATCCAAGTGGCCGCCTGAATAGTTCCACCACAATATCATTTATGGTGTTAGCATGTTGGTGGACCAAGGTGTAAGAGAACAATCACACGAGTAACCTGCATTTTTTATGCAAGTCACATTCTTGTCCTTGAAGCATTTTTCTCAAGGTGCTTGGAGGATGACACATCCTCAAAGACATACTTCAATGTGCAAAGCATACTTTTTTGGGATGTTTTTAATACAAGGTATGCATTGGTCCTTGAATCATTATTTCTCAAGGTGGCTAAAGGATGATGCGACCTCAAAGGCATGCTTCAATGCCCAAAGACTACTTTTGAGGTGAAGGCGATGGGACCTTGATTGCGCTACTATTTTAATTGGCTCCAGTTGTAGTAATTGACAATTCACTACCATGCTCCGCCAATGAAGTATCAAGTTGTGATCTTGTGTGGTCAAAGTGGAAGACATGTGTAGCGTTTGGCTGCTCTATGCGTTGCTCCTCCAAGATGGGTATGGAGTTAACCACATTGTGGCACCAAAGTGGAGGTCTTGGTGAGCATAATTGAATTGTTGTATGGTTATACCAACATAGATGGATACATATTGGACTAAATATGAGCTTGGGCAAGATTCTACTTGCTTCTTTTGACTCCACAAGCTTTTGGCCATGTTTGCTTTGGATGTATACTTGTGGCTATTACATGGAAATAACCTTATGGAGTTGCACTCATGTCAGTATCAACTCCCCAATGTGTTAGCATTGTTCTATGATATGAGAGCCACCTAAGATCGTAGACCATGGGGTTCCTCTAGTAAACTCCTTCAAAAGATCAAATATGCCGCGATAGCTTATGTAACTTTTACAAACATTATGTGTTGTAATCGTGAAACCTTGTCTAAGCGAGTAACTATGTTCAAATGTGAGATTCCATGGATGATTGATTGAAGAGCCAATTTTTTATCAAGAAGGAATATTGATTTGAAGTTATACATGTGGATGTGTAACCTACAACGCGTTTGGCTGGGGAGAATTGGAGTTATGGAATAGGAGTTAAAGTTACAAAGAGGAAGTTTCACATATTAAATCCCACTAATCTCTTACATGAGGGATCATGGTAATTGAGACGTGGGGGGGGGGGGGGGGGGGAGGAATTGAACAATCCTTTCGTAGGATTGCCAAACAAGCTGCTAATGTGAATGTCAAGGGGAAATGAGATCTCTCGGCGTGTACCGAAGTTCTTCCTTGTGATCCATTTGGAGAGATGCTTTATTCTTTATTTTATCATCTAGAAAATCTTTCTCGACAAACTCTTAGATGAAAACAGTAAAATGTTAACGTACATCCTAGGAAATTTCTTTTAAAAAGACAATATTTGAAGCCTGTGGGAAGGAGGCATCCTCCACAAAGAATAGTGGATGCTCACTTATTGTTAATTTTTTTTGGGATAATGGACATGTAAACATTTCGTTACTTTTTTAACAAAAAAACCTCTAGACCCCTATAAAAGTTGCAAAGTCCATAACATTACCTTGGCTATGTTTCTAAAAGGCTTCTTATAAAAAAGGTGACAAGTTGTAGTACCGATGCCATTTGTGGAACATTCCCTTTATGGTGTTATGTTGATACACCATCGTGTCAACATTTCCATGGTTGTAGTTTATACTGAGCCAAAACTAATCTAACATGCTAAACATTGCTTAGCTAGCACGACTGCATGAAACTCGGATGTAGTAGAGATGTTACTACGCTCACTCATAGAAAAAGACTTTGTATCCATGTTAGCATCACAAGCCACTCCATGGCCATGCACCGCCATAGACCAATTCTTGCAAGTTGCAACTATGTTCACTTATAAGTTCAATGCCCAAGTTAACGTGCGATTTAGTGTAGGAGTTGCATACGTGAATACGTTGGAGCGCATTGTGGCTAGATTCTTATGTGCTCATGATCACCAAGGACAAGATAATTGGGACCGTGGGGACCTAGTTCCTCCTGCGATCATTAATTGAAATCGTAGAATTTGGTTCCTTTCGGTTTAGCCTAAAGATCGTTGCATCGGCCGACAGTTATGAGCCGGTGAGTTTGTGTCCAAAAACAAATGGCGTCCAAGCTAAACTACACTGGTGCTAGCCTTCTCGAAATGTTTTTTTCACAAAACCTACAATATAACTAAAAAAATTCTATAAGATTTCTAATGAAAACGTTAGTTTATCATTACTTGTATGTTTTTTAAATCAGATTGAAGCTATTTAACCTCGTAAAAACCCAAACAATATTTGGGAACTCTTACTTAGTCTTCCCATGCTGCGGGTTGTAATAGTTTTTTCCCCTATGGAGAGAGATGTGGTGCATGAATCTGCCACTTCATGCTGATAACATTTGTTTTAGTTGCTAAATTTGAATTTTCAAAATGATTTACCTGACAAACCGTTAATCCAATTAACGACCTGTTCCCGCTGCTAAGTTCATCTCAACGAGTGCTACAAAATAAGATCTGATGTTTTTTGCTTTGACATTTTTTTATTGACAACGGTTACCAGGATATGGTATGTTTGCTATGTTAGTAAGGGCAAAGAAGTCAGAGTGTACAAGAGATATCATCTAAACCATAACAATAATATCATATTGTACTACTATATGTTTTGTAGTTGAAGAAAAACACCTTTTTTTTATAGTAGTTTGAACATAGATGTACGCCCACCATGCCTATCGAACAAGTAAATATTCTTACCGGTGTTGAAATTTGCAACTATCTCTTCCTAAGATATAAAACCGATTTACAATTTAAGGCGTAGAGGTTGAAGCAACTAGTTCAAAAAACTAATTACTATTAACTAGTACTATGTATAGCCTGACTATAAATTTAGTTTTAGTACAAATGTTAATCGAATTCCCAATTGATCTAACCAAATATTCCAACTAGTAGTTTGTGGTAATCTAACTGCAAAAATAATAATATAGTATACGTATTGGTAGATCAGTTGTTCGTAGACTCATAGTACCTTGGAGCTTAGACTGACTCACAACCATACAATGAGGCTTGCTAGGCAGAGAGATTGATAATTGGTAGATCGGTTGTTCGTAGACTCATAGAAGAATGTGGCAACCGCACCTTCCACAGTCAAGGCAGTCACAGCTTGACATGTCAGAGGCTCGATAAAGCCCTGGCGTGTGCGGCGGCCTCGATCTATCAAGGATGGAGTTGAATAGTGGAATGAATGGACGGCAAATCAAAATATGCATCCATGATGTGTGTTTATGGTGATGTATCAATTAGGCTGTGGCTAGAACAATCATGTGGCGTGTGGGCTAGTATTTTTTGATTGCTTCGTGTAGCACGGTATATACCTAGAAGTTAATCCTATTTGTTTGCTAATGGTCAGCAAACAGTTGCCTTGATAATAGTATATATGGTTACTATAGTTACTAGATAGTACTTTATATATTTGTAGACGTTGCATGTCACAGAGGTAGAGAGTTAAGAGGTGATATGATACCATAAAAGTACTGTCATGCAAGTGTTATGTGTGTGGTGAGTGGCGTTACATAACCTGACATCAGAGTTACTATAAACTAGTAACCAAGTGACTAACCTAGTAATTAAGTGACAATTATTGATGGAAAAAAATTGTTGGAACATGTTAGCATGGTATCTAGTATTGAAGATCTCGTCGTGATGAAACCAACGGCAAAAAAATTCATCAATAGGGTTAACGTTTTGAGATTCAAAACTAAAAATGTCAGCTGATGTCATGTTTACATACTACTCCCTCTGTTTCAAAATATAATATGTTTTAGGTTTGTGAAGCAAATGTATCTAGACGTTTTTTAGTGTGTATATTCGAATGAACCTACACACTAAAAGATGTCTAGATTCATTTGCTTCATAAAGCTAAAACATTTTATATTTTGAAACGGAGGGAGTATATCTCATCTTTGTCCTCTCAATTTGCTGCACGCATATGTCTGGGAGCTTGGTCAAGTTGGCGCCACACGTTAAGGTTGGTATGCAGCATTGCTCCCCAGTTCGGTCCAACGGTATTTATTTAGGAAAGATGATGTGGAGTATTGTTTATATTTGGATTGTAGTTAAGATTTGTGTATTGTTTTTTGTATGTAATGATAAATAAATACATCATTAGTATTTAAAACAAGCATTTTTCAATGTATTTATTTTTCATGAAAGTGATTCAACTGGGCCCCTTTCATATCCTACTGGTCGTTCTCTGACTCAGCCTAGTCCTATAAGAGAGATTGGGCTAATTGGGTGTGCGGCTGGTTGGCAATTTTCTGTGAGCCATGTTGAAAACTTTAGGCTAAGCTTGTGTTTTGGATTTTAATACACATAAGAAATATTAGGATGGATTTAGTGATTCCACAATGTGACAGGGCCAATTTCCCGACCATAAAATGTTATTTACGATGCATTGGAAATCAAGGGGTCAATCAGGTATATGCACATGCTATTTAACAATAAGATCTTTCTTATATAACACACCCTCTTCCTCCAACAGGACAGGGCCAGGATCGACCAATCCCTGAGCCAAACACTTAGTGCCCATATACCCTGAAAAGTACCACATAGCAAGGCTTAAGAAAAGTACCCGGAGAAATACATCAATTCAAGCTACAATAATAAGTTTCCCACATTTTACTAGAACTAACCAACTAAAGGAAAGGAAAAATGCAAAAATACAGAAACTAGAAATTGTACTAAGCTGCCAGTGGGGCAGCTACCCTCCTGGTCTCTTGGACTGGAGTCCTGGTTCTTGGTCCTTGACGGAGCGCAGTCGCCGGAGGGGAAGGCATCGTAGCTTGTAGCGAGCTCTGACTGGTGGAAGCAGTGCAACCTTGCAGGCTCACAGAGAGCTCTAGGAATGCAGCGATAAGGCCCAGGAAGGCACAGTGTCACAGCGAGCATGGGTGATGGGTGGTGGTACTCGGAGCTAGGGTTCGTCTCGGGCGCAGCTGGCATCAAGCCAACAAGCTCTGCCTTTTCTTTTATACATTGTTTGCTCGATGGAGTCTATGACTTGATGAATCAACGTTGTGAGTCATCTCTGAGATTGGTCAGTGTTGGTTTAATGGCCATAGTTCATTAGGAGGCCTGCAAGGAATTGTTACGGTGAAAATCCTAAATCACAAACCAAGCTCAGTACCCACTTATACATAGTGAAGCAAAAATTTCCAGGCCCAGGCCAAGGCCCTGAGTGTTTGGGGCCCAGCTTCATGCCTCTCTCCCCCTCCCCCCTCTCATCCTATTTAACTGCATCCTCGATCTCCTCGTTGCCCGACCCTCTCACCACTGTGATCCCGATCACCGCCGCCGCATCTAGGTAGGCTCTTCTTGTCTCCTCGTCCTTCGCCCTCCTGCTACTTGCGCCACCATTTTGATTTACTACATTCCAGTTCTGACTGCCCATCGATAGGTGATCTCCCCATCATCTTCCTAGTCGTCGTTCGGCAACTAGAAAAATATATAAGATCGTTGTGTGATGAACATCTAAGGTGGCCTGACTTCATGGATGTTGTAACCAACCAGAGGGAGGTAAGTTGAATTGTACTTTAAACAATTGTTTTTTGTTACCAGTAGTACGCCAATGAATTCATATTATTTTTATTACATGGGGCCAGCAGCTGGATGGTATGGGTTATGTTTAGGGTTCGGGTGAGCGGCGGTGATCTGGTGGTGACGCTAGTCGGTACTGGCATGTAGGTTGGGGTGAGGGGGAGGTGACTGCGGTGGTGGGCTGGTGGCTCAGAGGATGTGGTGTAGTGAGGGTGCTGGGTTTCTTGCCAGATTCAACCTAGGGAAGGTTGATTATGTATGGGCTTAATGTTTAATTTTTTGTATCCTGTCCCATCTTAATGTTACGATGAGCGTGTTCTCGAAAAGATCATGTTCTGAAAACTTTACAATCTACATCGGTTGGGGCAACTTATGGTGCTTTACTGAGTTAAGGCATTTATAATTGACAAAATGCTGATGTAGGTTCTGTACGAAGGTGTAGTGCATTGTGCTTATACTATGATACACTATGAAATAACTCTCTGCCGAAAAACAACCAGAAATTTACATTTTTTTTGCGCTGTCTCAAAACAGTTTGAGTATTGTAGATAAAAATTTACTTCGAGGAAAGTTATCTATCTTTGAGTCAACATTAGGTGTGATGCACAAAGCAGTGAGCAATCAGAGGTAACATATGGATGGAATTTACCCTTGAAACTACCATATGATCCAGAGTTGGCTGCCGCTGTTGTCATTGCTATTTTACTTGTTGGGTGTATTTGCTCCATGAGCTATTCCTCTTATGGTAATGAAACATTGCCGTTTCCTTTTCAGGATGATCCAGGGAGTGAAGTCTTGTCTCGAGATAATCAGAAGGTGCCTGCAAATGCTGACACAGACATAAATCAATGTCTTCCTGTGCAGGCTGCTTCTGCCTCTTCAAGGAGTGCACTCGAGAGTTCTATTGAGCAACACTCCCAAATTACACAACCAAAGGATGATGCTGAAATTCTGCCTGCACAGTCTTCATCGTCATCTTCTCCAAGGAGTACGGTCAAAAAATTTGCCGAGGCGGTAGCGATCCAGGAGTCATGTCTTCGTGCATTGATTGACCCAGACCAGGAACTTGCCTACAGACTATGGAATCAGTCCCTTGAGGATATGAAGAATCACTACGCTCCTGATGTTGAGAAGGCATTATCTGGGGAACATCAGCCAAATACAAATTCTCCTGGAAATGGAGGAGTTTCTGTTTTGTCCCAAATCCAAGACTCTAGTGGTGGACTGGGCAATATCCACAATTCTGGCCCTGTACTATCCACTGAGATTGATTCCCTTATTCAGCAGATCAAGCATCCAGTGAACCATCATGTGCGGCTTATTCATATCAAGAGTCACGTACCTGCTATCAGGTGCACATAACTCATGCAACCCTCTAGTTGATAATTACTTGGTTATTATGTTCTCGGAACTACTAAGCAGTAGTTTTAGTCTGTATGTCCATAAGGTTATTCATCTTGTTGTGCTCTGTGTTCCTTGAAGCACTTGCAACCTTATATTGCTAAACCACCCATTATCCTTTGCTGTACTGAACATGCAGTGTTGATCCAATTGGGAGCCGCTTTATACTGAAGAAACTTGATACAGCAACTACTGGAGAGATAATTATGCTCTATAACGAAATCATGCCTCACATCCACACACTGATCATTAATGTCTTTGCCAATTCTGTCATTCACAAGGTTTCTTACTCCAATTCCTCGACATTTGTAACTCAAGTCTTTGATGATGCTGGGCTGATCAAGCATAACTCCTATACTTACCTTCTATTTTTATCAGCTTCTTGATTATGGACCAGCAATCTACACTAGGAAACTCATCGGTAATCTGATGGGGCATGTGTTAGGCCTAAGCCTTCAGCTCTATGGTTGTCGAGTGATCCAGAAGGTAAAATGAACACTGCTTTTTCTAACATTTCAGGTTGGAAAGAATTAAGACATGTCTGTGGATTGCAAAGTTGTGCTTGCGCTGTAATGTTCATATAAGTTAGCATATAATTTAATTATGCTGTTAAGTATATGTTATTCTCTTAGTAATGTGTTCTTTATCCTAGATAGCTTCTGCCGTAAATATCATGTCTTCTCAAATGCATAAATTAGTTTAAGCTGATTATGTTTTGTCCTAGTTAAGTTTGCACCATTATATTCCTTGTTGTTTCTCGATGAGCTTGATCACTAAATGGTGTCTCTTTTTTCAGGCTTTTGAGATAGCCGAAGTTGATCAGAAGATAGAGATGGCCAAGGAGCTTGGTAGCAACCTGTTGAAATGTGTTTGTGACCAACATGCAAACCACGCCATTCAGAAATGTATAGAGTGTGTGCCACCACAGCATATCCAATTCGTCTATAGAAGCTTACATGGGAAGGTCAAGATGCTATCCTGCCATCCTTTTGGATGCCATGTCATTCAGGTTGTTAGATTAGGTCATTGCACTTTTGGCTGCTTCCTATCTTTTGATGTTTGTTTGTATCTGTTCATTACTTATCCCTTTCATCCTTGTGATTTTCCCAGAAAGCGTTGGAGTTCTGCAAGGATCCGCAAATGAAGTGTGCTCTTATCACGGAGATTCTCGAGTCTGTCATCGATCTGTCAGTAGACCCGTACGGAAACTACGTTGTCCAGGTAAAAATGTGGAGTGATTTACAATTGATGATTTATTAACCCCCCGGCGAAATGAAGACTTGACCTCCGTTTTACGGGCATGTTGCAGTACATTGTGGAGCATGGAGAGCCCCGTGACCGACAAATTATTGTGGTGAAATTTGAGGGGCGGATGATGCAACTGAGCCACCAGAAGCACTCTTCCAACGTCATCGAGAAACTCCTAATACACGGCGGCTACATGGACCGCAAGCTGGTCATAGCTGAGATTCTCTGTGCGGGGGGTTGCGAAACCGTCGACCATCTACTGGTATGCCTCTTAAGATGTTATCATCCTTACTCTTTCGACATGCCTAGCAAGATGTACATGACTAATCTTGTGTGGTTGCCTCGCGGTGCAGGGTATGATGGTCCACCAGTATGCCAACTATGTGATACAGAGGATCCTTGAAGTGGCGCGGGATTGGCAGGTCGACATGATTGTGAAGCTGGTGAGGTGTCACACGGGCATGCTGTCCAAGTACCCCCACGGCAGGCACGTGATAGCGCAGGTTGAGAAGGTCCTCAATGCTAGGGCGGGGCTCGCCGGCTTCGTTGCACCAGCACCACCCCAGTTCCCCTAGCTGCCTCCTTGCCTGCGTCTGTTCTCCCTTCCAGAAGCTGCGGTGATTTGCAGTAATTGAACTATGGTGAACTCTGTTGCTCTTGTTTTCCTGTTAGGAGAAACTAAACTCTCTTCTTTCCGTGTAAGCGGAGAAGTGTACTACAACTGATCTTAAGACTAGTCAGGTCTGTCGACTATGTATGCAACTATCTGTTATTTCGTCAGAACTCAATCAGTCATGTTTCAAACTTCTAAATTGTTGGTTCGTTTCATCATGCATGAACGTATTAATCGCCAGTTCGATCAGGTAGCATAAAAGCATGCTCCATGTATGTAGCTACACTTCATCCAGGTAATTTTCATAGCGATCCATGGATCATTCAGGCTGTGGTGGGCAGAATGTAATGAGGTATCGGTTGGCCTTGCAGCGGTTGAGGCTGGAGGCGTCGTCAAAGGCGTAGCTGTAGGCCTTGGGGCAGATGGCCTTGAACAGATGCGAGAATATGGTGGGCTTGCACGCCGCCGGCGTCCCGTACTCTCCAGTGCAGCAGTACTCGTCGCCGCCCATGGCCCGGCACGCGCTCCGGCAGCCTGCCACCCTCCCGTCCCGGTCCCTCACCTCCAGCGCCGACGGGCAGCACACGTTCAGGTCCGCCATGCACGACGCCACGCCGCACCCTCGCCCGCCACCCACCGGCGTCATGGACACCGGCGCGTTGAACCCGTCCACCAGGCTCACGTCGTAGAAGTGCATCGGCGACTGCCGGGTGCCGAGAGTCATCTCCACCACCGTGGCTGGTATGGCGCCGCCTGTCCCGTTACAGCGGAGGACGCCGCCGCAGTCTCCCGTGGTGCAGCTGCCGAGGCCACGGGAGTCGAAGGAGCAGCCACGGCGAGGCCACACCCGGCCCGACCACCCCACTGGCACGTCGAAGGTTGTCTCCTCACCGGCGCCAAGGTGGAAACCGCCTGACTGCGGCGTGGCGTGGCCGGCGGTGGCGAGAATGCCTGGCCACACCGATTCTTTGCAGTTGTTCACTATGATGAGATGTATGCGACCATTTGCCGCCGCCGCCGCTGCAAACCGTGAAACACAAGTAGGTACCAACTCTGCATTGATGAAGTGCTAGAGGATGCTCTTTGCTTACCAGTAGTAGTGATCGCCATGGAGATGATTACACCGATGAGGAGGAAGAGCTTAGGGGAGGCCATGGCGTGTGTGTTTGGCTCTGAGCTGTAACTTAGTAGATCCGGAGTGTGGTGGTCTTATGTAGTATAGCCATATGCAAATTAAAATTGCAAAGCAAAGCTATCAGATTTGACAGTTGAACAAATTAATAAGTACTACCCCTGTTACTTTGTTCCTGCAGGAGCCTTTACTTTTCCTCCTTTCTTTGTCTCTTCGATGCCTGAAGCAAATTAAAGTTTGAGCTAGCTCCGGTGCATTCTCAAGTTGGTAGATAGGCTTGTGGATAAATTGTCTATAAAGTTCCAATGGAATTAGGAAATGCAAATCTCAACTTCAAGCTGCATTATCACAGTTAGTTATCTAAAGCTATGCTAGCTAGTTATGCAGCTGCGTGATCTAGGAAGATTAATTCTTCAAGCTTGCTGCTAAATCAACTTCATCAGTGAGTGAGCTACTGATTCTATCTCCTGTAGCCGACAATCAGTTCAGAGAGATAGAGCAGACTCTAAAGGTGTACGTTCCCCTGCAAATATCAGCCTTTTCCTTTCATCATCTTCTTCTCTTTTGGGGATTGCCATCTTCTACCCCAGGATCTATTCCTTGCTTGTGATTCAGGTTACTTGCTTTAGTATCACCTACTTGTCTACTTGCTCTGTTGTTCATTTGAATAACTAATGAAAAGAATGAGCCAGCAGTAGCCCCAGTTTCACAACCATATCGGAATCTCAGTTCCATCTTTTGCTTTATTCATGTCGTATCTTATGAAAGGGCGTGCGTTCCTAGACTTATCAATTTGATTCATCACAATGGATATATAATTAAGCATGTTATGTTGAGCAGTCATGCTTTCCAAATCAGAAAGGCTCACTCTTCCCAGTTGAGAGTTAATTCCAAAAAACCACCATATTTATACGGAAAATACGCAAAACCACCACTATTCGGCAAAATTGCAAAAACCACCAGTTTTGCGAGAATTCGTTGCAATGTGCACTGATTATGAAATTGAGGCTAGTTAACACGATTTCTGACTGAAGGGACCCACCGTCAGTGTTGACGTGGCAAGGCAGGGCTCGGACTTATCTACTTTGGGTTTTTTTGTAAACTTTTTGTGGGACCCACATGCCAGTAATTCATTTTTTTCGTTTTCCTTCAAATTTATTTCCTAATCTCTTCCACCACCACCATGTGCGGGAAATACGCAAAACCACCACTATTCGGCGAAATTGCAAAAAAACCATCGGTTTTGCGAGAATTCGTTGCAATGTGCACTAATTATGAAACTGAGGCTAGTTAACACGATTTCTGACTGAAGGGACCCACCGTCAGTGTTGATGTGGCAAGGCAGGGCTCGGACTTATCTACTTTGGGTTTTTTTGTAAACTTTTTGTGGGACCCACATGTCAGTAATTCATTTTTTTCTTTTTCCTTAAAATTTATTTCCTAATCTCTTCCACCACCACCATGCACGGCGCCCTCCCCACTCCGGCCGCCAGAGCACTGCCCCTCCCCACTCCGGCGCCGTCTTTCCCATCCCTCCCTACTCCGGCCACCGTAGCGCCGCCCTCCCCACTCCAGCCCGCACCGCCCTGCACTAATTTGGCCGCCGGCGCCGCTCGTCCCCACTCTGACCGCGGCAAGCGCAGGAGCTGCGGCAAGCTCGACCAAGCGCAACCGGCTCGCCGGAGCAGAGGTGGCCGATGGCGTGCAGCACGGGAGGGCGACGATGCGCAACACGGGAGGGGAGGGCGGCGGCGCATTTTGCAGTGGAGGCCGGCGGCGTCGTATGGAGCAGGGGGGCCAAGACGCGGAGCAGGGGAGGTCCGGACCAAGCCAGGGCAGAGGTGGCCGGCGGCGCGGGGCAGGGGAGGTCCGATGGCCAGGCAGGGGAGGCCGGCGGTGGCCGGAGCAGGAGAGGGCGACCGGAGTAGGGGAGGACGGCCGTCGGTGGATTCATCTTGGGGAGATGGAGAAAGAAAGGAAAAAAAACTGAAATTGGAAAATTTACAAAAAAAACCCTATCTTAAGTTATGATTCTTCCTTTGACTGATTTAGTGTGCCACGTCAGCCTGACAATGTGTCCCGGTGTCAGAAATCGTGTTAAGCCGGCTAAAAACACGAATCAGTGCACATTGCAACCAATTCTCACAAAACCGGTGGTTTTTTACAATTTCGCCGAATAGTGGTGGTTTTGCGTATTTCCCACACAAATGTGGTGGTTTTTTGGAATTAACTCTCCCAGTTGATCTCATTGTCACTGATGACGGATTCCTTCTGGATGAAGAAGCGAATATCATGATTTACAAAAAATGGAGATACAGTTCAGTTATACCAAACCAGTGGTTCTGGTTTATACTGATAGATACATATTACAAAACACACTTATGAAATTATCCACAAAACCTAGACACTTATGAACCTAGAATCAATAAGCACGCATAAAACAAATACATATGCGTACTTTTTGTACATAAAAAATGCACAACGAATTGAACGCACACAGTAAGTAAATTTGTCGGATTAGCTACAGTGCAGTTGAGAAGTAATTACAATCCTCAATGGTATCAATCAGCTTAATTAACTAATTTCATCAGTTAATATGTTGCAGTGAGATGGACTTGTATGTGTGTGAGGTTATGTATCTTCATTTTCCTGTGCTGTTGGTGTGCCAAATAAGCGGCGACTGACGGCTGACCTGTTGACTGTATTGTCACCGTCAGTGATCTCAAACGGAATCACTGAAATCGGACTCCCTTGCAGCTGGCCACTAGTAGTGTAATTGTGATGATGATGCCAATGATTCATGGACGGATCATTCTGCAAACTTGTGTCAACTGCTTTCATCATCTTGAAGCATTCCTCGGCCTCGTCGTCCTATACATGAATTTTAACACGTACACGATCGATTAATAGGGATCATCTACCAGTGTAAATTAAGATGTTTTGAATAACAAGTTACCTGTTGACATAGTTGAGGAACAATGAGATCCTGCGGTACGGCCACACACCTGAGTGCGGCGGCAGCAACCACAGAGGCGTCAAATCGGAGAAACGAGGGATCTGCATTCACGTCAAAAATTAAAGAAAATTGATCAAGGCAAAGTTTTAAAGGAACCACAAGAGAAGCAGTAAAATGAATTGATTGATGATTAATTAACCGTTCTGGAGGTATATACCAGAGAGGGATCGGAGAAGGAGGCTGGTGCAACGAGAAGCGGCGGTGGTGGGAAGAGGAAGGAGGTCGAGGTAGGAGTAGGGCGTTACGCAGGCGAGCCGCCATTGGAGGGCCTTGAGCAGCTCCCGCTCCATGTCCCGGATCGCTGACGCCTGGAACGAATGGCTCATTACCCCCTCCATCTGCATCACGGATCAAACTTAATTTGTCACGGAATTCAAAGTTGGGGATCATATTCATCCTGGGAGTAATCACACGGTGCTTGTGATCGAATATAAAGGGGACGATCTGATTCAGACGTTCAGTATAACGCAGACACGAGTGCACGCACGTACCTGTAGATCGTGCAGGGATGGTATGGTGACCTCGTCCAACTTGCATGCAACCGACAGGCACGCCACGCTCAGCAGCTCCACCATCCACACCTCCCATTTCTGCAATATGTCAGTTAAATTGCATCAGCAAAACCCATAAAAACAATATGTAACTTAAAAAGAAAAAGTTATTAGATGATGATTGTAGGACGTACGAGGTTGCAGTGGATGGACAAGAAGCGATCGAGGTAGTTGACTGCGTTGAACGCCGTCGCCGCCGCCAATCCCAGGCGACCGAACGCCTGCGGAATGTACGTGTTGAATCAACAATTAGGCCTTTCACAATGCATTGTATCTTAGCGCGATATCCTAGGCAATGGTTTATTTTAAGAGATAACTATCACAATGCATTATCTCTTAAGTGTTGTATCTATATTAATTGATTTTGGGTACATGCATGTATGTGATTGGACTAGCCATGCATTTTTACCTATGATACCGTGCAAGAATTGTAGCTTAGCTAAGATACAACACTACTCTCTTTCATCATTAATTAGGGTGTCATATCACTATTTTACCTATGATACCGTGCTAAGATACACCCATTGTGAAAGGCCTTAGAGTTAGTAGTAAAGAACCATATCAATCAGCAAATTACGGAGATCGAAATTCCAAAATGCACGCCGTAATTAAAGGCTAGCTAGATATCCCAAATTAACAGCATACGCACGTAGACGATGTAGCGCACGGCGTTGGACCTGGCGCCGGACACTCCGCCGCCGTGCTGGTCGTGGAGCAGGAGACGGTGGAGGTAGCCCGTCGATCGCGCCGGCGCGTAGCACCTCTCCCTGGCCTTGCGCTCTATCATCAGATTCAGATCAACCGCCGTCTGCTGCGCATGGTCACCATCGCCTTCCGATCCGACGGATGGCGGCGAGATGGCTACCGGCGGCGGCGGTGGCGTCGAGTCGTCGACGAAAGGGTCTTCGTCGCAGTAGAGGAGGAGACTGGTACTGCGGCTCTCGTCGTTGTCGACTTCCATGTCTCCGGCCGGCTCGCTGCACGTGCATTCATGCACTGCAGGGCGGCACTGTGTGTCTGTGTCGTCCTCGTGTAAATATAGGGAGAGCTGGCTAGCGAGGGGCCGAGGAAGAAGACGATCGATCTACCTGCGAGCGAGCAGCAGGGAGTTAATGGAGGTGGATGCGTGTATCGGGCAAATGGGGAATGCACGTACGCACGTAGTGGATGGTGCCCGCCTTAAAAACCGCACACGGCACGAGTGACGTGGCCGGCCACCACCGGATGTAATGCATGCACGCTGGACTTTCTCTCACTTGCATGCATGCATGAAGAATAACTTTCAGATAAGAAAATAGCCATTGAGAAAAGACGTGAATCATGAAGAAAACTTATGTGTTTAGCACAAATCACAAACTAAATTCAGTAGTTCAGATTTTTCTTAGGGCTTGTTTGGCTTCCATCATTTAAAGTTGGAATCAAATAATTTATTTATAAGTTTATTATTTATTTGTTTGGCTGTTACAGAATTGGTTATGGAATTTATTTGAAATTTCATGGTTTTTCATCTCATGGCTAACCTTAATACCTATTGGATACCCTGTCATTTTTGTAGATTTGCCAAAATAAAATAATATTATCATATCATTTCATTTGATTTCTACCAAATAAAATAAAATGATAGGTGCCAAACAAATCCTTAGTTGCAACTCACATATATAGATTGAAATCTCAGTTGCAATCTATGTGATCAGTTGCTACCATGTGCAACTTGCAGGACAACCAACAACATAAACCAAGATGCAATCCCACAGTTCAGAAGTCAGCTAAGATTTAGTTAATTTCCAGTCAACTTAGAATTAGTAAAACCGCTAACAGCAGGCAAGCCAAAATAGCTGAAAATGATGCAAAGCGAGGAAACGCATGAACACGAAATGTTTGGTGGATCGACCGATCGTACGTACAGCTCGCGTGACCGTAGTAATTATTGAGCGGAGCATCTCATATACACTCCCATAGTAATGTACGTACTGCTATACGCATGCATGGTCGACGCACTCTACGTGTGCGTACGTACCAGTAAATGCTGCCAAGCCTGAATCTTCAACGGGTGATGCACCCTGACACAGCAGTCAGTCATCAGTCTGTCAGTACTGTAACCAGACCACCTGCGGCTGCAGCGATCGGTCGATCGAGTAGGTACTATAGGTAGTACAACTGAATCATGATTGGACCATGATCGGTCGGGTATTAGGGACGTGATTGGTAGCCCCCGAATGGAGGTCAGGCGAAAATGGGTTGATTGGATTGCTGGGCTAAGGCTATGTTTTTTTTTAAAAAAATGGGGTGTTTTCGGCCTCTGCATCAATTGATGCACACGGCCGTTATATTAAAAAGCAAAGAAATGGTTCAAGTTTACAAGTAGCAAGTAGCACGAGAGACAAAGACTAGTCATCGGCTAAGGATGACACTGAGATAAGCCATCTAAAGATGGAGTACAGAGTCTTGCTAAACATTCTCAATCCTATTAGAATGCCGCCAACCACCCTGGCTGAAGATATCCTGAACGACCGCCATCAGTCGTGTGCATCCAGAATCCATATATCCCCGCTGGTCCTCTGGAAGAAGGAGCGCCCAAGTGGCGATCCAGTGCGAAGTTCTGTTAATAACCTGCAGAAAGGGAGAATAATTTGCATTGTTAAATATAATATCATTCCGGCAATTCCAGATTGCCCAAACCAAAGCACAAACTCCAATTCTTATTCGTGCTTTGGCAAATTTGTCGATCCCATTCAGACAATTTCCAAACATATTTTTTATATTATTAGGGGGCAGCATATTGAAAGTGAAATGAACAACTCTCCAGATCAGACTAGCGAATTTGTATTTAAGAAAGAGGTGTTCTATGGTCTCTTCCTCATCACAAAAGACGCATTTTTTACATCCGGTCCAATTTCTTTTGGCCAAGTTGTCCTTTGTCAGGATCTCTTTTCTATTTAGAAACCACATGAAGATCCTAATCTTCAGTGGTACTTTAATTTTCCAGAGATATTTCCTAAGAAATTTTGTGTTCCCGTTTAACAATTCAGCGTATAGAGATCTGACCGAGAACTGACCGGATTCCGCCAGCTTCCAAATGAAAGTGTCTTTTTCATCGGTAAGGTGGATGTCCATTAACCTCTCCACAAGGCCTAGCCAGGACAGCCACCGACCGCCAGCCAGATTTCTCCTAAACGAAATGTTTAAACCGTCCTCCGTGATGGTGTTTGCCACCGTGACATTTTTGTAGTTCACGATGGCATAAAGGCTGGGGTATTGGGAGGCTAGCGGCGCATCGCCCAGCCAAGAATCCTCCCAGAAACGGGTCCCTTCTCCGTCTCCAACGCGGAACGAACCAAATTTGAAAAAAGTCTCCTTCTCATTCATTAGCCCTTTCCAAAAAGGGGAGTCCGTGGGTTTTGCCTGTACCTCAGCTAAATTTTTGTTTTTGAGGTATTTGTTGCATATCAGTTCTTGCCACATCCCCTCCTCATTAATAATTTTGAACAACCATTTGCTCAAGAGGCAACTGTTTTTGATATCCAGAACCTCAATGCCTAGACCCCCTTGGTCTTTTGGGCGACATATCATATTCCATTTTGATAGTCTATATTTCTTTTTGTTCTGGTCACATTGCCAAAAGAAGTAGGAGCGATAAAAGTCCAACCTCTTCCTTACCCCTATGGGTATTTGAAAGAAAGAGAGTAGAAACATTGGCAGACTCGTGAGAACCGAGTTGATGAGGATTAGTCTATCACCATAAGATATGATTTTGCCGATCCAAGAGGCTAGTTTCTTCTCGAATCTATCTTCGATTACTTTCCATTCTTTGATGAGAAGTTTCCTGAAGTGAATCGGAATGCCAAGATATTTGAATGGGAGTGCACCTATTGCGCATCCAAATATTTCTTTGTAGTCGTTTTGGTGGTCTTTTACTTTCCCAAAGCAAAATAATTCACTTTTGTGGAAATTGATCTTAAGACCGGAGAGTTGTTCAAATAAGCAAAGAATAAGCTTCATATTCACCGCTTTGTCTAGGTCATGTTCCATAAAGAGGATCGTGTCATCCCGCATATTGGAGAATTGATACCCCTCCTTCTACAAGGTGAGGTATTAATCCTCCTACTTGCCAATCTTCTTTGGCTCTATTTATGATGATGGCAAGCATGTCCGCTACAATGTTGAAGAGCATGGGTGAGAGGGGGTCACCTTGACGAAGTCCTTTGAGCATTTGAAAATAGTGTCCAACATCATCATTAACTTTGATTCCCACACTACCTCCTTGGGTGAATTTGGTTATCCAGTCACACCATTTGACGGGGAAACCTTTCATCCGAAGGACTTGGTGGAGGAAGGGCCATTTGACCTTATCGTACGCCTTCTCAAAATCAATTTTGAAGAGAACTCCATCTAACTTTTTAGAGTGTAGTTCATGAATGGTCTCATGCAATATTACCACCCATTCCAAAATGTTTCGGCCAGGGATGAAAGGAGTTTGGGTAGGCTTGATGATTTTCTGGGCCATCCTAGTGATGCGGTTTGCTCCTACTTTAGTGAAAATTTTAAAGCTCACGTTGAGGAGGCAAATGGGTCTGAATTGTTCGATGCGGCTGGCGTCTTCTTTCTTGGGCAGGAGAGTTATGATACCAAAGTTAAGTCTGAAGAGAGGTAAGTCTCCGGTTTGGAGTTGGAAGAACATGGCCATCATGTCCTCTTTTATAGTGTCCCAGAACACTTGGTAGAACTCGGCAGGAAAGCCATCGGGACCTGGGGCTTTATTCCTTTTCATTTGCATGACTGCTTCTTTCACTTCTATTTCAGTGAAGTCAGCTGACAACACATTCTTCTCATCAGAAGATAGTTGGGGGATATCTTCAATCCTATCTTCAAGAAGGGTGAAGTGATTCTGGGGAGGAGCCCCAAATAAACCCTTGTAGTACTCACTAATGAATACTTTAAGGTTTTCTTCACCAATAATTGTGCCCTCATCCTGCTCAAGTTGGAAATTTTTTATTTCTATGCTTGCCATTTGCAATGAGATGAAAATATTTAGTATTGTCCCCTCCTTCCTGAATGTACTTCACTTTGGCACGTTGTGCCCATTTGGACTCTTCATCTCTTCTTAAGCTGGCGAGACGCTCGTCTGCCTCTTTTTTTGAATAATCTTTCGGATTCACTGAGGGGGAAGGTTTCTGCCTTAATATCAAGGCTATCGATGATATCAAGCAGACGCTCTTTTTCTTTCTTATAATTCCCGCTGATGTTATGAGCCCATCCGCGAAGGAATTGCCTCAGGTGTCGAATTTTTTTCTGCCAGGTCTCAATCGGCATTGGTTCATTGTGGATTGATCGCCATTCGTTCTTTACCATGTCAATGAAACCATCTTGTATGAGCCATGAAAGTTCAAAAGAGAAGGTAGAGTTTTTTCCACTATGTGCCAGACTTCCAAAGTCCAAAACTAGAGGCATGTGATCAGACCCTGATTTAGTTAGGGCACGCACGCTTAAAAGCGGGAATTTTTGTTCCACCTCTACTCTTACAAGAATGCGATCTAGTTTCTCGTATGTGGGAATGGTGCACCTGTTGGCCCAGGTGAATTGTCTACCAGAGAGAGCTATCTCCCTCAGGTCCAGACTTTCTATTATAGCATTAAAAATAAACGGCCACCTTGCGTAGAAGTTGTCATTATTCTTTTACTCCTTTCTCCTTATGATGTTGAAATCGCCCCCTACCATTAGGGGTAGCATTTCGTTCTCACATATCCTCACTAGCTCGGCCAAGAAGGATGGTTTATGTCTATCCTGGGTTGCACCATAAACAGCCACAAGTGCCCATTCGAAGTTGTCCCTTTTAATCTTAGGATGAAACTTGACGCAAAAATCCTCGGTGATCACCTTTGTAACCATTAACAATGCATTGTTAATACCGGTAAGGATACCTACAGACCGTCCTCTAGGTGGAAGGCAAAACCAGCTGTAGTACATACCATCAGCTAGGTTGGTTAAGAACGGCGCCGAGAAACTCGCTCTTCCAATTTCCAAAATAACTATAAAATCAAGTTTGTGTTCTCTCATGGTTTCTTTGATTAGAGAGTGTTTGGCCGGGTCTCTAAACCCGTCACTGTTCCAAATGAACCCTTTCATTTCAAAACTTTTTTAAAATTATTAATTCTGGTACTCCTCCTAACCGACACGCCCAAGTTTGTAACATTTTTTTATTCCGCCTCCTAAGTAGCTTAATAGGCATAGACAGGGTAGGGTCAGGAGTGTCCCCCACGGGTGCAACCCTATCCTCTAGCTCCAAGTCAGAGCAAAGTTGATTGGCGGTGTCCATGATGCCACAATCCGTTTCTTCTCCTAAATTCTCGTTTAAATTATTTTGGAGGTAGGTGATCCTACGATCTTCCTTGATCTGTTATAGCGAAGTGATGGAGTGTTCAATTTCCGAATCATTTGAACCTAGAGAGACCCCTATGGTGGTGGCCCTAGCTGCTATTTCATGGTCTGAAAATTTAGAAAAAGAGAGGTTTGATTTGGTACCTGGCGTGGAGGCGCTTTCGGCTAGCTGCGTTGCACGCTCCATTTGCGTGGCGTCGCCATTGTGTTGCATCCTCACCCTCTGGCTTGAGCCTACCGGCGATGCTATCTTCTCGTTGATGTCCCCCAAATGCAATAACGTCCTCGATCCTTCTGGACTTGGATGACGACGTCGATGGCGAAAAAGAGGCCGTGGCTATCCGCGGTGTGCCTTTGCCGAGCGTCGCGCGTTTCTTGCACCCAGATGGTGCTGTCTCTGTAGCCTCCCGACTGACGCACCCATCGTCTCTCTTGCTTGGAGAAAGCTGAGCGGCCCCCTTTGCAGCGATGATAGGAGAAGCAGGCGTCTTCGGTCCTCGAAGAATCTCTCCCGAACTCTCCGTAGAGACACGAAAGGAATTCTTGGTCGGGGTTGCTGGCCCGGCTCCTACGGCTCTGGATACGGCCATATCAGTACCCACGGCAGCAGCATTGGTGGCGGAGGTGTCAGGCGTCGGGGTCTTCACAGCAGCCTCGGCTGCAATAGGTGCTGCCGAGGGAAACGTGACAGCCGACGACGCCCTAGACATCGCGGCAGGGCAATCTCCTGCCCCGGCAGCGCTCGCGTCACAGGAGGCGGCATGCACATCCATGGCAGCGGGCGGTGTCGCGGCAGGGCAATCTCCTGCCCCGATAGCGTTCACGGCACAGGAAGCGGTTTGCGGAACGGGTGATGTCACGGCAGCCACAACCTGCGAACATTCTGCCGCGACAGCTGATGAAGACAAAGAGTTGATGAAAGCCGACAGCTCGAGTCTTGATTGCTCCATCATAAGCTTTAGCCTAGGAGAGAATTTGACCCCTGAGGAGAAATCTCTGGCCAGCTTGTTGATATCAGGGCCGTTCGAGGCCGCATTCTTAGAACCCTCCTGTTCTTGTAAGTTATGAGTTACGTCGGTCTCCATGGCATCATGGTTTTTTGTGATTCAGAGGTACTGCCACCATTGTTTCCATGGCCATTGTTATTAGAGGGGTCTTCCCCTAGGTTAACAACTGTGGTCATCTCAAGGTCACTTTGAACTTCCACTTCGAAGGAAATATCATAGAAGCCATCAGCAATGAATATTCTCTCCTTTGTAGGGATTCTCCTAAAATCAAGGCAGCCAACTAGGATCCGGAGAACTCCTTTCTCCCTAGTGACTTTCATATCAACCTTGAGAGTCTTACCAAAGAGAGTTCCCAGCGACCACATCGCCAGAAAATCACCAATTCGCCTTTGAGGGATGCCAGACATCAGGATCCAAATTTCTGGGAGCTTGCTAGTGGGTTCCATGGAAGAGACACACTGCTCAAAATTAAGCTTAATGCTGCTGTTCGGGAGATGGAAGGTGCCAAACCTCGCAAGCCTCTCTATCTCTTCTCTGTCCGGGAAGGTGACCTTGAAGACGTTGTGACCAACTTGACGACAGTCCCAGGTGAAGTTCTCTACTGGAACAAGCCTCTGAAGCTGAGCAATGATACCGGGGATGGAGAGTTCCCCACCAGTGACTGAGAGTAGCCCTAGACGCATGCTCTCGAGTTTAGGCCGGTAAGATTTTGTGATCGGACACTCAAAGAACATTAGCTTCTTGTCGGAGATACCATGCAGAATTAACTGAGGCTTGGTGGCCGAAAGGAGATGGCAATCATCTGGTTTGTGCCTGACCTGCTCACAATACTCGCATAAAATTGCAGTACACTCGAAGAAGAGATGGCCATTGCTACCACAGCGATAGCATGACTCTTTCTTCGCTTTCTTCTTGCCCTCGACCTGTGGGTCGATATTTCCACCAGACACATTGGTGGAAGAGCTCTCTCCGAGATTGGCTTTTTTGTGGGCTAAGCCAGAGGAGCCAGCAGAATCCTTCGAGTCTATTCCAGCTCCTCCACTGTTGTTTGATCTAGCCTTGTAGGTGGGTCTACCTCCCCGATAATTGGAGTTCTTGATGTGGCGTTGGTTTCCGTTGCCTTGTCCACCACGGTGAGGGCCATTCCTAGCAAACCCACCTCCTGCGTTGAAGTTCTCCTGTGGTGGGATTGGACCCTGGCCGACTTGCGAGGCTTGCAAAAAGGCGAAATTGCCGTTCCCGCCTTGGAACTGTTGGAAGTTGTTCTGGTTGCCTTGCGGCCTGGCATTGAACCTGAAGCCGGCACTCGACGCAAAACTGCTCACGGCGAAGCTATTCTGAGCACCGTGCTGGGGGAAGCCAGCACCATTGCCGCCTCCGCCGTCACTCGAACCGGCGGTGTAGTTTCCATTGAAATTGCCACCGCCTCCTTGAAGCTGCTTGCCGAAGAGGCCAGAGGATCCGGCACCTCTGCCATTGGGATTAGGATTCCCAGGCGGCAGCCGACCAGCCATGGTGTCGAGATGATCACCTCAAGACACGGGGGCGACGCCACTCTGGCTGCGCCAGTGAAACCCTAGAATGCGATGGAGGCCAGACCTCCTGGGCATCATAGGGCTAAGGCCAGAAGAGGTGGGCCGATCCGAACTGGGCGGGCTGAGACTGGGCCTGCCAGCATGCTTCTTGATCCAAATTGAAGAAGCATCAGATTTGAAATTTTTGCCCCGACTGGCCAGCGACGAAGACGAAGGCGACGAGATGGAACGGCGACGCTGAGATTGAACGTGAGTCCATTTGCTGGCATGAATGATATGCTCCACAAACATAGATGGTGCTAACACCGGAACTTTGACGCCAGACCAGCTGGGGTCTAGGGAGGTCGACGGTGTTGGACTCGCCGATGAAGGCGCCGGTGAAGCAGCAACCCATGATGCGCTGTGGAGGATCTTACTGCACTCCTGCGCCAACGACTTTTGGTTTGCCTTCTTGCGCCATCGTTTTAGACCTTGCGTCTCGGCCGAGGAAGACAGCGAGCCATTTGGGGAAGGGGAGATGGAGGCCAAGAAGAAGGGGGACGTACCTTGAAGATCGCCGGAGTCCGAGGGGGATGCGTGGTCCTCCCCGGTGAGATCCGATTCCGGCGAGGAGGTCTCCCAGAATCACCCTAGGAGTCACCCTAACGGCTCTCCGCTCATCATGCATCAGCGAAGAGCTCGGGCTAAGGCTATGTTGTTGCTGGGACACGCGTCAAAGCACCCTTGGTCCATGCCCTAGCGATACGTCTGAATCGGACATTTCTCTAGAGCTACCCTGGTCTCTAGCCCCCAAGAACCAAAAGTGGTCAATACCCGCTCGAGCTATTGCGATCATGGAGATGGCGTGAGCTCGCGCGCGCAAGCGAAAAAGGGGTGGGAGGATTTCGTCACCTCCCCCCGAGACCGCCCCTCTATTTCTACCCCCTCCTCTCACCATCGCTTTCGAAATCGTCATTTCCCCCCTTCGATGTAACGCCCCCACCTTTGGATTAAGGTGGAACATCTGTATTAAGTGCTATTCCCTGGATCACTGATAGCACCACAGAACAAAATAGAGTATTCATTGCATAGTATCAAAGGTTACAACGCAGATCCAGATACATAGGTCTTTAAACTTACAAACCAGCTTAGTCACATGGACTAGCTCAAAAGACAGAGTTCAACACATCACAAACACAGCGGAAACTAAGGAAGCAGTGAGCCTCCATCTTCACCATGCGCCACAGGCAGTCATGTTGGAATGTAGACTCGAGATCCTATCAACTTACTCTTCCTCAGAATATCCTGCACATTTGAATATGCAGCCCCATGAATGGGGGTCAATACAATGATGTACTGGCAAATGACACATATTTGGTGGCTGTTGTGAAAGAACTAGCTACATGATATTTGGCTGGTGGATCTCATAAGCCGCTTTGCATAAAGCCAATTTTATCCTAAAATCCTTTTCAAAACTTTCTTTCAAAATTTTAGTTTATAAGGGTCAAGACAACCCCCATACATTACATACTGGCCGGTATGTAGTTCTGGGCAAAATTCAACAAAGTTGGAACATCAGAAACCACCACCCCTCGGAGAGTATGGCCCTGAGCTCCTGCCTAAGGGTTTCTAGTCAAGTTTTTAAAGCTTTCAGAAACGGTGATGAGATTCTTCCGTACATTCCATGTCTAGAGACTCAAATTGTCCATAACCGGGAACACAGCTAATCGATTAGTTTGACACCCTGCAGGGGTTGTGCACTTTCACCTTAAGACCCATTCTACCCAGAGAGAAGAATGAGACAAGACCTTTCAGAAGGAGAGAGCAACCATACTGGCAAGATCCGTTCCCATCCTATAATTCTGCTACCAGCCCATATCTTGCACACAAGTTGAACCCTCACATCTTAATCAATCAAGACAGAGCCCATATTGTCATAAGGCTGCATTGTAAGTACTCTAAAGCATGGAAGACATGGTAACCTCTTTATTCCTAAGTGGCATTCCACAAGTGTACTCCTGAGGTACACCCCACCCTCTACGAGGTATGAGGCCCCAGAAGACACTCAACTTCGCCTCCATCAACAAACCAATCCACCCAGGTGTTTCATTTTAGTTGAAGTTCTTAATTTGTTCACAAAACACTTTTAACAAGTGATTATAGCATGGCATCAATATTTTCAAAGTATTTAGCATCCTAACAGGTGGGGTTTAAAGGATAGCTACACACTACTAGGATCTAAGCATTTTATAAAACAGTTGAATATTCCACCTATCATGCATACTACTGAAAATCACTAATGCAGTAGTAAAAGTGGGTAGAAGCATGTGTGTCACTTGCCTTTTTGGAGTTCAAACCCTTTCACTTCTCTCAACAAGATACGTTCTCTCCTTTCAATCTATAAGAATAGGAGTAACACAACATAAACACACTGTTCCATGACAAATAAGATCAAGCAATGCAAACAATTGAAAAGGGTTGGTTCAACAATTTAAAATTCGTATGATTTTTGTGATGAGAGAGATATGTCATGAACCTTGACTTACAAGATAGGGATTGAGAGTTTGGATGGGAAGGTCAAATGATTTGGAAAGTATTGATCCTCCAAGATTACAATGAAATGATAATAACCTTGTGCTTGGCATAAGTAAGGATAGAGTTTAGAGATGACTTATGTGGATAGATTCACATGAGTATAGAATAGTGCAACAGAGCACTACTGAATAAAGTGCGATAACACTTACTCAATATAGTATATGTTACACATAGGTTGGGCTTGTATTGGTGATACATTGAATTACTCAATTAACTCATTTGTGAATTGAATAGTTCAATATAGGCCAAGGGTTAAGTTGGCTTGGGGTTGAACATGCATAAGAGTTATTTAGAGTGATGGGGCTTCTTGGCCACAAGATTATCTTGGACAAAAGGATTAACTTGAGCTAGGGTTATAATCTCAAGATTGAGCCAGGGCAAAGTTAAATCCTTCTTTGAAGAATTCAAACTAGTTTTTGATTAAGCATCAAAGATAATATTGGATCTGAAAAATTTAGGTCATGTGTAATATGGGGTAGGGTTTATCACCACATTGGCAAAGGAGAAACAAATTAAGATACATTCACAATTTACTCAAATTACTCAGGTGTAATTTGAATATTGTGAATTAAGTCCATAAGAGTAAGATGGCATGATATTGGGTAAGGGTTAAGGGTCAATATGAATGGGGTTAGATTGCTATGGTCATATGATTCACTTTTATATAAGTAATCACATTGATAAGTGATGACCCACAAGTATAGGGGATCGCAACAGTCTTCGAGGGAAGTAAAGCCCAAATTTATTGATTCGACACAAGGGGAGCCAAAGAATATATGTAAGCCTTAACAGATGAGTTGTCAATTTAGCTGCACCTAGAAACAGTCTTGCTCGCAGTGGTTTATCAGTAGCAATAGTTTTATAGTGGTGATAGTAGTAAAACAGTAACAACAGTAGTAAAATAGCAGCGGTAATAGTAGTGATAGTAAACAGTAGGAACAAATACTGTAGGCATAGGGATGGATTACGGGCGTTGCATGGATAAGATAATTCATGAAATCAATGAGACATGGGCATTGCAGATAAATAATGATAATGAAAGGAATATGCCCAAGAGGCAATAATAAAGTTGTTATTATATTATTCTGTGTTCATAATAGATGTTTATTTCTCATGCTAGAATTGTATTAATCGGAAACATTAATACTTGTGTGATTAATAAACTAAAAGGGTTCCTAGTAAAGCCTCTCTTTTATGCTAGCTCGTTGATTAACCGATGATCAAGGTTTCCTGATCATGAACATTGGATGTTGTTAATAACGGGGTCATATCATTAGAAGAATGATGTGATGAACACTCACACCCATAGTACGAATAGCAATACGATCAAGTCATCAAGTTCTTTGCTATATCAAACTCATACGAAATAGTTCTAATCCTCAGACCATGAGATCATGTTAATCACTGATATCGGAAGAGTGCTTTGATGATATCAAACGTCACACCGTCACAGGGTCATTATAAAGGTTGATTTGGGTATTCTGAAAGTATTAGTTGAGGCTCATGGATCAAGAGTGGAATTTGTCCGACCCGATGATGGGAAGATATTCTCTGGGCCCTTCTCGGTGATATTGCATTAGAATCGCTTGCAAGCATGTGACTAGGTCACAGGAATGCATTATCACAGAACGAGTAAAGAGACTTGTCGGGAACGAGATCGAACTAGGTATGGTTGATACCAAATGATCGGATCTCGGACAAGTAATAATATCGCGAGACAAAAGGAATTAACTATGTTCGTTACTGGTTCACACGATCACTAAGTCATCGTTGAGTAAGTGGGAGTCATCATGGATTTCCAGATCCCGCTGTTGATTATTGATCGGAGAGGAGTCTCGATCATGTCCACATTATTCACGAACCGTAGGGTGACACACTTAAGGTTCGCCGTCGTTTTTGAGTGGATACGATACTCCGATCGAATTACAGGACATCATAAGGGTTATTTCAGAAAAGCACCGAAACTGTTTCGGGATATCGAAATAACTCAAGGGTGTATTTGTTAATGTTTGTTAATTGAATGAGTTAACAAATATTAAAGAAATAAAAATGTTTTATTAAATCAATAAGTGTGAATTTTAATTAGCATGAATGTCATGCATTAAAATGGGGGTTACCTCATGTTGATGAGGGGGTTACCACCATGAAGGGAATGAAGAGGGGGTCATGAAGAGGAGGAGACCTCCTTGGCCGGCCACCCCTTGGGGGCTGCCCCTCCTCCTCTATATAAACCCCTCCCTCTCCTCCATGTCACACACTTCTTGATCCTCCCCTCCCTCGCATAGTTGCTGCCCAATTTCCGTCTCTGCTTAGCGAAGCTCTACCGGAATTGTAGTTCGTAGTTCATACACTTGGAGAAGTGTGTGGTGGAGTGTCCGGCGGATCCCTTCTTCCGCTGCCCCGCTGGACCGAGGGCGTGGAGGAGTCGACGTCGAGCTGTACGTGTGACCGAGCACGGGGGCGCTGCCACTTGTGGCGCCGTGTACACGATCTTGTGATCGTCGAGTGAACCTCTACGTCGACTACGTCAAGTGAACAACTACGTCGACTATGTGCGTCTTCACCGACTCTCCATCATCAACGTTTATGCGGGAATGTAATCCCCGCTTACGGTCGTCGAGGGTTAGTCTCCGTTGCTACCACCTCGTAGAGTATCTTGGCTAGTTTATATGTTCTTGCGTAGGAAATTTTTTGTTTTCTATGCTACGAACCCATCAGTGATATCAGAGTCATATCTATACGTAGTTGGTATGCACGGCTAGAACACATGTGGATGTGGGCGTTGATGATCATGTTATTGCAATTTTTTTGTATTTTGGATCATAGTGGCATAGTGGGATTGAAGCTGCCCGAGACTAACCTTACGTGACCGTGTTCACGAGACTTATCCCACACTTGACATGCTTCGGCATATGTGGCTTTGTGGGTGTACGTTTCTCCCACTATAGTTATGATCTATTTTACAAATAGTTGTTAATAATATTTTTATCACCGTTGTGGTTTCATATTCGTAGGTAAGAACGGTTCTTCCTAGAAAAGCCCCAAACCACGTAAAATATGCAAGACAAATTAGAAACGTCTAACTTGTTTTTGCAGGGCATGTGATGTGATATGGTTAAATTGTTTATGTTGCAAATTGTATGCAATGATCCTTTTTGTAAGTTATAAACAACCGGCAGGAGCCATATGGTTGTCTTTACATTTAAATGGCCTGCGTGCCGTATATATATATCCAAGTGATATATTGTAATGGAGGAAGACAACCAAGGTGGCGCGCCATAGACCTTGGTGCTACGCCGGTGGAATGATGGAGATCATACCATGACGCACAAGATGGAGATCGAATGCGTGAAGGACCATATCATATCACATTATATATGCATGTGATGTTTATCCTTTTATGCATCTTATTCTGCTTAGATTTGATCGCGCGGTAGCATTATAAGATGATCCCTCTCACATAAATATCAAGATAAAAATGTGTTCTCCCATAACATGCACCGTCAAGAAAGTTCGTCGTTTTGAGACACCTCGTGATGATCGGGTGTGATAGACTCTACGTTCACATACGACGGGTGTAAGACAGTTTTACACACGCAAATGTTATGATTCTACTTGGCGAGCCTAGCATGTACAGACATGGCCTCGGAACACGAACCGAAAGGTTAAGCATGAGTCATATGGTTGATATGATGAACATGGTGATGTTCGCCTTTGAAACTATACTGTTGCACGTGATGATCGGTTGCGGTATAGTGGATTTGGTTCGTGTAGTCACTTAAGAAAACTAGGAGGGATGTTGTTTTTAAGTGGGAGTTCATGTAGAATTTGATTTAACCTGAACTCATTCTATTATGAACTTAGTCTAAATTAACTTTGCAAATAATTTGTAGATCATGGCACCACCTGCTCTTAATTTCAATGCGTTCATGGAGAAAGAAAAACTAGCCACCAACGGTAGCAACTTCACCAACTGGGCACTTAACTTGAGGATCCTCCTCAATGCCTCTCAAAAGGGCTATGTGCTTGAGGCACCGCTAGGTAACCCGCCTGCAGAAGATGCTCCCGATGAAGAGAAAAATGTTTTTCTGACTCGTAAGGAGGACCACAGTTTAGTTCATTGCGGCATACTGTATGGACTTGAGCCGGAGCTGCGAAAACGTTTCGAGAACAGCAACGCTTATGATACAATGGGAGAGTTGAAACTGATCTTCGACTCCCATACTGCCGTGGAGAGTTATGATGCTTCAGAAAAGTTCTTTAGCTGCATGATGGAAGAGAACAGCTCCGTTAGTGAGCACGTACTCAAAATGTCTGGGTACGCCGATAAGCTCATCTCTTTGGGAATAACGATTCCCAATGAGTTGGGAATACATCGGGTTCTCCAATCTCTCCCACCTAGCTTCAAGGGCTTTGTGATGAACTACAACATGCAGGGCATGAGGAAGTCTCTCCGCAAGCTTCTCTCAATGCTTAAGACTGCAGAAGTGGAGATCAAAAAGGAACATCAAGTGTTGATGGTCAATAAGACCACTAGTTTCAAGAAAGGTAAAAAGGATAATAAGTCCAAGGGTAGAAACAAGAAGGACGGCAAATCTGTTGCCGGTTCTGAGAGGAAACCCAAGGCTGGTCCTAAACCTGAAACTGAGTGTTTCTACTCCAAGGAAATGGGGCACTGGAAGCGCAACTGCCCAAAGTATCTGGCGGATAAGAAGAACGGGAATATTAACAAAGGTATATATGATATACATGTTATTGATGTGTACCTTACTAGTAGTCACAATAGCACCTGGGTATTTCATACTGGTTCGGTTGCTCACATATGTAACTCGAAACAGGGGCTAAATAATAAGCGGCAACTTGCGAAGGATGAGGTCACGATGTGCGTCGGCAATGGATCAAAAGTTGATGTGATCGCCGTCGGGACGCTGCCTCTACATTTACCATCTGGATTAGTTTTAAACCTGAATAAATGTTATTTGGTGCCTGCGTTGAGCATGAACATTATATCCGGATCTTGTTTAATGCGAGACAATTATTCATTCCAGTCTGAGAACAATGGTTGTTCGATTTATATGAATAATATCTTTTATGGACATGCACCTGAGAAGAAAGGTTTATTTCTTTTAAATCTTGATAGTGATGAAACACATATTCATAATGTGAATGCCAAAAGAATTAAGTCAAATGATGATATAGCCGCATACATGTGGCACTGCCGTTTAGGTCATATTGGTGTTAAACGCATGAAGAAGCTTCATTTCGATGGACTTCTGGAATCACTTGATTATGAATCATTTGAGACATGCGAGCCATGTCTTATGGGCAAGATGACTAGAACGCCGTTTTCCGGTTCAATGGAACGGGCGACAGACTTATTGGAAATCATACATACCGATGTATGTGGACCTATGAGTGTGCCGGCGCGTGATGGATATCGTTATTTTGTTACTTTCACTGATGATTTAAGTAGATATGGGTATATTTACTTAATGAAACACAAGTCTGAAACATTTGAAAAGTTCAAAGAATTTCAGAGTGAAGTAGAAAATCATCGCAACAGAAAGATTAAATTTCTATGATCTGATCGTGGAGGAGAATATCTTAGTTACGAGTTTGGCGCACATATGAGAGAATGTGGAATAGTTTCACAACTCACTCCCGCTGGAACGCCACAACGAAATGGTGTGTCCGAACGTCGTAACCGTACCTTATTGGATATGGTTCGGTCTATGATGTCTCTTACCGATCTACCACTATCTTTTTGGGGCTATGCGCTAGAAATAGCCGCTTTCACTTTAAATAGGGCTCCATCTAAATCCGTTGAAACGACACCGTATGAATTATGGTTTGGAAACAAACCTAAGCTGTCATTTCTAAAAGTTTGGGGATGCGATGTTTATGTGAAGAAACTTCAGCCTGATAAACTCGAACCCAAAGCGGAAAAATGCGTCTTCATAGGATACCCTAAAGAAACAATTGGGTACACCTTCTATCACAGATCTGAAGGCAAAGTGTTTGTTGC
Organism: Dactylis glomerata; assembly: GCA_007115705.1. NCBI lineage: Eukaryota > Viridiplantae > Streptophyta > Magnoliopsida > Poales > Poaceae > Dactylis > Dactylis glomerata. The sequence goes on along the minus strand of QXEO01000389.1, from coordinate 2,310,994 downwards.
TAAGAATGGATCCTTTTTGGAGGAGTTTCTCTGAAAAGGTGTGAATAGTAGGAAGGTAGAACTCGATGAGGTATTGAACCTCCTCTTCATGAATTGGCGAGTGGCGCAGCGCCGGAAACTGTTCCGGTGGTGACTTCACCAAATGAAGTGGGAGCTAATGATGAAGATCATGAAACTCCAAAAGAGGATGCTACCGAACCTCGCAGGTCGACAAGAACACGTGCCACTCCTGAATGGTACGGTGATCTTATCGTAAATGCCATTGTTGAGAACGATGACCCTGCGACGTATGATGAAGCAATGATGAGCCCAGATTCCAACAAATGGCATGAAGCCATGAAATCCAAAATGGAATCCATGTATGAAAACCAAGTATGGACTTTGGTGGAACTTCCCAATGACCGAAAGGCCGTTGAGAATAAATGGATTTTCAAGAAGAAAACAGACGCTGATGGTAATGTGACCGTCTATAAAGCACGACTTGTCGCAAAAGGTTTTCGACAAATTCAAGGAATTTACTACGATGAGACTTTCTCACCTGTAGCAATGCTAAAGTCTGTTAGGATTATGTTAGCAATTGCTGCATTTTTCGATTATGAAATTTGGCAGATGGATGTGAAAACCGCGTTCCTTAATGGTAACATTGAGGAAGAGTTGTACATGGTACAGCCCAAGGGTTTTGTTGATCCTAAGGATGCTGACAAGGTATGCAAACTTCAGCGATCCATCTATGGACTGAAGCAAGCATCCCGGAGTTGGAATCTCCGTTTTGACGAAGTTATCAAAGGGTTTGGATTTGTCAAAACTTATGGAGAAACTTGTATTTACAAGAAAGTGAGTGGGAGCTCTGTAGCATTTCTAATATTATATGTGGATGACATATTGCTGATTGGAAATGATACAAAACTTTTGAAAAGCGTAAAAGATTACTTAAACAGTAAGTTTTCGATGAAAGACCTTGGTGAAGCGGCGTATATTTTAGGCATCAAAATCTATAGAGATAGATCAAGACGCTTAATTGGGCTATCACAAAGTACATACCTTGACAAGATTTTAAAGAGGTTTAGAATGGAGGATAGTAAGAAAGGGTTCTTACCTATGTTGCAAGGAAAGATCTTGAGTAAGACTCAAGGTCCGGCTACAGCTGAAGATAGAGAAGAGATGAATAAGATTCCCTATGCCTCTGCCATAGGCTCTATCATGTATGCCATGTTATGTATAAGACCAGATGTGGCACATGCTATTAGTTTGACTAGTAGGTACCAATCTGATCCAGGTTTGGAACACTGGACGGCGGTCAAGAATATCCTTAAGTACTTACGAAGGACTAAGGATATGTTTCTCGTATATGGCGGTGAAGAAGAGCTCGTCGCAAGTTGTTACGTCGATGCTAGCTTCGACACTGATCCGGATGACTCTAAGTCTCAATCCGGGTACGTATTTGTTATGAATGGAGGAGCAGTAAGCTGGAGGAGTTCCAAGCAAAGCGTGGTGGCGAGATCAACAACAGAGGCGGAATACAATGCTGCTTCAGAAGCAGCGGAGGAAGCAGTTTGGATGAAGGAGTTCATATCCGAACTGGGTGTGGTTCCGAGTGCATTGGATCCAATGGTTATCTATTGCGACAACAATGGTGCCATAGCCAATACTCAGGAGCCAAGGTCTCACAAGAAATTCAAGCATGTAAAGCGCCGATTTCACTCCATCCGTGAGCATGTCACGGATGGTGATGTAAAGATTTGCAAAGTACACACGGATCTGAATGTGGCAGATCCGCTGACTAAAGCTCTCCCCAAGGCAAAACATGATCAGCACCAGAACTCAATGGGTGTTAGATTCATCACTATGTAATCTAGATTATTGACTCTAGTGCAAGTGGGAGACTGAAAGGAATATGCCCGAGAGGCAATAATAAAGTTGTTATTATATTATTCCGTGTTCATAATAGATGTTTATTTCTCATGCTAGAATTGTATTAATCAGAAACATTAATACTTGTGTGATTAATAAACTAAAAGGGTTCCTAGTAAAGCCTCTCTTTTATGCTAGCTCGTTGATTAACCGATGATCAAGGTTTCCTAATCATGAACATTGGATGTTGTTAATAACGGGGTCATATCATTAGAAGAATGATGTGATGAACACTCACACCCATAGTACGAATAGCAATACGATCAAGTCATCAAGTTCTTTGCTATATCAAACTCATACGAAATAGTTCTAATCCTCAGACCATGAGATCATGTTAATCACTAATACCGGAAGAGTGCTTTGATGATATCAAACGTCACACCATCATAGGGTGATTATAAAGGTTGATTTGGGTATTCTGAAAGTATTAGTTGAGGCTCATGGATCAAGAGTGGAATTTGTCCGACCCGATGACGGGAAGATATTCTCTGGGCCCTTCTCGGTGATATTGCATTAGAATCGCTTGCAAGCATGTGACTAGGTCACAGGAATGCATTATCATAGAACGAGTAAAGAGACTTGTCGGGAACGAGATTGAACTAGGTATGGTTGATACCAAATGATCGGATCTCGGACAAGTAATAATATCGCGAGACAAAAGGAATTAACTATGTTCGTTACTGGTTCACACGATCACTAAGTCATCGTTGAGTAAGTGGGAGTCATCATGGATTTCCAGATCCCGCTGTTGATTATTGATCGGAGAGGAGTCTCGATCATGTCCACGTTATTCACGAACCGTAGGGTGACACACTTAAGGTTCGCCGTCGTTTTTGAGTGGATACGATACTCCGATCGAATTACAGGACAGCATAAGGGTTATTTCAGAAAAGCACCGAAACTGTTTCGGGATATCGAAATAACTCAAGGGTGTATTTGTTAATGTTTGTTAATTGAATGAATTAACAAATATTAAAGAAATAAAAATGTTTTATTAAATCAATAAGTGTGAATTTTAATTAGCATGAATGTCATGCATTAAAATGGGGGTTACCTCATGTTGATGAGGGGGTTACCACCATGAAGGGAATGAAGAGGGGGTCATGAAGAGGAGGAGACCTCCTTGGCCGGCCACCCCTTGGGGGCTGCCCCTCCTCCTCTATATAAACCCCTCCCTCTCCTCCATGTCACACACTTCTTGATCCTCCCCTCCCTCGCATAGTTGCTGCCCAATTTCCGTCTCTGCTTAGCGAAGCTCTGCCGGAATTGTAGTTCGTAGTTCATACACTTGGAGAAGTGTGTGGTGGAGTGTCCGGCGGATCCCTTCTTTCGCTGCCCCGCTGGACCGAGGGCGTGGAGGAGTCGACGTCGAGCTGTACGTGTGACCGAGCACGGGGGCGCTGCCACTTGTGGCGCCGTGTACACGATCTTGTGATCGTCGAGTGAACCTCTACGTCGACTACGTCAAGTGAACAACTACGTCGACTACGTGCGTCTTCACCGACTCTCCATCGTCAACGTTTGTGCGGGAACGTAATCCCCGCTTACGGTCGTCGAGGGTTAGTCTCCGTTGCTACGACCTCGTAGAGTATCTTGGCTAGTTTATGTGTTCTTGCGTAGGAAAAAAAAATTCTATGCTACGAACCCATCATATAAAGCATCCTAGTACAAACAATCATAGGCATGTGTTCCGTATATAGTCGTACGTGCTCACAAGGAGAAACTTGCACGACATCTTTTGTCCTACCAGCCTGTTGCAGCAGGGCCTCAAGGGAAACTACTGGTAATTAAGGTACTCCTTTTAATAAAGTACCGGAGCAAAGCATTAGCACTCGGTGAACACATGTGATCCCCACATCATAGCCATCCCATCCGGTTATCCCAATTTCTGTCACTTTGGGGCCTCGGGTTCCGGACAACAATATGTGTATACAACTTGTAGGTAAGACCATAAACAACAAGTATCATCATAGAAATAATAACATGTTCAGATCTGAAATCATGGCACTCGGGCCCAAAGTGACAAGCATTAAGCACAACAAGTTGCAACAATGTCATAGGCACTAAATAAAGATACTAGGCACTATGTCCTAACAATCTCATATCAAATTACATGAACGATCTCATCCAATCCCTACCATCCCCTCACCTACAGCGGGGGAATTACTCACACATGGATGGGGGAGTCATGGATGGTCGATGGAGGAGCGTCGGTGATGATGGTGATGAAGATCTCCTCCGAATCCCCGTCCCGCCAGGGTGCCAGAACGAAGTTTCTGGTTCCGAATCGCGGTTTCTGATGGCGGCGGCGCAGCGGAAGTCTATCTGGGAAAAACGCCATCTCCCTGATATGATCGAGTCAGGGGGTATATGTAGGCGAAAGGAGGGGTCGAGAGGACGGCCGAGGCGCCCTCACACCAGGTGGGCGCTGCCAGGGCTGGGCCGCGCCCCCTGTTTGTGTAGGGCCCTCGAGCCTCCCCTCCGTCTCGTCTTCTGGCTCCGTGGGTCTTTTGGTGAAATAGGATTTTTGATGATTTTTCCCGAATTTTTACTGAAAGTTGGATTTCTGCACAAAAACGAGACACCAGGGCAATTCTGCTGAAAACTGCGTTAGTCCATGTTAGTTGTATTCAAAACACACAAATTAGAGGAGAAACAATAGAAAAAGTGTTCGGGAAAGTAGATACATTTTGGACGTATCAACTCCCCCCAATCTTAGCTATTTGCTTGTCCTCAAGCAATTCAGTTAACAATTGAGAGCGATAAAAGAAACTTTTACGAACACATTTGCTCATATGATGTATATATACTAACTATGTGATCAAGTACTCAGGCAATTCATAATAAGAAATATGCAACTAAAGTCACCTCATAGTCAAGCTAGCTATGAAAGAGTGCCAATGCACTAATAACAAGTAACATGTACATAAGAAGCTACAAGATTGTAATATGCATAAATGATATGAAAGAGTGGTATCTAGCTTGCCTTTATTTGTGGAGCAAAACATAAATGCTGAGGCACCTCTGAAGTCCAAGGGAAGACTAGAAGTAAAAATATCAAAGATACAAGCATCAAAGTTATACCACAATTAACCGTGTTCTGGGACAAGCACATTACACTAAGAATAACAGCTACGCTCTCAAGAAGTGCTTTAAAGTTAGAAGATGATGACCCAACATAAAAGTAAAAGAATGGCCCTTCGCAGAGGGTAGCAGGGATTTAACATGTGCCAGAGCTTTTCATTTGTAAAACAGAGATAAAAATTTATTTTGAGAGGTGGTTGTTTCATGTCAACGACTAGCAATGGGGACTTGCTATCTTCCATAATAAACAAGTGAGAGCGGTTCCGAGTTCTTTGAAATTTTGGCACATTGGTGCTCTTTTATAAAGCTTTGGCACTCCTCCCCACCTTTTTTCCTTTCTCAAACCATGGCTAACCAATTCCATCGGGTGCCCACCAACTTTCACATTCCTTGGAGGAGTGCCTTTTTTTCTTTCTTTTTAGAATTAGATTATAATGGTCTGACCAGCTCTCATGCAAAATTAATGATGAGCAGATGAAGCTGCCTAGTCGAGGGGTACTTAATTTAATATGGAAGATAGCAATTCCGACCACTACGTCCCCATGAGCTAAAAACAGTGGCACAAAATGAGAAGTAGTTGAAAGTTTTGAAAGGTAGCACATGAAAATTTACTTGGAATGGCTTACAAATACCATGCATAGGAATTTATAGTGGACTCTTTGGAAGACTTGGTTTTTGGTAATTGGATGCACGAGTAGAGCTCATACTCGGTACAAGTGAAGGCTAGCAAAAGACGGGGAAGCGACAATCGAGAGAGCAATAACTGTCATAATCATGCTTGCGACAAAATAAAATTAATATAGGCAAAAAAATGATACAAGAACTCTGAGGCAAAGTAAATCATCGAGGCTTAATTGACTTTTTGTTCAGTCATATGCATGCTTGAGCATGTGCCAAGTCGATTCAAATGAAGCTTTCAGAGGAGGATACCACAATAACATACCAAATTATGAATAAAACAATGCATGCAAGCGTCTACATGACATGCTACAAACTATTAGTAAATTGAAACTAATCATATGAGAGCAAGAACTACAAAGCATCCATTAGATAACATATACCTTACATGAACTGACTAAGCATGTCCACATAGATGAGTATATGTACAAATATGAAAATAAATAGAGTTCATACCAGCCTCTTACCACATCTCGAATTGTCGTATGTCGTCATTATTGCTCTTCACTTGTGTGGCTTGAATAAAATAAAGTGAATACCAAGCTCCAATGGAGTAACGGGGGACTGAACTCTGCAACAAACTTTACAAAACCGAAGAAGAACAACAAATATTTTTGGGTTTTTGATTTTTGAAACAAGAACAGAAGAAAATAGCAAACAAAGCAAAATATTTTTGGATTTTTCAAATAGCCAACCGAAAATAGCAAATAAAGCAAACCAAAGGTAGCAAACTAAAAAGACAAACAAAGAGAAACAACGAAAATATTTTTGGTCTTTTTGTGTTTTGGAAAAGTGGAAACAAGAACAAGAACAATAAAGAAAGCGAAACATGGATATACAGAGGACCGACAAAATATGATATGTAAATGAGTGAATCGTTGGCGTACCTCCCCCCAAGCTTAGGCTTTTGGCCTAAGTGGAGATCAATTCCGGCCCTGGTAGCTGCTCCAGGCTGGTGGGTCATCATAGGTGTAATCGTACCCCGGCTCTCGTGAAGATGAAGCTGAAGGCGCATAATCATAATAAGGTTGCTCGTATGGGAAATTCGCAATGTTGGAGGGCTGGCCCGACTCCTCGGTGCCCTCCTCATCGTGCACAGGCGGCGGGTGCTCCTCAACGTATGCGTCGAGCTCGTCCTCCGTGAGCGACCATCCATTCCTGCGATCAAGGTTAAACAAAAGAGGTGCAGGCAAACGGACTAATCGATCAGTCTTTACTACCCTCCAGGTAGTCTTCTTGGAAAAGGTTAGCTCAAATGTTAAATTAATCAAACTAGCAGGAGGAGAAATAAACTTATGATGAATCATAGAACTAAGATCAAGTTTCTCCTCGGGGAACTGCAAATCTAGAAAATGAGGCATTACACCATGCAAAGCTAACAGGCGTGAAGCTATAAGTCCTCCACAGATTCCACCATTCTCACGATTAACATCAAGATGGAAAGCTATTAAGGCACCCAAATGGTAAGTCCTATCACGCCTCAAAGCAGCAGCAATAAAAGCTAAATCATGGAGAGATAATTTACTTGCAGATTTCCTAGCAAGAACACATTTGGTAATAAAGAAGGCAAAATACCGAATGGATGGGAAATGAATATTTCGAGTTTTACCACCCTCTCCTGTGAAGCTCCTTCCTTGACAAATCTCCTCATATAATTCCAACAATGGCCTAGGTTGTCCCCTTATCTTCTCAAGCGATCCCCACTGCGGTACTCTAATAGCTGTACAGAAAACATCAAGAGGCAAGTCCACAGATTTGTTATAGATTTTATAATGAACCATGGGGTTAGAAATGGACCAACTAAATCTGAAATCCTGCACCACAGACATTGTTAGTTTAACATATTGGGAAGGTTCACCCTCAGTAAAATGTTCCAATCCTGCATTAGAGAGTAAAGTTTGGAAATCCTGCAGAATTCCGGCAGCATTCATGAATTCCGAGCATGGATAGTGTGAGGGGAAGACCTTCTCTTCACGGTGAACTTTCATAACTTCATGCACTTCTAGTTCATGCTGAGAGAGTTGATATGCATTCTCCTCCATTTCTGAATTTTTTTACAAACCTCATAAAATATGATTTTGAGACAAGCAAATGTAGGGAACTACTATAGTGAGCTACTAAAGAGCTATCATGCATCAAAATATCATTTCTAAGCAATAGAACAAGCATGCATACTCATTTATCCTGCCACCTACAATGCTAAAATACACAAGAAATGCTCTACCAAAAGAAATTCTACTTGAACAAGCGGAGGAGTCACATACCGGAGAACAAATACTCCAAATCTTAGCAGAAATGTTGGGCTGAGCAAGGAGATCGAAAAATTGAAGTGAAGAATAACAAGAACTCGAGTTTGAGTTGGGTGTGTCATTGTTTTCGGGAGAGAGAAAGAGCAGGGGAGGAAGAGATAAGTGAGAGGCCAGGTGGGGCCTCCTCACACCAGGTGGGCGCGGCCAGGGCTGGGCCGCACCCCCTGTGTGGGAGATGGCGTGGCAGCCCCTCCTGGTGTCTCCCAGGTGTCTCTCTGACCCATTTTTGACATAAAAAATTATAAAAAAATTTCTAGAATTTTTCAAGAAACTTTATTTTCGAGGATTTTTCAGAAATTGGCATAACGATAAAACTCAGAAAAACGAAGATGAAATGATTTCAAGCAAATCAAAACCAAGTATGCAGCAGCTCTGAGATACTCTTAATCATGTAACTGAACTAAAGAAATAAAATTGAACAAGTGAATATAAGTGGGGTGGAGTGGATGCGGTGAAAACGAAATTTCGTTCATATAAAATCACTTTGATAACAAGGTTGATCAAGTCTTGTTCCCAAACTAACTTTATATGAGGCAAAACTTTGCACTTCACTTAATGCTTATGTTACCTCAACTTTGATAGGCATAGTCCCAATCATACCAATTTTATATTCTTCCTTGGATTTTTGCTCTGAACAAATAATTTGACCAACTTTGATGGTCTCAACATTCTTGACAGAATTTAGAGCACTCTTTCTATCAATCTTCTTGGGAAAATAAACTATGTACTCTTTATCATTGACATTGAAAGTTACTTTTCCTTGATTGCAATTAATAACAACACCTGCAGTGTTTAGAAAAGGTCTTCCAAGAATAATAGACATATTATCATCTTCAGGCATTTCCAACACAACAAAATTAGTTAAAATCAAACAACTGTTAGCAACTTGAACAGGAACATTTTCACATATACCAATAGGAATAGTAGTAGACTTATCAGCCATCTGCAAAGATATATCAGTTGATACTAATTTTTCTAGATCAAGTCTCTTATAAAGAGAAAAAGGCATGACACTAACTCCAGCTCCCAAATCACATAAAGCAGTTCTAACATAATTATTTTTAATGGAGCAAGGAATAGTTGGTATACCTGGATCTCCAAGCTTCTCCGGCACTTTACCATCAAAAGAATAATTAGCAAGTAAGGTGGAAATTTCCTCATTAGGAATTTTCCTTTTGTTAGTAACAATAGCTTTCATATATTTTGCATAAGGAGGCATTCTAATAGCATCAGTCAAAGGAATTTGCAAAAATAAAGGTCTCATCCATTCACAAAACCTGTTGTAGTGTTCTTCTTCCTTGGACTTGTGTTTCTTACCAGGAAAAGGCATTGGTTTCTACACCTAAGGTTCTCTCTCATTACCATGCTTGTTGGCAATGAAGTCTTATTTGGTGTACTTTGCATTCTTATCAATCTTTTCTGATTCCTCTTCAACTTCTTCTTTATCGGAAGTATCTCCTGGTTCAGTTTCAGCATCAGAAATAGAAACACTGTTAGGATCTTTACCTGCATCAGATGATTCTGTAGTTGTTTTATGCTTCTTCTTCTTCTTCTTAGAAGGAATATCATCATTTGAAGTGCGTTGAGAATCTTGCTCGACCCTCTTAGGATGTCCTTCAGGATATAATGGATCTTGAGTAGCAGCGCCACTTCTTGTGCGTATTTCACATGCTTGCTTCTCTCTTGCGGCATTAACTAGCAAGTCTTTTTGCACCTTGGTAAGCTGATCAATTTGTGTTTGAACCATTTGAAAATGTTTAACAAGTATCTTCACATCATTAGCGGTTCTCTCCACAATATCCTGCAACTTGTTAATAGCTCTAGAATTTTCCAACAAATGATTATGCACCATTCTATTAAAATTTTCTTGCTTAACAATAAAATTATCAAATTCATCTAAGTATTGATCAGGAGGTTTAGTATAAGGAATATCTCTTTCATCAAAGCGTTGGAGAGAGTGTACCTCAATAGTTGATGAGTGAGGGATTGGCTTACATAATTCTTCTATAGGAGGTAAATTCTTCACATCTTCGGCCTTAATACCTTTCTCCTTAAGAGATTTCTTAGCTTCCTTCATAACTTCATCATTTAATTCAATCATCCCTCTCTTCTTCGGCGTAGGCTCTGTAGATGGCGCATGGGTTGGTGCTGGTGTTGGCTCAACTAAAGTCCAATCATCATGATTCTGGCTTATTTTAGCCATTAATTCTTCAGCGTCAGCCGGAGTTCTTTCCCTAAAAACAGAACCAGCACAACTATCCAAATATGACTTAGATTCATCAGTTAGTCCATTATAAAATATATCAAGGAGTTCATTTTTAGGCAATGGTTCTTTAGGCAAAGCTCTAATTAAAGAACAAAACCTTGTCCAAGATTCAGGCAATATCTCTCCTTTTCCCTGTTCAAAATCAAAGATTTTCTGCACAGCAGCATGTTGAGCACTAGCAGGAAAATATTTCTGAAAGAAAGCATTAACGAAAGCAATTGGACTAGTAAGAGATCCAGGGGACAAGCTATTAAACCAAGTTTTAGCAGCATCTTTCAACGAGAAAGGAAAAATCTTAGCAACAAAGTAAGTGCGGAGCTTAATATCATCAGAAAACAAATTACTCAAAGTAGAAAGCTCATTCATGTGCCCCACAGCACTCTCATCTTTAGTACCACAGAAAGGAGTTTTCTCAACAATAGATATGTAAGATAAATCCAAAGAGAAATCATAATCCTTGTCTCTAATATTTATGGGAGAAGCAGCAAACTTAGGATCAGGAGACAAATTATATCTAACAGAACGTCTTGCAAGAAGTTCTTTAACATTACCAGCATTACGAGCAGCACGTGCTTCAGTAATAAAATCATCATTAAGCTCAATATAAGCATCATCATCATAATCATCACTAGGACATTCCCTAGACTCAGGTGAACTAACAGGTGTAACAGTGGTGTTTCCCAACTTAGCTCTAGCAATACTAGCATCTAAAAAGGAACCTAGTGAACCACTCTCATCAAGCACAGTAGAAGCATCATCTAAATTATCAGTGGCATTTTCAAACTTAGTAGAAGTAGTAGCAGTAGCGTGTGGGTGTGGTGGTGTAAGCAACTTACTCATAACAGATGGCGAATCAAGAGCAACAGAGGTGTTGAGAGTTGTACCTCTTCTTGTAGTGGATGGCAATATAGGAACTTTTCCATCACGAGGTTTACCCATGATGAAAGGATTGCAGCGAACAATAGGAATACCAAGTGAACTTACAAATAAAGCTATGCTCCCCAGCAACAGCGCCAGAAAATAGTCTTGATGACCCACAAGTATAGGGGATCGCAACAGTCTTCGAGGGAAGTAAAGCCCAAATTTATTAATTTGACACAAGGGGAGCCATAGAATATATGTAAGCCTTAACAGATGAGTTGTCAATTCAGCTGCACCTGGAAACAGTCTTTCTCGCAGTGGTTTATCAGTACCAACAGTTTTATAGTGGTGATAGTAGTAAAACAGTAACAACAGTAGTAAAATAATAGCGGTAATAGTAGCGATAGTAAACAGTAGGAACAAATACTGTAGGCATAGGGATGGATTACGGGCGTTGCATGGATAAGATAATTCATGAAATCAATGAGACATGGGCATTGCAGATAAATAATGATAAATCATCCTAGTACAAACAATCATAGGCATGTGTTCCGTATATAGTCGTACGTGCTCACAAGGAGAAACTTGCACGACATCTTTTGTCCTACCAGCCTGTTGCAGCAGGGCCTCAAGGGAAACTACTGGTAATTAAGGTACTCCTTTTAATAAAGTACCGGAGCAAAGCATTAGCACTTGGTAAACACATGTGATCCCCACATCATAGCCATCCCCTCCAGTTATCCCAATTTCTGTCACTTTGGGGCCTCGGGTTCCGGACAACAATATGTGTATACAACTTGTAGGTAAGACCATAAACAACAAGTATCATCATAGAAATAATAACATGTTCAGATCTGAAATCATGGCACTCGAGCCCAAAGTGACAAGCATTAAGCACAACAAGTTGCAACAATGTCATAGGCACTAAATAAAGATACTAGGCACTATGCCCTAACAATATCATATCAAATTACATGAACGATCTCATCCAATCCCTACCATCCCCTCACCTACAGCGGGGTAATTACTCACACATGGATGGGGGAGTCATGGATGGTCGATGGAGGAGCGTCGGTGATGATGGTGATGAAGATCTCCTCTGAATCCCCGTCCCGGCAGGGTGCCAGAATGGAGTTTCTGGTTCCGAATCACGGTTTCTGATGGCGCCGGCGCAACAGAAGTCTATCTGGGAAAAACGCCGTCTCCCTGATATGATCGAGTCAGGGGGTATATGTAGGCGAAAGGAGGGGTCGAGTGGACGGCCGAGGCGCCCTCACACCAGGTGGGCGCGGCCAGGGCTGGGCTGCGCCCCCTGTGTGTGTGGGGCCCTCAAGCCTCCCCTCCGTGTCGTCTTCTGGCTCCGTGGGTCTTCTGGTGAAATAGGATTTTTGATGATTTTTCCCGAGTTTTTACTGAAAGTTGGATTTCTGCACAAAAACGAGACACCAGAGAAATTCTGCTGAAAACAACGTTAGTCTGTGTTAGTTGTATTCAAAACACACAAATTAGAGGAGAAACAATAGCAAATGTGTTCGGGAAAGTAGATACATTTTGGACGTATCAATAAGAATTATAGAATTAATCTTATGAAGAAAATACTCAAATTCTCACATTTGAATTTAAATATTTACAAATGATTTCAAATAATTTGGGCAGTGATGTTACTGGATAGGGTACTGAAAAACTAAGCTATAGCAATTGGTTTCACTTTAATATTATTTTTAAAATTCAAGTTATGATCAAAGTGGTGATTTGAATAAATTTGAATGCACCAAGTTTGTGCACGTATCAACTTTGGTATTTCTTGATTCTAAAGTGTTCTACATGTTTATAGGATTCCATAGACTACAAATTTGTTATTTTTGAATTACCATAGCAAAAGATATGAATTAATTGGTGCTAATGTCCAATTTATACCATTTGAATTTCACTTCAATAAATTGTACAATAACCATGGAATATTATTGCATAATTGGGTTCTACACTTTTCAAGGATTCCAAGGATATAAAATTGGCAAAATTTGGACCAGTAGATCAATTTCTATTGATTTTACAAGTTGCAGCAATTTGAAAGGAATTTGATTTCCGTTTGAATTCAGGTAGGCCACGTGTCGCTTTCTAATAGGTGGATATCAGTTCGGTCGGATCCGCGAGGTGGAGCGTTGGATTTTAAGTGGAATCAATGCACCAGATTGAACCACACCCTTTCAGTAAGTTATCTAATCTAGAGTATTGATCTCAGATCGAACGGCTCTAGATGAAAGGGGAGAAGGCTTACTGGCGGGGTTGGTTTTCCGGTGAGGGGGCGCACTGGAGGTTGTCGTCGGCGGGCTCCTGGTGGTCTCCGGGGACACAGGAGTGGACGACGGGGTGCGGGACGTGGAGAGGGTCTCGGGAGTGTGGTCGGGGAGGTCTTCAGGGTCCTGCAGAGGAGGTGAGGGGCGGCTGGACGTGCTCCAACGTCGGTGCGCTTCGGGTGGCTATGGCGTGCTTGTTTTGCTGCAGCTTTCAACCCAGAAAAAGCATCAACGGGTGCACAGATAAGAGGGAAGGAGCGGGACGCCGCAGAGGTGGCGTGGGATACCTCCACTGTGACAGAATCAGCGTGATATGACAGCGGCGTCTGCGGGCTCTGGCTCCAAAATTGGGCAGCCTGACGGCCAGATTCGGGAAGATGAGAAGGGGAAAATGGAGAGGGGAGATGGGGGTCGAGGAGGGCGCCGATGGGAGGGACACCGGGGCTCTGGACGTGCGGGGAAAGTGGGGAGATGGGCGCGGGGTAGTTGTAGGGAAGGAGGGGGTGGTTAGAGGAAGAAGATGACCCTGACAGGGGGTCCCACCTATCAGCGGTTTGGAAAAGAATTGAAAAAAAGAAAAGAGAGGGAGGGGTGCGCGGGCCTAGTTGGGCTGACTGCTGGGCTAGCTTGTCCCGGGCTGGCCCAGTTAGGTTGTCTAATCCTTTTTTTGTTCTGATCTTTTCCTTTTTAATTTCTATTTGGTTTTACATCTTTTGCATTTTGGATCTATAACAAATCAAACCAAAATGCAGAATTTTCTAAAATACCAAACATCATTTTAGGACAGTAAGGAACATGTTTTCACAATTAAACAATTTTTTAATAAAAGCTTATAATTTTGGCCTAAGAGGCTTTATTGCCTAATGGAGAATGGAATTGGGGTTTTCAAAATAATTTCTTTTAAAATCAGAGAATAAACTCTAATAAAATAACATTTGAACTTTATTTCAAAACATACTTTTAGAATTGCAAATCTTATTTGGTATTAGACCTTTTGTAAAATAATCCCTTGCAAAGATGCTTGCATAGGATTTAAAATATAAACCAAGTAGTATGTTGAAAATCCATTTCCTCAAATAGTTCTTAAAAGCATAATAGAAAGTTGAAATAGTTTTTCTAACTAGCATTTGAATTGGGAATATTTATAAGGAACTATTTACAAATTGGAAACTTTGGAAGTAATAAAATAGTTTGGTTTGAAGGTTTATGAAAATTTTATTTAGGGAAAGGCATTTAAATAAACTCAAAAGGTTTTAAATTCCTATGATTTTTTCAATCATCAAAACAAAACAATTTTTTTAATTCCAAAATTTGATTAAAACTTGGGATGTTACATTCGAGCTCTCTTGTCCGGTCGGCAAGGAAGGTAAGTAGGCGGCGTGGGCGGCAATGGCGACGGCGGCTGGGCTACTCTGACCACTTCATCGACCCTGATACTCCTCCGCCCAACTCTGGCCATGACTGTAGGTACCAACACCATCACTTCTCAAGCGCCTCCATGTTGTTAAGGTTAGATCTTGTGACCGGTTTGCCTTAGATCTGTCTCTGATTTAGTCTTGTAGGTAAGATCTTTGCATGTTTAATATTAGATTTGTTGATGTTCAATGCTAGATCTGTGGATCTTAACCTCAATGATCATGTCTTTTCTTCTTTTGTTTTCTAGGTTGCCTATGCCTATTTGTCTAACACGTCATCTAGTTCTTGGTATTTATGATCTAGTTAATTGTACCATCGTTTCACTAGCTTGTACATTGTGGGGGAAATACAGGACTCGTTGTGCCAGGATTTCCTTAGCCAGGATCTAGTCCCCTTTGAGGAGTCGCAAATCCCTTTGTTTGTCGCTGATTCACAGCCTCCCGTGGGCGAGAAGCTTCTGGATGTGGAGGTTGGTCAGTCATGTGAGCAGCCTAAGTTTGTGCAAACTTGGATCATCGTCTCAGAGCAAAGTGCATAGCATTGTCTAGAGCGTGGCATCGAAGGTTGCCAGAAGGAACTGATTGATGCTAGCGCAGCCCGCAAAGCGCACATTGTGCAGATGAAGGGAACCATGAAGTGGCTGCCATTCCAGTCCTCCTTTGTCATTGAGAAGATGTGTGAGCTCATCAAAACCGGCATTCATAATGAAAAGGGCTTCAAAGACGTCCACCTCACTGCTGTTTCCAAGGTGCTCTTTGAACATTGTGGAGCAAAGGTAACTTCTACTCAGGTGTATAACCACCTGAGGAAGTGGAGGAAGAAGTGGATCCATATTAGCAAGCTGAGAGATCTGAGCGGTGCTCAATGGGATGAGGATAGCTGCACCATCATGCTAAAGGCTAACCACTAACATGGACACATCGCGGTTAGCACCTCTATTACATTGCACTATTTTGCACTTGACCTTTGATGCCCACTGATAACAGTCTTTGTTGTCTTCCTTGTTTAGGATCATCCCAAGGACACCGAGTTTCTCAACAAGCCCATCTTAAACTACCATGAGATTCACACCATCTTTGTTGCTGGTATCACCACCTGCAAGTTTGCCACGGGCTCCAATGAGCCCCTGAGCACACCTTCACCTCTTGTAGAGTACGAGACAGACTCGCAGGAGTCCGAGACCATCATCACACCCCCACACCTAGAGGTAAGAGAAAGAGGGGTGGGCTGGCTGAGGATGAGCTCCAGGACTTCAACATCATGACTGAAGCCGTCAAGGATGCCACACAAGTGATCAGGGATAACAAGCCTACCGATGTCTACCTAGACCTCTACAGGTCTGTCATGAGCGTCCTTGAGTACTTGATGCTCTCACGGCGGTGCTGAACCACCTTTTTGACCACAAGGCCCAGGGCACCAACTTTGTTGGCATGGGATACTCCCACAGGTCCCTCTGGCTCAGGAGCTACCTGTCCAAGAACTACTTCAATCTGTAGTGCTGCCCTAGGGCATTGTGGGGCAGGGGAGACATGCTTGCTTGCTTGTGATGGCTGGTGATGATGACCTTGCGATATATATTTTGGTGGTAGCTAGGACTCAAAAATATGTTATGGCCTGTAAGTAAGATGAGGTGGTACATACTAAACCCCTCATGTGATGAAGACTTTGAAGTGGTAGGACGACACCCACTTTTGCTGTGATGATAGGTTAACATCTTAGTGCTAGGATGAACTTATGGTCCCCTTTTGGTAACTATAATGCATGCTGTCGGCCCCAGGAGTGGGAGTAAGCCTCACGCAACATGAAGACTTCGCGTACGTACTCCTGACCCGGGTACCTCCCTTCTTGTGACCCGGGTACCTTCCTTCTTGTGCACTTCAAAAGAACATACATGCATGGTGCACAAGACGGGTTGGAACAGAGATGACACCACAACATCACACTAAGACACAAAAAAGGAACAAATATATATATAGCAACGCTCATAGAGCAAGATAGCAAATATAGCACTCAGAGGACACATGTCCCAACATATCATCATTACATCATGCGGAAGCAAAATAGCGTCTGAGTATAGACAAGATACAAATGGGCCTAAGAGGCCAAGAACATAAGCAAACGGATCCCACATCTGTCAAGCCTCGGGATGCTGCCCTAGTGGAACTCCCCGCTACTCATCGTGCCCCTCGTCAACATGATCCACGTGGTAATCTGGATACGCACATCCAAATGAACCTGCAAATATCGGGCCAACGGTTGCCGAACAAGGAGGGAGAAAGAGAGAAAAACGAGGGTGAGTACCAAGGCACGTACTCGCGAGACTAGAATTCAGCTGTGCTCGCCTACAGGCTATATGGTGGACTTAGCGGCAACAAAAGTAGTATACTACAACTTCCGTCTATTTAGAGAATGTGAGAGGGCGCATAAAAGAACCAACTAGATTATATAACAAGCATAACCCAGCCGATACATCACCTCCTTCGCACCCAACAAGGAAGCAAATCGCAAAGGCACTCACACGGTTAACAAGTTTTATTGCAAGTCTATTGTTGTAGTGGTGCCAACTTACTATACAAGTTTATCGGTATTTAAATAACAGGTGCAAGTTATTCTATGATCGAGTTAAATAGCTCCAAGTCGTCCATAACCACGGACACGGCTTTTCGAAAAGATTTCACCCTGTAGGGATGCACTACTGTACCCATACACGCATGGTCAACCCCTCTAGCAAGGTACTAAAATTATTATGCCAGCGAGATCTCACAACACAACCTATCCCTTCACTACAGACCAAGTCCAAGAAGCCACCTACAACAAGTTAACCCGTGTCGAGAGTCCGGCCAAATCTCCGAGATGGACCTAGCTATTGCGAGGACTTGCTAAGAAGGAAATAGTGCCCGCAGGATGATTCCAACTTCACAAAAGTGCCGCACCTATACGGACGTGCAGAATAAGGGGTTACGAGGCACGCACGGCTTCCCCAAAGTAAAAATGAACCATAAGATACAAGCTGCACGGCCGACAAGAACCAAATGGAAACACCTCAAACTAGTTTGTGGCCCTTGGACAAGGAAGCAGATCCGGTAACAGGTTGAGGGGGGGTCCCAGAAAGTCCCCACGTGTGGTTAGTGCGCTCAGTCTTGGATCAGATAACAAGTACTCGGGGTCCTAGGGGACACAAGTGAGCCGTCGTAAAACGGGCAAAAATGACTCACCGATGCCTCTGCTTAATTCATTTTAGTAATTAGCATTAAAGTTAGTCCTGAATATCTCCAACAACATATATATATAAAGTAAAGCATGTGATAACTTTCCCAACCCTTGATAAGATAACAACACTTGAATCTACCTAGACATGCCTACGACTCGCAAGGCCAACTAGTACAACAAGCACACGGTATTAGGATATACTAGTCATCAACCCGTGCAGCAGCACGGGCTAGTTCTTTCGACAATAAACTACTGAAACCAATTTTATAATATTAGTATGGTCTAAAAAATTACATGAGTGGCGAGTAATAAGCCTTGAATAGATGTTGCCTAAAACACTACTCCATCCGATTCCGATTTTGTTTAACAGGCACACACGTCGTTTAAGAAAAACTTTGACCGTCAGTTTGGTCAACAAAATATGAATTTCATATCACAAAACCACTGAAAACTAATTTTGGATTTGTATCTGGCTATATATTTTTGAAATATAATTTATATTATGCTATCCAAAATAATGGTCAAAAAATTTCTCATGTGTGCCTATTAAACTGAACCCAAGGAGTAAATATGGCATAGTTTCATTTATTGTTTCCTATTAGGCATTTAAGCATGTGGCGTGGTTGTATGATGCTTAAGAGTCATTGTTCAGAATTAACTCACAGATATATGTTAACTGCACTCAATTTCAAAGATCATCCTTACGATTGTTCAAAAGCACACACATAAAAGTGAAAGAATATTTTTTGTACCAGAGTTTCAACTACAATTTTGCTAACTGGATATGAACATAATTAAAATTTCTGGCATGCATCTATTCCTCCTTTGCCATCTTAGTCATTCAGTTTCAAGACTATCTTTCCGCAATGTATATGCATTACGGTCCCATGCAACATTATTTAGCTTCCTCTGTCACTAAATATTGACAAAGCACTTAAATATTCGATTTATATACCTTCCACCGGGCGCCACCGACTCCAGCACTCCTTTGCACTGTATTTGTCTTGTCACTGTATGTCAATATTACTTGTACCATCGTAGAAGAACTAAACGCAGAAGGCTATCAGCTAAGCTAACCAAATTATAATCTATGACACATCATTATTTCGCATGGTCCCATCAAACACATGATAGGCCTGCAGGCAGGAAAATGGAGTGCTGATGTGATCATAACTAAAGCGAGGTTTGTATCCAATCCAGAAGGGATTTCATTGTCTTTATGAAAAAACCGGTTACTTTGACATAGAGTAAGTCCAGAGCACCACTTTTAATTTCTATATGCAGGGCAATAATTGTTTGGTTACTGACAACTATATTAGAGTATGAAGAAGCTACAACTTTGCAGCAAGGGTACGTAATTTGATTGCGTAAAAAATTGACCTGAAAATAGTGTAGGGCAAGTGCAATATGCAAGAGGTTCAGTGTTTGTCGCCGATGATTGCACCAAGAGGATCCGATGCTAAATTACTGTCCAATTCTCTAGATCAAAGTATTAGACGGATCTGACTGGGAAAAAGAGATCGTTTAATTTTCTAGACCAAAATAGTACACATATCAGACTGGAAAATAAAGAGGTGATCGTTCCTGCTGAGGCTTCACCTGAGATCAGCAACATTGGTCGTGCGAGTACAGGCGCATGAAACTACAACCTTGAGAGCTATATATACCTTATGCTGGCTTCGAGGATGGCGCAAGCGCGCAATTGCCGCTGCGGAGACGTGCAGTACATATCATGCAGATTGGATACGGGGGCAGAGGCGACCGCACGTAATCCTTGCGACAGCCGACGGGACGACACGAATTAATTAGAGGCTCCTCTTGAGGATGAGCCGAGATTCGAACTCAAGGCCACCGGATTGAGTTGGAGGTACGCGCCGGACAGACGGACTTAAATCCAACGGCTTTAGACAACTTACAGGTATATCGTACGGACAAAACTTTCTAATCTTTAGGATTAACGTGGAAGCTCGTATGGTGCCTCCAATTAGTAAATATAAGATGGAAGGTTCTATGGCTTTGCTTTGGATAAACAAGTGGATAGGACGCGGGACTCGAACAAAGCATCGTAACACAAGGCTAGAATATAGAGAGAGAGCAAAATGAAAAATGGGTAGAGAGAAAAGGGCTCGCCTGTCAGATCGGAAGTAGGAGCACTAGTGTGATCCTCCGAAGGGTAGTAGATCTCCTGCGCGCTCTCCTCGTACTCAGCGTCTATCGAGAAGAAGCAAATACACCCAAGCATACAAGAGAAAGTAAACAACCATAAGCATGTGATATGCGCAATCAAGTATGATACATGACAGGTTAATAGTGCAAGAGGGTCCATGCATAGCAAAATTAAGTGGGGCATTTAAATTAAAAAGACAAGACAATTAAAGCCCACACATTTAGTTAAGTTTATCTGCTAACTCTATTTTGGCCAAAGTGTGCAAGGGGATATGATGCATGGAGATTTAGCATTCAGACTAGTTGCTTTTTACTAATACAAATAGATTCAAACTTTATTAATTTTGGAGTTATAGAAGTGGAAATAAACTTAGCAAGTATTTAAATTGTTTGGGAAACATTTAATTATTGGTTCAGATTTTGAAGTGATTAAAATATAAACAGATGTCAGATTCGAATTCCTCACAGTTTTCTGGTTTCAAAACTCGTATTGTTTAAAATAGGTTTTAAAAGAGGAGGTTTTAATTGGATAGAACAAGACAAGAGCTGACTGAATCAGACTGCAAGACTGTAGACCGAAGTTGAAACCTTGGCCTGAAACTGGAAACTGGGGGCTGCTGATTTGACTATGATACGTCCAAAACGTATCTGCTTTCCCGAACACTTTTGCTATTGTTTCTCCTCTAATTTGTGAGTTTTGAATACAACTAACACGGACTGACGCTGTTTTCAACAGAATTGCTCTGGTGTTTCATTTTTGTGCAGAAATCCAACTTTCAGTAAAAATTCGGGAAAAATCATGAAAAATCCTATTTCACCAGAAGACCCACGGAGCCAGAAGACAGGAGAGAGAAGGGGCTCGAGGGGCCATCACACACAGGTGGCGCGGCCCAGCCCTGGCCGCGCCACCCTTGCGTGAGGGGGCCCCAGCACCCCTCTCGACCTCCCCTCTCGCGTACATATACCCCCTTACGACATAATATCAGGGAGACGGCGTTTTTCCCAGATAGACTTCCGCTGCGCCGCCGCCATCAGAAACCGCGATTCGGAACCAGGAACTTCGTTCTGGCACCCTGCCGGGACGGGGATTCGGAGGAGATCTTCATCACCATCACCATCGACGCTCCTCCATCGACCATCCATGACTCCCCATCCATGTGTGAGTAATTCCCCCGCTGTAGGTGCGGGGATGATAGGGATTGGATGAGATTATTCATGTAATTTGATATGAGATTGATAGGGCATAGTGCCTAGTATCTTTATTTAGTGCCTATGACATTGTTGCAACTTGTTGTGCTTAATGCTTGTCACTTTGGGCCCGAGTGCCATGATTTCAGATCTGAACATGTTATTATTTCTATGATGATACTTGTTGTTTATGGTCTTACCTACAAGTTGTATACACATATTGTTGTCCGGAACCCGAGGCCCCAAAGTGACAGAAATTGGGATAACCCGAGGGGATAGCTATGATGTGAGGATCACATGTGTTCACCGAGTGCTAATGCTTTGCTCCGATACTCTATTAAAAGGAGTACCTTAATTACTAGTAGTTTCCCTTGAGGTCCTGCTGCAACAGGCTGGTAGGACAAAAGATGTCGTGCATGTTTTTCCTTGTGAGCATGTACGACTATATACGGAACACATGCCTATGATTGTTTGTACTAGGATGCTTTATCATTATTTATCTGCAATGCCCATGTCTCATTGATTTCATGAATTATCTTATCCATGCAATGCCCGTAATCCATCCCTATGCCTACAGTATTTGTTCCTACTGTTTACTACTGTTACTATTACCGCTGCTATTTTACTACTGCTGTTACTGTTTCACTGCTGTCACTGCTATAAAACTGTTGCTACTGATAAACCGCTGCGAGCAAGACTGTTTTCAGGTGCAGCTGAATTGACAACTCATCTGTTAAGGCTTACATATATTCTTTGGCTCCCCTTGTGTCGAATCAATAAATTTGGGTAATACTTCCCTCGAAGACGGTTGCGATCCCCTATACTTGTGGGTCATCAAGGCTATTTTCTGGCGCCGTTGCCGGGGAGCATAGCTTTATTTGTAAGTTCACTTGGTATTCATATTATTCACTGCAATCCTTTCATCATGGGTAAACCTCGTGATGGAAAAGTTCCTATATTGCCATCCACTGCAAGAAGAGGTACGACTCTCAACACCTCTGTTGCTCTTGATTCGCCATCTGTTATGAGTAAGTTGCTTACACCACCACACCCACACGCTACTGCTACTACTTCTGCTGAGATTGAAAATGCCACTGATAATTTAGATGATGCTTCAACTGTGCTTGATGAGAGAGGTTCACTAGGTTCCTTTTTAGATGCTACTATTGCTAGAGCTAAGTTAGGAAACACCACTGTTACACCTGTTAGTTCACCTGAGTCTAGGGAATGTTCTAGTGATGATTATGATGATGATGCTTATATTAAGCTTAATGATGATTTTATTGCTGAAGCACGTGCTGCTCGTAATGCAGGTAATGTTAAAGAACTTCTTGCAAGACGTTCTGTTAGATATAATTTGTCTCCTGATCCTAAGTTTGCTGCTTCTCCTATAAATATTAGAGACAAGGATTATGATTTCTCTTTGGATTTATCTTACATATCTATTGTTGAGAAAACTCCCTTTTGTGGTACTAAAGATGAGAGTGCTATGGAGCACATGAATGAGCTTTCTACTTTGAGTAATTTGTTTTCTGACGATATTAAGCTCCGCACTTACTTTGTTGCTAAGATTTTTTCCTTTCTCATTGAAAGATGCTGCAAAAATTTGGTTTAATAGCTTGTCTCCTGGATCCCTTACTAGTCCTATTGCTTTGGTTAATGCTTTCTTTCAGAAATATTTTCCTGCTAGTGCTCAACATGCTGCTGTGCAGAAAATCTTTGATTTTGAACAGGGAAAAGGAGAGATATTGCCTGAATCTTGGACAAGGTTTTGTTCTTTAATTAGAGCTTTGCCTAAAGAACCATTGCCTAAAAATGAACTCCTTGACATATTTTATAATGGACTAACGGATGAATCTAAGTCATATTTGGATAGTTGTGCTGGTTGTGTTTTCAGGGAAAGAACTCCGGCTGAAGCTGAAGAATTAATGGCTAAAATAAGCCGGAATCATGATGATTGGACTTTAGTTGAGCCAACACCAGCACCAACTCCTGCGCCATCTACAGAGCCTACGCCGAAGAAGAGAGGGATGATTGAATTAAATTATGAAGTTATGAAGAAGGCTAAGAAATCTCTTAAGGAGAAAGGTATTAAGGCCGAAGATGTGAAGAATTTACCTCCTATTGAAGAATTATGTAAGCCAATCCCTCACTCATCTACCATTGAGGTACACTCTCTCCAACTCTTTGATGAAAGAGATATTCCTTATACAAAGCCTCCTGATCAATGCTTAGATGAGTTTGATAACTTTATTGTTAAGCAAGAAAATTTTAATAAAATGATGCATAATCATTTGTTGGAAAATTCTAGAGCTATTAACAAGTTGCAGGATATTGTGGAGAGAACCGCCAATGATGTGACGATACTTGCTAAACATTTTCAAATGGTTCAAACACAAATTGATCAGCTTACCAAGGTGCAAAAAGACTTGCTAGTTAATGCTGCAAGAGAGAAGCAAGCATGTGAAATACGCACAAGAAGTGGTGCTGCTACTCAAGACCCATTATATCCTAAAAGACATCCTAAGAGGGTCGAGCAAGATTCTCAATGAACTGCAAGTGATGATATTCCTTCCAAGAAGAAGAAAAAGAAGCATAAAACAACTGCAGAATCCTCTGATGCAGGTAAAGATCCTAATAGTGTCTCTATTTCTGATGCTGAAACTGAACCAGGAGATACTTCCGATAAAGAAGAAGTTGAAGAGGAACCGGAAAAGAGTGATAAAAATGCAAAGTACACTAAAGAAGACTTCATTGCCAACAAGCATGGTAAAGAGAGGGAACCTTGGGTACAGAAACCAATGCCTTTTCCTAGTAAGAAACACAAGTCCAAGGAAGAAGAACACTACAACAGGTTTTGTGAATGGATGAGACCTTTATTTTTGCAAATTCCTTTGACTGATACTATTAGAATGCCTCCTTATGCAAAGTATATGAAAGATATTGTCACTAACAAAAGGAAAATTCCTAGTGAGGAAATTTCCACACTGCTTGCTAACTATTCTTTTGATGGTAAAGTTCCAGAGAAGCTTGGAGATCCAGGTATACCTACTATTCCTTGTTCCATTAAAAATAACTATGTTAGAACTGCTTTATGTGATTTGGGAGCTGGAGTTAGTGTCATGACTTTTTCTCTTTATAAGAGACTTGATTTAGAAAAATTGGTATCAACTGATATATCTTTGCAGATGGCTGATAAGTCTACTACTATTCCTATTGGTATATGTGAAAATGTTCCTGTTCAAGTTGCTAACAGTTGTTTAATATTAACTGATTTTGTTGTGTTGGAAATGCCTGAAGATGATAATATGTCTATTATTCTTGGGAGACCTTTTCTAAACACTGTAGGAGCTGTTATTAATTGTAATCAAGGAAAAGTCACTTTTAATGTTAATGACAAAGAGTATACGGTTTATTTTCCTAAGAAGATTGATAGGAAGAGTGCTCTAAATTCAATCAAGCATGTTGAGACCATCAAAGTTGGTCAAATTATTTGTTCAGAGCGAAAGCCCAAGGAAGAATATCAAATTGTTATGATTGGGACTATACCTATCAAAGTTGAGGTAACATAAGCATTTAGTGAAGTGCAAAGTTTTGCCTCATACATAGTTAGTTTGGTAACAAGACTTGATCAACCTTGTTAACAAAGTGATTTTATATGAACGAAACTTCGTTTTCACCGCATCTACTCCACCTTACTTGTATTTACTTTCATCAAAATGTTATTTCTTCAGTTTAGTTGTATGATTAAGAGTATCTCAGAGCTGCTGCATGCTTGGTTTGATTTGCTTGAAATCTTTTCATCTTTGTTCTTCTGAGTTTTATCGATATGCCAATTTCTGAAAAATCCTTGAAAATAAAGTTTCTCAAAAAATTCCAGAAAATTCTTTATAACTTTTTATGTCAAAAATGGGGCAGAGAGACACCTGGGAGGCACCAGGTGGGGCAGCCACGCCACCTCACACACAGGTGGCGCGGCCCAGCCCTGGCCGCGCCACCCAGGTGTGAGAGGGCCCCACCTGGCCCCTCACTCATCTCTTCTTCCCCTGCTCTTTCTCTCTCCCGAAAAACACCGCCCCATTTGCTCAAGCCCGAGTTCTTGCTGTTCTTCACCTCGATTTTTCGATCTCCTTGTTCAGTCCAACATTTCTGCTGAAATTTGGATCATTTGCTCTCCGGTATGTGACTCCTCCACTTGTCCAAGTAGATTTTCTTTTGGTGAAGTATATCTTGAGTATTTTAGCATTGTAGGTGACAGTATAAATGAGTATGCATGCTTGTTCTATTGCTTATAAAGGTTATTTTGATGCATGATAGCTCTCTAGTAACCCATTATAGTAGTTTCCTACACTTGCTTGTCTTTAAATCACTTTTTATGAGTTTGTTGAAAAATTTCAGAGAAGGGAGATGGACAACTTCACATATGGAGAAGTGTTTGAAAGTGATGCACCAAGGTCATCAAGGCCCTTAAGATCCACTGCTCAATATAGGATGTCTTATAATGAGGATCTCATGTCACCAAGCCTTGAAGGGGATGATGGAGATGCACATCCATCCACCTTCCCTTGTATTAACTTTTTGAGTGATGCAGGGATTCTTGATGATTTCTTGCTCCTTATTAATAGGGTTGGGTTGACTGATTACATGACAGATGAAAGAGGCCAATATGCTTTGCTTACAAAGACTTTCGTTGAAAGTTTTAAATTTATTAATGCTCACTACAATCCTTCCGTTGCATTTAAGATTTATGATAAGTCTATCACCATGCCTTTGGGGAGGTTTTGTTCTATTTTAGGTATTCCCATGTTTGGAACGGCCAAGAAGATACAAAATCACCCCGCTGATTTGTTGGAGCTTTACCGAGGGGTGACCAATGATGATGACCGCACCGCACATCGTGGCAAGATAAGAAATATTCAGCTCCCAGCTATTAGATATTTTACTTACTATCTTGCAACTAGTGTACTTGGTAGAGAAAACACTAGCAATATCTCCAACTATCATTTGGCTTTTCTAGCTACCGCTCTTGATGTGGGTAGGAAGTATAACCTTGGTGCCGTTATTGCTCGTCGCCTAGACGCTAGGAGACCTATTTATGGAGGTATTATTGCCGCGCGCATTGTTGCTGAGCTAGGACTTTCTATTGCTCCTAATGATGTATTGTTGACTCCACAAAGGCTTGATCTTGCTGCCATGAAACTCCATCATTTTGTTACTGCTAACTCTTGTGCAGGGAAATTAGTTTACATGATGTTATTTATTGATGGAGAGGAAAGGGAAATTCCCTTGCCTCAGCCTAACTTGTTCAGCATTCACATGAGGCCATGGTCGCGCACAAAGGTGGAGTTGGACGATCAGCTTAGGCTGCTTGGTTTCAATATCCAACACGGCGTGGTGGTCCAGGAGGAAGAGGAGGAGCCGGCCTATCACTTCACCACGTACCACTCCGGGGGATCCTCGAACTCATATCAGGACGATGGTGCTTCTTCGTCACACTACGGAGGCGCCACTTCATGGCCGAGTTGGCCGAGTTGGGATTGATCTCCACTTAGGCCAAAAGCCTAAGCTTGGGGGGAGGTACGCCGACGATTCACTCATCTACATATCATATTTAGTCGGTCCTTTGTATATCCATGTTTCTCCTTCTTTATTGTTCTCGTTCTTGTTTCCACTTTTCCAAAACACAAAAAGACCAAAAATATTTCCGTTGTTTCTCTTTGTTTGTTTCTTTAGTTTTCTACCTTTGGTTTGCTTTACTTGCTATTTTCGGTTTGCTATTTGAAAAATCCAAAAATATTTTGCCTTGTTTGCTATTTCCTTCTGCCTTTGTTTCAAGAATCGAAAACACCAAAAATATTTGTTGTTCTTCTTCGGTTTTGTAAAGTTTGTTGCAGAGTTCAGTCTCCCGTTACTCCATTGGAGCTTGGTATTCACTTTATATTATTCAAGCCACACAAGTGAAGAGCAATAATGACGATATATGACAATCCGAGATGTGGTAAAAGGCTGGTATGAACTTTATTTGTTTTCATTTTTGTACATATACTCATCTATGTGGACATGCTTAGTCGGTTCATGTAAGGTATATGTCATCTAATGGATGCTTTGTAGTTCTTGCTTTCATATGATTAGTTTCAATTTACTATTAGCCTGTAGCATGTCATGTAGACGCTTGCATGCATTGTTTTATTCATAGTATGGTATGATATTGTGGTATCCACCTCTGAAAGTTTCATTTGAATCGACTTGGCACATGCTCAAGCATGCATATGACTGAACAAAAAGTCAATTAAGCCTCGATGATCTAAATTGCCTCAGAGTTCTTGTATCATTTTTATGCCTATATTAATTTTGTTTTGTCGCAAGCATGATTATGACAGTTATTGCTCTCTCGATTGTCGCTTCCCAGTCTTTTGCTAGCCATCACTTGTACTGAGTATGAGCTCTACTCGTGCATCCAATTACCAAAACCAAGTCTTCCAAAGAGTCCACTATAAATTCCTATGCATGGTATTTGTAAGCCATTCCAAGTAAATTTTCATGTGCTACCTTTCAAAACTTTCAACTACTTCTCATTTTGTGCCACTGTTTTTAGCTCATGGGGACGTAGTGGTCGGAATTGATATCTTCCATATTAAATTAAGTACCCCTCGACTAGGCAGCTTCATCTGCTCGTCATTAATTTTGCATGAGAGCTGGTCAGACCATTATAATCTTAATTCTAAAAGAAAGAAAAAAATGCACTCCTCCAAAGGAATGAGAAAGTTGGTGGGCACCCGATGGAATCGGTTAGCCATGGTTTGAGAAAGGAAAAAGGTGGGGAGGAGTGCCAAAGCTTTATAAAAGAGCACCAATGTGCCAAATTTCAAAGAACTCGAAAACGCTCTCACTTGTTTATTATGGAAGATAGTAAGTCACCATTGCTAGTCGTTGACATAGAACAACCACCTCTCAAAGAAACTTTTATCTCTGTTTTACAAATGAAAAGCTCTAGCACATGTTAAATCACTGCTTCCCTCTGCGAAGGGCCATTCGTTTACTTTTATGTTGAGTCCTCATCTTCTAACTTTTAAGCACTTCTTGAGAGCATAGTTGTTATTCTTAGTGTAATGTGCTTGTCCCAGAACACGGTTAATTGTGGTATAACTTTGATGCTTGTATCTTTGATATTTCTACTTCTAGTCTTCCCTTGGACCTCAGAGGTGCCTCAGCATTTATGTTTTGCTCTACAAATAAAGGCAAGCGGGATACCACTCTTTCATATCATTTATGCATATTACAATCTTGTAGCTTCTCATGTACATGTTACTTGTTATTAGTGCATTGGCACTCTTTCATAGCTTGCTTGACTATGAGGTGACATTAGTTGCATATTTCTTATTATGAATTGCCTGAGTACTTGATCACATAGTTAGTATATATACATCATATGAGCAAATGTGTTCGTGAAAGTTTCTTTTATCGCTCTCAGTTGTTAACTGAATTGCTTGAGGACAAGAAAATAGCTAAGCTTGGGGGGGGAGTTGATACGTCCAAAACGTATCTGCTTTCCCGAACACTTTTGCTATTGTTTCTCCTCTAATTTGTGAGTTTTGAATACAACTAACACGGACTGACGCTGTTTTCAGCAGAATTGCTCTGGTGTCTCGTTTTTGTGCAGAAATCCAACTTTCAGTAAAAATTCGGGAAAAATCATGAAAAATCCTATTTCACCAGAAGACCCACGGAGCCAGAAGACAGGAGGGAGAAGGGGCTCGAGGGGCCGTCACACACAGGTGGCGCGGCCCAGCCCTGGCCGCGCCACCCTTGCGTGAGAGGGCCCCAGCACCCCTCTCGACCTCCCCTCTCGCGTACATATACCCCCTGACGACATAATATCAGGGAGACGGCGTTTTCCCCAGATAGACTTCCGCTGCGCCGCCGCCATCAGAAACCGCGATTCGGAACCAGGAACTTCGTTCTGGCACCCTGCCGGGACGGGGATTCGGAGGATATCTTCATCACCATCACCACCGACGCTCCTCCATCGACCATCCATGACTCCCCCATCCATGTGTGAGTAATTCCCCCGCTGTAGGTGAGGGGATGGTAGGGATTGGATGAGATTGTTCATGTAATTTGATATGAGATTGATAGGGCATAGTGCCTAGTATCTTTATTTAGTGCCTATGACATTGTTGCAACTTGTTGTGCTTAATGCTTGTCACTTTGGGCCCGAGTGCCATGATTTCAGATCTGAACATGTTATTATTTCTATGATAATACTTGTTGTTTATGGTCTTACCTACAAGTTGTATACACATATTGTTGTCCGGAACCCGAGGCCCCAAAGTGACAGAAATTGGGATAACCGGAGGGGATGGCTATGATGTGAGGATCACATGTGTTCACCGAGTGCTAATGCTTTGCTCCGGTACTCTATTAAAAGGAGTACCTTAATTACCAGTAGTTTCCCTTGAGGCCCTGCTGCAACAGGCTGGCAGGACAAAAGATGTCGTGCAAGTTTCTCCTTGTGAGCACGTACGACTATATACGGAACACATGCCTATGATTGTTTGTACTAGGATGCTTTATCATTATTTATCTGCAATGCCCATGTCTCATTGATTTCATGAATTATCTTATCCATGCAACGCCCGTAATCCATCCCTATGCCTACAGTATTTGTTCCTACTGTTTACTACTGTTACTATTACCGCTGCTATTTTACTACTGCTGTTACTGTTTCACTACTGTCACTGCTATAAAACTGTTGCTACTGATAAACCGCTGCGAGCAAGACTGTTTCCAGGTGCAGCTGAATTGACAACTCATCTGTTAAGGCTTACATAATTTCTTTGGCTCCCCTTGTGTCGAATCAATAAATTTGGGTAATACTTCTCTCGAAGACTGTTGCGATCCCCTATACTTGTGGGTCATCAGACTACAAAATTGTACCGAAGCTTTGGGCAATACCGACAGACAAAAAATCTGGACAAGTGCACGCCCCGGAGATAAAAATCCCAGGTAAATTGGTGGTGCAGCAAGGTGCGAATCACTTGAGTAATGCATCGGTTTTTTATCAACAGATTGTGCAAAACGTGATGAGTAACAGCAGGTGCATTAGCTAGTTAAACTAGCAAGTTAATCGATGGGTACATGACATGAGCTTGCTAGCTAAAACAGATGGCAGTTAACTGGATCGATTGGTACCGTGCAAAACCAGCTAGCTTAAGCAAGCAGGCTAGCAGGTTGAATCAAAACAGCGAGCTGGCCGGTGCGACTCGATTTGGGGGGGGGGGGCTCATCCCAAACTGAAGTGAAACTGGAACGTGGCTCCTAGCGTACGCTCAGCGGACTGAACCAGTCGACGGCGACCAAGACCGGGTGGAGCTGGGTGATCGTGGTGTGCAACCTCGCACAGATGCGTGCGCGCGCAGGCGCAAGCAGCGGCAGCAGGCGTTCGCGGAAAGCGGACATTGGTTGCAGTCGAGTAAGGAAACTGCAGGGGGAAAAGGCAGCAGCTGCTCACCATGGGGCTCGACGGCAAGACGGTAAGCTCGGGGATGGACAACGTCGCTGGAGAGGAAGCAGATTGCTCGTTGAAGACTTCATGCTCGGGGTCAAAGCAGGGGTCCCGGGTCCGGCTCCTGCCCGTGGAAGACGCGGACGACAGCGGCGAGGCGACTTTTCCGCTCAGCCTGGTGCAGAGACCACCATGGCGAGCGCACAGACGACGAGCTCATGGCGCCGGTTCAGTGATGTCCGCTGGGAGGAAGTTGGAGGGGGAAAGGGGTGCAGCGGCGGCGGTAAGATGGGAGAGAAAGGAGGTGGCTAGGGTTCACTGCTGGGGACTTGTTTTGGATGGGGAAACAACGGAGCAGGCACGCGGTGCTCGTGCTCCTTTTCCTCCAGGAGAAGACGACAACGTCTGGGAGAAGAAGGTAAAGAAAGAAATTGGATAGGGCTTTCTTTTAAATCCTTTGCAAATAGAAATAGATAACAGGAGGGAAGCACCCTGCAAGTTTTTGAAACAAACTCAAACAAGTTGAAATTGATTTTAAAGGATTGAGTTTGTATTGAAATGGAGGGAGAGAGTAAAGAAGGTTTCATATAACCATAAAAGAATTATTCAAACCAAGTTTAGGATTTTGCTTGGAACATCTCAAGGGAGCTGAAGAATAGAGATAAAGGTTTTGGGGACAACGAGGGAGGAAGAAGATCACAAAGCAAGAAAAGGCAAGATTTAAATGCAACTTAATAGAACCAATATGTCATGATATGATGCATGATGAAAAATATGATGCACATACCAAACATATAAGGAAGGGGAATTGGGTAGCTCACTTGGGATGTTACACATGCTCCCCTTAGTTGATGAATTTGTGCAATTGTTCACTTGCTTGGATGATCTTGCTGATAAGATTTGGTACCTCATTATGTACTTACCTTTGTTGTTTCTGTATTTTTGTTAGTGGTACGTCGTTTTCAGGGGGAGGTAGCCAGGAGTGTACAGTTCTTAGAGGAGGCTCAAGTCAATGGTTTCTCGAATAATAGCTACAGAGGGTACCAGACTCTGGAGGAGGTAGATAAGGAGTTCAACCAATTCCTAACTGATGAGGCTATGGATTATTAATGTATGGTTGTTCAAGCACTCTCTGCTCAAGGAATGGCTCTTCAAGCTTTGCTTGTTGAAGGTATGCTTGTGCAAGCCATGCCTCTTTAAGCGATGGCTATTGAAGCAATGCATCACCATGACGGACACAGGTTTAGAGATTTCATCAACATTGTACTACTTATAGTTTTGGGTTAAAGTCAAACTTTTTAAAGTTTAATCAATTATATGCCAAAAATATCAACATCTACAATATCAAATGCACAAAATATGAAAATATATTTCATGATCTTTCTAAAAGTATTGGTTTGGGGTTATAAATATAAACACTTTTTTCAAAAAATTGGTCAAAGTTTGAGAAGTTTGATTTTATCTAAAAGCTATAGGCATCATATTGTAGGATAGAGGAAGTATAGACTTTTGATTACAGTTCGACTCTTAAAATCTTCCCTTTTGCAGTATGTACTCTACATCAAACAAAACAACAGTCCTGGCAATGCCCAGTATTAACATGCAGATCACAGTCTCACATGTACTTAAGCACTTTGTTGTGGCATCAGATATATATGCATTATACATCCAGCTAATTCTAAGAACAACTTGTATATAAAATTTAACACTTAGTTCTATTTTTACAATATAATAGGTTAATTCGGTAGGAAAATATCAACACGGACTTGCTAGCCGGGTAGCTAGCTATGCACGCATGCTAGTCTGTTGGATGTGGCCTCGTGATTTGAGCTTATCGTGCTATTGATGCCTTTAGCATCAAACCTTTTTATGTGTCCTTCCACCAACCCATGCGATCCCTGAGCTGTGTTTTTTTTTTCACTATATATATCAACCCGTGCAATTCCTGAGTCGTGTTTTTTTCAGTGTATGGCAGGGTCCAGCCAGTTCATACCGTACCAGATTTGTTTCAAAATGTAAGACCTTCCGAGTAGGCCAAAATAACCTACCAAAATGGGTCGCTTTTTGTAAGACAAGCTAGCTTGTTTTTCTTCAAAATACTTAATCCACATTTTGAATTTTAAAAAGATCTGAAAAAAATGTGGATGTCGATTTGTCAGTTTTGCATATCTCCAACGTGCCAAATTTATGTCAGAGTTCTCAGTTTTGCATATCTTCAAGTAAAGCAACTAATTGGAGTTTTTTTTCAGTAAAATACACCGGACGTCATGAAACTTGTCCGTATAATTTAGTTTCATCACTGTACTCCGTAAACCTTAATTTACGGTCATGGAAGACGCCTAGTCGTCTCGCAAACGGTCACCACATACGATTGCATCTACGTATTGGGTGACGGGGCATATATCTGACCTGGTTGAACTTCCACGTAAGATTCCAGCTACTCACCTTAGAAAGGGCTACCGCCAAACAATAACAAAGTCAGCATAGGCTAATTTGCAAAACTGAGAGAGATAAGAGCTCAGTCTTCCCTTCGGCGGTCCTCCCGCCGGCCTTGCTTCTTGCGCTCCATCATGGCAAGCGCGCGAGGTGCACGGCGTGTCCGCGGAGGATACTGCCGCAGGTCAAGAGGATGTAGCAACCTCTGCCGCCTACGGCTGGGTCTCAACATCAACTGGGCGATCTTGTGGTCGTAGTCCCCCGTCCCCGCCGCGCGGGCAGCTGCTGCGTGCCCGGCCGGTGGAGCGTGGCAAGCCCATCCTCGCACATGCCACCGCCGCAAGCGCACGAGTTCTAGCGTCGCCCGCGCGCGCTCGACCCTCGCGTCCTGCATCCGGGACGGCTGGGGCCGTCGCTGTATGGGGGGTGTAGCTCACCGGACGCGTGTCCAAACATGCGGAGGTCATCTCAGCTGCTGTGGCCACCCTCGAGCCCTCGTCTCATCGCGCGCGGGCAGGCCAGCCGTGAGCATGTCACCATCTGTCTTCCGTCAGTACCATCCTCCTCAGGGCCGGGAGAACGGATCCGCACGGTTGGGTGTCGCTCACGTCGTCGCGTCCGCGGTCGCGAGCTCTATCATGTGCACGCGTGCCCTGACCCGGCGCGGTGCTGCTCGGCGAGTCGGCATCGTGGACGTCTTCGTCGCGTTCGTGGCCGATGCCCAACGTCACCGCTGCGTGGCGCGGCAAAAACGAGGTGTTGGAGTAGGTAGACGGCCTCGAGTTCGTAATGGCATAGCCTAAGGGCCTCCTCGGGGACGCCGCCGGCACCGACTCCATGGTGCATCGCGACCGATTCCATGGACGTTCGTCCACTCCGCAGGTACGTACATCTCGCGCCGGACTGGTCACTACGCCATAACCTGAGATGGCCTCCGGTATTCCATCAACATCGAGGAGGTTGAGGCACGTCCGCGGGGGCACTTGACCTCGGCGGCGTCGGGGAGGAGCCAGGCAGGGCAGGGCACGCGAGCACCGAGCGCGCTGGAGAAGAGGGGCGGCGGGGAATTAACGACCGCGTCGGGTCGGGATTGCCAATTAGACTTTTGACTGGTCAAAATCCTGCCACATCATCAAATACGTACCTCGTCCATAGCCAGTGACCGTAGATGAGCCTCAAAAGTGTCTTCCATGACCGTAAATTGACGTTTTCGAAGTACAGTGATGGAACCGAATTATACAGACAAGTTTCATGACGTCCGATGTATTTTACTCTTTTTTTTCCATCGGGAACACACTTACACCCGAATTTTTAAAAATAAAATAAAAAATTGGATCTAAATCCGGAACAGACTTGCACCAGATCGTAAAAATAAAGAGGTGGAACAACTCTAGATCAAGAAAAAAGGGCAAACGTAAACGCTCAACGGTTTGTCCATGTCGACGCGGGGCTAGACGGAGCGCGGAGCTGGGCGGCACGGGCCTGCCAACGGGGGAGGAGAAGGCCGGAGCAGGTCTTGGGTGGTGTCGCAGAGGGGGTGATTTTGTTTGCGGTCACTGAGTTCCTTGTCACAGGCTCACAGATACATTTGTTGCTTGTAATAGACGCTATTTGAAAAGTTGGGTAGGTAATTCCTCAGAGGGCCTATTCTGAACGAAATGAGGGCAAACCAAATATTGCCGTGACTTCTCCCGTTCTGGGCCCATTGCGGTCCCGCATGTCAGTATTTCTCCGTTTCATGTTAGTTCCAACGTGTCAATCTGCGTGGCAATTCGATGTAATGGGGTCACTCCGCAGCGGTGTACGGTCAAGATCTAGTTTGTTCCTCCGCTCTTAACCTTGCCTGAACCCTAGGACGGCGGCGGCGGCGGCGACACAGACAGATAGCGCTGTTTAAAGCTCTCGTGCCCGCGCCCGACAGCCCGCGGTGATGCCGAATGTCGAGCGAGCCGTTGCTCGGAAATAGATCGCCATCGCCGGGAGACGAGCTGAGCAGCACAGAGGATGGAAGGGCCCACAACTCAGGAATCATGTCTCACCCTGAGCAGCCAGAGGAGGTGAGCTTCTCTTCTCTTATGTATTTTACCCTTCTTCATCGGTATCTTCTAGCTGGATGTAGGAAATCAAGATATATTTTAGCGAGAGATGTTTGTTAGTCGAACACTAACAAGCATTTCTTATTTCCCCAACTTTGTGTCGAGTAGGATTCGCAAAGATTACAGCGTCCCTCTATAAATTCATCAGTACCTTGCTATGCTTGACAATGGGCAATCCGTAGTTGTGGAGGGTTGTAAGGTAACCTTGCTCGTTGCAGAAAGAAGCTTCAAGTCTATATTTGGGATGGTTGAACTTGTTCGTGGAATTGTTCTAATGGGCTCCGCACAAACTGCAGAATTTGAATGGGTATCACTGCGGGGGGTTGTTACACCTGTAGACATGCAAAAGATTGAAGATCAATTGGAAAGGTTTGCAGACTCTCCTGGCTACATTTTGCATGCTAAAATTATTGGTGGAACACGAGATGGTGTTGTTGCCCGGGCATCCAAGAAATCTCCTGCTGATATTGTTCGTCATGCTGGTAATCAAAGAAAATCTGCTGCTGGTGCTCAAGCTGCTACACATCCTAGCAGTAAATCTGCTGATATTGGTAAACCTGCTCCTGGTAAACATCATCCAGCTGCTGAACCTCCTGCTGGTGTTGAAAAACCTGCTGGTGCTGGTGCTGAAAAACTTGCTGCTGCTGAACCTCCTCCTCTTTTGATAATGGTGGCCACATTCGACCCCTACACTGCAGAACTGGATGACGGCTCAGATGTTCTCGTTGAAAAACATGATGTTGATGTCTACGTCGATCGCCAGAAGGGGATACAAGTCGCTGAACTGATTGGAAAGTTTAGTGAGAAGTTGCTGATGGGATCTCACCAAAAAGTAAAATATATGTGGTGGAATAGAAGAATCCATGATTACATTGAGATTGGCGTTAACAGTCAACCTAATTTAGATGTGGCATTGGAGAAATATGGAACGGGCAACCATATACTGTTTCTCGCTTGCGTAAGCACCCGTGCTGATCCAGAGGGGTATGGTTTAACTGAAGGTAACGGGAACATTCCTAGTTCCATGATGGATTGGATCAGCCCTAGTAAGGTTGGTACTCGAAATTTTAGTCCAAAGAATACTGCAAAGGTTACTCTAACAGATAGTCTGAAGCGGAACCGCAAGCTCCTATGCAAGAGGACCTATCCCAGAAAGAATGCCTCCGCGCAGTCTATGGCAGAGTGGTTGATGACCACCGAGGGGGAGAACACTCGCCAGAAGTCAACCAGAAAGAAGACTACCGAGGAGAACACCCAGTCAACCACAAAAAAGACCACCAAGGAGAACACCCCCTTAACCACAAAGAAGACCACCGAGGAAACCATCCCCAATAAGTCAACCACAAAGAAGACCACCGAGGAAACCACCCCCAATAAGTCAACCACAAAGAAGACCACCGAGGATAAAACCCCCAAGATGTCTACCACAAAGAAGACCACCGAGGAGAACACCCCAAAGAAGTCTACCACAAAGAAGACCACCGAGGAAACCACCCCCAAGAAGTCAACCACAAAGAAGACCACCGAGGATAAGACCCCCAAGAAGTCAACCACAAAGAAGACCACCGAGGAGAACACCCCCAAGAAGTCAACCACAAAGAAGACCACCGAGGAGAACACCCCCAAGAAGTCAACTACAAAGAAGACCACCGAGGAGAACACCCCCAAGAAGTCAAACACAAAGAAGATCACCCCTAAGAAGTATACCAACAAGGAGTCCACCCCCACAGGAAACACCAACAAGGAGTCCACCCCATACAAAAATACCACCCCCTCCCTACAAAGGACTGGACGTTAGCAGACTCAGATAACGAGGATACTTGTCAATGGGAATGCCAAATGGAAGAAGATTTTATGGAACAAAGGGCAAAACCACCATCACTAGTATAGACAGATGTGGGAAAAAATTTCTCAGCACAACAAGTAGATTGGCAGAATGTCATTGTCAAACCCATGGGAGGTGATGGCGTCGACGAACCCATGGCAGAGAAAACAATGTGTGATGTACTTGGCATCGCTAGTGAACCTAGTGATGATGATGTAGAGGAAGACAATGAAGGTCCTCCCGTTTTGGACATAGAGGAAGATGAGGACAGTGAAATAGAGGTGGTGGAACAAGAAACAGGTGATGATGTAATCGATGAATCACTAATGGAGGAAGCTGCCATCCCGGTAGATGATGAGGTCACTAGCGAGTTAGCGATAACATATGATCCAGTGGTACCTGTAATTATGGTGGGCACATACTTCGCCAACATGGTAGAATTCAGGAAAGCATTTGCGCAATATTGTATCATCGGAGAGTTTGACGTCTTCAGAACTAGAAACACAAGGAAATGGTACGAGGCGAGGTGCAAATTAGACTACTACAATGGGGAGAGGGTGAAGGATCAATGCCCATGGAAGATCTCCGTTAGGATACTTCCTGGTGGAGAAATAGTTAGGGTACTGACAAGCTTTCCTCGCACACAAATATCTATTTCTAACTGACGGATTCGGGTTTTCATATGTGAAGCAAGTTTAGAAATTATTATGAAGCAACTAATGTATAAAATGAATGTTCCGATGCAGGTGAACAAGATGGGACCTGCACACAGGTGTCCAACAGGCTGCAAACTAAGATCTTCTTGTGCAACTCAAGAATGGGTTGAGAAGCATGCTTTGGCCATTCTTAAGAAAACGCCAAATGAGACTACCAAGGCGATTCAGGTAAAGCTTATGACTAATTACAATGTCGAGCTACCGTATCACATAGTTTGGAAAGGTAAAGAGAGAGCTTTGCAAACACTATACGGGGACTGGGATAATAGTTTCAGGCTGTTGTACAGCTTCAAGACTGAAATACAATCTAGGTCTCAAGGTAGTGCTGTCGAGACTGACACGAAAGAGGAGGAGGGGAACATATATTTTAACCTTTTTTTATGGCCCTTGAGCCCTGTATTCAAGGATTCAAGGAGGGTTGTAGGCGATATTTGAGTATGGACTCCACTGTCCTCACTGGCAGATGGAATGGTTGTCTAGCATCAGCGACAGCACTGGATGGGCACAACTGGATGTTCCCGGTGGGATTCGGCCTGTTTCAGTTGGAATCAGAGGAGAACTGGGAGTGGTTTATGAGGCAACTGCATAGATCAATAGGCGATGTTTCACCAGTGGCCATAAGCACTGATGCATGCAAAGGATTGGCAAATGCAGTTCGGACAGTATTTCCACATGCTGAACAAAGAGAATGCCATGCTCATTTGATGCTGAACCTGTACAGGCACTACTCAGGCACTGTATATCGCTACATGTGGATTGCTGCTAGGGCCTACAAGCCTGAGAGCTACAAATTTTTCATGGACAAGATACATGCTGAGAACTCTGATTTTGCCGTATACTTGGAAAGTAATCACAACCTTTTATGGATGAGGAGTGCTTTTAATCCCGCAATAAAGTGTGATTACATAAACAACAACCTTGCTGAAAACGTAAATAACTGGGTCAAAGACTCAAAAGACCTTCCAGTTCATATGTTGATGGACACCATACGAGGTATGTTGATGAAGCTGATAAAAGTAAGAAGAGATATTGGGGACAGACTAAGAGGGCACATTCTACCCGCTATTATTCAGCAAATAAACCAGAGAAGTCGAGGTCTTGGTTACCTTAGAGTTGGAGAGTCTAACGACCACAGCTGTGAGGTGAGAGATTTGAGCCGGAATGGCCTGAGGCATGTCGTGAAGATTGAAAGTAGAGAATGCAGCTGCTTAGAGTGGCAGCATACTGGGAAGCCATGCCCACACGCGTTAATCTTCTTAGTTCACAAAAGAACTCTGCCACACCTTGATCAATATGTGAGTGAGTACTTCTCTTTGGCTAAATTTCGAGCTACCTACGCTGGTGCCGTCCCTCCTTGCACAAACCAGTCATAGTGGCTTGTGGTTCAACTACCTTTCAAGCTGTGCCAGCCAAATGTTAAAAGAGGCAAAGGAAGACCTAAGAAGAGTAGGTTCAAGAATTTCATGGAGAAGCAGGGCATGCCTTTTAGTGGTAGCAAGAAAGGCAAAAACAGATGTATGCAATGCAAATGTATTGGACATAGAGCAGCGGGGTGTCCTTTGAACGGACCAAAGCCTAGGTATGAAGTATTTGCGTGTATGATCTTTATTTATAATTAGGTAATAACTATGCTTACCTGGGGCTTACCTGCTTTCTAACATTTGTCAGGAAGCGCAAGACAAGGTGCAAGACTGTTGATGCTGTCTATGTGCTTCACCAGGAAGTTGAGTGGAGTGATGATGACACGGGATCTGATTCAGATTGGCCGAATATTCCAGAACCTTTTGATCCAACATGCAAGAAGGCGAGAAAACTGTCCTCAAAGAGGAAGAAGACAGCTAGCTCGGAGTATGACTAATTCAGTCTTTTTTTCTGAGTGCTCCGTCTCTGTAATACATCAAAATTGTGAAAACTATTTTTCCGGAACATGTGTGTTTGTGTGTGCAGTGTAAAACAGGGGCCCTGGACCTGCCCGAAATTCTTTCAGAACTGTATTTGTTATGGAGTTTGTAACTTGTAAACTATATACTCATTTTTAATAAGCCTTGTTTGACATTATGCATATGTTCTTATTCAGTGGTAATGTTCAGAGGGACAGTCAGAAAAGGTAGAATAAATGGCACAGGATAACATTTCACATTACACAATATTTGGGTCCTTACAGTTCTGCTTTTCAGGTGCTAGACATCATAATGCCAACATAAACTGTAAATGCCATGGAACATATCCATATGAAAAGCAGATTGTTTCCACCATCTGCCCTAACCTTGATCTGCTCTATTTCAGCTGCTTGCTTCTGCAACTAAGCATGCACACCACCACTCTACTCGAGCTTCCGAAGTTGGTCCAGAAGCTCCTTGTTTTTATCAAGCAGCGCACGGTTCTCCTCCATCTTCTCCCATATAGCATCACAAAGATCACGAACAAGCTCTCTCTGAAAAACTGGCAGCGGGTCGTCCATCCACTCATACTTCTCACAGCCTCGGCCCTTGCCTTCCTGCAAAAAACATAGTAAAGAAAGAGGAAAGATGTCAGAATTAAAATAACTAAACTGGCAAACAAACTTGATTAGTTTATAATAATACCGCGCGGATGCCGCAGTTGTAGAATCTTCTCCCAGCGTTTTCATCCATCCACGCAATCCATCTCGGCATCTTTACTCCACAGTCACAGATTTTGTCCGGCGAATAGTCGTAGGGCTTACTCCGGTACGGGATAGGGGGGCGTCGGCGAGCCGACCCTGATTCCGCCCGCGAAGAACTGTAGTAGCTGCAAACCATTGCCTTGCACCCAAGGGAGAGCACATCAGAGGAACTAGGTGGGGAACTAGAACAGCAGATGTGAGCTAGCCGGAAAAAAATCGTAGGTGAAAGGGGGAGATGGGAAGAAGGAAGAATCAGAGTGACGACGTTGCTCTTGCATCCGGCAGTTATACCAGCGCGCCCCCCAGAATATGACCGTTTGAGTATGACAAGTGGGATCGTGCAACGCAACTATGCCACCAATGAAATTGCCATCATGGACACAAAGAAAATGTATTGTTTACAAGCATGGAAGCAATGCACAGTCGCTGGGGGCATGTGCTTCCATGGAGAGCTACCATGTCAAAAAGATATGTTTCCCTCTGGGCAGACACCACGATCACTAGCCTTCGCCTCCTGTTCTTCACACGAGCGAGCCCTCCCCGTAGTTCAGATGCCTCGCACCGGCCGCTACAACGCCTCCCGCGCACGACGCGGAAGCTCCACCCCAGGCCTCAGCCACGGCGGTGGTACGTACTACCACAGCGGGAACTCCACGCCCGGTCGTGCACAGCACGGCAGGTCAAGCCGCCGCCGCATCAGATGGCCATGGTGGCTTGAACTGAGAAGCAATGCATCTACTCCAACTCCTACTTCTTCGACCTCGAGCAGGTCTGGCAGTGGCTCCAGCAGGCCTTGCAGTGTAGGCCGGTTCAAGACCGCCCTCAAACCCGTACCGTTCATCAATCTTGAATCGGACGATGAGGACGGCGGCGTCAACACTGAGCAGCCAAGATCCACCACCGCAAAGTTTGCGCGAGACATGAAGACGACCATGACCAGGTCATTGGAACCCCAGGGCAGGGGGAAGGGCAAGGCAACCACGATGTACGATGAAGCAGAGGGCAAGGACAAGGCCCCAATGGAGGTCGACTCCGACGACTCCGACAACGTCATGTACTGGGTTTAGCTAGTGATTAAGTTAGTAATCTATGAAGAAAATGCAAATGGCATGCATATTAGCTAGCATTTTCTGTTCAATGCAATTTATCTTGCGTAAGATTTGACCCTTCCATTTTCAGTTAATATATAAAATATAATGCATTTTATCTTCCAGCGTGTCCTGGCATGCCTTCTCGTGTATGCGGACCGGTTCCTTCTCGTCGAAGGGTTTAGCCAGGACCCTGGCACTGGCACGATAGGACGGGGCAGTGAGCGTCAGTTAATCGGCGCCACGTATCCACCCGCGTGCCGGGCGGGGGCTCTATTTTTTTCATTTACGGAGGATATAGCTTGCATGAGAAGGCTAGAAGACAGAGAGCAGTGGTTGGACCACGGGCTGGGCTGTTGGACTATCTTGCCATATTATGCATTCACCTACTTCCTTCTCCTTCCTCCTGCTCGGCCATCCACTCTGTCTAGCCATGCCTCCAAAGAGAAACCACCCCCTGACGACTCAGGAAGCGGAGAGAATGCCTATCACAAGAATTTTGTTTCAAAAAAATTTGAAACTTTAAAATACAAATTTCATGGCATAATTTGTTGGAGAAAGATGGACGTCAAACTGATACATCTCAAACGTATCTATAATTTTTGATGCTCCATGCTTGTTTTTACACCATTTGCCCTGTGTTTCGTTACACTTTGTGGCGTTTTTATGCGATTTCCGGAACTAACCTATTGACAAGATGCCACAGTGCCAGTTCCCTGTTTTTTGCTGTTTTTGTGTTTTAGAAAAGCTACACAGGAAATATTCTCAGAATTGGACGAAACAAGTTCCAGAAGTCTTATTTTTCCTGGACGAAGGACGAGGACCGAAAGAGAGCCGGAGGGGGGCCAGCCTCACACCAGGGCGGCGCTGCCCAGCCCCTGGCCGCACCCCCTATGTGTGAGGAGCCCCTGGCAGCCCTCTGATGACCCCCCTTCGCCTATATAAAGCCTCGGGACGGAAAACCCTAGGAGAGTCAGCGAAATTTCCAGAACAGTTCCGCAGCGCCGCCGTCGTCGAAGATAAATTTCGGGGGACAGAAGTCTCTGTTCCGGCACCCTGCCGGGACAGGGAAGTGCCCCCGGAGCCATCTCCATCGGTCTCCATCGCCGTCTCCGTCGTCTCCATCGACCTCACCGCCATCTCCATCAACCTTGTTGTCTCCTATGATGAGGAGGGAGTAGTGATGTCTACACACGCTTCTGTTCTTGTAGACAGTGTTGGGCCTCCAAGTGCAGAGGTTTGTAGAGCAGCATCAAGTTTCCCTTAAGTGGATCACCCAAGGTTTATCGAACTCAGGGAGGAAGAGGTCAAAGCTATCCCTCTCAAACAACCCTGCAATTACGATACAGAAAGTCTCTTGTGTCCCCAACACACCCAATACACTTGTCAGATGTATAGGTGCACTAGTTCGGCGAAGAGATAGTGAAATACAAGTGGTAGTGATGATTATAAGTAGCAAATCTGGTCTGAAATAAATATCGCTGCGAGCAAACATGTAACAAAATAGTAAGTAAACGGTGTGCAATGCTTGGAAACAAGGCCTAGGGATCATACGTTCACTAGTGGACACACTCCCAACAAATATAACATAATTGAACCAATAGATAACTTCTCTTCACTATGGTACTTTGAATTACTCTCCTATTGAATAACACTAATCATTGCGTAGGGCTACGAAGCACTCCTCAAAGTTCATCAAGTACTTGACAAACACCACTCATAGAGATATCCAAATCAAATCACAACTCAAGATAGATATTATTGCAACTTAGACCAAGTACTAACACGGTGCACACACTGTCAACATTACACCATAAAAGGAGGAAAAGATCACTTCAATACTATCATAGTGATAATTATTCTCATAATCCATAAGAGATCACGATCGTAGCCTAGACCAAGTACCACCATGATGCACGCACTGTCACCGTTACACCATGGCAGGAGGAATAGATTACTTTAATAATACCACTAGAGTACACATAATATCTGAATAATAACATCTACTTGTTCAACATGATACAAAGCTCACGATCACATAAAGATCACATCATGGGAGAGAGAGGTGAACCACATAGCTACCGGTAGAGCCCTTAGCCCCGGGGGAGAACTACTCCCTCCTCATCATAGGAGATAGCAAGGTTGATGGAGATGGCGGTGAGGTCAATGGAGACGGCGGAGACGGCGATGGAGACCGATGGAGATGGCTCCGGGGGCATTTCCCCGTCCCGGCAGGGTGCCGAAACAGATACTTCTGTCCCCCGAAATTTGTCTTCGACGGCGGCGGCGCTGCAGAACTGTTCTGGAAATTTCGCCGACTCCCTTAGGGTTTTCCGTCCTGAGGCTTTATATAGGCGAAGGGGCGTCGTCAGAGGGCAGCCAGGGGCTCCTCACACCAGGGTGGCGCGGCTAGGGCCTGGGCCGCGCCACCTATGTGTGAGGGCGGCCTCTGGCCCCCCTCTGGCTCTCTTTTGGTCTTCGGGAAACTTTCGGGAAAAATAAGACTTCTGGAACTTGTTTCATCCAATTCTGAGAATATTTCCTGTGTATCACTTCTGAAACACAAAAACAGTAGAAAACAGGGAACTGGCACTGTGGCGACTTGTTAATAGGTTAGTTCCGGAAAATGCATAAAAGTGCCACGAAGTGTAACGAAACACAAGGCAAATGGTGTAAAAACAAGCATGGAGCATCAAAAATTATAGATACGTTGGAGACGTATCAGCATCCCCAAGCTTAACTCCTGCTCGTCCTCGAGTAGGTAAGTGATAACAAAAGAAATAATTTTTGAGGTGACATGCGCCATCACAATCTGGATCATATATATAAAGCATTGAGTGCTGAGATCAAAGAACTTAAAACATGGGCATGAAAGACATAATCTTGATAATAGAAACTTAGCAACCA
Organism: Dactylis glomerata; assembly: GCA_007115705.1. Classification (NCBI taxonomy): domain Eukaryota; kingdom Viridiplantae; phylum Streptophyta; class Magnoliopsida; order Poales; family Poaceae; genus Dactylis; species Dactylis glomerata. The sequence continues at coordinate 2,266,391 of QXEO01000389.1, read as the reverse complement.
TGTTATAACATGAAAATTAACACAAATAAAAGATCATGAAAATGAAACAATGAAAGTCAAACGTGTGTTCAAATCATAAGGAAAAACATATAAATGGTTTTCAGCTTGTCCTTCATGAAGAGCAAAACATAAATGCATAGGACACCTTCAAGTTTAAGAGGGCGACTAGACACAAATAATTTGAGAACAAGTGAAACCATAGTCATGAATCAATCAATGATAAACTTTGGGACAATGCACATTATACTCAGAATGACAACTATGCTCTCTTAGACGGTGCATAAAGGTAGAAGGTGAAGACTCAACATAAAAGTAAAAGAAAGGCCCTTCGCAGAGGGAAGCAGTGATTAAACATGTGCTAGAGCTTTTCATTTGTAAAACAGAGAGATAAAAATTAGTTTTGAGAGGTGGTTGTCTTTGTCAACGACTGGCAATGGGGTTCTTACTATCTTCCATACAAAAATGAAGCAAGTTTTTGAGAGAGAGATTGGCACTTTTGTGCTCTTTTTATAAAACTTGGCACTCCTCCCCACCTTTTTTCCTTTCACAAACCATGGCTAACCGATTCCATCGGGTGCCCACCAACATTCACATTCCATGGAGGAGTGCCTTTTCTTTATTTTTTTTATTTTTTATTTTTGGAATAAACAATATGGAAGATAGCAAATCCGACCACTATGTCCCCATGAGCTGAAAACAGTGTCACAAAACGAGAAGTGTTTTGAAGGTTTTTGAAAGGTAGCACATGAAAATTTACTTGGAATGGCTTAAAAATACCATGCATAGGAATTTATAGTGGACACAATGGTAAACTTGGTTTTTGGGAGTTGGATGCACGAGTAGAGCTCATACTCAGTACAAAATGATGGCTAGCAAAAGACCTGGAGCGACCAACTAAGAGAGCTATAAAGGCCATAATCATGCATAGCGACAAAGCGACATTAAAAGAAGCATAAGATGGCATCAAAAGTCAAAAACTAAATGATCATAGAGGCTATTGGCGACTTATTTTGTAGTCAACATGGTGTAAGCATGTGCCAAGTCAACCCAAATAAAGCATCAAAGGAGAAAACCAAATAAATGCTTCCATATAATAAAAACAATGCATGATTTTTTCAAAGGCTCATTAAGCAATCTCAGTCATTTGAGACAAGTCATGCTACAGCAAAAATCACTAAGCATACTATCAAAACACAATCAAGCATGGCATGCAAAAGCCTAGGCCGCGGTCTAAACAAGCTCCTTTTTGTACCACTTTTTTGCATAAAGCTTTTTCTCTTTTCCAACACCATTTGAAATTTTTATAAATACCTCTTTTGATGAATACCAATAAAGACCAGAGGAAAAAATACACCTTGATGCAAAGATAAAACAAGATCTGAACAAAAATCAAGGCGAAAAACAAAGGCTAAACGCAGTAGCAGAAAAAGAGAACACTCGTTGAACGATAAGAGCGAAAACTAGAGTGTTCTTGGCAATGAAAAACGAGTTCATCTCCTCCAAAAGAAACATGATGTGATCTAACCATTTATTGCAGCAAACAAAACAAAATAAAACAAAAACAAAAACAACTGACGCTCCAAGAAAAACACATAGTGCATGAAGCAATAAAAATATAGTATCTTGAAAGGTGACCTGGTTTTTGCCGATGAAGAAGGGGGTGCCTCGGGGGCATCCCCAAGCTTTGACGCTTGTACTTCTTGGATATTTCTTGGGGTGATGCATGGGCATCCCCAAGCTTGAGCTTTTGTCCATTCTTCAACTCATCTCATCATTCTCCAATCCCTACACTTGAAAACTTCCTTCATACAAAACTAAACACAAATCTATTAGCAACATTAGTGTAGGCATAACATATAATCAACCTATTTTTGCTTCAGGTTTCAACCCAAAATGACCACATATATAGCATATACTACTGTAGCAACTTTCCCAAAAGTTCCATGATCAAAAGAACTCAAAAGAAAGCGATAAAGCGGCAAACACAAATATTGGCAGAAATCTTTCAAAACAGAACAGCTGACAAAGGTCGAATTTTAAGGTGTTTTCTGTTGCTCAAATCAAAAAGTGTTCAACTAATTAAAGTTTGGATATAACCTGGGGCATATGTACAAGAAATCGCAGGTCCAAAAGATATACAGAGAATTTATACGAATTTTTACGGTGCAGCAGCGAAAACAGTTTCAGGACAGCAACATCCCCAAATCTTACCTTACTCAAATTAGAGGCTTCTCTTGGCACAACAACAAAATAAAAAGGATAAGGAGCGGTTATTACAGTAGTAATAACTTCCAAGACTCAAATAAAAGAAAAGTTACTGAAAATAAACAATGGGTTATCTCCCAAGAGTGATTTTCTTTAACGCCTTTGAGCTAGGCGCAGTAATTTGCAAAGATGCTCATGTGGGCGCCATATAAGAGCTTGAGGGAAAGGCACCATATAGGAACTTAAGGCAATAGAGAGCATCAAAAAGCAAGTATGGAACACATTTAAATCTAAACCACTTTCTATGAAAAATAGGCTTGTAAAGAGACAAGTCATAAAAGCGCAAAGCAAAAAGCATAGGAAGGCAAAAGAAGTATAACTTCAAGAATTGCAACATAAAGAGGGGAAACTCAATATTGTTGAGATCCATCAAACCATGTTTCCCTCTCTCATAATAACTTTCAATAGCATCATGAATAGAATTAACAATATAATTATCACATAAAACATCCCTATCATGAGCTACATGCATAAAAGAATTAATACTCCCCACATGAACAATTGTAGTAGGAGGAGATTCAACAAAATAATTATTCTCATCACCATAATCATCAAAAACAGGAGGCATATTGTAATCATAACTAATTTTCTCCTCAACAGTAGGTGAACTGAAAATATTATACCCATCATCATAACCATCATAAACTAGAGGACTACTATGTCGCAAAGCATATTCATCAAACATATCATCATAAGAAGGAACATGAATAGCACTAATGGTACAACAATTATTAACCTTAGAATTGGTACCAAAAAGATTTTCAATATCAAAAGTAGAGTGCTTTTCCCAATCATGATCACTAACATAGAGAACAGGCATAGGAACATCATCCCAATCAGAATTATAATAATCTATAGCAGGATCATAACGCTTAGGGAAAGATACCGTGTCCTCTCGCCTCTTACTCCTCTTCTTCTTCTTCATACTCTTCTTACTCTCTCCTTTAGGAGGGAGAGTCTTGAAGGGCATCTTCTCCACATATTCTTTAGGAGGGCAAGGCATCTTCTCCACATAATCTGGTTTGCTGACAGGAACAACAGAAGAAACTTTGGAGGATTCCTTCTCTCTATTAATAAGATCGAAACATCTATTAGTCCTGTCATAGCTTGGCAAAACATCATGTTTTATAAGATCTTGTAAGTAAGTATTTGCGAGGCAATCTTTAGCACAATAAAGACGACAACCACGTAGGGTGCTATTAATATCAACATCTCTCATATCAACCAAAGAAATATTTCTAGATATCTCTTCACAATTCAAAAACAAAGTAAGCTCATCATGCTAATTGAGAGTAATCTTATCATCACAATACAAATCTGCGGTACTCGTTCGATTAATTGGGCATTGAAAATTAAAGTGACCCTTTTCACCGCAAAATTCACAAAGAAAAGGATAAAGCTCACAAACCCTTTCACCAAGCACATCTAGATCCTTGAGCCACAAACTGGTTTCTTCATTTGCGTGGGTGATGCAATAATCTTCCTTGTTGTAACTCTGTTCACAAGGTCTATGTATTCCACAAAAATTAACATGCTTATAAGAAATAGTACTTTTAGAAGTTTGAGCATGTTTATTGCAATCATCAATAACAATATCACTTTCTATGCACGTGTCCTTAAAAGGTTCATGATACACGTCCCCATTTCCTTTAGGAACATTCATATGGGAAGCAAAGGCTTTAAAGCAATCAACCATAATTTGAGAATCAAGACCATATTTAACACTAAGCTCTTGAAAATTAGCAGTTTCAGCGAAAGACTTAATGCAATCTAACTCGTAATTCATACCTGATCCTTTACCTTTGTTGCTATCCCAACCTTCAATATTGTTTTGAATTGTTTCAAGCAGATCCCACTTGGTGTCGGCATCCTTGCTTGTGAAAGACCCATCAAAGCATGCATCTAGATAGTCCTTGTAATATCCTGAAAGCCTTGCATAAAAATTATTAATAACAATATTATGGGGAAGATCATGAATAGGACATTTATGCATTAGTAACTTCAATCTTCCCCACGCTTGGGCAATGCTTTCTCCCTCATGCGGCCAAAAGTTATATATCCGATTACGGTCTTTATGAATTTCACTTGGAGGATAAAACTTGGAATAAAAGAGATGCACAATTTCCTCCCATGCAATAGATGGACCATCTTTAAGCAGCCGGTACCACTCCTCAGCTCTGCCTTTCAGTGATAAAGAAAATAGCTTCTTCTTAACTTGGTTCATCGAAATACGTGCACACTGGAACAACTCGCATAATTCATGTATAAAGAGCAGATGATCACCAGGATAGATAGTTCCATCTCCTAAATTGCAGTTATTCCTAATACGTTCAACAATCTTTGTAGGTATTTTAAAAGGATGGGGAGCACAAGCATCATTAGAAACATCACATATGGGAGATAAAATATCATCAGAGCAACCTTTCTCCACTAAAGCTGGGGGACTAAAAATATCATACTCAACAAAACCAGCTTCCCCAAGCTTAGACTTTTCTATAGCATTAGCATTAATAGTATTCAAAGCATTCGTACTAATAACATTGCTATGCGAAATAAGCTCCAAAGGATTTTCAATTTTCTCTTCAAATCTAAAATCAGGAAAAAGACTAAAGAACTCTTTGTTTTCCATTAAGCCTAACTAGTGAAAATAAAAACAAGAAACAAAAAGATGTAATTGCAGAATCTAAAGGAAATAACTCCGAGCACTCACACAGGAGGATGCGAGTACATTTTACCTTACCTCCCCGGCAACGGCGCCAGAAAAGAGCTTGATGTCTACACACGCTTCTATTCTTGTAGATAGTGTTGGGCCTCCAAGTGCAGAGGTTTGTAGAGCAGCATCAAGTTTCCCTTAAGTGGATCACCCAAGGTTTATCGAACTCAGGGAGGAAGAGGTCAAAGCTATCCCTCTCAAACAACCCTGCAATTACGATACAGAAAGTCTCTTGTGTCCCCAACACACCCAATACACTTGTCAGATGTATAGGTGCACTAGTTCGGCGAAGAGATAGTGGAATACAAGTGGTAGTGATGATTATAAGTAGCAAATGTGGTCTGAAATAAATATCGCTGTGAGCAAACATGTAACAAAACAGTAAGTAAACGGTGTGCACTGCTTGGAAACAAGGCCTAGGGATCATACTTTCACTAGTGGACACACTCCCAACAAATATAACATAATTGAACCAATAGATAACTTCTCTTCACTATGGTACTCTGAATTACTCTCCTATTGAATAACACTAATCATTGCGTAGGGCTACGAAGCACTCCTCAAAGTTCATCAAGTACTTGACAAACACCACTCATAGAGATATCCAAATCAAATCACAACTCAAGATAGATATTATTGCAACTTAGACCAAGTACTAACACGGTGCACACACTATCAACATTACACCATGAAAGGAGGAAAAGATCACTTCAATACTATCATAGTGATAATTATTCTCATAATCCATAAGAGATCACGATCGTAGCCTAGACCAAGTACCACCATGATGCACGCACTGTCACCGTTACACCATGGCAAGAGGAATAGATTACTTTAATAATACCACTAGAGTACACATAATATCTGAATAATAACATCTACTTGTTCAACATGATACAAAGCTCATGATCACATAAAGATCACATCATGGGAGAGAGAGGTGAACCACATAGCTACCGGTAGAGCCCTTAGCCCCGGGAGAGAACTACTCCCTCCTCATCATAGGAGACAGCAAGGTTGATGGAGATGGCGGTGAGGTCGATGGAGACGGCGGAGACGGCGATGGAGACCGATGGAGATGGCTCCGGGGGCACTTCCCCGTCCCGGCAGGGTGCCGGAACAGAGACTTCTGTCCCCCGAAATTTGTCTTCGACGGCGGCGGTGCTGTGGAACTATTCTAGAAATTTCGCCGACTCCCTTAGGGTTTTCCGTCCCGAGGCTTTATATAGGCGAAGGGGCATCGTCAGAGGGCAGCCAGGGGCTCCTCACACCAGGGTGGCGCGGCCAGGGCCTGGGCTGCGCCACCTATGTGTGAGGGCGGCCTCTGGCCCCCCTCCGGCTCTCTTTCGGTCTTCGGGAAGCTTCCGGGGAAAATAAGACTTCTGGAACTTGTTTCGTCCAATTCTGAGAATATTTCCTGTGTATCACTTCTGAAACACAAAAATAGTAGAAAACAGGGAACTAGCACTGTGGCGACTTGTTAATAGGTTAGTTCCGGAAAATGCATAAAAGCGCCACGAAGTGTAACGAAACACAAGGCAAATGGTGTAAAAACAAGCATGGAGCATCAAAAATTATAGATACGTTGGAGACGTATCAAGTAGTTCTCCCCCGGGGCTGAGGGCTCTACCGGTAGCTATGTGGTTCACCTCTCTCTCCCATGATGTGATCTTTATGTGATTGTGAGCTTTGTATCTAGTTGAATTGGTAGATGTTATTATTCAAATATTATGCTACTCCTATGCTTAATTATTATACTCTCCGGAGATACCTCGTATCATGGTGTAAAGGTGACTAGTGTGTGCATCATGTGTATCTTTTTGGTTAATGTCTCTATGAATTGTTGGTGTTTGTTGGAACCATCTAGTGCATTCATGGTGATAGTGTGGGACAATCTAGTTTGGGTACATACGGACTTTGAGGAGTGCTTCGTAGTCCTACGCATGATTAGTGTTCATTTTCCATTGGAGAATTATTTTGAGTTGCATATTGATGATAGCATCTATTGGTTCAATTATGTTATATTTGTTGAGAGTGTGTCCACTAGTGAAAGTATGATCCCTAGGCCTTGTTTCCAAGCATTGCACACCGTTTACTTCCTATTTTGTTACATGTTTGCTTGCAGCGATATTTATTTCAGATTATATTTGCTACTTATAATCATCACTACCACTTGTATTTCACTATCTCTTCGCCGAACTAGTGCACCTATACATCTGACAAGTGTATTGGGTGTGTTGGGGACACAAGAGACTTTATGTATCGTAATTGCAGGGTTGTTTGAGAGGGATAGCTTTGACCTCTTCCTCCCTGAGTTCGCTAAACCTTGGGTGATCCACTTAAGGGAAACTTGCTGCTGTTCTACAAACCTCTGCACTTGGAGGCCCAACACTGTCTACAAGAACAGACGCGTGCGTAGATATCAAGCTCTTTTCTGGCGCCGTTGCCGGGGAGGTAAGGTAAAAGGTACTCACATCCTCCTGTGTGAGTGCTCGGAGTTATTTCCTTTAGATTCTGCAATTATATCTTTTTGTTTCTTGATTTTTATTTCACTAGTTAGGCTTAATGGAAAATAAAGAGTTCTTTAGTCTTTTTTCTGAGTTTAGATTTGAAGAGGAAATTGAAAAACCTTTGGAGCTTATTTCGCATAGCAATGTTATTAGTACGAATGCTTTGAATTCCGTTATTGCTAATGCTATGGAAAAGTCTAAGCTTGGGGAAGCTGGTTTTGTGAAGCATGATATTTTTAGTTCCCCAGCTTTAGTGGAGAAAGTTTGCTCTGATGATACTTTATCTCCCATATGTGATGTTTCTAATGATGCTTGTGCTCCTCATCCTTTTAAAATACCTATGGAAATTGTCGAACGTGCTATGAATAACTGCTATTTAGGAGATGGAACTATCCATCCCGGTGATCATTTGCTTTTCATACATGAATTATGTGAGTTGTTCCAGTGTGCAGGTATTTCAATGAACCAAGTTAAGAAGAAGCTATTTTTGTATCACTGAAAGGCAGAGCTGAGGAATGCTATCGGCTGCTTAAAGATGGTCCATCTATTGCATGGGAGGAAATTGTGCCTCTCTTTTATTCCAAGTTTTATCCTCCAAGTGAAATTCATAAAGATCGTAATCGGATATATAACTTTTGGCCTCATGAGGGAGAAAGCATTGCCCAAGCTTGGAGAAGATTGAAGTTACTAATACACAAATGTCCTATTCATGATCTTCCCAATAATATTGTTATTAATAATTTTTATGCAAGGCTTTCAGGATATTACAAGGACTATCTAGATGCATGCTTTGATGGGTCTTTCACAAGCAAGGATGTTGACACCAAGTGGGATCTGCTTGAAACAATTCAAAACAATATTGAAGGTTGGGATAGCGACAAAGGTAAAGGATCAGGTATGAATTACGAGTTTGATTGCATTAAGTCTTTCGCTGAAACTTCTGATTTTCAAGAGCTTAATGCTAAATATGGTCTTGATCCTCAAATTATGGTTGATTGCTTTAAAGCCTTTGCTTCCCATATGAATGTTCCTAAAGGAAATGGGGACGTGTATCATGAACCTTTTAAGGACACTTGCGTAGAAAATGATATTGTTGTTGATGATTGCAATAAACATGCTCGTACCTCTGAAAGTCCTATTTCCTATAAGCATGTTAATTTTTGTGGAATACATAGACCTTGTGAACAGAGTTACAACAAGGAAGATTATTGCATCACCCACGCAAATGAAGAAACCAGTATGTGGCTCAAGGATCTAGATGTGCTTGGTGAAAGGGTTTGTGAGCTTTATCCTTTTCTTTGTGAACTTTGCGGTAAAAAGGGTCACTTTAATTTTCAATGCCCAATTAATCGAACGAGTACCGCAGATTTGTATTGTGATGATAAGATTACTTTCAATCAGTATGATGAGCTTACTTTGTTTTTGAATTGTGAAGAGATATCTAGAAATATTTCTTTGGTTGATTTGAGAGATGTTGATATTAATAGCATCCTTCGTGGTTGTCGTCTCTATTGTGCTAAAGATTGCCTCACAAATACTTACTTACAAGATCTTATAAAACATGATGTTTTTCCAAGCTATGACATGACTAATAGATATTTTGATCTTATTAATAGAGAGGAGGAATCCTCCAAAGTTTCTTCTGTTGTTTCTGTCAGCAAACCAGATTATGTGGAGAAGATGCCTTTCCCTCCTAAAGATTATGTGAAGAAGATGCCCTTCAAGTCTCTCCCTCCTAAAGGAGAGAGTAAGAAGAGTATGAAGAAGAAGAAGAGGAGTAAGAGGCAAGAGGACACGGTATCTTCCCCTAAGCGTTATGATCCTGCTATAGATTATGATAATTCTGATTGGGATGATGTTCCTATGCCTATTACTTATGTTAGTGATCATGATTGGGAAAAGCACTCTACTTTTGATATTGAAAATCTTTTTGGTACCAATTCTAAGGTTAATAATTGTTGTACCATTAGTACTATCCATGTTCCTTCTTATGATGATATGTTTGATGAGTATGCTTTGCGAAATAGCTGTTCTCTAGCTTGTGATGATATTAAACCTCTAGTTTATGATGGTTATGATGATGAGTATAATATTTTTAGTTCACCTACTTTTGAGGAGAAAACTAGTTATGATTACAATATGCCTCCTGTCTTTGATGATTATTGTGATGAGAATAATTATTCTGTTGAATCTGCTCCTACTACGATTGTTCATGTGGGGAGTATGAATTCTTTTACGCATGTGGCTCATGGTAGGGATGCTTTATGTGATAGTTGTATTGTTAGTTCTATTCATGATGCTACTAAAAGTTATTATGAGAAAGGGAAACATGGTTTGATGGATCTCAACAATATTGAGTTTCCCCTCTTTATGTTGCAATTCTTGAAGTTATACTTGTTTTGCCTTCCTATGCTTTTTGCTTTGCGCTTTCATGATTTGTCTCTTTATAAGACTATTTTTCATAGGAAGTGGTTTAGATTTAAATGTGTTTCATATTTGCTTTTTGATGCTCTCTATTGCTTTAAGTTCCTATATAGCGCCTTTGCCTCAAGCTCTTATATGGCGCCCACATGAGCATCTTTGCAAATTACTGCGCCTAGCTCAAAGGCGTTAAAGAAAAGCACTCTTGGGAGATAACCCAATATTTTTACTTTCAGTACTTTTTCTTTTATTTGAGTCTTGGAAGTTATTACTACTGTAATGACCTCTCCTTATCCTTTTTATTTCGTTTTTGTGCCAAGAGAAGCCTCTAATTTGAGTAAGGTAAGATTTGGGGATATTGCTGTCCTAAAATAGATTTTGGTGCTGCACCGTAAAAATTTGTGAAAATTCTCTGTATATCTTTTGGACCTGAGATTTCTTGTGCATATGCCTCAGGTTATATCCAAACTTTCATTAGGTGAACACTTTTTGATTTGAGCAACAGAAAACCCTCTAAAATTTCGACCTTTGTCAGCTGTTCCGGTTTGACAGATTTCTGCCAAAATTTGTGTTTGCGTCCACTAGTGAAAGTATGATCCCTAGGCCTTGTTTCCAAGCATTGCACACCGTTTACTTCCTGTTTTGTTACATGTTTGCTTGCAGCGATATTTATTTCAGATTACATTTGCTACTTATAATCATCACTACCACTTGTATTTCATTATCTCTTCGCCGAACTAGTGCACCTATACATCTGACAAGTGTATTGGGTGTGTTGGGGACACAAGAGACTTTCTGTATCGTAATTGCAGGGTTTTGAGAGGGATAGCTTTGACCTCTTCCTCCCTGAGTTCGATAAACCTTGGGTGATGTACTTAAGGGAAACTTGCTGCTGTTCTACAAACCTCTGCACTTGGAGGCCCAACACTGTCTACAAGAACAGACGCGTGCGTAGACATCACAAACTAATTTTTGAACTGCGTGCGCATACCTTGTACGGGGTTGCACTGGCGGGCAGGAAGCCTGCTGCAATGAGGGCCCACGGCGGAGATAAAATATTATTTCCACTCCTTGTACAGTGAACCGCCGCCGCCCCCCTCCCCTTCCCAACGCCAACTTTCACTTATTACCCTACGCTAGGCAGTTCATCGCCTCATTCCCCATCTTCTCCACAACACCGCTGCGCCCTCTCATTTCCATTCCATCATATCGCCGCTTCTCTTTCCATCACGTCGCCACCGCCTGCATTTGCCGGCACAGGTCATGTCTGGGTCTGGGTGGGACGACCCCCCGGGGGGAAGCGTCAGCATTCGACTCCAAAAGAGCCCATTGCTGATCGTTACCACAAATCCATGGGGTGGGGTAATCTCCACTACCCATCGGTTGAGAACATAGTCGAGCGGGTCGACATCTTAAGCGCTGCTTGCCTTCCTGTCGGCATGGTTGGCATGCGTCGTGCCATTCGAGGGACCCCGAATCTACCGCTTGATGCGCCGGGCCTGCTCCACGCCGACGAATCCTCGTGGCCATATTATAGCGATGCACAAGTAAGAGTAACTAGATTTAGTATTCTGTTATATATATATATATATTGATCTCCTGTCTGTTTATGTTCTTGCAATCCACCAATCTCTCTGTCGAACACCTTGCATGCATCGACTTTTTAGATACAATATTTCTGAAAAATGAAGTTACTCCGCCCATGACGCCTTTAGGGTTTTGGTTTACGGACTTAGTTTTCCATCTTGTATGTGTTTATGATATATTCAAGCATAGTTATCCTTCTGTCGAACATCTAGTAGGCACAACATTTTTTGGCATTTTTTTACCAAACAATGTTCTTGCAATCCAGTGAGCATTCTGTCGAATACCATGCAATGACTTTTCAAATACCAAAAATTGGAATAATGCTGTACAACTGTTACTCTGCCCACGACCACTCTTTTTGTAATGGTTTACCTATATAGTTTTCCATCTATTCAGGCAAACTTTTCCTTCTGTGGAACACCTTAATTTTTACAAAGTTTCCAAACAAATTCAATTGCAGGGCATTGACGCCCTCTTTATGCCGTTAAACAAGAAGACGCTTAAAGCGCACATGCATTGCAATGACTCCGATGGAAGAGGGCATTGGGTAGGAAGTCACGGTCACTGGATGGCAGTACTCATGAATAACGGCCTCCTGAAGATCCACCACATGTACAGAGAAGTGACTCTGCCTCTCCCATACTGGCTCATATTGGAGTTTTCCCTAGGTTTCGAACATGCATGTTTTCATACAAGCAGTGTGAGTTACAGCTTCCAAAGATACAGATTACCAAGACCACTTACAAGGAAAAATGCAGTGATCAGTGGCATTATGAAGCAATCGTGATCTTTGACAAACTGATCGCCTATGTAGACAGTCACCAAGACAACGACTGGGTCATCCTCAAAAATTACCACCTTGCACCTCGCAGGTATGTCGATGCCTGCGCAATTCATCTATTCGGTGATCGGACAGATTTGTTCCGTGTGTACGCAGTTACAGAACCACGAGGAGATGTTCTGGTTTGGGAACCACATACTTGGGGTGAGTTATGCCCTCTTCCTATCTGAATTTACAGGTAGTTCTACCTGCTTACTGCATTGTTGTATTGTGGCTTATCTTCTTCCATACGCAGGCACAGATGAAGGCCCGCGTCTAATACTTGCCCCGAACATCGAGGATCCAGTTGCAGGGGATACGGCTAAAGGCGCTCCAGTTGCTGGCGATGCGGCTCAAGCCGCTGCAGTTGCTGGCGATGCGGCTCAAGCTGCTGCAGTTGCTGGCGATGCGGCTGAAGGAGATGCATTTCCTGCCGATCCGGATGAAGACCTTGAAGAAGTTGTAGTGGTTAATTCACAAACTACCTGGTTCTTGGCATCCAATACCTACCATTATGGCAATTTTGATCTACTTTGGATTCAGATAGATGGTGATAGAAACAGCAATGCTCCTGCACAGTTTGAAGATGGGATACGGTTGAGCACTTATCCTAGTCTACGGTGCCACGTTTTCTCAAGGCATCCCTTTAATCTTCGCCCGGAAGCCAAAGATCCTGTTGATGGTCTAGTGTGGATCAGGCAGGAGCATCTGCACGGGCTTTCAGTATTTCTTGGAATCAACAACCCAATCTTCCACCGAGAACCCTGTTATGATGTTGCAAAAGCTGGTCCATCTGCTAGACAAGGCATGTCCTTGTTACAACAAGACTGTGTGTTTGTTGCATGCCATCGAGCCCGTCCCTACACCCAGAGGCCAGTGCCAGATTGGAGCCGTATACAGATCAATGGAGGTGCTCCTGCAATAGGATCACAACTGATATATGGACCCACTTATTACAATGAGTGGGAGGCACCAATGTGGATCTTCCCAACAATGCCTAGGGCTCCCCCAATGCTAACGCCAAGTTGACATGGAATATGCAGTTGATGGTCCTTGTGCGTGGTGAACAACCAGCCCGTTGGGAACCCCAAGAGGAAGGTGTGATGAGTATAGCAGCTAGTTTTCCCTCAGTTAAGAAACCAAGGTTTTATCGTTCTTGGAGAGAAGAGACAATAACGACTGAAGGTGATGCAGACTGACTTAGTAACATTCCAACAAGGGCGCCGTTTAACGATACTTGTTGACTCGTCTTCGGCCAGTAGCAACGCGGAACCTGCACACAACACAACCAAGTACTTTGTTCCCAACTTGCGATGAGGTTGTCAATCTCACCGGTTTGCTTGAAACAAAGGTTATGAGCGTATCGAGTGGAAAACAGTAGAGGTATGCGAGTAAAGTAAACAGTGCGAGTAAAGTAAACAGGTGATAGCAATATGATGGAAATAGGACCGGGGTCCACAGTTCACTAGTGGTGTCTCTCCATAAGATAAATAACACATGCTGGGTAAACAAATTACAGTTGGGCAATTGATAGAATAAAGATAAACGTGATATGTCAAGAAGATCACTATGAGATTTACTCTGGGCATTACAACAAAATACATAGACCGCCATCCAACTGCATCTATGACTAATAATCCACTTGTGGCGAATCAATCCGAGAACTCCACAAGTATTAAGTTGCGAACAACAGATAATTGCATTAAGCAAAGTGTGTAATGTAAACAAAGCATATTCCCTTGAGCATATGAATGTTGTTTTCTCCCTAGTAGCAACAGCACATCTACAGCCTTAGAGGTTTCTGTCACTCCCCCAGGTTAAATAGAGGCATGAACCCACTATCGAGCATAAATACCCCCTCTTGGAGTCACTAGCAACTACTCGGCCAAGATAGCTACTAACAACGGAGAGCATGCAAGATCATAAACAACATAGAGATAACATAAGATAATATTCAGCACAGCAACTCAATCATAACACCAATATTCATCGAATCCCAACAAACCAAACATGTAGAATTACATAACAGTGATCACAATCATGTAGGGCAGCTCATGAGATCTAAACATGAAGCACATGGTGGAGAAGACAATCATCTAGCTACTGCTATGGACCCATAGTCCAAGGTAGACTACTCACTCATCGCTCCGGAGGCAAGCATGGCGATGAAGAAGACCTCCGGTGGCGATTCCCCTCTCCGGCAGGGTGCCGGGAAGAGCTTCTGGACCCTCCCGATCTTCGGGTCGACGGCGGCGGCGGATCGCGATGTGTTCTGGAAAAGTGATCGGGTACTTAGGTTTTTCCCGTCGGGGGGTCTTTATAGGCGAATGGGCGATGTCAGAGGTGGGGCTAGGTGCCCTCACACCATGGTGGCGCAGCCCAGGCCCTGGCCACGCCAGCCTGGTGTGTGGGGCGCCTGTGGCCCCCCTCCTACTCTCCTTCGGATGACTGGAAGCTCCCAGACAAAATAAGACTTTAGGAACTTGTTTCGTCCAATTCCGAGAATATTTCCTGTGCATCACTTCTAAAACACAAAAACAGCAGAAAACAGGGAACTGGCACTGTGGCAACTTGTTAGTAGGTTAGTTCTGGAAAATGCATAAAAGTGCCACGAAGTGTAACGAAACAGTAGGCAAATGGTGTAAAAACAAGCATGGAGCATCAAAAATTATAGATACGTCGGAGACGTATCACCCAACTCATCGTTGGGAATAGCCAGAAGACTAGTTACCTTGAAGTGTTCCACTTTTAAACTTTAGTTAACAAACACTAGTATGATGATGTGTAATGCCTCTGTGATTGATTATCTGCTTGTAACAGACATATTTTGTTGTGTTATGTTTATCTGTATGACCAAGCAATGGAATAATCTTCTGTTGTTTGGATTTGCTAAATTGACATATTTTGTTATGTTATGATTATCTGTATTTTGCTGTTACTTAAAAGCTAGGTACTGCCAATTCCCCCTCTAGCCATCTCTGGAAGCTGTCATGTTCCCTCTGTTCTTTGCAAGATTCAGAAAATGCACTATTTTTATTGATTTTTATGTGTTAGTTTTCGTGCAAAGCATTGATGTTCAGTTGGTGGATTTGCTAAATTGACATGATCTTGCAAGATTCAGAAAGTGCAAAGCATTGATGTTCAGTTGGTGGATTTGCAAGATTCAGAAAATGCACCATTTTTGTTGATTTTTATGTGTTAGTTTTCGTGCAAAGCATTGATGTTCAGTTGGTGGATTTGCTAAATTAACATGATCTAAGTACTCCAGCATCAGAAAATAGTAAATTAGTTAATGATACACACATAGTTGACATCGACTGATAGTTGACAGTACTAAACCTATATGCTAATTGATACGTCCAATTTGCATCACTATTTTGTATCATAATTTACTGTTATTCATTGATATATTTCATATTTAGATATGATACTTATGTTATTTCCTTTGCTTTCACATGTTTGATGATCATCGGAGGAGTTGGTGCCGGAGTCAGGATTCTGCTGGAAAAAGGACCATCAAGAGACCATATTTTGAAGATCAGGAAAATTCCAGAAAAATACCCAAAAATTATATTTTCCCAGAAGACTCATGAAGCCATAAGGGGGAGTCGAGAGGAGCCAGGGGGGCCCCACACGCCAGGGTGGCGCGGCCAGCCCCCTGGCCGCGCCAGCCCTGCGTGAGGCCACCCTGACCCACGTCTGGTCTCGCCCCTCTGCGTACATCATCGTCCCCGAAAACCTAAGTCAAGGGGGTGCTCAGAGTTAGACACCGCCGCCTCCGCGGGGCGGAAAACACCAGAGAGAGAAAAGCTCTCCGGCAGGCAGAAATCTGCCAGGGAAATTCCTTCCCGGAGAGGGGAGATCGTCGCCATCGTCATCACCATCGCACCAGACTTCATCGAGATCATCATCATCACCTCCATCACCAGCACCTTCATCTCCACCATCACCACGCCGTCCCGCTGTAACATCTCGAGTTGGATCTTGTTATATTCATAGGGGAAACTTTCCCGGTGTTGATTACTCCTATAGTTGATGCTATTGGGTGGAACCGTTGAATTAAGGTTTATGTTCAGATTGTTATTTACCATTATTTCACCTCTGATCATGATCCATATGATGTCTTGTGAGTACTTCGTTTAGTTCTTGAGGACATGGGAGAAGTCAAGATGTTAGTAGTGAATTATTGTTGAGAAATATTTAATGGTTTGATATTATTGTGGTGCTATATCACTAGTGGTGTCATGTGAACGTTGACTACATGATACTTCACCATTTATGGGCCTATTGAGATGCATTGTGTATTTGGCTACCGATTGTGGGGTTGCTGGAGTGACAGAAACCTAAACCTCCGTTGGGAAACCATTGCACCAGGGAGCGTAGGATCTTAGAGTTTAAGGCTGTGGTTAGATTTATCTTAATTACTTTCTTGTATTTGCGGATGCTTGCAAGGGGTATAATCACAAGTGTGTATTTATCCTAGTAAGGGTAGTGCGCTAGCACAGGTTCACCCCCATAACACCTATCAAACCAATGAATACTATTGGCTCTATGAAGCGAAAGCTCTTGACAGAAACTCCCGTGTGTCCTCGAGAACGTTTGGTTATTATAAGTACACAACCGGCTTGTCCTTTGCTGAAGAAAGGATTGGGCCACTTGCTGCAATTGTTACTATTGTCTTTTATTTACTCGCACTTTATTTACTCGTATTACCAAATACTCCTGAAAACCTGTTTGCTAGTATTTACAGTGATTCCTTGATCAAAACCACTCATCAACACCTTCTGCTCCTCGTTGGGTTCGACACTCTTATTTATCAAAAGTGCTACGATACACCCCCTATACTTGTGGGTCATCAAGACTATTTTCTGGCGCCGTTGCCGGGGAGTGTAGCGCTATTGAAGAGTGGAATTGGTACAGGTAACCGTCGCTGTGAGTATTGTTTTTATTTTGTCTTTTATTTTCGTTTTACTCTGCTATGGAGAACTCTCCATTTGATTTCCTATTTGGAAACACATCTACTACTACTACTGCTGCACATGCGGAGGAACCACCACCGCCACCGCCTGCTAAAATTGATCCTTTTAAAATACCTATGAAAATTGTTGGGCAAATTATGGATAACTGCTATTCAGGAGATGGAACTGTCCATCCGGGTGATCACTTATTATTTATACATGAATTATGCGAGTTGTTCAGATGTGCAGGTATTTCACCAAGCCAGGTTAAGAAGAAACTATTCTCATTATCATTGAAAGGCAAAGCTGAAGAGTGGTATCGACTACTCCAAGATGGTCCATCTATGGCATGGGAGGATATTGTGCCTCTCTTTTATTCCAAGTTTTATCCTCCAAGTGAAATTCATAAAGACCGTAACCGGATATATAATTTTTAGCCTCATGATGGAGAGAGTATTGCCCAAGCGTGGGGGAGATTGAAGTTACTAATGCTCAAATGCCCCATTCATGAGCTCCCCAATAATATTGTTATTGATAATTTTTATGCGCGGCTTACTCTTCCTGATAAGGATTATTTGGATGCTTCTTGCTTTGGATCATTTAGTCATATGAAAGAAGATGCTAAGTGGAAACTTCTTGACCGTATACAAGAAAATGCTGAAGGATGGGAAAACGACAAAGGTAGGAAGTCAGGTATAAACTATGATTATGAATGCATTAAATCTTTTATGGGAACCGATGACTTTCATAGTGTTAGCGCTGCTTATGGTCTTGATTCTCAAATACTTGTTAATTGTCTTAAGGCCTTTGACTCTTATATTGATGTTCCAAAGAAAGATTGGAACAAATATCATGCGCCTTATAAAGATTCTATTAGTCATATTCCTGCTGCAGCTACTGAAGTTTGTACTGTTGATAGCATTGTGCCTGAACCTTATTTTGAGAAGACACCTTTCCCTGCTAAGGTAAAGAAGTATTCTACTTTGGTAAGTGTGTCTAATAAAAGTACTAAGAAAGCTGCAGAACCCGATGAGCAAATTACTATTAAGTCTCATGTAGCTATATTGAAGGATCTTGTTACTAAAGATGTAGGGGATGAATATATTCTTTTTTGTGAAGATGCTTCTAACATTCTCTCACATCCTAAAAAGCATAGGAAAGCAAGTGTTCCTATTATTTCTGTCAGGATTGGAGATCATTGCTATTATGGTTTATGTGATATTGGTGCTAGTGCAAGTGCTATTCCCTTAGAGCTTTACAAAGAAATCATGCACGAGATTGGCGCTTGTGAACTTGAAGATATTGATGTGGTTGTTCAGCTTGCTAATAGAGAGACTGTGTGGCCTCTTGGTATTGTTCGAGATGTGGAAGTTCTATGCGGTAAGACTAAATACCCTACTGATTTTCTAGTACTTGGTAAGGAGGCTAGTAAAACTTGTCCTATTATTTTTGGTAGACCATTTTTGAACACTTGTGGCACCGTGATAGATTGTAAGAAGGAGAATTTTTTTACTAAGTTTAATGGAGAGTCTTATGAGTTTAATTTTTCCAAGTTTGCTAAGACTTCTTATGAAAATGAAACGCCTAATGAAATTTTTTGAGTTGAACAGCTTGCTTCTATTGCTCTTGCTCCTAATAATGCCTTGCAGCAATTCATGGAAGATCACGAAAGTGATGTTTTTAGCAAGGAAAGAGAAGAGATTGATGACATTCTTCTTCGTCAGCCGCCGTTACTTAAACATAATCTACCTGTGGAGGATCTTGGTACCACTTTGCCGCCTAAAGAAGATCCTGTGTTTGAATTGAAGCCTTTGCCTGATAATCTCAAATATGCTTATATAGATGATAAGAAAATATATCCTGTTATTATTAGTTCTAAACTTTCAGGGAAGGAAGAAGAAAGATTATTGGAAATATTGAGGAAACACCGAGGAGCTATGGGATATACTCTTGATGATTTAAAAGGGATTTCTCCCACTTTATGTCAGCATGCCATCAATATGGAGAAAGACGCGAAGCCGGTCGTGGAGCATCAACGCCGCCTAATACCCAAGATGAAGGATGTGGTAAGAAATGAGGTATTAAAACTCCTTGATGCTGGTATCATTTATCCTATTGCTGATAGTAGATGGGTTAGTCCTGTTCATTGTGTTCCTAAGAAAGGAGGTATGACTGTTGTGCCTAATGAGAATAACGAGCTTATTCCTCAAAGGGTAGTAGTTGGTTATAGAATGTGCATTGATTATAGGAAGGTAAACAAAGTTACTAAGAAAGATCATTACCCTTTACCGTTTATAGATCAAATGCTAGAAAGGTTGTCTAAGAAGACTCATTTTTGTTTCCTTGATGGTTATTCTGTTTTTTCTCAAATTGCTGTTAAGAAGGATGATCAAGAGAAAACCACTTTTACTTGTCCTTATGGAACTTATGCTTATAGACGTATGCCGTTTGGTTTATACAATGCTCCTGCTACTTTTCAAAGATGCATGTCTGCTATTTTTCATGGCTTTTGTGAAGAAATTGTGGAGGTCTTCATGCACGATTTCTCCGTCTATGGAACTTCTTTTGATAATTGTTTGCACAACCTTGATAAAGTTTTGCAGAGGTGTGAAGAAACTAACCTTGTTCTTAATTGGGAGAAATGCCACTTTATGGTCAATGAAGGAATTGTGCTTGGACATAAAATTTCTGAAAGAGGTATTGAAGTTGACAGAGCAAAAGTAGAGGCAATTGAGAAAATGCCCTGTCCCAGAGATGTTAAAGGTATTCGTAGTGTTCTTGGTCATGCTGGTTTCTATAGGAGGTTTATTAAAGATTTCTCTAAGATTTCAAAGCCTCTTACCAATCTTCTTCAAAAGGATGTACCGTTTGTCTTTGATGATGATTGTAAGGAAGCTTTTGAAACTCTTAAGAAGGCTTTAACTACTGCTCCTATTGTTCAGCCACCTGATTGGAATTTACCTTTTGAAATTATGTGTGATGCTAGTGATTTTGCTGTTGGTGCTGTTCTTGGACAGCGCATTGATAATAAGTTGAATGTTATTCATTATGCTAGTAAGACTCTTGATGCTGCTCAAAATAATTATGCTACTACTGAGAAAGAGTTTCTTGCTGTTGTTTTTGCATGTGATAAGTTTAGATCTTACATTGTTGATTCTAAGGTTACTATTCATACTGATCACGCTGCTATTAGATATCTTATGACTAAGAAGGATGCTAAGCCTAGGCTTATTAGATGGGTGTTGCTTTTACAAGAGTTTGATTTGCATATTATAGATAGGAAAGGTGCTGAAAATCCTGTGGCTGACAACTTGTCTAGATTGGAAAACATTTCTTTTGATCCTATTCCTGTTAATGATAGTTTTCCAAATGAACAGTTGGCTGCAATTAATGTAACTTCGCGAGACCTTCCTTGGTATGCTGATTATGCTAACTTTATTGTTTCCAAGTATTTGCCTCCGACCTTTACAGCTCAGCAAAGAAGAAAATTCTTTTATGATTTGAGGCATTATTTTTGGGATGACCCACATTTATATAAAGAAGGAGTTGATGGTATTATGAGAAGATGCGTACCGGAATATGAGCAACAAGAAATATTAAGAAAATGCCATAGCAGCACCTATGGAGGGCATCATGCTGGAGACAGAACCGCACAAAAGGTTCTACAGTCAGGTTTTTATTGGCCAACCCTCTTTAAAGATGCCAGAAGGTATGTTTTATCTTGTGATGAATGTCAAAGAGTTGGTAATATTTCTAGACGCAATGAGATGCCTATGAATTACACTCTTGTTATTGAACCGTTTGATTGTTGGGGATTTGACTTTATGGGTCCTTTTCCTCCTTCAAAAGGCTATACCCATATACTTGTTGCTGTTGATTATGTTACTAAATGGGTAGAAGCCATACCTACAAAGAGTGCCGATGGTGAGACTTCGTTAAAAATGCTTAAGGATGTTATTTTTCCTAGGTTCGGAGTGCCTAGATATCTTATGACTGACGGAGGTTCTCATTTCATTCACGGTGGTTTTAGAAAAACTCTTGCTAAATATGATGTCAATCATAGAATTGCTTCTGCTTATCATCCCCAAACTAGTGGGCAAGTAGAGCTTTCAAATAGGGAGATCAAGTCTATCTTGTAGAAGACTGTCAATAGATCTAGGAAAAACTGGGCTAGTAAGTTAAACGACGCTTTATGGGCTTATAGAACTGCTTATAAGAATCCCATGGGTATGTCTCCTTATAAGATGGTTTACGGAAAAGCGTGTCACTTGCCCTTAGAATTAGAACACAAAGCTTTTTGGGCAGTGAGAGAGCTTAATAGAGATTTTAAACTAGCCGGTAAGAAAAGGCTATTAGATTTGAGTTCTCTAGATGAGTGGAGAAACGAAGCTTATGAGAATGCCAGACTTTTTAAAGAGAAAGTCAAGCAATGGCATGATAAGAGAATTCTTAAGAGAGAGTTTCATGTTGGTGAGAAAGTTCTTTTGTATAGGTCTCGTCTCAGATTTTTTGCAGGAAAATTACTCTCTAAATGGGAAGGACCATATGTTATTGTGGAAGTGTACCGCTCAGGTGCTATTAAGATTGCTTCATTGAAAGATGATTCTACACAAGTGGTGAATGGGCAAAGACTCAAGCATTATATTTCTGGAGATTCTTATAATGAAGATGTTGATGTTATTGAAACAGTTTCTCTGGAAGAATTCATCCAAGACAAATTGCAGGTACCTGCAGAGTTCGCTTTCGAATAGGTAACAGTTCTAGTCAGAAAAGTTTCGCGAAAAGTTCTTCCTTTAATATTTTTGCTGTTTTTACTAAATATGAAAAATCACAAGACGAAAACGGGGAGGAAAAAGAGTCCGTGTGTGTCTCACACACAGGTGGCGTGGGCCCACCCCTGGCCGCGCCACCCATGTGTGAGAACATACCAGAACTCGTTTCCATCCCGGTTTCCTCCTGTGACTTCGTTTCGATGTATAATTTTCGCCTATTTAACCCCCCGGAGTCCCGAGGTCTGTATATCATTTTCTCGTCGTGTTTTGTTTCGAGCTGTTTCTGTCAGGAGTTGATCTTAAGCTTGGGGGAGCCATGACCTCTTCAAGTGACAACAAGGGCAAAGGGCCCTATGTAGATGATCACCAGCGCCAGAAGTGGAAGGAGGCGCTAGGTTCTGGAAGAGCAAGGCCGACAAACCCTGCTTTTGAAGGACCAACGAAAGCTAGGCGTATCTTTTCTCATGATTTGCAGGGACCAACATATCATGTTTTGGATCTTGACTCCATGCCCGTGATAGAACACGGCATGGTGGTCACTTTTGAGTTTTGCACTCAATATCAAGCTTTGAAGAGGGAGGTAAAGATGCTTCAAGAAGAGAATCTCAGGCTTCGCATGATGCAGGAATATTTCATTAATCCAAGGCTGCTTCCAATACCACCAAAGGAGTAATTCGTCATCGGTTTAGGCATCCCCTTGGCTTGTTCCAAGCTTGGGGGAGTGCCGCGGTATCACATCATTAGCATTTGCTCATTTACTTTTCAAGTAGTGTCATATCATGAATAAAGAAGTTATCATATAGAATAGTTTGCAGTTTAGGAGTATCCTCCTTAGTTGGTTATCTATGTATCCCTTGGTGTGAGTTGCGGTAATAAAAAATTAATGAGAAGTTTTATCGTTTACTTTTCGCACATTTTATGTTAGTTTGCAATCTCTCTTATATGACTAGTCTTGTTGATTGGTATTGGTATCATATTGGGAGCATGAGTAGATTTAGTTGGTTTTGGCAAACCTAGCTTGGTCAGTAGCAACTTTACCAAGGCTACTGAACGGCTCATCGAGGAGGAGTTCCGGAAGTTGGTCTGCGAGGACTGGAACTGG
Source organism: Dactylis glomerata (assembly GCA_007115705.1). Taxonomy (NCBI): domain Eukaryota; kingdom Viridiplantae; phylum Streptophyta; class Magnoliopsida; order Poales; family Poaceae; genus Dactylis; species Dactylis glomerata. Next base: position 2,243,243 of record QXEO01000389.1, on the reverse strand, counting down.
AAAGTTATGCGCCTTACTGAGACTGATTTTTCGCTCATCTTCCCCACTGCAGACAGCTTGCGTCTCTGTCGAAATGCGGCGGATCTGACTTTGCCAATCTCCAAAATGCGTGTGATTATCCTGGATGAAATTCAGCACCCCATGCGCTCTGTCCCTGGCTTGTCCGAGGTGTGGGTGCGCCTGCGTGGCTTGCCTGCAATCCTCCTTGAGCCCTCGCGTCTGCTTGCTGCTACGTCTATGATCGCCAAACCTCTGCATGTCGATGAATTGTCTCTGGTCAAGGAACCCTCCGGGGTTTTGATGAAGTTTGCAACCCCAGTGCCGCAGAAGATGAGGATGTCAGTGGTACTTTACGTCAATGGTATTGGTGCTAAGGTGGAAGTGGTGCCCGAAGACCCCAAGTCTGGCTTTGCTGAGTCCCAACCTCCGCCCCCTCCTCCTCGTGGCCCGGATGACAAGGATGATCAAGAAGAAGAGGAAGATAATGACACGGAACTGACGGGCTCTGATGTTCACTGGAAGCATCGCAAGTCATCGTCGGCAGCGGCCCCCCCTCCTTCCAAGGATCAACCCCCCAGTGCTCCTCGCACTGGTCGTCAGAAAACCATGGCGCTCAAACCCAAGTGTTCCAAGCGTAAGATCAGTTTCCCCAGGGGGAAACCTCCTCAGCGGGCTGAATTTGCCAGTGCTCCTGCGGCCTGCCCGGCCTCGCCGGTGATCTCAACTCCTGTGTCAGTCTCCTCCAAGCTTCCAGGCTTCAACGAGTATGGGTCCAATTTGACTTGCTCCCCAACGTTTGCTGCCAAACTGGCTGCTGTGGCTTCCCCTGCCCCCCCTTCCCCTCCTCATCAGAAGACGACCTCGCTGGTCTCTGTTTCCTCTCAAGACGAGGGGGAGGAGGTGTGCAACTTCACTGCGGAGAAGGCCAGCAAGCTTTCCGATGCTGAACGTCAAGAGATTGGGTGGGAGAGCCCGGATGAATGGGAATTCGAAAATGAGACTCTTGCTGAGCGCTGCAAAAAGCTTAATCTTCGCCGCCCTTTTCAGAAGCTGTCCGATGCCAAGAAGAAAGCCCTGATGCAGGAAATGCCGGTCTGCCCTGTTGCCCCTGCGCCCAAGATCCCTGCTTCTGCTCCCTCGCTCGACTGTTCATCTTCGTCCTCCAAGATCTCCAGCACTGGTGCCTCGCCCCCCAAGGTTGCCCCGACTCCGTCGTCCTCTGCTCGCTGCAGTGCCAGGACGCAAGGCTCCAAGTCTGAATCCATTCTTCAGAAAGCGGTGCGTGTGACGGCGGAGAAGAACGCGCCAGGTATGTCGTCTCTCCCGTCCTTGGTTTCCTCTGATTTCGTCTTGCTTTCGTCGCGTTCCGATGCACATCTTATTTCGGTAGCTGCGGATGTTGGCTTGGCCATCAATCATTCTGTGGGCTCCCCGGAGGAGTTGCTTTCTTTAGTTCGTGCCAAGGAGGTAGCTCAAGCTTTGTTAGCTGCAGCAGTGGAAAAGAACAGGGCTTCTGCCCCGCCAGAGGGCGCTGGGGCAGCATCTCCTCAGCCATCGGCGGTGGGAGCTAGGGCAGCTCCCGCGCCGTCTTCCATGCCTGATGTGCAGGGGGGGGTAACAGTGGCTACCCCACCTGTGGTTCCTGCCAAGTCTCGCCAAAGGAAGCAGCTTCCCGCCCATCCTCTGGGTCCAAGAGTTAACCTGAGAAAAACCCCAGCCCGCCAAGCACGGGTCTCCAACATTAGTTTCCAATGAGAGCGCTCATCTAGAACTTTAGAGGTTTCGGCAACAGGGGGCGCCGAAATCAGCTGAAGGACTACCTGCGCAAGTACAAAGTTGACATCATCTTCTTACAGGAGACTATTAGACAAGAATTCACCCTTCAAGAGCTTGAGGTTTTTGAATTTGGAGATAAATTTTACTGGACTTGGCTTCCAGCGGTGGGCCAATCCGGGGGCATGCTCGTGGGTTTTCGAGATAGCACCTTCGAGGTCGGTGCTACTGATAAAGGGCTTTTCTTTCTTAGTGCCACGATTTTACACAGGGCCTCTAGACTGATCTTTGAATTCATTGGTGTCTACGGCCCTGCGGATCATGCTCGTTCTAGGAGTTTTCTTGAGGAATTGGAGGCTAAGGTTGCCTTGTCCCAGTACCCAGTGGTGGTGGCTGGTGATTTCAACTTGATCCGCGGCAGTGCAGATAAAAACAACTCAAACATTTACTGGGCTAGGGTTAGTCTCTTCAATGACTCGATTGCTAGAATGGACCTGGGTGAAATCAGACGCATGGGTGCGCGTTTTACCTGGTCGAACAAGCAAGCCAATCCAGTGCGGAGTGTGCTTGACAGAGTTCTGGTTTCTGCTAGTTGGGAGGGTAGATTCCCTCTGGTTTCCTTGTGTGCTGAAACCAGAATAGGCTCTGACCATACCCCTTTAATTCTGGACTCTGGGGACGATGCTCCTCCCAGAGCCTCTAGGTTTATTTTTGAAAATGGTTGGCTCAAGGTTCAGGGGTTCAAAGACCTCTTGACTGCCAAGTGGAGGCAGTTGCTTGAGGATCCTGGGTGTAGAAGGGACCCTGTGGAGGTCTGGCATGGGCTGTCAGTAGGTTTGCGTAGATTTCTAAAAGGGTGAAGTGCCAACCTAGGGAGTGACAGGAAGAAGGAAAAAGACATAATTCTTTCTCAGATTAAGTTGCTTGACGAAAGGGCAGATTCAGTTGGTCTTGCAGATGATGACTGGGCTCTCCGTTACCACTTGGAAGAATGCATTGTGCTGATGTATCAACGTGAGGAAGAGTATTGGAGACAGAGGGGTCGTATAAAGTGGACGCTTCAGGGAGATGCTAACACCAAGTATTTCCATGCAGTGGCCAATGGTAGGAGACGCAAATGTACTATCTCCTCGCTCGTCTCGGGTGATGGCTTTGTCTCGGATAAATTGGGAATCCAGAAGGTCATCTATGACTTCTACAGGGATTTGATGGGGTCTGAAGATATTTATCCAATTTCCTTAGTGCAAGGAATTTGGTCAGGGGGGCAGTGTGCCTCCTCCCAGGACAATGAGGCACTAATCAGATCCTTCCTGCCGGAGGAGCTTGATCAGGTGCTTAAAGAGACCAAGACAGACACTGCTCCGGGACCTGACGGCTTTCCTGTGATTTTCTTCAAATCCTTTTGGAACCTGGTGAAACCGCTTCTTCTGCAAATTCTCAATGGTTTTGCCCTCGGGGTGCTTGATGTTTCCCGTTTGAACTTTGGCATTCTTTCGTTGATTCCTAAGGTTGTGGGGGCTGATGATATCAGACAGTTTAGACCCATTGCGCTCATTAACGTGATTTTCAAACTTGTCTCTAAGGCTTATGCCACCAGGTTATCGCCAATTGCCCATCGTGTCATTTCTCCCACCCAATCTGCTTTTATCAAGGGTCGCCTCATCCATGAGGGTGCCCTTGCCCTTCATGAAATTGTTCACGAGTTGAAAGTCAAGAAAACCAGAGCGGTGATCTTGAAGCTGGATTTTGAGAAAGCTTATGATAGGGTTAGCTGGGCCTTTCTCAGGGACGTTCTGATTCGAAAAGGCTTTGAATCAGGGGTGGTCCACCGTCTTATGCAGTTGGTCACTGGGGGCCAAACTGCCATTTCCATTAATGGGGAGATTGGCCCTTATTTTCGAAATAAAAGGGGTGTTCGCCAAGGGGATCCGATTTCCCCGCTTCTTTTTAACTTTATTGCGGATGCTCTCTCAATCATGCTGGACCATGCTAGCTCAGCGGGACACATCAAGGGTGTTGTGTCCCACCTGGTAGACAACGGGGTTACTCACCTCCAATACGCCGACGATACGATCCTTTTGATTGAGCTGGATGATTTAGCAATTGCCAACCTTAAATTCATCCTGATCTGCTTTGAAATCCTCTCTGGCCTTAAAATAAACTTCTCCAAATCAGAGGTTATTGTGACTGGGGTGTCGCATATAGAGCAAGCTAGGGTTGCTCGCATGTTTAATTGTAAAGTGGGTAAATTCCCTATGTCTTATTTAGGGTTTCCTATAGCGGATAGGAAACTCACCATTGCGGATATGAATTACTTGGTAGAAACGGTTGGTCACAGAGTTGACCCTTGGCAGGGTCGCTTCTCGTCAGTTGCTGCTAGACACATTTTGACTAATGCCTCTTTGGCAAGCCTTCCCTTGCATTGTATGGGGCTTTTCCTGCTGGCTGAGGGAACTCATGCTGCTTTTGACAAACTGCTGGCTCGTTTCTTCTGGGAAGGTGTCGGGGAGAAGAGGAAGTATCACTGGCTTCGTTGGGATGAGTGTTGTATCCCGCAGACCATGGGGGGTCTGGGGCTTACCAATACCAGAGCTATGAACATTGCCCTAATGTTAAAGTGGGTCTGGAGAATTCTTCAACCTGACTCCAACAATTCCCTCTGGTTTAAAATCTTAGCTGCCAAATACCCTAACTCTTTCTCTTTGTTCGGCTCTGGGAGCCAGGGTGGCTCCCAGTTTTGGAATAGTATTCTCAAGATTAGGCATATCTTTAGGTCTGGGGCAAGATTTCATATTCACAATGGGCGTGGTACGAGATTTTGGCTTGACCTCTGGCAGGGTGATGCCCCCTTGGCTGCTAGGTTCCCTTCTCTCTTTGCTATTTGTTCTGACCAATCGATCTCGGTTAACCAGGCTCTCGAGCCCCCTCCTCTGAATATTCATTTTCGGCGCTCGTTAAATCCGGCTGACCTTCAAAGTTGGTCTGCTCTTAGGGAGGAGCTGGCCTTCTGCAACCTCTCCGAAGGGCAGGACAGGGTGTCCTGGGCCCTGGAGCCCTCGGGACGTTTTTCGGTGAACTCCATGTATAACCATCTCTTACAGGGGGCGGCTTGGCCCTGCGCCAAGTTTATTTGGAACGCTAACCTTCCCCTGAAAATTAAGATCTTCACCTGGCAACTTGCCATTAATCGCCTCCCGTGCAGTGAACAAATTAATCATAGATTTGGCCCCTCGGATGGCCTTTGTATGCTGTGTGGACAGGTTGAATCGACAGATCACATCTTTTTTGTTTGCGCCTTTGCTGCTTTCATGTGGAGTGGGATTAGAGCTATTCTCCATGTTAACTGGAATCCCACGTCCTTCGCTCACTTTTATCGCATTATTTCTGGTCTCTCCCCTGCTCATGCGAGAGCAGTTTGGATTCTTTTCGTGGCTCAGAGCTGGGCGCTCTGGCATATCCGCAATAAAATTGTGATGGAGCAGTCCTTTCCTAACCACCCTGCTGACTGTGTGCTTAAAACTTCTATTTTCTTGCAGCAGTGGCGCCCTCTGTTCAAACATAAAGACCTGCCGGCTTTGGAGATCCTGGACGACCTTCTTCGCAAACTTCACCAGGACACCAGGCCTGCTCCGCCCCCAGGATCGTCTGTCTAGCTCAGTGCTGTTTCTGTTAATCGTTGAGCTTTGATCTAAGTCTTGTTTCGCTCTAAACTATGTGTCCACCCCTGCTGCATGTGTTGCGCAGAATTTGGGTGTTTGTCGTTAACTCTGTTGGCTTGTTTCCCTCTGTGGGAGTGTGTGGCTGTAAACTCTGGGGCTTTATTAATTTAAAGTCGGGCAGCTTTGCCTTTTATTCTAAAAAAGTAGCAACTTTACCTTGAGGTTTGAGTAGAAAAGAATAAAGAAGTGCTTGCATTTACATCACTTCAGTTTTCCCTTATGTTTGGCTTATAAGCATTGTTATTCTTAAAGTTAAAATTGTTGTACCTTCAAGGGAGTTTGCATGATTGTTCTTATTATATGTATGTTTGTTTGTTTCATGCAACTCTTATGCTTGCTACCTAGCCTTGCTAGCCAAAAACCTGTACTGAGAGGAAATACTTCTCGTGCATCCAATTCCCAAAAGCCAAGTTACTTCCAAAGAGTCCACTATAAATTCCTATGCATGGTATTTCAAGCCATTCCAAGTAAATTTTCATGTGCTACCTTTCAAAAATCTTCAAACACTTCTCATTTTGTGCCACTGTTTTTAGCTCATGAGGACGTAGTGGATGGGTTTGTTATCTTCCATACTAAATTAAGTACCCCTCGACTAGGCAGCTTCATCTGCTCGTCATTAATTTTGCAAGGGAGCTGGTCAGACCATTATAATCTCAAAAAGAAAAGAAAGAAAAAGGCACTCCTCCATGGAATGTGAAAGCTGGTCGGCACCCGATGGAATCGGTTAGCCATGGTTTGAGAAAGGAAAAAGGTGGGGAGGAGTGCAAAGCTATAAAAGAGCACCAAAGTGCCAATTAACCAAACATCTCGGAACCGCTCTCACTTGTTTAGTATGGGAGATATCAAGAACTCCGTTGCTAGTCGTTGACAAAAGCAACCACCTCTCAAAATAACTTTTTACCTCTGTTTTGCAAATGAAAAGCTCTAGCACATGTTTAATCCCTGCTTCCCTCTGCGAAGGGCCTATCTTTTACTTTTATGTTGAGTCAACCTATTTCCCTCTATCTAGAGCAAGCATTTGAGTTGTTATGTTTCACTCATCCATATGTTGATCCGTTTAATCATGTTTATTATCATCCTTGTTTTGTATAATGCTTTATCTGAAGGAATATATCTTTGAAGCTTTCTATGAATGCAAAAGTTTACCTTGTTGAGTATATATCCTTTGCTATATTAGCTCTGTTTTAAAAGTCTCCGTTTAAAAGAGAGAATAGTTTGTTCTCCATTCTTTGACCAAGAACTAAGGTTTGCCATTGCCAATTATAGTTTACCTTGTGCATCTTTACATGTGATTCCCTTTTACCTATTGCAAGTCTATATCTTATAAAGGGAAGTTGCTGTCTATTATAATTTGTGCTTTGGTGAATGTGATGCTTCTTGTCCGTATTTTGATTATCGACACTTCACTCCATAAACCTGTGGTCATGTTTACCGAGTTTAGTTTTCGCTTGGGGACAAGCGAGGTCTAAGGTTGGGGGGGTTGATACGTCCAATTTGCATCACTATTTTGTATCATAATTTACTGTTATTCATTGATATATTTCATATTTAGATATGATACTTATGTTATTTCCTTTGCTTTCACATGTTTGATGATCATCGGAGGAGTTGCTGCCGGAGTCAGGATTCTGCTAGAAAAAGGACCATCAAGAGACCATATTTTGAAGATCAGGAAAATTCCAAAAAAATACCCAGAAATTATATTTTCCCAGAAGACTCACGAAGCCAGAAGGGGGAGTCGAGAGGAGCCAGGGGGGCCCCGCACGCCAGGGTGGCGCGGCCAGCCCCCTGGCCGCGCCAGCCCTGCGTGAGGCCACCCTGGCCCATGTCTGGTCTCGCCCCTCCGCGTACATCATCGTCCCTGAAAACCTAAGTCAAGGGGGGGGGGGGCTCAGAGTTAGACACCGCCGCCTCTGCGGGGCGGAAAACACCAGAGAGAGAAAAGCTCTCCGGCTGGCAGAAATCTGCCGGGGAAATTCCTTCCCGGAGAGGGGAGATCGTCGCCATCGTCATCACCATCGCACCGGACTTCATCGGGATCATCATCATCATCACCTCCATCACCAGCACCTTCATCTCCACCATCACCACGCCGTCCCGCTGTAACATCTCGAGTTGGATCTTGTTATATTCATAGGGGAAACTTTCCCGGTGTTGATTACTCTTGTAGTTGATGCTATTGGGTGGAACCGTTGAATTAAGGTTTATGTTCAGATTGTTATTTACCATTATTTCACCTCTGATCATGATCCATATGATGTCTTGTGAGTAGTTCGTTTAGTTCTTGAGGACATGGGAGAAGTCAAGATGTTAGTAGTGAATTATTGTTGAGAAATATTTAATGGTTTGATATTGTTGTGGTGCTATTTCACTAGTGGTGTCATGTGAATGTCGACTACATGATACTTCACCATTTATGGGCCTAGTGAGATGCATTGTGTATTTGGCTACCGATTGTGGGGTTGCTGGAGTGACAGAAACCTAAACCTCCGTTGGGAAACCATTACACCAGGGAGCGTAGGATCTTAGAGTTTAAGGCTGTGGTTAGATTTATCTTAATTACTTTCTTGTATTTGCGGATGCTTGCAAGGGGTATAATCACAAGTGTGTATTTATCCTAGTAAGGGTAGTGCGCTAGCACAGGTTCACCCCCATAACACCTATCAAACCAATGAATACTATTGGCTCTATGAAGCGAAAGCTCTTGACAGAAACTCCCGTGTGTCCTCGAGAACGTTTGGTTATTATAAGTACACAACCGGCTTGTCCTTTGCTGAAGAAAGGATTGGGCCACTTGCTGCAATTGTTACTATTGTCTTTTATTTACTCGCACTTTATTTACTCGTATTACCAAACACTCCTGAAAACCTGTTTGCTAGTATTTACAGTGATTCCTTGATCAAAACCACTCATCAACACCTTCTGCTCCTCGTTGGGTTCGACACTCTTATTTATCGAAAGTACTACGATACACCCCCTATACTTGTGGGTCATCACTGATCACACAAATTTTGTGCAATGTTTGAGAAGTGATTTGCTCAAGCATGGAAGGGCACATGAGCCAGCAGTCAGACTGACCATCTACTTGGCAACATAATATCTACTGGATCACATCAGAGAAATGAGAGAAATGTTCAAGGAATTGATGTCCAGTAATATTTCACAGAAATCATGGAACTACTCAAGAACCACAACCACCAGTAGATATTCATACAAGTCATAGAACAGGACAAGAAACACAACCGGAAGAAGAACAGTCTACTTGTCAAGAAGGAGAAGTAGATGAGTATACTTGGAAAAAAATGCCGCAGATAATCACATTTGTAATGCTACAGTTGACAGAAAGGTTGATGATCATAACTAAGTTCAGGACATAGTAGAGCAAGAGGATGATGCTGTCCTGGAACATGATAATCTGCAATTCACCAGAGAGCAAGAGCAACATAATAGAATCCAGCGTTATATGTGCATATTCAGAGAGTATTCATTGTATATATTCAAATTCAGAGATAATTCAGATTTTGCATACCTGTTACTTCTCCATTTCTCTTAGAGCTGCTGGAATTGATGGAAGGCTGAGAACAGCCTCCATTTCTCCAGTACGAGAACAACCTCCGCATGATCACTGGCTTCTGCCCCAACTTCTCCAGCACGAGAACAGCCTCCTCCAGATCTTTCTAGTTCCTGATCCCGATCTTGCCAGATCCGCAGTGAGGAGAACCCGCTTTCAACCTCAAGGCCATGTCCCCTGCGCGGCGCCAACAGCGCTGTGGTACTCTAAGATCTCGGTAGGCGAGCGGGACCAGGAGCTTGAAGAACAATGGGGGGAGAATAGAAAGGTTACGTGGATGAGGTACACCACTTGGCAGCCAGGTGGCAAAGCAATAACGGGGTATCCTGCCAAGTGGAGCACCGAGTCGTCACCGTAACGGAGATATTTGTGTTCAAACGATTTCAACCGGTATTATTTGGGCTATTTGAATTTGACCCAGAAATGACCCTCTCAGTAATTGACCCCATGAACTTGTGTCACCACGATGTGATTGCAGCGAAGAAATGCACCTGTGAGCCTGTGCCAAACAACTTGGTGACCGCAAACTGAACAGAGGTGATTCGGGGCTGCGGGAGATGTACCCGTCGGTGAGTCGTCCGGGTGGTAAGAGGAGGCCCGCGCGCCGCATCCTCCTCTCACTCTGGAGCACGGGCCGCTTTCTCCCCTCACTTCGGACTGTGCGCTGCCTCATCCCCTTGTTCTGGCCCGCGCGCCGCCGCCTCCCCTCGTCCTGGCCCGTGCGCCGCTCCTCCCCCCGCTCCTGGACAGCAAATCACAAATCCACCAATGCGTTTGCAGAAAAATATCAGAAAAAAGATGATAAACGAAGTGGGAGCAACCTGAAATCCTATTCCAACAACAATCACAAATACTCCATCCATTTTTAAATATAAGATGTTTTAGCTCGAATACACATGCTAAAAGATGTCTAAATATATTTGCTTCATAAACCTAAAATATCTTATATTTTGAAATGGAGGGAGTATATACGAACGTGATTTTGGATCAGCAATACAACCAGGGACTGAAAAGGGATCTAGAAAAATAACGAGGCAAGATTGTGGGAGACGAAAGTGATGGAGCTCGTGGAGGATATCGAGGAGCTAGCCGTCGCGCCCCAACCTCGCTGGGCTGACTTCCTCGATCTAGCTCCTCCATCCATTGCGGGATGAAGGCAAGCAATGTTGCCGCAATTTGGCATGGCGGAGACGCTAGTGAGGAGAGCTGGGGAGGAGTGCTTATGCGGGTGGCCGGTGATGGTGTCGTGCCTATGCGGTATGGCGCGCGGCCGGTGGGGGCTTGGGATCTATGGGCATCTCTAGCGGGCCGACCTATTTAGGTGTCTGAAACGGTCCGGAATGGTTCATATGGATCAGGCCGCAGACACGAATCCGTTTGGGTAGGGGGGGGGGTGCCCAGCGGGGCAACCTATTTTTTTCGCCCGCGTCCAAACGATGGTCAGTCTTCTCTCATTTTACTTATAGTTTACAAATAGAAAAATAGATTACAACAAAATCTTAAATTAGTGCAAGATACATTATAGATAGTTCACAAATAAGTACTTAAAAATAATTACAACATAATAAAATAAAATATAAATAAGTTCAAACGGGGTTGTTTCCAGGGTTGGTTACGAGGTCGTTTCTCACATGAATCCAAATATGATTCACCAAATTTTCATGGAGGGTGTGGTGGGTTGCCCGATCTCGAATCTCATGATGTGCATGGAGAAAATCCTCAAAGGAAGCCGGTCCAGGGTTTCCAGCAACTAATTCACCCTGAAAATCCCACCACTGATCGTAGACACTATCATCACACTCCTGCTCAACGATCATGTTAGGCATGATCACACAAGCAGTCATGACCTCCCACATTTGCTGAACACTCTATTGCTTAGCTGGGTGACGAACAATGGCCCAACAAGACTGAAGAACACCGAATGCTCGCTCCACATCTTTTTGGCAAGCCTCTTGTTCTTTCGCAAACCGACTGTATTTCTCCACAGTGGGATTACGATGTGTCTTCACAAAAACAAGCCACCCCGGATAGATACCATCAGTGTAATAACCTTTGGTGTATGTATGGCCCATAATCTCATAGCTCACCGATGGGGCATTGCCTTCCGCAAGCCTAGCAAATACAGGGATCACTAAAGGACGTTGATATCATTATGAGACCCTGCGATACCGAAAAAGCATGCCAATCCATAGATCATGCCTAGCAACGGCCTCAAGTATGACCGCGCAATCCTCAGCATGACCTGAATACTGCCCCTGCCATGCAAAAGGGCAGGTGATGAGATTTTAACCCGGCAATGCCCATGTTTAGGGGCTTTCGATTCATGGAGAGAGCGTGGGCGCTTGGCGGATTCGACGGCTTCAGACAGAAATAGGAGTACGCAAGAATTTACCCAGGTTCGGCCCCTCGGAGGGTAAAGACCTACATCCTGCTTATCTGATCTTGTATTACTGGTATATTTAGAGCTGCTACAATGGTGCGTAGATACAATCTGGCGGAGGTGGAAGAAGATGGCGTGGCTAGCCTATGTACATGGGATCTATGCAAGATCAGGTGTCTATGCAAGATTAGAGATAGATCCTTCTTGGCCACCCTTCCTCGCCCTTATATGGGGGGCGAGGTCTCGGGATCCGGTCCAAGTCGGTTACAGGTAATATGTGAACCCTAATTAGTCTTGGGCTTCTTGGGTTTCGAGTGTCCATCTTTTTCTTGGGCTGTAGTAGGTAGGCCAATATCAAGGACCCGAGGGGTCATAGCCTCGTTAGCAGGTCTTCCACTCCCAATGCATACAGTCTATGCTTCCAAGCATACCGGGAAACCCCCTCTTCTTGTTGATGGACAAGAGCCGTTGAGTGTCCTCTAAGTTTGGCTCTCGCAAGAACTCTTCGTCGAAGACCAAAATGATAGCCCAACAAAAATTATACATTGAGTCAATGCATGTAGACTCGCTCATGCGCATGTACTCATCAAAAAGATCTCCGGCTACTCCATAAGCAAGCATTCGTATAGCATCCGAGCATTTTTTATATGAAGAGAAGCCAAGTTTACCTGTGGCATCCGGCTTGCATCTGAAATATGGGTCGTGGAGATGAACACCTTCAATAATTTGCCCAAATACCTTTCTTGACATCCAAAAACGGTGCCGAAAATAGTTTCGGTACAACACCGTTTCCGGGTGGAAGTTGTCGGCGTAGAGCTGCACGTTGCCGTTCTCCCGGTTGCGATCCAGATTGGCAGCTCGCCCCTTCACGGAGCCCCTCCATTGAGGCATGTAGGCCTCGTTTTCGTCATGGAGGACGGTTGCCAAGACCACCATCAAGTCGGCATCATCGTCGGATTCGGTGTCCGACTCATCAAAGAAATGTTTGTAGAAGAACTCATTGTTGAGGTTGCCAATGGCGGCAATGTCATCATCGTCCGAGCTGCTATCTATCGCGATAGTCATGTTGGCAAATGGCCGAACAGGTTGCGCACGGCCAGGGAGGACAGCTTGCACAAGCCACCCAACGGTGGTTGATGCCTTTGATGGCAACAGACTGTCCTTGTACGTGGTGAATAACCAGCCCGTTGGGAACCCCAAGAGGAAGGTATGATGAGTGCAGCAGCAAGTTTTCCCTCAGTTTAAGAAACCAAGGTTTATCGAACAGGAGAGGAGAGACAATGACGACTGAAGGTGTTGTGGAACCTGCACACACACAAACAAATACTTTGTTCCCAACTTGCGATGAGGTTGTCAATCTCACCGGTTTGCTTGAAACAAAGGTTATGAGTGTATCGAGTGGAAAATAGTAGAGTATGCGAGTAAAGTAAACAGTGCGGGAAAAGTAAACAGGTGATTGCAATATGATTAAAATAGGACCGGGGTCCACAGTTCACTAGTGGTGTCTCTCCATAGATAAAATAACATGCTGGGTAAACAAATTACAGTTGGGCAATTGATAGAATAAAGATAACGTGATATGTCAAGAAGATCACTATGAGATTTACTCTGGGCATTACAACAAAATACATAGACCGCCATCCAACTGCATCTATGACTAATAATCCACTCCCGGGGATATCATCCGAACACCCTAGAAGTATTAAGTTGCGAACAACAGATAATTGCATTAAGCAAAGTGTGTAATGTAAACAAAGCATATGCCCTTGAGCATATGAATGTTGTTTTCTCCCTAGTAGCAACAGCACATCTACCACCTTAGAGGTTTCTGTCACTCCCCCAGGTGAAATAGAGACATGAACTGTAACAACTCGAGAAATTGTAATCCACTTCTTATTAATTAAAAGACCAAATTCTGGACCCAGATAAAACTTTTTATCTATTATTTTATGCATACATGTATTTTCTTTTATATGTATTTCATGATTTCATGTGTGTTTCTTTTGGTTGTGAAATAGTTAGTTAATTCTAAGTTAACCAACAGAAGCAAATGAGAAAGATTATAAGAATCAAAGAAACCAGAAATAAAAATAAGAAAGAAAAAGAGAAGATTAAGATGATCTAGAAATTGTTATTGACTACACCACTTTGAGCCCTTAGATTAAGAAATCTGTAAACCACCTTCATGTTTGGCCAGTTAGTTGAGCTTAACCAAGTTACAAACTTACTCAACCAACAAGATTCTACTCAAAACTCAAATTAGAGCATCACTCAAACTTCAACCAAAGTTTGAATCTGAAACAGTGACCATACCCAATTTTGAAATATAAACTTCTGCAAAACTGAACCATCCTTGGTAACAGAAATATATTTGGAAACCTTGGTCAATATGTTGATCACCCAAAGTGGAAAATTTCAAAATTTCAAATTTCAAACTCTTGCGGGCATTTCGTCGAACACTGGCAGAGAAAATCAAACCAAATCTGAGTTCACTGTGTTGATCACTGTGCTTGCTCGCCCAAGCGCTGTAGCCATGCTCCTGGGAGACGCCGCGGTCGAGCCCAGCGCCCCCAGCCCCGACCCAAGCCAGGAGAAGCGGAGGGAAGAAGAGGTTTGCGCCCAGGGCCCCCTCCCAGTCATCTTCTTCTCTGCGCGATGCCGACCGCCCTGCCCTCGCCAGAGCAGACCCACAGCACCCCGCAGCCGAGCCGACACCCTCCCAGCACACCCCCGAGGCCGCCGTGACCGGAGCGAGCTCCAAACGCCGCCAGGACCCCCGTACTGGCCACCCTCTGGTCGCCTTGCTCCCGGCCTCCCGAGGCTATAAAAACCCCCGTCGACGCTCCCAGAAGACACACACCACCACCGCAACCAACCCCAGCTCTTCTCTCTTCCTCTCTCCATCGGAAGAATCCGATCTCTGCACGGGAGCGCCGCCGCGTTCGGGAAGATTCCGGCCACCATAGGAGCCGCTGCTGGTGCAAGGTGGAGGAGTTGAGCAACCGCGGCCGATCTGCGTCATCACCGCCAAGCTCTACATCCCCTACGACACTCCCTCGCCGTCGAACACTCTTCACTGCAACGCCGGTGATCCTCTGGCCTGTTCCGCGGAGACGACGACGGTGCGCCGTTGGATCTTGATCCAACGGGAGCGTACCGGTTCGGGATTCTAATTAGGTCTGATGAGTAGGCCCCACCTGTCAGCACCGTTTTTATTTCTCCCGCCGTGCGAATCGTTTTCTGGGCCGGCCCGTTCGGGTTCTGTTCAGATTCGGCCCAGCTAGTTTAGATTCGGTCCGTTTCACTTTTATTTATTCTCCCGCCTTTTTCAATTAATTTGAATATGATTCAGATATGTTTTTCAAACTAAAATTCCAAGAGATTTACAAATCCATTTCTAGCAAATAAATATGCGTTGGAAAGCTTGTGAAATCCTCTACACAGTAGAACCGGTGAGAATTCAAAATAAGTTAGGAATTTAATTAGATATGAATAGTGTGACCATAGCTTTGTTAACCATAGAATATTTCTATAAAATTATTTAAGCCTCCATAAATCATGAAATTTAAATTGTGAACTCACCAATGACATTCCTTACTGTTAGTCAACCCCAATCAACTTCAAACCCTAATAGTGTTATCAATTAGACCCTAACCCCACCCTAGTTAGTAACATAAAATGATAGAGTTCTATTGCACACTTAGAATTAACTTGCCCTCTTACCAATTCACTTAGTTGATCCCTCCCACTTGAACTAGTATTAGTACCCCTAAACCAATACCAATGCTTAGCAAGTGAACAACCGATGACACTTAGTAGAAAATCTAACTTGCACACTTGAAGAAAATTTAGAAGAAAAACTTACCATCCAACACCATAAAATGCAACATGAATGCTTTTATTAACAAACAAAGATGTGTGCTTGGTGTGTGGTTAAGCATTGTGTAGTGATTGTGTGCTTTGTGTTTATTCGTTATTAGACGCTAGTGTTGCCGAGGAGGATATTGGAGGGGATTATTATCAAGAAGAAGAAGAATACCCCGGACACTTTGCCAACCAAGGCAAGCCATCTTTTGATTCATACTCCCAATGCCTAGTTTTAATATTGCATTCTACTGGTTTTTAAGTAAATTGCATGATTGAATTGCTAGAGTAGAATGATAGAAGTATAGTGATCTCTTGCTTAACAAGAGCATCAAGCTGAGTTTATCCAATCATAATTAGTGGTATCATCACTCAATGTAGTTGCTTAGTCGCTAATAATATTGAGGCCATCTATAAGGGGACTTTATTGGAAAAGTGGTGACTTGAATTTGAAACTTGAATTGGAGATTGCTCATATATAATGGCTTTATGAAAAAAATTAATCTTGACTAAGAACTATGAAATGTATTTCTCAATGACAACGAGTGATGTACTATGGGAGCCAACCATACCGTACGACCACATTACCCCTATATGGGAAGGGGCTTAGTCCGTAGCTTGTTTATCTTAGTATGGGAGGCCTTGTATCAAATAGTTATGGAATGACACCGTGCGCGGCTACTTCTGAACCAGGTGGATTTCCACTAACCCGGCACTCCGGGATGGCCAGAACTAGAGGCACCGGAGCGGGGATTCCGTATCCCGGGCTCTAGGGAAGGATCCTATACTAGGGTGAGCAAGTGAAAGAGTTTGTTTGATTATCTGAACCCCGCATACTTGTGTATGACGATCCGTGGATTTCTCCCGGTAGATGTATCGAATCTTGTGGGTAAAGTGTACCCCTCTGCAGAGGTTTTCAAACTATTCGAATAGCCGAGTCCGCGGTTATGGACAGTTGGCAAGCTGTACTTGACTTTTGTCAGGATAAAAAGGACAATGGTGAACTGGGTGAATGACTTGACTTGAAAATGATGTTGACACACTTGAAGTCCTCTTTAGATTGAACTTAGAGAACTAAACCTCTTTTCTACCAATGAACATTCTTGGGAAATAAAACTAGCCTTTGCAAATAAACTTAGTGCTTAGTCCACTATACCAAACTTGCATACCTACTTCATCATTTCATCTATAAGATGGTTTGCGAGTGCATCCAATGTACTCACGGCTGTGTCCCTGGCTATCAACTTGGCCAGACTATGGGGAAGAATACCAGGAGGAAGGGTATGAAGAAGAGTACCAGAACTAAGCTCGTCTCCATGAGTCGCCATTGCCTGTAGGGTGAAGGCATGGACCCGAAGACGTTATTTCCGCTGCTATATTGTGTTGTAATATGACTTGGTCTATATGACCATTGTATTTGAACCATCGTATTGTAATGTCTATGGAACTGGTTACCAACTACGTTATGTATATCGCAAACAATGGTTCTGGGATTGCGGTGGAATACATAACGGGCACTTCGAATTTGTTATCAAATTTGAGGGTGTTACAAGTTGGTATCAGAGCCAAGGCTGACCTTAGGAGACCTTAGTTAGAATGGGCGTTAAATGAACACTTGATAAAAGCAAAGATCTAAGTAATGGTTGCAAAAATTGCATAGTCTCTCCTCTCTATTTGCAAAGTTTTATACATACTTCAGTTTTTGCCTACTTAAAATTTTGCACACTTGAATTGATCACTAACTTAATCTAATCTAAAATTTTGTAGATGGCCCCGGTATTCGTTGAGCACTACCAGTTGGGCCATGGTGGCAGCCTTTGGTTCGAGCGCGACCTCACCACCCTAACCTTGTTCCTGGATCGTTTGTATCCGGAGTTCAAGGGAGCCGTGCTTAATGAGCACCCGGATGGAGAGCTACGGTGGCTTATCAGGGCCAGTTGCCGTGGCAAGAAGGGGAATTTGGGTTCTCCAAGGATCAAGTTCGAGCTTGTGGAGAACACTTGGGCCGATGGTTTGGTCCGAGCGATGCAGGAGATGCACGCCCGCTTGTGCGGACTGCATGTTGAGGAGGTTCAGGGAGAGCACTTCAGGAACTTTGCTCGGCGTGATGCGGATGGACGCCCCGCAAACATGCCCGAGCAGAATGAGCCGAGTACCTACATCGATCACATGGACTTCTTGCTGTACTCCACTCAGCAGGAGGCCGATCGTGCCCGTACCAAGGCCAACCTTGAGCACTTCGCACTGGTGGAGGCGAGGAGCACGATCAGGATACTTGCGAAGGAGCGCAAGAGCCTTCGTCGCCAGCGCGATGAGAAGGAACAGGACCTTGAGGAGTTGAAGGCTAATGTGGCTGAGCTGACTGCGTACATTGAGAGACTTGAGGATCACCTTGGTGAGGAGGAAGGCATTGACCTCCGCAAGGAGGATAATGCCCTCATCAGTGATGAGGATGACTTCATGGAGGACCTTGATGATCCGGAGGATGGTGGGCACAATGGATTCATTGTGAGTGATGAGGAGGAAGACCCCGAGGAGCCCGCTGTTTAGATTCGAGATCCACGTGTTATCGAGTTATGAGTTCACCTTGAGTCACTTCGTGTAGGTGTGAGTTGTATCCCCCTCTCTAGTAGGCGAGTCGCAATGGTTTAATGTAAACCATTTGTAATGTGTGAACTCGTATGTATGATATGTTTGTTGAGTGTTGAATGAAATATGAATTTGGCTCTTAAGGCCTTAATAAGAAAAAATTGCATCATCCATGTTACCTTTAATCTTAGCAAAAATTAGCTTTTCCCTCTTGTCTTACACACCTTATCTTCAGATGCCGCGAGCACCCCCACCCCCGAACCCGGAAATGGCCGAACTACTAAGGTTGATCATGGAAGACCGGGAAGCAGCCCGAGCTGAGCGCCAAGCTAGCTTGGCCACTCTTCAGCAAATAACCCAGATGGCAATGAACCACAACAATGGCAATGGCAATGGCAATGGTGAAGGAGAAAACCATGGCAATGGAGAGCACCGATCCAAGTTAAGGAGTTTCCAGAACACCAACCCAGCTATCTTCACTAAGTCTGAAGAACCCTTAGATGCCGATGACTGGCTTCGCACTATGGAAAACAACTTGGCCGTCGCCGAAGTTGGTGAAAATGAGAAGGTCTTGTACACCACCCACTATCTTGCTGGAGCCGCAAGAGCTTGGTGGGATAGCACCCGTGCCATGCAAGCCCCAGGGTATGTGATGCCTTGGGAGGAGTTCAAGAGCAAGTTTAGCAAAGCCCATGTTCCTATGGGATTGGTTAAAAGGATGAGAGATGAGTTCAGAAATATGAAGAAGGGTTCCCTATCTGTGGTGGATTACCGTGACAAGTTCTTGACCTTGTCTAGGTATGCCCCAGATGACACCAACACCACTGAGAAGAAGCAAGAAAGGTTTCTGGATGGACTTCATGATGAGATGCAATGTGTCTTGGTCAGCATTCACTTTGCCGACCTGGAGTCATTGGTTGACTCTACCATTCAGATGGAAGGCAAACTCAAGCAAGCTACCGAGAACCGCAAGCGCCGTATGATGTATCAGGGCAACTCGAGCAACTCGCAGAAGCCAAGGGGAAATGCACCTATGGGTTTCGCCCCAAGACCTATGAGGCCGTCTGCACCTGCTCCATGTCCCAACTATCCCAACCGTCCACCCGGCAACAACTTCAATCGTGCACCTTCAAGACCTAGTGGCAACAACTTCAACACCAATACTCCAAGGCCAAATGGCGCCCCTGTGTTACCCAAGCCTGGTGACAAGTCGGGTGTTACCTGTTATGAGTGCGGACTCAAGGGGCACTACTCCAATGAGTGCCCCAAGAAGCTGAATGATGCATCCAAGACCACTGCTCCTGCCCAGCAACAGCGCCGTGTTGGAAATGGCAAGAACTATCCACCAAGGAACCAGCCTCACTCTCGAGGCCGTCTGAATCATATGAATGTTGAAGAAGCCCAGGAAGCAACCGACGTTGTGCTTGGTATGTTCCCTGTTAACTCAGTTCTTGCAAGAGTTCTGTTTGATTCTGGAGCCTCACACTCATTTGTTACCCAATTATTCGTTGATAAAAGTGGACTTCAACCCACACCCTTGAAAGATGTCATGTCTGTGCAAATCCCCGGGTCAGTAACCAAAGCCAGTTGTACCTGCTTGGCAGTGCCCATAGAAATTCATGGAATAGCTTTCTTAGCCAATTTGATAGTGTTGGGAACCAAAGGTTTGGAAGTAGTTCTTGGTATGAATTGGATGTCTTTCCATCAAGGAGTAATAGATTGTGCCAAGAAGACCATCACCATGAGAAGTAGCACTGGAATCATAGTCAAGCATGTGTCCGTAAAACCACCCCAAACCACCCGATGTCATAAGAGTATCTCCGGGCCAGCCATAAAGGAAGTTCCCATCGTCTGTGAATACCTGGATGTGTTTCCCGATGAGCTACCCGGAATGCCACCGGATCGGGAGATTGAGTTTATCATTGAGCTTATCCCCGGAACTGGATCTATAGCCCAACGACCCTATCGCATGAACCCAGCTGAGCTAGTAGAGTTGAAGAAGCAATTGGATGACCTTTTGAGTAAAGGATTGATTCAGCCAAGTTCTTCTGCTTGGAGATCAACCGTTCTGTTTGTGGATAAAAGTGACGGTTCTAGCCGACTGTGCACTGATTATCGCAAGCTAAACGATGTGACCATCAAGAACAAGTATCCTCTCCCAAAGATTGAAGATTTGTTTGACCAATTGACTGGAGCTAGAGTCTTCTCGAAGATAGATCTCCGAACGGGATACCACCAACTGAAGATCCGTGCAACGGATATCCCCAAAACAGCCTTCACTACCCGATACGGATTGTATGAGTACACCGTAATGTCATTTGGATTAACCAATGCCCCTGCTTATTTCATGAACCTCATGAATAAGGTTTTTATGGAGTTCTTGGATAAGTTTGTTGTTGTCTTCATTGATGACATTCTTATCTACTCCAAATCCGAAGAAGAGCATGCAACCCATTTGAGATTAATCTTAGAAACCTTAAGAGAGCATCAGCTGTATGCCAAGTTCAGTAAATGTGAGTTCTGGTTGAAGGAAGTTGGATTCTTAGGCCATGTATTATCTGCGGGAGGAATATCTGTGGACCCCAAGAAGATCAAATCAGTCATGGAATGGGAAGCTCCTACCACTCAAACTGAAGTTAGAGGTTTTCTCGGATTAGCGGGATACTACCGCAAGTTTGTTGAAGGGTTTTCAAGCATTGCCCGGCCAATGACCCAACTGTTGAAGAAAGACAAGAAGTTTGAATGGACCCCTAAGTGTGAAGAAAGTTTTCAAGAGCTCAAGAAGCGATTGGTGACCGCCCCCGTCCTAACCATGCCCGATATCACCAAAAACTTTGATGTCTATTGCGACGCTTCCAAGCTTGGACTTGGTTGTGTATTAATGCAAGAAGGCAAGGTCATAGCTTACCTCTCTCGGCAGCTTTGACCTCATGAAGAAAATTATCCAACCCATGATCTAGAGTTAGCAGCCGTGGTTCTAGCTTTGAAGACTTGGAGGCACTATCTGATGGGCAACCGTTGTGAGATCTACACCGATCACAAGAGTTTGAAGTATATCTTCACCCAGAAGGAGTTGAACATGAGGCAGAGAAGATGGATAGAGTTGATCAAGGATTATGATCTGGAAATTCACTACCACCCCGGCAAGGCCAATGTAGTGGCCGATGCATTGAGTAGGAAGCCGTGTTCGTTGAATATGAGGATCAAAGAAGAGCAACCCATGCTGCACCAAGAGTTTGAAAAATTTGGATTGGAACTAGTCAGTCAAGGATTCTTAGCCAACCTTGAGTTTCAACCCACCTTGATGACCAAATCAAAGAAGCCCAGAAGGGAAATAAAAGTATCGACGGAATCAAGCGCAGAATTAGTTCCGGCAAGGTGCCAGGATTTGAGGAAGATGATCAAGGAGTTCTTTGGTATAAAGGACGTATCTGTGTGCCCGCTGACTCAGAATTGAAGGGAGTTATCATGAAGGAAGCCCATGAGACACCTTACTCCATCCACCCCGGTGGAACTAAGATGTATCAAGATTTGAAGGAACAATTTTGGTGGCATGGAATGAAGCGTGAGATTGCATCGTTTATATCCAAGTGTGATATCTGCCAAAGAGTCAAGGCTGAACATCAACGTCCTGCTGGACTGCTGCAACCTTTGCAAGTTCCGGAATGGAAGTGGGAATCTGTTGGAATGGATTTCATCACTGGATTTCCAAGGTCTAGCCGTGGAAATGACTCTATCTGGGTCATTGTGGATAGACTAACCAAAGTAGCCCACTTTATTCCTGTCAAGACCACTTATAACTCGGGACAGCTAGCAGATCTGTATCTATCCAGAATCGTTAGTTTGCACGGAGTCCCTAAAACCATAGTTTCTGATCGAGGAACCCAATTCACCTCAAGATTTTGGAGAAGCTTACATCAAGCCTTGGGCACCAAATTAGCCTTCAGCACCGCTTACCACCCTCAGACTGATGGACAGACTGAAAGAGTGAATCAAATACTTGAGGACATGTTGAGAGCCTGTGTCCTAGCCTATGGAGCTAAGTGGGAAGATTGTCTGCCTTTCGCGGAGTTTTCCTACAACAACAGTTATCAAGCCAGTTTGCAAATGGCCCCATTTGAAGCTTTGTATGGAAGAAAGTGTCGTACCCCTTTGAATTGGTCAGAAACCGGAGACAGTCAGGTATTTGGACCAGATATTCTGCAAGAAGCCGAGGAGAAAGTCCGCATGATTCGTGATTACCTCAAGGCAGCCCAGTCTAGACAAAAGAGTTATGCCGACAAGAGACGTCGAGAACTGACTTTTAAGAGTGGAGACTTTGTTTATCTTAGAGTATCACCTCTCAAGGGAATGCAGAGATTCCAAGTAAAAGGAAAGCTTGCACCAAGATATATTGGACCCTTCAAGATACTAGACCGCCGAGGAGAAGTGTCTTATCAGTTGGAAATGCCCCCTGAATTGTCTGAAGTGCACGATGTCTTTCACGTGTCTTTACTTCGGAAATGTCTTGAAGTTCCGGAGAAGCCCGAAATCTTCAAGAATATTGATCACCGTTCTGTGGACATCAACACGGATTTGACCTATCGTGAAGTACCTACCCGTATCCTGGAGGAAGCTTATCGAACCACTCGAACCCGAAGCATCAAGTTTCTGAAGGTTCAGTGGAGTAATCACACCAAAGATGAAGCTACTGGGAACGAGAAGATTACCTACAGAAAGAGTTTCCCAATCTTTTCAGTTCTTAATTAGTGAATCTCGGGGACGAGATTCTTTTTAAGGGGGGAAGCTTGTAACAACTCAGAAATTGTAATCCACTTCTTATTAATTAGAAGACCAAATTCTGGACCCAGATAAAACTTTTTATCTATTATTTTATGCATACATGTATTTTCTTTTATATGTATTTCATGATTTCATGTGTGTTTCTTTTGGTTGTGAAATAGTTAGTTAATTCTAAGTTAACCAACAGAAGCAAATGAGAAAGATTATAAGAATCAAAGAAACCAGAAATAAAAATAAGAAAGAAAAAGAGAAGATTAAGATGATCTAGAAATTGTTATTGACTACACCACTTTGAGCCCTTAGATTAAGAAATCTATAAACCACCTTCATGTTTGGCCAGTTAGTTGAGCTTAACCAAGTTACAAACTTACTCAACCAATAAGATTCTACTCAAAACTCAAATTAGAGCATCACTCAAACTTCAACCAAAGTTTGAATCTGAAACAGTGACCATACCCAATTTTGAAATATAAACTTCTGCAAAACTGAACCATCCTTGGTAACAAAAATATATTTGGAAACCTTGGTCAATATGTTGATCACCCAAAGTGGAAAATTTCAAAATTTCAAATTTCAAACTCTTGCGGGCATTTCGTCGAACACTGGCAGAGAAAATCAAACCAAATCTGAGTTCACTGTGTTGATCACTGTGCTTGCTCGCCCAAGCGTTGTAGCCATGCTCCTGGGAGATGCCGCGGTCGAGCCCAGCGCCCCCAGCCCCGACCCAAGCCAGGAGAAGCGGAGGGAAGAAGAGGTTTGCGCCCAGGGCCCCCTCCCAGTCATCTTCTTCTCTGCGCGATGCCGACCGCCTTGCCCTCGCCAGAGCAGACCCACAGCACCCCGCAGCCGAGCCGACACCCTCCCAGCACACCCCCGAGGCCGCCGTGACCGGAGCGAGCTCCAAACGCCGCCAGGACCCCCGTACTGGCCACCCTCTGGTCGCCTTGCTCCCGGCCTCCCGAGGCTATAAAAACCCCCGTCGACGCTCCCAGAAGACACACACCACCACCGCAACCAACCCCAGCTCTTCTCTCTTCCTCTCTCCATCGGAAGCATCCGATCTCTGCACGGGAGCGCCGCCACGTTCGAGAAGATTCCGGCCACCATAGGAGCCGCTGCTGGTGCAAGGTGGAGGAGTTGAGCAACCGCGGCCGATCTGCGTCATCACCGCCAAGCTCTGCATCCCCTACGACACTCCCTCGCCGTCGAACACTCTTCACTGCAACGCCGGTGAGCCTCTGGCCTGTTCCGCGGAGACGACGACGGTGCGCCGTTGGATCTTGATCCAACGGGAGCGTACCGGTTCGGGATTCTAATTAGGTCTGACGAGTAGGCCCCACCTGTCAGCACCGTTTTTATTTCTCCCGCCGTGCGAATCGTTTTCTGGGCCGGCCCATTCGGGTTCTGTTCAGATTCGGCCCAGCTAGTTTAGATTCGGTCCGTTTCACTTTTATTTATTCTCCCGCCTTTTTCAATTAATTTGAATATGATTCAGATATGTTTTTCAAACTAAAATTCCAAGAGATTTACAAATCCATTTCTAGCAAATAAATATGCGTTGGAAAGCTTGTGAAATCCTCTACACAGTAGAACCAGTGAGAATTCAAAATAAGTTAGGAATTTAATTAGATATGAATAGTGTGACCATAGCTTTGTTAACCATAGAATATTTCTATAAAATTATTTAAGCCTCCATAAATCATGAAATTTAAATTGTGAACTCACCAATGACATTCCTTACTGTTAGTCAACCCCAATCAACTTCAAACCCTAATAGTGTTATCAATTAGACCCTAACCCCACCCTAGTTAGTAACATAAAATGATAGAGTTCTATTGCAAACTTAGAATTAACTTGCCCTCTTACCAATTCACTTAGTTGATCCCTCCCACTTGAACTAGTATTAGTACCCCTAAACCAATACCAATGCTTAGCAAGTGAACAACCGATGACACTTAGTAGAAAATCTAACTTGCACACTTGAAGAAAATTTAGAAGAAAAACTTACCATCCAACACCATAAAATGCAACATGAATGCTTTTATTAACAAACAAAGATGTGTGCTTGGTGTGTGGTTAAGCATTGTGTAGTGATTGTGTGCTTTGTGTTTATTCGTTATTAGACGCTAGTGTTGCCGAGGAGGATATTGGAGGGGATTATTATCAAGAAGAAGAAGAATACCCCGGACACTTTGCCAACCAAGGCAAGCCATCTTTTGATTCATACTCCCAATGCCTAGTTTTAATATTGCATTCTACTGGTTTTTAAGTAAATTGCATGATTGAATTGCTAGAGTAGAATGATAGAAGTATAGTGATCTCTTGCTTAACAAGAGCATCAAGCTGAGTTTATCCAATCATAATTAGTGGTATCATCACTCAATGTAGTTGCTTAGTCGCTAATAATATTGAGGCCATCTATAAGGGGACTTTATTGGAAAAGTGGTGACTTGAATTTGAAACTTGAATTGGAGATTGCTCATATATAATGGCTTTATGAAAGAAATTAATCTTGACTAAGAACTATGAAATGTATTTCTCAATGACAACGAGTGATGTACTATGGGAGCCAACCATACCGTACGACCACATTACCCCTATATGGGAAGGGGCTTAGTCCGTAGCTTGTTTATCTTAGTATGGAAGGCCTTGTATCAAATAGTTATGGAAGGACACCGTGCGCGGCTACTTCTGAACCAGGTGGATTTCCACTAACCCGGCACTCCGGGATGGCTAGAACTAGAGGCACCGGAGCGGGGATTCCGTATCCCGGGCTCTAGGGAAGGATCCTATACTAGGGTGAGCAAGTGAAAGAGTTTGTTTGATTATCTGAACCCCGCATACTTGTGTATGACGATCCGTGGATTTCTCCCGGCAGATGTATCGAATCTTGTGGGTAAAGTGTACCCCTCTGCAGAGGTTTTCAACCTATTCGAATAGCCGAGTCCGCGGTTATGGACAGTTGGCAAGCTGTACTTGACTTTTGTCAGGATAAAAAGGACAATGGTGAACTGGGTGAATGACTTGACTTGAAAATGATGTTGACACACTTGAAGTCCTCTTTATATTGAACTTAGAGAACTAAACCTCTTTTCTACCAATGAACATTCTTGGGAAATAAAACTAGCCTTTGCAAATAAACTTAGTGCTTAGTCCACTATACCAAACTTGCATACCTACTTCATCATTTCATCTATAAGATGGTTTGCGAGTGCATCCAATGTACTCACGGCTGTGTCCCTGGCTATCAACTTGGCCAGACTATGGGGAAGAATACCAGGAGGAAGGGTATGAAGAAGAGTACCAGAACTAAGCTCGTCTCCATGAGTCGCCATTGCCTGTAGGGTGAAGGCATGGACCCAAAGACGTTATTTCCGCTGCTATATTGTGTTGTAATATGACTTGGTCTATATGACCATTGTATTTGAACCATCGTATTGTAATGTCTATGGAACTGGTTACCAACTACGTTATGTATATCGCAAACAATGGTTCTGGGATTGCGGTGGAATACATAACGGGCACTTCGAATTTGTTATCAAATTTGAGGGTGTTACATGAACCCACTATCGAGCATAAATACCCCCTCTTGGAGTCACTAGCAACTACTCGGCCAAGATAGCTACTAACAACGGAGAGCATGCAAGATCATAAACAACTTAGAGATAACAAAAGATATAATTCAGTACAGCAACTTAATCATAAACACCAATATTCATCGGATCCCAACAAACCAACATCATAGAATTACATAAGGGTGATCTCAATCATGTAGGGCAGCTCATGAGATCTAAACATGAAGCACATGGTGGAGAAGACAACCATCTAGCTACTTCTATGGACCCATAGTCCAAGGTAGACTACTCACTCATCGCTCCGGAGGCAAGCATGGCGATGAAGAAGACCTCCAGTGGCGATTCCCCTCTCCGGCAGGGTGCCGGGAAGAGCTTCTGGACCCTCCCGATCTTCGGGTCGACGGCGGCGGCATATCGCGATGTATTCTGGAAATCTGATCGGGCCCTTAGGTTTTTCTCGTCCGGGGGTCTTTATAGGCGAAGGGGCGATGTCAGAGGTGGAGCCAGGGGCTCTCACATAGGGGTGGCGCGGCCAGGGGCCAGGCCGCGTCGCCCCCTTGTGTGGGGCCCTGGTGGCCCCTCTCCGTCACTCCTTCGGATCTCTGGAAGCTTCCGGGAAAAATAAGACTTCAGGAACTTGTTTCGTCCAATTCCGAGAATATTTCCTGTGTATCACTTCTGAAACACAAAAACAGCAGAAAACAGGAAACTGGCACTGTGGCACTTCGTTAATAGGTTAGTTCCGGAAAATGCATAAAAGTGCCACTAAGTGTAACGAAACAATAGGCAAATGGTGTAAAACAAGCATGGAGCATCAAAAATTATAGATACGTTTGAGACGTATCAAGCATCCCCAAGCTTAACTCCTGCTCGTCCTCGAGTAGGTAAGTGATAACAAAA
Source organism: Dactylis glomerata (assembly GCA_007115705.1). NCBI lineage: Eukaryota > Viridiplantae > Streptophyta > Magnoliopsida > Poales > Poaceae > Dactylis > Dactylis glomerata. Next base: position 2,216,090 of record QXEO01000389.1, on the reverse strand, counting down.
GAATAATTTTTGAGGTGACATGCACCTACACAATCTTGATCATATATGTAAGCATTGGTGAGCTGGGATCAATAGAACTTAAAACATGGGCATGAAAGATATAATCATGACAATAAGAACTTAGCAACCATGTTGTAAACATGTAAATGAACACAAATAAAAGATCATGATAATGAAACAATGAAAGTCAAACGTGTGTTCAAATCATAAGGAAAAACATACAAAAGGTTTTCAGCTTGTCCTTCAAAGAGAGCAAAACATAAATGCATAGGACACCTCAAAGTTTAAGAGGGCGACTAGATACAAATAATTTAAGAACAAGTGAAACCAATCATCATGAATCAATCAATGAACTTTGGGACAATGCATATCACACTAAGAATGACAACTATGCTCTCTTAATGGTGCATAAAGAAAGAAGGTGGTGACTCAACATAAAAGTAAAAGAAAGGCCCTTCGCAGAGGGAAGCAGTGATTGCAAGTTTTATAACCTTCAAAAATTATGGTACTTACCGGCTTTGATCTCTCATTGCCCCCATCATAAGCATCTTGAATGGTTAAAGTTAATGCGAGAACAATTATGATGCATATGCTTGACAAATCATAAGTTGAAAACCTCGTGTCCCGTGAATACGAGTACCCAAACCTCATGCTACTTTACTTAGAGTCCCAAGCAAGGCTCTTGTCATTGTAAGTATATGCATATCATTGAGAACCGCCAATGGGGTGCCTCCGTGCCCGATGACATGGAACAAGCCCACACCAAAATGACAGGACAAGCAGACAATGAACACCTCGACATCTCTTTTATTTGCTATATTGTTTAGCTTTTTATTGTGAGATGCGTCGTCGAATGTTCACCATGGGTATGCTGCAAATTTCCACCATGAATTATGCATGGCTTAGATTGGCGGCCCGGCGTTTCCCTAACACATATAAAAACTCCATGATCCTCACAAGATTCCCAATTCATTTCACACCGCGGGCATCCATAAACAAAAGATCACGATATCAAGTCAAATAAGAAGTGCAATGTTGAAAGCTTGCCCATGACTGCATGGCTGGGCTAGAATCCAACTTACAACTTGCAAGCATAACAACTCAACATAAAAGACCACAATGTCAAATTTTTAAGAACAGGAAAAAGTAAAGTGTGCCTTCCGGTTCGTGAGAGCTTTACTGACCGAATTTCGCATAACACTGGTAAGAGTTTAATTTGAAGAGAAAATAAAAGCAAGTCAAATTTACTTGGAATAGCAAATTGCTAGTAGGTATGTATGGTGGACACTTTGGCAAACTTTGGCTTTTGGGAGTTGGATGCACGAGTAGAGCTCATACTCAGTACAAGGCGAGGGCTAGCAAAAGACTGGGAGCGACCAACTAAGAGAGCAATAATGGCCATAATTATGCAAAGCGACAAAGCGACATTAAAAGAAGCATAAGATGGCATCAAAAGTCAAAAACTAAATGATCATGAAGGCTAATGGCGACTTTGTAAGAGTCTAACATGTGTGAGCATGCGCCAAGTCAACCCAAATAAAGCATCAAGGAGAAAACCAAAATAATGCTTCCATACAATAAAAACAACGCATGATTTTTTCAAAGGCTCATTAAGCAATCTCAGTTATTTGAGACAAGTCATGCTACAGCAAAACCACTAAGCATACTATCAAAAAGACATCAAGCATGACATGAAAAAGCCTAAGCCGCAGTCTACACAAGCTCCTTCTTGTACCACTATTTTGCACAAAGCTTTTTCTCTTTTCCAACACCATTTGAAATTTTTATAAACACCTCTTTTGATGAAAACCAATAAAGATCAGAGGCAAAAATACACCTTGATGAAAAGATATGTCAAGATCTGAATGCATATCAAGGCGAAAACGAAAACCAAAAGCAGTAGCAGAAAAAGTAGAACGCTCGATTTTTAATAAGAGTGAAAACTAGAGCGTTCTTTGCAAATGAAAACGAGTACATCTCCTCCAAAGGAAATTTTGTTGGGGTCCAACCATTTATTGCAGCAAACAAACAAACTAAACCAACTAAGAAAACTAAAACAACTGACGCTCCAAGAAAAACACATAGTGCATGAAGCAATAAAAATATAGTGTTTTGAAAGGTGACCTAATTTTTGCCGATGAAGAAGGGGTGCCTCGGGGGCATCCCCAAGCTTTGACGCTTGTACTTCTTGGATATTTCTTGGGGTGATGCATGGGCATCCCCAAGCTTGAGCTTTTGTCCATTCTTCAACTCATCTCATCATTCTCCAATCCCTACACTTGAAAACTTCCTTCATACAAAACTAAACACAATTCTATTAGCAACATTAGTGTAAGCGTAAAATATATTCAACCTCTTTTAGCTTCAGGTTTCAACCCAAAACCACCACATATAAAGTATATACTACTGTAGCAACTTCCACAAGAGTTCCATGATCAAAAAGAACTCAAAAGAAAGCAATAAAGTGGCAAAAACAAATATTGGCAGAAATCTGTCAAAACTGGACAGCTGACAAAGGACGAATTTTTGAGGGATTTTCTGTTGCTCAAATCAAAAAGTGTTCAACTAAGAAAAGTTTGGATATAACCTGGGGCATATGCACAAGAAATCGAAGGTCCAAAAGATAAACAGAGAATTTTCACGAATTTTTACGGTGCAGCACCGAAAACAGTTTCAGAACAGCAACAACCCCAAATCTTTACCTCACTCAAATTAGAGGCTTCTCTTGGCACAAAAACGAAATAAACAAGATAAGGAGCGGTCATTACAGTAGTAATGACTTCCAAGACTCAAATAAAAGAAAAAGTACTAAAAAGAAAACATTGGGTTATCTCCCAAGAGTGCTTTTCTTTAACGCCTTTGAGCTAGGCGCAGAAAATTGCGAATCAAGTAATAATGAAAGGGGGATCAGGATCCACAATAGGGATAAAGGAACGAATACTGTCCAATTGAGGTTTTGCATATCCCTTGAAATCACGCTTTGGTACACTATTTTCATCAAAAAGATTTTCAGGACAAATCCAATTAGTATTAGCTACCAAGGAATTATGAATTCCTACAAGCTTACAAGGTATTGGCAATTTAGATTCTTCATTGGGTGTACCAACGACTTCAACAGGCGAGCCAAGCTTATTAAATTTGTTAAAAACTTTCCTAGCTTCAATTGCAACATCTCTAAATTCTGTGCGCAAAGTTTCTAAGATAAAAGCTTTCTTCTCGGGATCCTCAATTTCATGAAGTTCAAGGAACATATATTGCATAAAAGGATTTAGACTAGCAAACCTAGCTTCTAACATGTGAACTAAATGAGCAGAGGCAACTTCATAGCTAGGAGCTAACTCAACCAAAGACTTTTCCTCAACTTCCTTATGCATACTAATGTGATTAAAGAACTCCTCAATGTTACTTTTGCCAATAATCGAACCACTACCTACTGAGAGGTCCTCCAGAACGAACTTAGGAAACAACATGATAAACTAAAGTAAAGTAAAAACAACTACCAAGGATTCTAAATTTTTTTTGGGTTTTTGATAAAAAGCAATGCAGGTAAAATAAAATAAAGTAAAGCAAAACAAATAACAAAGTAAAGAATGTGTGTGCGAAGAACTCCCCTCGCAGAAGTCTTCTCTTCCTCCCCGGCAACGGTGCCAGAAAAAATGCTGATGCCTTTGATGGCAACAGACTGTCCTTGTACGTGGTGAATAACCAGCCCGTTGGGAACCCCAAGAGGAAGGTATGATGAGTGCAGCAGCAAGTTTTCCCTCAGTTTAAGAAACCAAGGTTTATCGAACAGGAGAGACAATGACGACTGAAGGTGTTGCGGAACCTACACACACACAAACAAATACTTTGTTCCCAACTTGCGATGAGGTTGTCAATCTCACCGGTTTGCTTGAAACAAAGGTTATGAGTGTATCGAGTGGAAAACAGTAGAGTATGCGAGTAAAGTAAACAGTGCGGGAAAAGTAAACAGGTGATTGCAATATGATTAAAATAGGACCGGGGTCCACAGTTCACTAGTGGTGTCTCTCCATAGATAAAATAACATGCTGGGTAAACAAATTACAGTTGGGCAATTGATAGAATAAAGATAACGTGATATGTCAAGAAGATCACTATGAGATTTACTCTGGGCATTACAACAAAATACATAGACCGACATCCAACTGCATCTATGACTAATAATCCACTCTCGGGGATATCATCTGAACACCCTAGAAGTATTAAGTTGCGAACAACAGATAATTGCATTAAGCAAAGTGTGTAATGTAAACAAAGCATATGCCCTTGAGCATATGAATGTTGTTTTATCCCTAGTAGCAACAGCACATCTACCACCTTAGAGGAATCTGTCACTCCCCCAGGTGAAATAGAGACATGAACCCACTATCGAGCATATATACCCCCTCTTGGAGTCACTAGCAACTACTCGGCCAAGATAGCTACTAACAACGGAGAGCATGCAAGATCATAAACAACTTAGAGATAACAAAAGATATAATTCAGTACAGCAACTTAATCATAAACACCAATATTCATCGGATCCCAACAAACCAACATCATAGAATTACATAAGGGTGATCTCAATCATGTAGGGCAGCTCATGAGATCTAAACATGAAGCACATGGTGGAGAAGACAACCATCTAGCTACTGCTATGGACCCATAGTCCAAGGTAGACTACTCACTCATCACTCCGGAGGCAAGCATGGCGATGAAGAAGACCTCCGGTGGCGATTCCCCTCTCCGGCAGGGTGCCGGGAAGAGCTTCTGGACCCTCCCGATCTTCGGGTCGACGGCGGCGGCGTATCGCGATGTATTCTGGAAATCTGATCGGGCCCTTAGGTTTTTCTCATCCGGGGGTCTTTATAGGCGAAGGGGCGATGTCAGAGGTGGAGCCAGGGGCTCTCACACAGGGGTGGCGCGGCCAGGGGCCAGGCCGCGCCGCCCCCTTGTGTGGGGCCCTGGTGGCCCCTCTCCGTCACTCCTTCAGATCTCTGGAAGCTTCCGGGAAAAATAAGACTTCAGGAACTTGTTTCGTCCAATTCCGAGAATATTTCCTGTGTATCACTTCTGAAACACAAAAACAGTAGAAAACAGGAAACTGGCACTGTGGCACTTCGTTAATAGGTTAGTTCTGGAAAATGCATAAAAGTGCCACTAAGTGTAACGAAACAATAGGCAAATGGTGTAAAACAAGCATGGAGCATCAAAAATTATAGATACGTTTGAGACGTATCAGTGGTCCTCAAATGGACGGCTACCGGTGGCCTGGGTGACCTTGGGGAGAGGTGGAACAAGGGCCTCTTTTTTGGGCGGTTGGGGCAGCAAGTGGGCGCCGGCGGCGGCCGTGGTGGTGCTGGAGAGGGGAAAGGAGGAGGTCGCGAGAGGGAGGTCAATAGAGGGGAGGGGGGGGGGGAATGCCTCGGTGCCTCTGTCGGCTGGGCCCGGGGCAGACAAGAGGGACGTGCGGGAGGACGCGCGCGTTGTCCGGGCCGACGCATTTCGGACCCAAATCTGAGGCTAAAATGGATGCGCGCGGACGCGTTCAGACAATGTTGTCTGTTTGGATCGTCCAATTGAGCCGAGTGTTTTGTCCGCGCGGACAAGTTCGGACGCGCGATGTCTGTTTGGGTCGGTCCGCTGGAAATGCCCTAAGAGCATGTATATTAGTATAGATGGCTGGTGTCTATAACACATATCCAGGTCACCTATAGACACATCTATAGACAGCATCTACAATAGGGTATTTATTTACTTGCCTACAATGCCTCAACAGCCCATGATATGTGGAAGGGGAAATTTTAGTTCCGTGCGATCCATTCGGCCCACGATCTGAGACGCCCTCCAAGCAGCGATTAGGGCATGTACAACAGTTAAGACGACTGTTGTCTGTAGTATTCAGCCACATCATTTATAGATAGCACGATGAACATCGTGTACAACGGCTGTGTCTTTTTGGCTGACTGTTGTTGTAGTATAAAGTAAAAGAGACAAAGGAAGAGACACAAATGAGACTCTTGTATTATTGCATTGTGTGGAATCCACTTATATACAGGGTGAAGGGGTGTGTTGGGGAGACACCTTTTCCCCAACAGACACCTCCTGGGAGGCATCCCTCCCATATACAATTGATCACATGTTTATTTCTCAACACTCCCCCTTGATCAATTTATCATCTATTGCAATCCAAAAACTCCTTCTAAAAAACCCCGTGGGAAAAATTAAGGAGAAACATTATAACGATATGCCATCGAAAACTCCTTCAAAAACCCTGTGGGAAAAATATAAGGAGAAAGCATATGACATATGTCCACACTTGTATTTGTATTGTCTCATTAAAAACCTTGTATGATAAACCTTAGGGAAAACTCATAAAGGGAAAAAGAGTACAATATCAGTGATCCGGAAATCATCAACGAGTTATAACTTGGGATTTTACTCCCCTTGAACAGTGCAAACCTCAAGGTTATCCCATACCAATTCCACGAACCTAATTCTGGAATATAAACATTGGTAGAGATATTGTGAATGTCACAATAGGTTGTTTGCAAATTATCCTCTTACATTTCTGTAATTCATGAGGATGAATACAACTCGTAAGCAATACAAGTGACATTATCTCGGTAGATAACAATAACCTCCACATGATTTCACATGTGACCAATCATTCTGCAAAGCCATGCACATCTTGTGATGCTTTAAATAATTACCACAGAGTGATCATCGGAAGGACTCATTTAGAGTCTATTCAGAAGAATTTCTTCAGAATACTCTTCCAGTAAATCCAGTCTTTGATATGGCACCGTTGGGATCACATAGCCACTATCGTATATCACACCATGGTCTGATCTTGATTTTCATGATAGAATTAATCAAGACATTTTTGTGCCTTGGACATATCTAAGAATATTCCATACAAAAATCTTATACCCTTTGAGGAATTGCACTCTCAATAAATTGCCAGCAACTATAATGTCAGGCCTGATGTATTCTGCAAGATAATTGAGTGCTCTGATGGTGTTTAGATATAGAACTTCATGTCCAGCTATCATGCCACCATTTCCCCTACCTATAAAAGGATTTGTATCCCAATATTAGGTATAATATGACCTTATGTGTCACTGATGTCATATACACATATTGAACAACTCCAATATTTCTAGATATATGAAGACCGATAGACATCTATTCCTGGGGGAATATGCTTCAAGTTACAAACTTAAGCACAATTTGGTTTGCCCAAACCTCCATCTTAAAATGATTGTATGTATCCATATGTCGTTTAGACATCGATGATAAGATCATCAACACCACACATATGATGTAAAATCCAATTAAGGATTTCTTTGTGAATACACATCAATAATCATCAATATTAGAGTTATCCTTATCAAGGAAGAACTTACTTAGTCGGTCGTACCACACAATTCTCCGACTACTTCAAGTCATAAAATGACTTCAAAAGTTCCACACAATCATGTTGCGATTTTCTTTGGATTCATAATATTGAGTCCTTCAGCGACTCAAATATGCATATCCGAACTAAACAACCCATGTGAGTATGTAGCTACTACACACATCAACCACATGGATCTGTACTGCCAATGACATTTTTTATCAAAACATAATTCCACTCATACCTTAGAAAGTATGCGACATCGTAATCGATGTCAGGTCTCTGCGGAAACCCTTATGCTACAAGTCTTGCTTTTCTCACCACCTCATTTATTTTCGTTTCCAAACGAAAAATCAATTATCTTCCCTACGAAAGATACTTATGAGGAGTAGGTTTTACAATTGTAAACACCTCTCTTTTGATGAGCGAGCTCTACTCTTCTTCAGTTGCTTCCTTTCATTTGAACCAATATAAGTGCAACAACACTTTCCATGGATTTTGGTTCAGGGCCCAAAAGGATTTTAGAAATTCTCAAGAAGAAATATATGTCAAAATATGTAGACTTTATCATATACAATTCTCATGAATCAATATCCTTTGTGGAATTCTATAACCTCTTAACTCCTTGTGATTTCCCACAACAACGGAGTAAGGTGTTCCGATCTCCTAACACTTAAACTTTTGTGCACATTTGTGTTGGGATATGGATGATACACATCCATCTTTTGTCACTCAACTCAAGGTTGACTCAAATTTACTGACTGAGGAGACCATCTACTTTGTTTCAACAGAAACATATGAGAACTTAGTCTCAAGTAACCAGAATTCTCCCCCTGTTGCTCTCATTTGGGGGCACGAGTGGTTTATTAGGTACCTCCACTCGTTCTGGTACTTGACCAAAGTGACACCTTTGTCATCAGTAAATAATTTGGCAGATTATTTGCAACATTCTGCAAATTTCTCATAACCTAAACCTCCAGTTCAGATTCTTAAGTACATGGACAAAATGTCTATGACATTTCTTATCCATTCAATGGCATTTTTTGTAGTACTCATCTCCCCCTAATGCCAGAGAATGTCTTTATTGCATATAGCAATCAGCATACGGGCTACAGTAACTCCCTTGTTCGGGTTAAGGTATTCGACGGATTAACAATCATACCACAGTTATTCCTCACATAGATCCCAAATATATGTGAAGCCCTATGATGTATGCTGGGGTGGTGATTTCGGTATGCAACCGAATTACCGCAGATGGGAAATACTTCACTAATTTCCATGTACAAATTGCAAGAGGATACAGTATTATGTGCATTTGATCTCAATTAAACCAAATATGTGGCGTGCGAAACCATATTTACCACCAACAAAATGTTGGCAAATCACAATTCTGTAACATTGGCCATGCAATTTTCACCCTCTTTAATAAGAAATCTAGCCAGACAATTTTGGGTATGTACACATACTGAATTTAACCATTGAATGGTTGTGAATCAAATTCAACAACAGTTCCATTCCATGGTATTATCCCATGTTAGAATACTTTGCTCCAAATATGTCAATTTGAGCACTCAATTCAGTAAACACATGGTTTTGTGTGAATGATACACACCTAAGACCATCTTCTATCTTCTAGACGTGTCTAGTAAAACCATGAAGTACCAACATAACCCATACATGGTTGAGTAATCCACATATATTCTTGAATGCTTTCAAGAATAATGTCTGGCTCATTTCAAATTTTAAGGTGAGAGTGCCTTAAAATTATTTCCCCTATGGCACGTGCAGTGCTCATAAAAATCGCATGATTATTGGGAATATTGCAACTTTTAAGTTGTGGCCAATGGAATTGTCAATAATTTCCATGTGTCATAATGACAAAGGATGGCAAATTATTTTGTACGCAACAAGATTGAGTATGAACTGATTCATACACTCAATTTTCTCAACAATCATGTCCGAGGGACAAGATGCTACAAATTATACTACATGTAGTAGTACAATTATAGGCTCATGATATTATGGGATAACCAGGAGACTACATGAGTCCTCCAAAATATCTTGGGAATAACCATCCACAAGTGTATCATCAAAGTAGAGGAGTCATTTTACATCTACATACCAGAATAATTTCTAGTTGTTCCTTTTGAAGTTGAACTTCAAAACTTTCCCATTTGAATCATTGCCTTGCCAATGACTCGGTGGTATGATTCAACCCAATACATGACAGATTGGTAATCATTGGTATGATACTTTGTACAACCACCCCTTTGTCATTACAATCATTTTTATCTTAAATGATCCCTTCCCTTTTGAGATACATACGCCATGGTATATTTGCCATTTTATTTTCACTTTAGGTTTAACTCCTCGTGGTTCTCTAACCACTCAATCGCTTAGTACTAAAAGCACTAGCATGAATTTTAGGCAATGGTGTCACACCCGCTGGGCGAACCTGATGAATCTTCATAAGAAGTTCATTATATTTTTAGCCTAAAATAAAGATGGCATTTCTATTTTCCATCATAGGAGATCATAAAGTGCAATAAGGATTTACAATCAGATTTAGATCCGAAATTACCTTATCACATAATCTCAACTCGGTGTTGATTTATTGGCAACAGAATTATAAGCCTCAACGGACTTGAAGTCTCGACTATGAATGAATTGTCATTCGTGTTGCGCTTATAACAACATATCTCTTTGCAAGGAAGTCCCTCCAAGGGCATATGGATATTCATCATCCACTAAATACTCAGTTTGAGAAGTGAGTCAGTGCGATGCCACATAAATGCAAACATGCATTATTTATAGCTATATTGGAAATAGCCATGACATTCTTTACAGGTGGAGTTTCTGTGGCGACAATGCCACGAGTTGACATAATATGTCCTTGACCCATGTTGGATAATTGCTCAAACCTAATGTCATCACATCGCATTTCCTTTCAAAGGAAGGATGGCCATATGCTACATGAGCTGCTCATGAATTAATTCACTTTTAGCAAATTAAGTAGGATGAAAATACTATGGCTAAACATAATCATTGTCTTGGTGATCTAGTGGCCCATAGGGAAACCTGCCACAAGAAGATAATCACCACAATGTGGTCTATATCTTCAAATAAAAGGTAATCACCTCAAAAGGGATAAACCTTAAATTTCCTTAAACACATAGAGGTAGTCGACCACCTAGTGGTGCCTCAATCTTATGGACATTTCCCATCGATCATATATAGCCTCCACAACCTTATGGTATTTATAACGCATGAAGGTCATCACCATGAAGTGACTTAAACCTCTCAGTTGTGCATGAAACTTAATTCATAGCTACGATGAAGTCTCATAAGTTGTGTATGCATGGAGGATAATCACCAAATATGCAAGTATTTTGCATAATTCTTTTCATAGCACCATATGTGATATAATCATCACCAATGTCTTGGAATCTACTCCTCCAATGACAAATGCTATGAAATTGTCATGTTTTCAAAAAACATCATGAAGGTAGTCACCAACAGTGTAGACATCGTAGTTGAGAACAAAAATTATTTCGTTGCTATGATAATCATGCCATAACTATTGCGCCTTCATTCTGCTTTAAACACATGGAGGTAATCACTACTAAGTAGTGTAGACATCTCTCTTATGGAGCTTCTCACAACCTTGTGTTAACTAAAACACATTGAAGGTAATCACCACTTAGTGGTGTAGACCTCACAGTTGTGAACGAAATTAATTTGTTGCCATAATGCAATCCATAAGTTGTGTGCAAAATTGAAGGTAGTCATTATGTCGTAATGACACTTAGACCTCACGGCAATGGAGTGCGTAATCTACAATTAAGTAGTAGATGCCATCTATCCATCCTTGTGATTCGTCAATATAAAATTGACATAGTTAGGCAAATGTCATACACTTCACTACCATATGTTTTCAAACTTTGCAAGCAAATTCCATATTCTATATGAATGATGGATTTAACATATTGCTTTGCAATAGTATTACTCAAATAATACATATGTTCATTTTATATTACGTAAAACATTGCATAATCAGTTATATTATGCAATTTAGCAAGACCATATTTGCTTTAAAGCTTAGGTCAAAGTGCTTAAAATTAGCTCGAAGGCTAAACGTCCAACAAACCCAATGGCTCTAATGTAATTTTCAATAAGCCGAGGCTCATCCAGAAATTACATGGACTTGTCCAGGATTATCAAATAATCCAAAGGCTGATTTGCAAGATTGACGAAGAGATAGGATTCCGTTCTCTTCTTCCCGTGCGGTTTACCAATTCCCCTCAATGTCCTATATGTTTGCAAGGGTGTGAAGATATTTGTCATCTTCTGTTCAAATGCAAAAGAGCTAAATCTGTTTGGAAAGCTTTGGGTTTAGAAGATGTGATTTCACAAGCTACAGGAGCTGATCGGTCTGGGTCTGTTGTGTTAGAAGATATCTTGAGAAGTCCAAGGAGGAAATCACCGGTTCTTGGCCAGCTAGGCCTACAAGAGACTATTCTAGTAGCCGGCTGGTATATTTGGTGGCAGAGGCGTGAGGCTGTAAAAGGGGAACGTGTTGCATCTCCTGTAAGCTCAGCTTTTTCTATTCAAGCACTAACGGTAAATTATGGACATGCCACAGGTAAAGCGGTTCCGCGGGAGATTGTTTGGAATAAACCTCCCTCGGGTCAGTATAAACTCAATGTTGATGCGGCGTTTTTTCCAAGTGGAGGGGGAGCTGTTGCGGCGGTGATTAGAGACTCAAAGGGGGAGGCAATTGCAGGAGGTGCCCGCCCGTTTCTTAATATTCCAGATGCGACATCGGCCGAGGCCTCGGCGTTGAGGTATGGGCTTGAGCTGCTTGAAACTATTGGTTGCATACCAATAATTGTGGAGTCTGATAGTCTGGAGCTGGTGAAGGTTTGCAACAGAGAAGTGGATCTTTGGCTTCCCTGTACAGCTGTTCTCATAGACTGTTTCCAGATCGCTCAAAGGATTGGTCGAGTGTCTTTTATACATTGTCGTAGAGAAGCAAACAAAGTGGCGCATAATCTAGCTCGTCTTAGTTATAGTTCTGATAGTAATTTTCTTTGGGATGGTGATCCCCCTCTTTCTGTTTTGAGAGATGTAATTGATGATGTAACTGTCTTTTGAACTCGAAGCAGCAAGTTTCTTACGCACTCTTTTCCTTACCAGGGTACCTAAGGGGACTAGAAGGTTTTTAATGAGGCGGCTTGCTTGCTTAATATAGTGTGGTTTAATTTTTTTTTTTAAAATTCCCCTCGGGGGAATAACCGTCGCCGACTGCCGTGAGTGGCTCGCCGGGCCGCCGGTCTCTGTGCTCAACCCCGATGGTGACGCATCGCCTTCGGCTAGGCCTCTCCTCGAGTCGCCACAACCCCGAAGGCCAAGCAGCACTCCTAGGACCTTGGCCGCCGAGCATGCCGGCCACCGCTCGCCTCGGACCGAAGCGTTAGATGGCCACTCACTTCTGCGCCGGAGCACATCATCACGCTGCCAGCCGTGGCCGCGTGTAATAACCTGGTCGTTGTCTGGACCGCCTCCGCCGATGTCCGTTGCGCCGCGCCGGGAGCACGTGGTCGCCGGAGCCGCCACAAGAAAACCGCCTCCGCTGCGAGAGGGGTCATTTGGACGGGCTTTGGGCTGGAGCGCGCCGTCTGCAACATCAGGCCTCCACGCTAGAAGCCTGGATGGACGATCTCATCCATGCGTCTCCTCGGACGTCGGTGGCACTGCGTCCGTGAGTTGGTTTGCCGTCGGGCAAGAGTACATGCGCCGGGTTGGCCGTTGCCGCAACATCGACGTCTCACACCTTTCTCTACCGCCTACCGGTTGTAATTCCTCCATGATCCGGTCGTGGCTGCCGCCGCCGCTGTTACTCGCTAGAGACAGTATCCGAGCGGAGCCGGCCGCCGCGGGTAGTTGTTGCCCACGCGCTGGTTAGCGCAGCCGCCAAGTCTACTGGCCGTGGCAGCATTGGCGCTTGAGCGACGCCATGCAAATAAGTCGTCGCAGCATGTTACTTCGATCCATTGATGAGAACGCCTTCCCGTGTCCTCGCATCGACCGCATCAGTGAGGCTTTCGCGTGTGAATTTGAGCGCTTCGTCGCTGCTCCATGTCGTTCCAAACTTTCAATTTGAACACAAGCGAAACAAGTCACGGTCAGTTATACAATTCAACCAAAACAATGGATGACGATTGAATTAATGCTTGCAATTGCATGATGATTGATTGGGTATCAATCTTTTCCTTCGGCATGTCCACACATATGTGGACGAGTTCGTCGTGCGAGTTCTTCTTTCTTACATCTTGGCCGAACTCAGTAGTTCGAGCGTGCTGATAACGTGTTGTAGTATAAAGTAAAAGAGACAAAGGAAGAGACACAAATGAGACTCTTGTATTATTGCATTGTGTGGAACCCATTTATATACAGGGTGAAGATGTGTATTGGGGAGACACATTTTCCCCAACAGACACCTTCTGGGAGGCATCCTCCCATATACAATTAATCACATGTTTATTTCTCAACAACTGCAATATCCCAACTGCCTCTGAATTACGAGCGTCTAGTTGGACGCAGGAGGGGCGTGAGAAGCGGTAGTTGCTGAGCACGATCCCACGACAAAGCGACGCGCTTCGTACAGCAGGAAAATGGCCGGCTGTAAGCAGCGATTTACATGGAAATAGATCGTCGGTATTTCTACAGCCGGACCCTTCCGTTTTTCCTATTCTCTTTCATGCACATCATCTGAATTCCTATGTGGCTCTTCCGTTTTTCCTTCTCTCGCTCTTCTTCAGGTCAGTTAATTTTCTATGTGGTTCATCTTACAAACTGCTGACTAGATACCATTGTATATACCCACTAGTGGAAAAAGAGGCTTCTATCCGCCACCTTTAGTCCCCAAACTATTTGGGCCGGGACTAAAGGGGGCATTAGTCCCGGTTCGTGCCGCTGGGGCACGGCCAGCACCTAGTCCCGGTTCGTAATGGACCTTTAGTCCCGGTCGTTAACACGGACCGGGACAAAAGGGTTGGCGGGCGGGAACCCCACGGGCGGCGGCCTTTAGTCCCGGCCTGTGTTAACGACCGGGACTAAAGGGTGACCTTTAATCCCGGTCTTTAACATGGACCGGGACTAAAGACCGTCGCCTACAAAATCCAGCTTCTCTTCCCCCGAGCCTGCCAGTACACCAATGGTGGTCGGAAGCTTTGGATTGAGTGGAGAGGTCATGCCCGATTTTTTTATCAAAATAATCTAAGATTTTGAGTTATTTCATCTATCTAATTGGTTCAAAAGGTTAGCAACTTTACTCTCTCATCTTTAATTGCTAATTTAGCTCATATAATGCTCTAGATGTGGTGAGATTTGTGGCTATAAATTGGGAGTAATTATAGGAGTTTATTTGATTAATTTATATAGCATTTGAGCTTAAATTAATTCCTTAGTTTGCACATGTGTAGAGGTGGTGTACTTGTATGTTGACCAAAATGAGTATGAAGTAGAAATTTGTCATGCACATATATAGCTTTTTTTATGCTCAAAAAATAGAGGGATTTGTGGAGTAATTAATGTTAGAAAGTAATGTGGAAGTAATTGTGAGCTTATGTGATTTACAATAATAATTTTTTAGCAGATGAACCGGCAATGGATGTACGGTAGCCGAGTCTCAAGCGAGTTCATTAAGGGCTTGCAGGATTTTCTCCATGTGGCTGATGCGAACAAGCGGAATGGTTTTGTTGTCTGTCCATGTAGTGTGTGTAAGAATCTGAAGAATTACTCTTCATCAAGAACCCTTCACGTGCATCTGCTTCAGCACGGTTTTATACCCAGCTACAATTGTTGGACTAAGCACGGAGAAAGAGGTATTACAATGGAAGACAATGAAGAAGAGGATGATGACAACTATCCTGGTTTCCCTGAATATGGTGATACTTTCATGGGAGAAGCTGAAGGGGGAGCTGAACGGGGAGCTGAAGGGGAAGCTGAAGGAGAGACACATGATGAGGCCCCTGATAATCTCGGTCGGACCATTGCTGATGCACAGAGAGAATGCGAAACTAATAAGGAGAGGGAGAAGTTGGATCGCATGTTAGAGGATCACAAAAAGTCCTTATACCCTAACTGCCAAAATGGTCTGAAAAAGCTGGGCAGCACACTTGAATTGTTGAAATGGAAGGCAGAGGAAGGTCTATCTGACTCTGGATTTGAAAAGTTGCTGAAAATGATGAGGAATATGCTTCCAAAGGATAATGAATTGCCCACCAGTACGTACGAAGCCAAGAAGATTGTCTGCCCTCTAGGTTTAGAGGTTCAGAAGATACATGCATGTCCTAATGACTGCATCCTCTATCGTGGTGACTATGAGAATTTGACTGAATGTCCGATATGCACTGCATTGCGGTATAAGATCAGAGGAGATGACTCTGGTGATGTTGAGGGCGAGCCCCCCAGAAAGAGGGTTCCTGCCAAGGTGATGTGGTATGCTCCTATAGTACCACGGTTGAAACGTTTGTTTCGGTGCAAAGAGCATGCCAAGTTATTACGATGGCACAAAGAGGACCGTTTGTCAGACGGGATGTTGAGACACCCTGCTGATGGGTCACAATGGAGAAAGATCGACAATAAGTTTAAAGATTTTGCAGGTGACGCAAGGAACATACGGTTTGGTCTAAGTACAGATGGCTTCAATCCTTTTGGGGAGCAGAGCTCCAGTCATAGCACCTGGCCCGTGACTCTATGCATCTATAACCTTCCTCCATGGTTGTGCATGAAGCGGAAGTTCATTATGATGCCAGTGCTCATCCAAGGTCCGAAGCAACCCGGCAACGATATTGATGTGTACCTAAGGCCATTAGTTGATGAACTTTTACAGCTGTGGGCCAAACCAGGCGTATGTGTGGGATGAGCACAAACAAGAGGAATTTGACTTACGAGCATTGCTGTTCGTTACAATCAATGATTGGCCTGCTCTTAGTAACATTTCAGGACAGACAAACAAGGGATACAAGGCATGCACACACTGTTTACAAGAGACTGAAAGTATATATTTAGCTAATTGTAAGAAGAATGTGTACATATCGCACCGTCGATTTCTTAGCAAAATTCATGCTGTAAGAAAAAAAGGCAAGCATTTCAACAGTAAGGCAGATCACCGGGACCCACCTAAGGAAAATACTGGTGATGATGTATTCGATATGGTCAAAGATATAGAAGTAATCTTTGGAAAGGGTCCTGGCGGACAATCTGTTCCGCATGACGCAGACGGACACGCACCCATGTGGAAGAAGAAATCTATATTTTGGGAGCTTGAGTATTGGAAATTCCTAGAAGTTCGCTCTGCAATCGACGTGATGCATGTGACAAAGAATCTTTGCGTGAACCTGCTAGGCTTCTTGGGTGTGTATGGGAAGACAAAAGATACAAAGGAAGCTCGACAGGACCTGCAACGTGTGAAAGACCCAGAAGACCGACATCCGGAACTGTTTCAAGGTCGCGCTAGCTACGCTCTTACTAAAGAAGAGAAGATCACCTTTTTTGAATGCCTGAACAGTATCAAGGTCCCGGCTGGATTCTCATCGAATATAAAGGGAATAATAAATATGGCAGAGAAAAAGTTCCAGAACCTAAAGTCTCATGACTGCCACGTGATTATGACGCAATTGCTTCCAGTAGCATTGAGGGGGCTTCTACCGGAAAATGTTTGACTAGCAATTGTGAAGCTATGTGCATTCCTCAATGCAATATCTCAGAAGGTAATTAATCCAGAAGATCTACCACGGTTACAAAATGATGTGGCCCAATGTCTTGTCAGCTTCGAGCTGGTGTTCCCACCATCATTCTTCAATATTATGACGCACCTCCTTGTTCACCTAGTCAAAGAGATTTCCATTCTCGGCCCTGTATTTCTACACAATATGTTCCCCTTTGAGAGGTTCATGGGAGTCTTAAAGAAATATGTTCGTAACCGTGCTAGGCCAGAAGGAAGCATCGTCAAGGGATATGGAACAGAGGAGGTCATTGAGTTTTGTGCTGACTTTGTTCCCGACCTTAAGCCGATTGGTCTTCCTCAATCGCGTCATGAGGGGAGACTTAGTGGAAAAGGCACGATCGGAAAGAAACCAATGATATGTAGGGATGGTCATTCGTTGACTCAAGCACACTACACAGTTCTACAAAATTCCCTCTTGGTGGCTCCGTACAGTGAGGAATACAAGAATATTGTACGCCAAGCAAACCCAGGGGAGCCTGAGTCCTTTGTTTTACAGCTCCACATGGCGACTTTCGACGTTTGGTTGCAAAGACGTCTCATGAATGACACTGTTGTTGAAGAGCAGTTGTACTTGCTGGCCAAATTACCATCTTCGACTATATTGACTTTCCAAGGGTACGAGATAAATGCGAATACATTTTACACGGTCGCCCAAGATAAAAAAAGCACCAACCAAAACAGTAGTGTCCGCTTTGATGCAGTAACTGGCAAAGGGTGAACGGACACATATTATGGTTACATAGAAGAGATATGGGAGCTTGATTATGGACCTAACTTTAAGGTTCCTTTGTTTCGGTGCAAATGGGTGAAGATGACAGGAGGCGGGGTAAAGTTGGACGAGCAGTACGGAATGACAATGGTGGATCTCAACAATCTAGGGTACCTTGATGAACCATTCGTCCTAGCCAAAGATGTGGCTCAGGTTTTCTATGTGAAGGACATGAGTAGCAAACCAAGAAAAAGAACCAAAGCGAATACATCATGTGATGAACCAAAGCGCCACATAGTTCTTTCAGGGAAAAGAACCATCGTGGGAGTGGAGGACAAGACAGACATGTCACAAGATTATAATCAGTTTGGTGAAATTCCGCCCTTTAGAGTGAACATTGACACAAGCCTCAAGTTAAATAATGAAGATTCTCCATGGTTACGCCACAATCGTAAGCAAGGGACACTAGCGAAGAAATGATGTGTAATCATGTATAATAATGTATTGTTCTAATCATGTATTGTTCTAATCATGTATTGTTCTAATCATGTATTAAACATTTTATGTAATGTATTGTTCTAATCATGTATCACAATAACACTCACGAGAGGCGGGGAAACGATTGAACTGGAATTAAAGTACATGGTCAGATTAAGTCACAATCGACCGAACTAGTTTTCGAATGTTGGAGTGATTCAGTCATAGTCATGCCTAGCCCTATAAACGTCGCCACTGTAGTCGTCGTAGTCGCCGACGTCGTCGTCGCTGGCATCGGGGTCGCGGTAGTCAAACCTCAGCCGGTGAGCACGTGTGGGCTGAGACTGAGGGTAGCGCAGGCGGGGGCCACGGTAGGCCATGACGCTCTGGAGAGTCCGGCCGCGCCACCATAGCCGACGGCCGGCCTCGTTGAAGTTCGAACGAGGCGGGCCGTCCTCCTCGTGCCTGGCAAGCGCACTCTCACGCCGATTGTTGAAGAAGGCATCCCAAGTCGGGTTGTAGTCGGGATGCCACTGGGGATTCCTCCGCTGCTCCGGTGTGAGCTCGAAGTAGTAGTGATTCGTGATGGCCATCTGGCGCGCCACACCTAGAGGGACAGGAGGGACCGGTACGCCTCCGACGCTCAGCATCCAGCCGGTGGGGACGCGGTAGCCCGGCGGGCAGGGGTAGTTTGAGGCGCAAAGCGCCTCTGCCTCCTGGGGGGTTAGAGATACGATGGAAGCCATGGAAGAGAGTTATGAGGTTTGCAGATATGAGTCTAGATATGATATGTAAATGGAGGCCAAGCCTACATATATATAGTGAAAAATGGCGGGAAACCTTTAGTCCCGGCTGGTGGGTGCAACCGAGACTAAAACTGTCGGTGGGATAAGGACGTGTGGGTAACCTTTAGTCCTGGCTGGTGGGTGCAACCGAGACTAAAACTGTCGGTGGGATAAGGACGTGTGGGTAACCTTTAGTCCCGGCTGGTGGGTGCAACCGAGACTAAAGCTGTTGGCAGGATAAGGATGCGTGGGTGGATGCACTGCTCGATGAGATAAAGCATGTAGCGCACGACGCCCCTGTCGGAGGAACAAGACAAAAGTAGAAGCGGCGCCGTGCCTATAAAAGGAGCATCGATACGCCATGGCAAGCACAACTCGAAGGCAGGGAGAGTTTCATCCCCATGGATGGAGGAAAGGGTTGGGAAATCTCCCGTGGCGGAGTTTCTCGAAGATGTCGTTGGTGCTCACGCCCTACGGCATCTTCGGAAGCTCCGCCTCGGAAAAATTTCCCTGCAAGCCCGTGAAAGACTCCATCTCCTCTAATAGTTATGGAGGAAAGGGTTGGGAAATCTCCCGTGGCGGAGTTTCTCGAAGATGTCGTTGGTGCTCACGCCCTACGGCATCTTCGGAAGCTCCGCCTCGGAAAAATTTCCCTACAAGCCCGTGAAAGACTCCATCTTCGGAAGCTCCGCCTCGGTTGTGTTTTAATTGAAAATGGCAAAATAGTTAATTGTTTAAATAGTTAGATTAATTAATTGATTTTGAAAATAGAAAATAGTTTTGAATTAGTTATTCAATTTCAAACACTTTTCATATTCAAAGTTTTGTCAGATTCTAAAATATTGAAAAAGAATATTAATCAATATAGTTTTAATTGAAAATGGCAAAATAGTTAATTGTTTAAATAGTTAGATTAATTGATTTTGAAAATATAAAATAGCTTTGAATTAGTTATTAAATTTCAAACACTTTTCATATTCAAAGTTTTGTCAGATTCTAAAATATATAGAAGTTATTCAAATTGAAATTCAAATTTCATATTCAAATGAAATCTGAAAAAATATAAGGCCTTGGCGCGCATTTATTATCCCTTTAATCCCGGTTGGTTTCACCAACCGGGACTAAAGGTCTGGGGCATGGGCGCGAACCACCCAAATGTCTTTAGTTCCGGTTGAAGCCACCAACCGGGACTAAAGACCCTTTAGTCCCGGTTGGTGGCTTAAACCGGGACTAAAGACCCCCCTTTAGTGCCGGTTGAAGCCACCAACCGGGACTAAAATGGTGCGGGTATATAAGCCGCGCCGCCCATCTTCTTTCCCCAACACTTAGCAGTTTCTAGCGCGGAGGAGATCGAGGTCTACAACGTTGCGGTCGCCCGAATCCGTCGACCGCCGCCGCCGGACGTCCCCTGCACGAGCGCCGCCACCAACCGCATCGCCCCCTCCAGCAACGCCGGCCGCCCTGAGCCGCCGCCCGAGCCCGCGCACGCCCGTGCCCCGAGCCGCCGCCCGAGCCCGCGGCGCCGCCCGTGCCGCCCCCTGCAGAACGCCGGCCGAGCGCCACCCCTACAGCAGCGCCGCCCACGTGCAGCCCCCTGCAGCAGCGCCGCGCGCCCACCCCCTGCCCTGCAGACGCCGGCCGCCCACCCCTGCCTGCAGCTAGCGCAACGCCGGCCGCGCCGCCCCCCTGCTAAGGTAATTTTTTTTAGAATTTATTAGTAATAGAAATGCTAATAGAATTTAGTAATAAAAATGCTAATAGAATTTTTAGTAATAGAAATGCTAATAGAATTTAGTAATAGAATTTTTAGTTAGAAAAATAGATATATAGAAAATAGTTAGAATTTAGTAATAGAAATGCTAATAGAATTTTTAGTAATAGAAATGCTAATAGAATTTAGTAATAGAATTTTTAGTTAGAAAAATAGAAATATAGAAAATAGTTAGAATTTATTTATGTTAGATTTTATTTATGTTAGATTTTATTTGTTAGAAAAATAGTTAAAAAAATATGTGTACTAAAAGGGGGCGTTGGCCGGGCGCCGGTGCGGTGAGGGGGTCTTCCCCCCACCGCGTCGGCGCTCGGCCAACGCCCCCTTTTTTTGGTTATTGCTCAAATATGTGTACTAAAAGGGGGCGTTGGCCGGGCGCGGACGCGGTGAGGGGGTCTTCCCCCCACCGCGTCGGCGCTCGGCCAACGCCCCCTTTTTTTTTGGTTATTGCTCAAATATGTGTACTAAAAGGGGGCGTTGGCCGGGCGTCGACGCGGTGAGGGGGTCTTCCCCCGACCGCGTCGGCGCTCGGCCAACGCCCTTTTTTTTGGTTATTGCTCAAATATGTGTCACTAACTTGTTTTACCTGTCTTTAGAAGAGACATGGACGGTGAAAATGACCCACGCCACCCCGAAGAATTCTTATTTGGCATGATACGTGAGAATGTATATGTGCCTCAAGAAGGTGTCGATCGAGAAGACCCCAGAGTAGCCGGCCGAGAAGGAGTCGGCCGAGAAGGTGCCGGAGAAGCTGAATTTGAAGATGATGTTTCATCGTTTCTTAACCCTTCCGGTGACGGAATGGAGATAGAAATGTTTGACGACGAAGGGCAAACAAACACCGATGCCGAACGACAATTGCAAACAAACACCGATGGCGAGGTATATAGATTTAGCTTTTGGTGATACGAAGGGAATATGCATATTTGTATTAACGACTTTTTCTTTTTTTAGCCCTCCGGATTGAGCAAATCGTATTCTAAACGAGGTCCGAGCCAAAAGTTGAGTGCGAATCAGAAGCTGACCATCGATGTAGTATCTCCAGATGGCAAACCGTTGGAGCCAACACAACACGCAACAAAATTTATAAATCAATGCGGAGTGATTGTTAGGGACATGATCCCGATCACGGTTCAAGAATGGCACGAGCCAAAGAAGGCACGTCTTGGAGCTACTTTTGTGAACAAAAGATCCAAGAAAGACCTTTGGAGGAAGCTCATGGAAAATTTCATTCTACCTCTGGAGTACTCCAAGAAGGATGATGATGGAAATGAAATTCCGGGTGGACGTGAAAGGAGAAGGAGAGTTAAACATTACGCTCTCAAGAAGATGGCTGAAGCATTCCGGGGCTTCAAGAAAATGTTATACGCGAAGTATATCGCGAAAAAGAAAACTCCAGTGTTCGAAGGAGCATACGAGAAGTTGAGACAACAGTGGCCTGAATTTGTGGCATTCAAGGCATCTGAGAGAGCCAAGGAAATGTCAGAAAAAAATAAGAAAAATGCTGAAAAGAAGGAACATCACCATGTTTTGGGGCTAGGCGGCTACGTGAGAGCAGTGCCCAAGTGGGAATCTATGGAGAATGGATTGAGGAATAAAGGAATCACTCCAGGTACAGAGGGATGGCCCGAAAGGGCCAAGCACTGGTGGTACGGACATGGAGGATCGTTAGACCCGGCAACAGGGGAGTGTGTTCATCGGAAACAGACCTTTACTCCCACAGCAAAACTTGTTAAGGCAATGGAGGATGCTCAAGCGGGATTGATCCGTGTCGACCGAGAGAACGACGAGCTGACACACGCCCTCGGGAATCCAGAACACACCGGACGAACAAGAGGCAAAGGCGCCGGTGTTCCATGGAAGGAAGGGTTTTCTCAGCACGAAGATCCGTACGGTTACAAAAGCCGTAAGAGAAAGAAGGATCGGGAAGCAGATCGGATCGGCAAGGTAGAACGTGAATTAGCCGACATGAAGAGTATGATACATCAACTTAGCCAGGGAGGCGGATCTCGGCTGCAGGAAGATCCAGCATTGGATCTTAATAGTCAGCGGAGAAGCAGCGTGGCTTCCACGGAGGTCCCAGCTGATGAGCATGAAGCACCGGGGTCTCGCTACCCCGTGGATGATGTTAGGGAGATGACAAATTGTGAGCTACATCAGCCAATGAAGAACGTGACCATCAAGGTGGCGAGCGGCGACGCTTTACCTTGTCTACCTGAAGCACTCCACCATGGGAACCCGATACCGGCTGGCTATGCTCGTGTCTCGGTGCTTGACATAGTCAGCTCGTTCGAGGACCTAGATCTTGATTTTGCTACACCTGAAGGGGATCGGAGACTTGGAGATGTCAAGCGCCAAATCGTTTTATGGCAAAAGAAATACATCAAGTTTCCAGGATCAGCGCCAAGGCCACCGACTCCGAGGAATCCAAGTCCACCCTCCCCCGGTGAACGTCGTCCACCTACGCCGCCCCCGAGTCCACCTCGGGCGCCGCGTCAGCCGACGCCACCCCCGAGTCCACCTCGGGCGCCGCGTCAGCCGACGCCACCCCCGAGTCCACCTCGGGCGCCGCGTCAGCAGACGCCGTCCCCCAGTGCACCTCCCGCGCGTCAGCCAACGCCGTCCCCCAGTGCACCTCCCGCGCGTCAGCCAACGCCGTCCCCCAGTGCACCTCCTGCGCGTCAGCCAACGCCGTCCCCCAGTGCACCTCCAGCGCGTCAGGCGAAGCCTCCCCCCAATACTACTCAGACGGGGAAAAAGCGGAGTAGGTCTGCTATGGTTAGTACTACTGATAAGGTAGTACATAAGACCACGAAGATACCAGAGCCATCGCTAAAGCCTCTTCCCAAGAGAGCTTATGACCGGACTACCGAGGAAAACGAGGCGATAGTACGCGCCGAAGTGAAGGCATTTCTTGCACCGAAAGTGCCTGAGCCCAAGCCGACATACACGCAGAAACAAAAGGACTGGGCTTATGCTATGCTTACTGCAGAGCCCCAATATAAGATGAATCTGCCATCAGACTATAAACGCGAAATTGAAAGGCAAAGTGACTTGGCCAAGGCAAAAAGAAGCGGGAAACAAATTCCCCAGCTTGGAGAACAGAAGAATCAATCGGTCGCCCCGCTCATAGTCGGCCCCCTCGATATCGATACGTCCTTCAGAGCCGATTTGGAATAGGACCGATTGTTATTGGACCCCAGAGTAGTAGCAGCTGCACAACTATTGGGTTTAACTGTAAGGGAGGCAAAACAGAACGCGGCCCTCTTGAATGTGCCTCTTCTACTTATGTTAGGCCTTGAAGAAGCGCCACTGGGAGAGGTAGTAGAGCAATATGTACTGGGGGGGGCTCTGATCAAGCCTGAGGATGAACGCGGTCTATCAACACATATGCGAAATCTGCTCGGCTGGTACAAGGTGCATATACAAAAAAAGGACTTCAAACGTTGGATCCTCTTGGACGTTAGAGAGGAGCATTACTTCAAAAGATACATGGTACATATTCCAATGGACGAATTGTTTCACATATTCAATCAGCGCGATCTCGACAAGTCTACCATCAGTTGCTATTGTCTGTAAGTGATTTATATTCAAGTATCTAGCTAAGCTCGTTCATTGCCTATATATCTTCATTAACTATATGATTTTTGTATGCTATTATGCAGATTTAAGATGTTTGAATGCAAACAAAAGGGAATCCATGACGTTGGGTTCATTGACCCATATATCATTAATGAAAGGATGTTAAAAGATTTCCCCAGAGACGTGGAGAGGGACCTCTTCAGATTTTTTTTGAAGCAAAGTCTTAAAAGAGAACTTCTCTTTCCTTACAACTTCAAGTGAGTGTTTCTATCTTCTAGACATTCATTTTTGCTTACTCGATGTTAAGTGTAATTGATGAGTTATGCATGCGTGTCTACAGTTTCCACTAGATTCTGCTAAAGATTCAATTGGACACATCAACTGTTCATATCTTGGACTCATTGGATAAGCCCGACGTCCTGTTTAGCGACATGAAAGAAATGCTGCAAAAGTAATTTCAATCATTACCCGACTATATCAGCTCCTTTCATTAATTTGCTGATATCAAGTATTTAATAACTCATTTGCTCATTTTCTTTGCCCTGTAGAGTTTGGACACGTTTCAGAAGGTCGGTAACAGGTGAATTCAAAGAACATCTAACTTTTAAAAAGAAAAAGGGTTTGGCGCAACCACCGGGGACCAATCTCTGTGGATTCTACGTCTGCGAGTTCATCCGGTGGTATACCAGTGAGCGGAGAGCACATTCCACGGACTTTGATGTACGTAAATAATATTCACAGTTTTCTTTTATTATAATCAATTGTGTTGAGTTTCATCCAACTTATATATATCCATATCGATCTTCTTAAAGTTGTATGTGATGCGGGAGAAGCTCGTACCAACCCAGCGCCTAAAAGCAATTCAAGAGGAGCTGGCAGGATTCATCATGAGGGAGGTCCTCGATCCGAAAGGAGAACACTATGTGGAGGACGAAGAACGCTATTTGTAATTTAGTGATCTCCATGTAACTTAGTTTGTTTTGAAACTTGTTTGAAAAATAGTTGTACATACACTTGTTTGAAATTGTAGTATATACAGTCGCAAGACATCGTATAATATTATATATGCATGCACCAACATGTAATGTGTATGTACTAGTCGTAGAATATAGGTACGGAAACTCGTTTGAAATTCAAATGAACCCTAATTAAGCATAAACCCTAAACCTATAATCTGAAACAGCAATAAAAATAAAAACAAAAACAGAACACTTTAGTCCCGGTTCTCATTACGAACCGGGACTAAAGGTCCCCGAGACGGCTCACCCAGCCTTGCCCACGTGGACGGCCATTAGTCCCGGTTCGTTTGCAACCGGGACTAAAGGCTGAGGGCCTTTAATCGCGCTTTGCTAGTCCCGGTTTGGAAACCGGGACTAAAGGCCGTTACAGACCGGGATTAATGGCCCTTTTTCCACCAGTGACCCTAAAGCGAGCACATCGGAGAAGGTGGGTATGGGCTCAGTGGTGGGGATAAGGCTGCTTCGGCCTGATTTTTTCCAAAACGAGAGAGATGACCTGCGAGTAGGAGGTGGTGTTTGGTCAAAGAAACATTAACGGCGTTAGTTTAGATATAGGGTGGAAAATGATCTACAATATTATTGAACGGTTGGATGGAGATGCACAGCTAACCAGGTGTCTATCCCACTATTTCCCAGGAAAATATATCGCTTCTGTCTGGCTCAGTCAAGTGTAAATATGTACTGAAACTATATTGCATGATATTGTAAGATATAGTGGAAAATAATAGTTTGTAATTGTAACAGACCAATTGGACTTCAAATCTACTGCATAAATGGTATCCCCTCCAATCACTATTTAAGAAGCTTTAAATACTTTGATAAGTATGTATACTAAGTACTACGCACTAAAATGCATCTAGATATATGCATTTTTTTTAAATAGGTAAAATTTCATATAATTGTGAACGGAGAAAGTACAATATAAATGAAGCTAGAGTAACAAATCAAACAAATTTGGAGGAAAAATCCATGTTGGTGAGACAACATCAAGAGGTGCCGGACGTTCAAAAGAACCAATGTATCTCCCTTGGGGGTTTATGGGTTGAGGTCTCGTGCTGTAGACTCGGCCATAATCGATAAAATAAATGGCATCTGGCTCTACTTCTCCGTGCGCAATAACAGACTTGCTGAAGCGTTTGCTGATAAAAAGTGCCTGACCCCTTAGCCCACCAGACATTGGAATCCATCTTCTCGCACTCATGTTTGCCTTGAAAACCTCCACCTTGTACGTGAGTTTTACACCATTTAGTTGTCTCCTTACCATTAGAAGGCTCCCACTTGACTCTACCAAGTATCGGAAGACCCGAAATCCATGTTCTTGTGTGATACCGTCGTCTATCATGCCGTTTCCAGTATTCCATGTCGATTTTGTATCCTCTTCGCTAAGTATCGTACTATTATCTTGCTCGCCCACATCATTGTTTGCTGCATCTGCATCATCAATGTTGCTCCATATGACCCGCTCTATAGTAACCATAGGAGTGTTGTGAACATCGAAGATGATTTGGAGAGAGACAAGGTCTTCATTCTTGGTGACCCCATAGAGTCTGTCTCCAAGAAAGGCAATGTCGATGATGCTGACAAAGGGAGTTGTTTGCGGCTTTGGTAACCACACACCCTTGTTTGGAACTTTGGATGCATTAAAATTATCGGACAATTCCAGTTATTGGTCATAACTGAGACTAGGTCATCAGGAGTTGATCGCATGAGCACCTTGTAGATATGAAAGAACTCGGAAGCATTGCCAATGACAGCATCAAGCTTGGGAAGCGGCACAGTTGCCTTAGAGAAAGGATTGTGCAGGAAGTAGGCATATGCCTTTTCTTGGCTTCCATGAAATCCAGGGCGAGCCAGCTGTTCGTGGAGCCAACGCATCTCAAGTTCTCCGGGAAGGAGGTGGTAGGCTGCGAGCGGCGGTCAGAAAATTTGAGAGCGAGCTCGTCGAGGAAGAAGCCGCCCGGTAGCACGATCCATGGCCGCCGCCGCGGAGAGAAAATCGAGCGCCAGATACAGAGCCATGGCACATCCGATGGAGAGTCAGGCGTCTACAGCAAACGACACACCGATTGGATCGAGGATTGCTGCCTTCGTGAGGAAACCGAGTACCAAGAACGGCATAGTGGGTCGATCCACGATAGCAGCGGTGGAGAGCGAGCCGAGTACCAGGAACTGCACACCGAGTGGAAGCGAACGCGGTCAGCCGGGTGGGAGAGGTCGGCGAGAACGAGGCCCAGGAGTTCCTGCGGGAGTTCGGACCACGGTGGGGAGGGAGATGAGCCCCAGGGACGGCACACCGCGTGGAGGCCGTCGATGACAAGACCAAGGAGCTCGTCACACCTCATCGGCGGCGATGCCATCGATGCTGGCTGCTTGATTTAGATCGCGCTTGAGAGTCGGGTTGGACACTTGGACACACATTACCTAGAGGAGGAGGCGAAACTGAACAGGAAGTTATCTTGTCCTGATCGCCGGATCGGAAACGAGCCGTGTTCCCGTGGACTTTGGTACGATAATCAGTGTTACATGTATTTTTCTCTCTTGTAAAAGTATTTTATTTAGAGACTAGCTAAATGCTCGTGCGTTGCAACGAGCCAACTAACAAATTGATATTATTTTGTAATATTATGTTTTTGAAATGAGACTAATTACTTCAAAGTTGCCCAGGTACCTGGTATGAACATTTAGTTAAAATACTTATCTTAGCCCCACTGGCAAAGCAGTTGCGAGAGTATAAATAGAATTCAACAGATAGATTTCAGTATTCGAGCTTGTTTTTATCAGAGTAGTTAGCAGCTGCTAATTGCAGCCAGAAATAGTATCTGTACTATCGCAGCATCTACTTGTCTACGATGTACTCAATAAATAGGATCTGAGTAAGATAGGGGCCAACACAAACCACCAGCATATGCAGATTCGAAAATAACCGAAAAATATATATTAATGTAGATTCGTTATACTATAACAATGTGTAAAATCTCAACTCAAAAAACCCTATATTTGGGGCTTATAAAAAGAACATAAAATATGACATCTAAAGTAGTGAATAGTACATAATTTAAAATCTCTCAAATTTGATAGTTTTTATCATTTTTGCGTAGCTTTGAATATAAAAGTATTTCGAGTTTGGACGGCGGAATTCAAGCTGGCCGAGATCGACCTCGGAGATCGTGCATGCATGAGGCTACATGTACGTGTTAATCTCTCCGTTGATAATTTAGCAAGCAATGTTGATAGTTCGCACGCCATGGCCGCCATGTATATGCGCTCTTGTCTTGGACGTGCAGGTGCCCTTTAAGTCGATGCCTACTAAAGTGTCTTATGATAATTTCAGGGCTGAACCATAAATTACAGGGACTACTGAGTAAATTACTCAAGAAGTAGGACTAAACTATAAAACAGCCAAGGGATAAGGTATCTTATCTTCGTTTCGGTTTCAGAACGAGATGTTCACAAATTTTCGGTCGGGGAGAGCGTGGCCTGGGCTCGCCCGTTGATCTCCTCTAGCTCCTGCCGAGCTCACCCCGGACGACCTCCTCCGAGCCCCGCCGGATGACCTCGTCGTGAGCACCGAGCTCACCGCCGTCTTCCTCCAGCCTTATTCCCTCCTCCAGCCGGACCACCGCCTACAGCCCGAGCACCGAGCTCGCCGCCGTCCTCCTCCGGCCTGATTCCCTCCTCCCTCCGGACGACCGCCTACAGCCCGAGCATCCCCGAGCCTGGGCGTGGGCGCCTCCTCTCCAAGAAGTGCTCCCCCTTTTTTTGAGCTCTTTCTTTCAGTTCTGATCGAGAATCTCAAATTCCCTGTGGGAAGAGAGAGAGGCCGGGGACCAATGACTTGTGAGAGCAAGCACGTACAATCAACAAACAATGATCGAGTGGATTGCCTAAAAGAGCAGCCCGTAATAGCGGTAATAGGCTTCAGCGCAATAATGGTAAAAGGTTCATCTTCTTCTCAGCGGCGGCCTTGTCTCCTTTACGTCGCAGCACGTCCCAACCTCCTTGCGCAGCTTGCCAGTCCTGCATCATCAAATTGCTCTCCTAGGACCGGGAATTCGGTACAGATGTCGAGGACTCGAGAAGAGGAGGTCAAAGGCGATGCCGGCCGGACGTGCGACTTGACTTCAGGCCTGCGGCCGTTCGGCTTTTATTTGAGCCATCCGAGGTCACGGGATGACTTCGTGATGGATTCGATTTCAAACTTATGACAGATTCCATGTTGGAAGAGCTTCTTTAGCTAGCCCTTTGTATATCGATCAGGACAGATGGGAACGATCGTATTTTAAACAGATTCTAAGGCGACGATGGAGGAAGCCAAAATTAGCGAAGGACCGACCGACGGACGAAAGCACAAACGGTTTTTTTGACGTACGAAAATAAACCGGTGGTTTTTTGACCTACCACGGTTTTGTGACCATCGCGTCCTCAAGCCGTATTATTAGTAGAGATTTATAACCTCCGTTCATAGAGTCCATATCGTGAAACACCACAGTTGAGGCCAAATATATACTATCAAAGTCTTAGCACTGCGGCTCAAATTAAAATTATAGGAAAACTTTCATTGGTATTTACAGGTTTATGGTTCAGTTTTATTCGGCTGTCTTCTGAAAAATACAAGATTATGTCATGGAAGAAGAAAGAGTTTGAAGACCTCGAAGATTTGCTCGTTTCTTTTAGACTTTATGGACGTGGCTACACAGTGCCCGGTTACCCTATAGTCTTACGCGGTGCCCCCCCTGTCGGAACAAGAATCTTTCCGAAAATAGCAAGTGGGCCCGATAAATGATAGCGACGCGTACCGGAAAAAGGCATCGAAAGTTTGTTCCCGTTGCGATGTCGTTTCCCAGACCGGGAAGTAAAAAGCGTTCTTCAGGATGTAAAAAAGCCCAGTACCCAAACCATAAAGCGCAGAAGGGATCTACGGATCAAACCAGAAACCCTACATGCTCACGAACCCTACCCCCTTCTTCTTCCCCTGCCCGACTTTCCTTCCTCCATCCTCCAGCAGAACAGGAACTCCATGGCGGCAGCAGTTCTTGAGCATTAAAAAGTTACAAAAAAGGAGGGAAATCAAGTCCTTTGGTGGGGAAACCAGGGAAATAACATCCACCGCATCAGGATTGATGCCAGCAAAGGTTCAAGATCTTCAGAACCCAAAAGGTAAAAGTTACAGCAAGAAATTCTTCCTACTCCAACTCTTACTTTCTAGATCTGACGAACAGCATAGGAAAACAAACCAAGTTCATATGTCAGGTAGGAACAATTTGGCAGAAAGTAAGTAGTTTCTGGTACGAATAGCTGTACTTGAACATCCATGCAAACACAGCACTGGATCAAACATCAGTAACGAAAAATTCAGTAGCTTTTGATGGTGGGATAAATCTCAGGTCTTTTGGCTAGTAAACCACCACTGTGGCAAAACTTGTGGAAGCTGATAGAGTTCTGTAATTGAAGTCCTTCAGATGTTGCCTGTAAAAACAAGAGAAGAAGCTCCTTTTAGGTGAACTTGCAGGGAAAAGGAAGCATTTTCAGCCATATTGTGATCAAAACTGAAAATAGAAAAGCATGGCATGTAACAATCTGTAAAAATGTGAACCACATTGCCTGTAGAAAGTGTGAACACTTGTCTGTATATTACATCTGTATTCTTTACATGCATCATACCATTAGTATTCATGCAAAAAGCAAAAAAATGTAACTTCTCCTATGTTTTTACAGAGAAATGAGTTTCTGGTTTGACCTAAATACTCCACTGCAAGCTGAAGAAGCTATCCAGCATCCTGATGAGGAAGTAACAAGACATGTTAATCAAGAGAAAAGCAATCCAACTGTATCTGTAGGCAATACCGGACCATCTGCAGAGTCACCAGGCATTGCCACAGGGGATACACTTTCAAGTGATGATTCTGGTGGAGAAGAAGAAGTACAGTCAACACCTAGCCTAACACCAATTGAGAAACCACATCCAGAAATGTTGTTTGATAGTTGGGAGGATGCTAAGATGTTCTACAACAGGTATGCTAAGCATGTCGGTTTCTCCATCAAAGCTAGCACCTCAAGGAATTCTACAGTGGACAAACAAAAGGATAAATGCCTATTTGTATGTAACAAAAGTGGTAAGAATGAGGACATAAACAAAAGGGAAGTTCCACTAGTGAGGCAGCGTAATCGTGCAATAACAAAGAAGACTGACTGCAAAGCCAGACTAAGGGTTAAGCGAAGGGGTCAGAAATGGCATGTAACAATGTTCATTGAGGACCACAACCATCCGTGTGTTAAGAAGTTCTCATTGAAAAGGTTTTTAAGGTCTCATAAAGGGATCCCCAAGGACGAAAGGGATTTTGTTAAGCTACTACACAAGGTAAACCTATCTGCTGGTAGGCTGATGTCCATCATGGCTGAACTATATGGAAAGCTTGCAAATGTTCCATATGATACAAAAGATGTTAGCAATTACATGGCTACCATTGACTCCGCTGCACAGACCAATCAAGACATGTCATTGTTGCTTGCTGAGATGGAGAAACTGAAGAAAGATGATCCAGATTTCATTTGCAAGCTAGATGTCGATCAGGACGAGAGGGTTAAACGCATCTTTTGGGTTGATGGGGCAGCGAGGACAGCCTACAAGAATTACAGTGACTGCTTGTCTTTTGACACTACATACATGACAAATTTATATAAAATGCCATGTGCACCGTTTATTGGCATCAATCGATATGGGCAGTCT
Source organism: Dactylis glomerata (assembly GCA_007115705.1). Lineage (NCBI taxonomy): Eukaryota > Viridiplantae > Streptophyta > Magnoliopsida > Poales > Poaceae > Dactylis > Dactylis glomerata. Next base: position 2,183,828 of record QXEO01000389.1, on the reverse strand, counting down.
ATTCAACTAGGATGTGGGTTCCTTCGGAATGAACAGATAGCTGATTTTGTCTGGCTTTTTTAAGCATTCCTTGATGCTATGGATGGTGTTCAACCAACAAACTTCATAACAGACCAATGTGCCGCCATGAGAAGTGCCATCTTGACAACTTTTCCGGATACATGTCACAGGAACTGTAGATGGCACATCATACAAAATGCGCAGGCTGTGTTGGGTAACTTCATGGCTAATAATGAACCTCTAAGGAAGGAATTCAATGAGATCATCGACCATAGCATGACAATTGAAGAATTTGAAGCTAGGTGGGCAGAGATGATTTTGAAGTATAATGTTGGGGACAACACACACTTGCAGGATCTTTATGATATCAGGGAATCTTTTGTACCAGCTTACTTTAGTGACAGATTTTTCCCATTCCTACAAACTACAGCGCGTAGTGAAGGGTTTAATGCAGTCCTGAAGAGGTACATTAGTCCTAACAACAGTCTCTTTCACTTCTTCCAGCAGTACATGAAGTTGCAGGAAAAGATAGATGTGGCAGAAGATTCTAATGAATTTCAGATGGAGGACAAGGTCCTAAGGATGTGGGGAGAATACCCTATGGAAAAATAGGCTTTGGAGGTGTACACACGGCCTATTTACTTGCGTTTCCGAGCCGAACTTCGCAAAGTAACATCCTACAATGCCAATCATCTTGGTGAAGAAGTGTTTGAGGTTGTGCCAATCAGTGGATCTGTTTTTGGTTACGGCAAAAGGAAGTATCTGGTGCATGCTTGCATGGAGGGGCCAATTTATACATGTGAGTGCTCCAAAATAAGACGTGATGGCATTCTTTGCTGCCATGTATTGAGGGTAATGATACAACTAGGCTTGGTTGATTCAATACCACCTCATTACATACTGCCTAGGTGGACAATGCCTCCTGATGATATTGTGCCTGATAAGGTTGAGTTACCGGAAGTGTCAACAAACAGGAAACTAACAAACAAAGAACGTAAGTTGTTGCGTTACGGGACACTTTGTAACGATTGGACTGATATTGCAAAAGTAGCTTCTGAATCAGAAAAAGGGAAGGCTCTTGCTGATAAATACATGCGTGCTCTTGGGGACGAATTAAAAGCAATGAAGCTATCTTCGTCAGCTAAAAGGAAGGAAAAGAAAACACAAGCGACTGCTCAAGGAGATACACCTATGGGTGATTTAGGTGGTGATGCTGGTCAAGGAACAAGTAATCCATACCCTAATGTCAGGGACCCTATAATAACTACAACTAAAGGGCGTCCTGGGGAGAAAAGGAAGAAGTCTGGGCTTCATCTGAAAGCCACAAAAACTGTAAAATGCAGTGCATGTGGTTCTACAGACCACAACTCTGCTGGGTGTCCAAGCAAAATTACTCCAGGAAAAGAACCAACAGAGTTTAACTTCTTCCAGAACATGAGTTAATTTGTTTGAGCTATTGCTTAAATTTGTTCCTATAACTCTCATATGGTGCAAGAACATTATTTGTTAAATTATGACGTACCTGACATTTTAATTCATATCCATCTGTGATCATGAAGTTTTTATTACTGTGATAATGGTATATTGGTTTTTGACTGTGAGGTTTTGAATGTAATTGTGTTTTACATAAATTTGCATCTTGTAGAACATTAAAGGGAAAGCAAAAATCAGGATAAGAAAAGATCCATGCGTGTGAACGGTAATAAATTGTAGTGAAAACAGCCCGGGGATGTACCTGTCGTAAGAACATCATGTTCAGAACAGAATTTGTTGCCATGAGGTGATGTTTTCGTCCCATTCGAGCCACTTGAGAGTCATTAGCTTCCTGATGGTGGGCATGTCATTTGGGTTGATTGCGCTTGACGAGGGTTAACTCGGCAAATGTCCTAGATGAAGGACTTAGGATCGGGGAGATAGGGCGTCGGATGAACTCGAAGGTGAATTTAGTCGAAATAGGTGTGTGTCGAAAATAAACTTGGGTGTTCAACCTGGCTCGCTTTCAATCTGCCCTACACCGTCCCCTCCTGACCCCTATATATAGGTGGCCAGGTCTCGAGGATCGGGTAGGGTATGACACAGATTACAATATCGACATACGGTAAGAACTCGTATTCGACTATTATTACAATTGGGCCTAGCTTATCGGGCCTCAGGGGTACTCAACTAACGGGCTCTATTAACTATACCCTTGTCAGTAGCCCCTGAGATTCTACCAGAATTATAGATTCAGGTTGAATCTCTAATCTTAAAATCTTCGACTTGATCAATTCTTCGACTTCTTCTCATCTTCAAATCTTCGACTTAGTCTTTTCAACTTATTTTCATGATATTCTTTCGCAAGGGGTTTTGATGAACAAGCCTGACAACTCTGACGGATCTAGAGGTCAGTTAACTGCCGGAACAGATACTTGTCACCTACTTCAAATTCAATCCCCTTGGACTTGAATTTGGGATACCGGTCAAATCCATCCTTTTGCCGCATTTAGGACTTATAATGAATGAATCCCAGTGATTCTCAGGGTACCCAGTGCGTCCACCAGGATTTTCTTCGCGTCGTAGACACGGATACATACCAGCAGAGCGCATCCATGTGCGTATACCAGGCCACACAGGACGGATCCCGGGGTCTTACCTTCGTGACAAGTCACGGCATTCGAGTCGTGTTGCGATAACACAACTCGAGAATCTTATGTCGCAGTCAAATTTTGACTGAAAATATTCGGGTTTCTATAACCATAAAACTCGCTCCCGATGGGAGTAACACTCCTACACTTCTCCAATCTCTAATGCTTTACCAATAAATATCGTCGGGTGCGCGCTCAGCGCTCCCGATGGGAGTAGCCCCGAGGCTATAGTCGAAAAAAGAATTTTTCGAGTATAGGCTCAAGAGATAATGTAGCTTTTCATACTTCAACTCAAAACACTTCAACTTCGAGAGTAACAGCCCCCAAGGCTATAATCAAAAAATTCTGCACATATGATCCTTTTTATCAATTCTGCATTTGTCGGCGCTATCCTGTTTCCTTTATGACGTCAATGAATACGTAGATCTTCATCAGTGCGAACCGTTTCATGGGTATCACTGTAACTTTCACGATTTTTTGACCGTTTAGTGGGCTTCACGATTTTTGACCATTGGTGGGCTGCCGTTTCCGATCTTTGCGCCACGTCGCAGCCCACGATCCTTCTCCCAACAGATATATAAATGGCATAGTGGGGAATCGTACTGTTTACCAGCTCGTTCCATCCGCCGCCTCCATTGCTAATCTCCTCTGCCTCTTCCTCTCTTGCGGAGCCCCCAAGCTCGCTTTGTGCTGGATGCGCGTGAAACATCTAGCCACTAAGAGCACCATGGCCAAAACTTCTGCCACCAACTGGGTGCGGTCCACCATTACCAAGAAGGAGGTGGAGAAGGCCACGGCGGACGGTCTCATCACCGCCGAAGATTCCATCAAGTTCCCCAGTACCGAACGGATCCCGAAGCCCCCGAGCGGTTACAGGGTAATGTTCCTTGCTTTCCTTCTCCGCGGCTTGTCCCTTCCTGCCCATGAGTTTCTCCGTGGGCTGCTATTTGTCTACGGTGTGCAGCTCCATCAACTCACACCAAATTCTCTTCTTCATATTGCTTGCTTCGTGACTCTCTGCGAGTCATTCTTGGGCATTGAGCCCCACTTCCTTCTCTAGAGATCAATCTTTCGACTCCGCCCCAATGTTTCTTTGGGTAGGAAACCCGAACTGGGCGGAGCCGTCGTTTCTGTGCGCCCTGAGGCGCAATACTTTGAATTTTCCATGGCCGCGTCTGTCCAGGGATGGAGGACAAAGTGGTTCTATATCAAGGACCGCAAATCCTCTCCTGAAGATGAATTCGGCCTACCTCCTTTTGATGCTTCCCAGGAGGTTAAGAAATTGAAATCATGGGATACACTCCCCACAGATGCAGAAGCACAAGAAATTCTTCCTCTTCTTTCCCGCATCAAGGCTTTGAAAGGAGGTCAAGGAGGTGCTCTGTCAGGTATGCAACTCATGGCGTTTTTCATTCAACGTCGAGTTCAACCCCTACAACACCGCCTTACCAGACTTTGGAATTAGTCCGGTTTGGAAGATCCTACTCGCATATCTGAAGATCTGATATCGAAAGAAGATGTCGACAAGCGAGTCAGGAATCTTACCAAACTCACCAAGGAACACGCAGTTCCGGATTTAACCGCTGACTTTTTCGACTCCGTGCACCCTCTGCCTGAGGTATGTATCTTCGTGTTTACTTATTGTCAAACTTTGCTTGGTTCGATTTGTGTTTACTCTGTGCCATTGCATTCTACTAATTTATTCATATGCAGGGTCATCAATTCCTTGTCTCTCGTCCTCCTCTTCCAGAGGCAGGGCCCCTACCAGCTGATCTTGCCTCTACTGTATCTGAAGCCCCCGAGGCTGACGAAAGTCAGGATGGAGATGATGTCGAAGAATCAGAAGAAGAAACTAGCTCGTCGACATCGCCTCCTCCTGCGCTTGCTGAAGATGTCGGTGTCGACAAAAAACGGAAGCGTGTCGACGAAATCGCTTCATCGAGTTCTGCAGCGGCTGGCAAAGCCCCCGTTCTTGCAGAAGATATGGAGTACTTCGACATGCTAGCATCGTAAGTATTGTAATTGAGTTTCTTCAATTGCATTGTTCTTGCCTTGTTCTCATGACTTATATTTTTCATGCAGTGATGATGAAGAACCACCAACATATGCGACGGCTGCTCCACCACCTTCTCCTGTGGCGGTTGATGAGCCTATCAAACCAGATGTTGCGCCGAGGGCTACCAAGTCCGGTGTGAAGAAGGTTCCTCAAGCCCGATACCCTAAACGCTCAAAGAGGGCCAAAGAAGTCGAAGTTTCTCTGGAAGCCCATGTACCTACGGTTTCTTCTGATGATGTGAGCAATTCTTCTTTACTTTCTTTCCTTTCATGCACTTCTAATCTTACACACTTCTTTTCTCAGGCTTTGGTGAAGAGATTTATTGCCTTGGGCACGGAGTGTGCAGGGTATCTAAAGTTTGCGAAAGCTTCCGAAGGTACAATCTTGATGTCCAGTCATTACCTTTCTTCCGTGCTTTTTCTTTTCCCACTTATCTGACTCCCTTTCATCTTCTTTTGTAGCTGCCTTAGCAACAGCCAATGCTCGAATCGCGTCGCTGGAAGCGGAGCTCAATGCTTCGCGAGAAGCTTATGATGTGGCGGCCGCTGCTAAAGCGGATGCTGAGAAGTCGCAGAAGGCTGCGCTTGGCAAGGCGAAGAAAGCTGAAAAAGCTTTAGCTGAAGCCAACAAGGAGCATGCTCAACGAGAGCAAGCCGTGGCGGAGCGTCTTCACACCATGTCTACTGCCGCTGAAAGTAAGTGCTTCGCCTTGTCTTCTGTTTTCGTCTTCTATTGCAATGGTGTATTTGTTGACACTTGTCTCTCTTTTTCTTTTCTATTACTTAGAATTCACCGGGGTATCTCCGTCGTCCTTGCAAACGGACGATGATCCTCTTATGGATGCAGTTAACCTACTCGAAGAAAACTGGATATCTATCCAGGAGACTTTTGAGTTGGTTAGCCGCGTTCTATCTCGGTTATTTGTCGGGTTGTAGCCGAAGAAAAGGGCGGCGCCCCCGAAGGACAACCTGACTGAACTTGCCAAGTCCTTCGATACCACTGAAGACCCCACTCTCCAGCTGAAAGGGCTGTCCATTAAGCGCGGCGCCGAGGGTGCTATTGCACTTTCTCTTGCGCACGGTACAGATTTCGACTGGGAGAGGGTTAGCTCCCCCCATGGCCACACCCGTGACGAGATGAAGGTGTTTTTCGAGAGGGCAAAGAAGTTGGCACCTGCATTGCTGACAACGATTTCTCCTTTGGCAGCCTCTGCTGTGCCTGCTGCACCTCCTCCAGCGACGAAAGATCCAGTGCCACCGTCGACTTCTAGCGAGGAACTGGTCGCGCCCCCTTCTTCCACGGAGCACAATGCTGAGGTGGCGTAGACTCAGCTTCTTTGTAGCTTTTTAGTTTTCTCCTTTTGAATGTAAAGAGTTCAATTAAGTGCAACCCGAGAACCTTAGCCATAGGGTTGTGCTCTTATGTAAATATATCCTCTTCGTATGAAGTTTTATGCTGCCTCCCTGAAATTGTTTCTCCTTTCTTTTCCTTTTGGCTTGCAGTCGACGCACGTCAATGATCCTTTGACCCATGCTACTGCTCCTTCCTCTGCTCGTGGATTCGATCCTCAGATTTCGTCGACTCCTAGTCGATGCTGTCAATGCGCAGAGTACTTTTCTAGGATATCCGACCTTGAGGCTCGCCTGACTTTGGCCAAATGTCAAGCACAGATGGCTATTAAAAAGGCTAGCCAAGCTGGTAGCTATATGAAGAAAATCTCTTCCCTTGATGAAAAGGTCTCCAGTCTGATGGCGAAGGTTATTCATAATGAAGAATGCGAATCCTTCATCCTTGGCATTGTCGAGTCTGCCTGCGAGATGTTGCGATGTGAGTTTTTTTTTTCAACTCTTTCCTTCCTTGCTTGTGCACTGCTGTTTTTGTGACATCTTTTGCCATTTGTAGGTACTTGTTTAGATTTTGCTGCTGAAGAACGTCGAGTTGCTGAGCGAAATGCGGCTTTGGAGAAAATGTCGACTGGCTGTGAGACTTTGTGGTCTGATCCTCGACGCCGAAACGCCATTGTATTGCTCCAAGATCGTGCCCAACATATTGGCGAGTCAGTTGATGGTTGCCGGCGAGCTCTTACAACTATGCACTCCATTATGCTTCCCCGTAATCCTTTGCCTGCAACTTTCCCACTTCTTCTTGATACTTTCAGATCCAGCCATCGTATTCATAGGTTAATAGAATTGAACTTAGTGGCTGGTGCCAATTTTGCTCTCGGGTGGATACGCAAGTGGCACCCCAGATTGAATTACAGCACGATGTCCCTGAGTTTGGCTCCAGGTGGAGCTAGCCTTCGGGTTCATATGGAGAACACGCTGCAACCCGCTCGAAGGCTTGTAGCTAGGCTTCTAGAGGCGGATGCTGCGTTTTTTCGCGAGTATCATTATCTAGATCCTTTAGGCGTAGATGATTCTGACAACCCGATGTTGTAAGATGTATGTGGAACGCGAGAGTTTATTTATTTCGCGACTATATGTCTGAAATTTATTCTCAAGGCGTATTTGTATGGTTCGTGCATTTTCCGCATCTTCTCTTTGAAAGACTCGTAAACTCGAATATGAGGAACGCTTTGTCTTTATTTATACTTGTAATGTAAGATACATGGGGTGACCCAAGAGATCCGGCCTATGACCTGTGTTCTGGATCTAGAGGGCATTGCCCCTGGTATAACTCGTGGCTTTTTACAGCTTTTATTGTTCTACTCTATTGTCTTAGGATGCTTATGTCGTCGTGACTTTCCCTTTTTCCTCTGCGCCTGTGTCTTCTCCTGATGCTCCTACTCGTGGTTTCTTCGTTTTGGGCTCCGCGACGCATTCTTCGAGTAGCTTGACGCCTTCTGTAGTCGCGCTTTTTGCCTTTTCTGCATGGTTGGCTATTACGCCAAAATTTTGCGCCATTTTGTGGAATTCCCTGTCGCAGAGATCTGAAACTTCAAAACTTCCTTTTACTGTAATTATTCCTCTTTGTCCTGGCATTTTAAGTACCAAATATGTGTAGTAAGGCACTGCCATGAATTGCGAAAACGCGGGTCGTCCGAGGATCGCGTGATATTGCGATGGCCAGTCCATGACTTTGAAGTCTAGCTTTTCTCTTCTATAATTTTGCCGGTTGCCGAAGCAAACATTGAGTGCTACTCGACCCAACGGGTAATTGGCACTTCCTGGTACGATTCCATGGAAGGAGCAATCTGTTGGCTTCAGGAACTCTAGTGATATATGCATTGCTCGGAGTGTTTTCACGTATATCAAGTTAATTCCACTCCCTGCATCCATGAATATTCTGTCGACATCATACGCGCCGATTTGAGCTTTAAGTACCAAAGGCGCGTTTCCCGGCTGAGGTACTGTTATAGGGTGATCTTCTCTGTTGAACTCTATTGGTTGCTCTGACCAGTGCAGATACTCCGTTGTAGTTGGAGGTGATATGACTGCTAAGTTGACTTGTCGAGTTATGCTCTTCTCTTCTTTGTTCGACTTGGGTACAGGTTGTATCATTGATATGATGTGTCCCTTTGATGGTACATACCCTTCCTCGTCGTCCTGTCCCTGGTTTTGCTGGTCTTGTCCTTGAGGTGCTCCATTGTTTCCTTGCTGCTTTGTCGGAGGATTGTTACTTCCTTCGAATCCTTGTCGCCTTGCTTTGGTTTGCTTATTTATTGCTGCTTCTTGCAGTTTTAAGAATGTTGTGCAGTCTTTCATTGCGTGCCTTGATACTCGTTTCCCGTCGACGAACGCTGAGTGTATATGACAAGGCCCGTTGAGCATATCTTCTGGTGATGGGTTGTACTCTCTGGATTCCCTTATAGGGAACTTCTTATAGTCCTCCTTTCCGTAGCTTCTATACCCTGAACTTCTGCGATCATTTCCTTGATAGCTGTTGTCTTTATATCCTGTGGCGACTTGGCTATGCGAGCCGTAAGTGTCATAGTTTCGGGATCGTCTCCTTTGACTTCCATATCTGTTTCTTCTGTCGTCCTCTGGAGATTGCGTCCACTTGTTGTTGCACGCATCTTCTCCGTCTGCGAACCTGTTTGCTATGTCCATGAGGTCTGACACTGTTTTCGGCTTGATTCTGCCCATCTCTTCGACTAGGTCTCTTCGCCTTAATCCGATGATGAACGCGTCTATTGCTCTTTCGTCTGAAACTTCGACTGCTGAGTTTTTGATGAGGCTCCATCTTTGGATGTATGCCCGTAGTGTTTCGTCGCATTGTTGCACGCACGCTTTAACTTCTTCTATTGATGCTGGTCGTTTGTATGTCGACCTGAAGTTGCTTGTAAATTGCTTTGTGAGGTCTTCCCAGCTTCCAACAGATTCTTTCTCTAGTTTGCTCAACCATGACCTTGCTGCCCCGGTGAGGTGTAGTTGCAAACTTTGCATTGCTGTTTCCTTGGTTCCTCCTAATATTTGAACTGCTTGCAAGTAATCGGCAAGCCATGATTGCGGTTCCTGTGATCCATCGTATTTTTGCTGATCATGAGGTAGCTTGAATCCCTTGGGAACTGGAGTGGTGCGAACCCTGCGGGTAAAGCATGATGCCCCCATCTCTTTTTCGTCGTCTTCATAGTCGCGCTTTTCATTTGGGGATCGTGATCTTCGGGTTCCACTGTGCTGCTTTGGTGATGGCGATCGAGATCGGTGTTTGCTGCTTCTGCGCCGAGGACTATTGTGACGGCGAGGTGACCTTGCTTTGTGCGCTTCCTTGTGGTGATATACTTCTTCTCCTTTTGCTGATAGCTTGTGGCCCACCATGTTGAGTCCGTTCAGTGCTGCTCTATGCATATGTTCTCTAGGATCTCCTGGACTTGGTCGAGTTGTAAGTAGATATGCTTGTGCTGCCACTAGTGCTGCTTCAGGAGTTTTTGGTAGGATGTTTCCCTGCTCGTCGACCGATAGGAAGGACGAGTCGAGGTTTTTGGAAATACTTTGCCTGTCAGAATACTCGAGGTTATCGTACCTTGAACCGTGTCGACGTTTTTTCCTTGCGTTGCTGTACGATGCGTCGCTGCGTGCTTTTCGAGCAGCCTCGCTAGCTGCAATGGCTCAATTTTTCCTTCTTTGTATCTCTGTTTTCTCCTTTGCTAATTGCTTGGCCTGCTGCCTTAGGGCGTAGTGATACCCCAAAAGCATGTCTTTGCTAGAATTTGATGGTATTGGCGTGCCGTGTTCTACGGCTTCTCTTATTACCCGCCATTCGTCGACTGATAGTCGAATTTTTTCCCTACCTGCGAGGGATTCTGGTGTTTGCCCTTCTACTAGGTGATTTGCTCCTCTGTCGATATTTGCTGGGTTTAATACTGGATTGTCGTTTTCGTCGAATTCTTCTGAATTATCTCCTATAATGGCGAGCACCTGGCATTGTTTGCCGATGTTACCCTTAAAGCTTGAGAAGATCGAGTTACTATCCTCAGAAAGCTCTAATCATGTCTTCCATGTATCTGTTGACTTGTCTGCGGTATCGTCGAGGCAGATCGTAAGATCTTCGAGTTGGACTTCTTCGTCAAAAATTTTCTTTTCTTCGTTGTCTTCTGCGATCTTTTCTTTTTGCACTTCCTCTGGGCTGACCGGCGAGTTTACTTCGCTAGAAGAGCCTTTAGAATATTCCATCATTACTGTTGTTTCGGGCTCTTTTGCCGACGGATCTTGATCTTGTTTCGTCGGATCCGAAAGGCGAGATGAACCCGATGGCCCGATGAGGATGCTGAAACTTCCAATGGTTAGTTCCGTCTCTTGATTTCCGTCGACTTCTGAACTGTTGTTGGCTAAAAGCGAAAAAGCCGTCGAATCCATGATTCTAACGCCCAAGGTCCCCACGGTCGGCGCCAATTGACGAGGGTTAACTCGGCAAATGTCCTAGATGAAGGACTTAGGATCGGGGAGATAGGGCATCGGATGAACTCGAAGGTGAATTTAGTCGAAATAGGTGTGTGTCGAAAATAAACTTGGGTGTTCAACCTGGCTCGCTTTCAATCTGCCCTACACCGTCCCCTCCTGACCCCTATATATAGGTGGCCAGGTCTCGAGGATCGGGTAGGGTACGACACATATTACAATCTCGACATACGGTAAGAACTCGTATTCGACTATTATTACAATTGGGCCTAGCTTATCGGGCCTCAGGGGTACTCAACTAACGGGCTCTATTAACTATACCCTTGTCAGCGCTAGTCAACTTCCTTCCATTCCAGAATTCAATGAACTTGAGCATAAAAAATCCACAGTCACACCTTGAAAATGACAGATGTAATTTTAGTATCCTTTCTACTGAAACAGATAAATAAGCATGGGATGTACAAATGAAAAAATATGTGAAAACAAAAAGAAATAAAAAGCAAACTCTTATGAGCTTACGCTGTTTTTTGCATAGGAGTTGTGATATATTCTGTCTGCCACTTCTCGATGTTGATATTCGACTCGCCAAAGTTACTTGCCCACAAGTATTTGATGGATCCAATAATTGCCCTAGAATCCTGCAATAGTCCCCGGTTTTTCTTTGTTCTGAGTGAATCCATCACCTCAAAACTCTCCGCCTTTAGATTCAGAACAATAAGGTAGTAGTGTCCCGTGAATTCCTTCAAGTCAGGAGTCAAATCTTGCAATACAGGGAAACAGATCTGGCCAATGCACAAATAATACAGAAGTTGTTACATAAAAAATGTACTAGTAAAAAATAGGCTAAAAGTTTACATCCAGATACCTGCTCCTTATGGTCCAAACGGTTTTCAGTTGTCATTTTGAATTGTTTCTTCACAAATCTGTCATGGAGGCACATCGTGGACGAAAGCTTGGTATTTGTGAAGAATAAAAGCATGTACCCAAAAAAGAACAAAGGACAGGGACGTAAGAAACATACAAAAAGATGTAACACAAATTTGAAATGGGAAAAAAATGATAGAAAAACAGTGAAAATGAGTTTAGAGTTTGTAAGAACTCACCGCCAGCCTTAATGGCATCACGTGTTTCTTCTGCTTGGCCATCTCAATACGAAGCACATGAAGTGCTAAATCACAAGTGGAATTGCTTAACCAAGCTCTGGGCCTGACTGAATCCGCAAGATCTCTCAGATATACATAGTTAGTTCCGTAATCTATGATTTTAGCATTATTAGCTTCATCATCTGTATCACCGCCAAAGCTACATATTCTGCTGTACACTTCATTTGCAAATTTTGTTGCAACTTCCGTTTTGTCATACTGTACAAAGGGTGACTTCTGGCTTTGGGCAAGCTTAACAACTCTCTTTTGGTGTGCTTGTGGGACAGGGGTACAACTAGAGTGTGCAGCAGATGTAACTATTGCATCTTCAGACAAGGGCTTAATCTCACTGGCTGGCGTTACAGTTGGTAGCTCGATATTTGAGTAAATTTTGTCTAGTGTGTCCCCACTATCATCATTGCTTGAAACAACTAGCTCAAGTTGAGTACCATGCAATTCCTTGGCATCACATGCATTTCCTTGACTTTGGCTATGAAAACCAAGATCAAAGGATGGACAATCCTCAATTAGCACTCGTCTAGCCCTCTGGGAATCTGATTCCATTTCTTCTTGAGCACTTTGAAACTGAGAATTCAGATTCCTGTTCATCTCAACTTCTTTTGCTTCTCCAGTTCTGTACACATTGATCTGCTTAGCTCTGGCTTGAGCTGTTGCAAATCTTGTTAACCTCCTTGGGCTATCAGCAACTTTCTTGGCTGTGCTAACTCGCAGCTTCGGAGATGTTGACCTAGTTACGGGCCTACTTCTGATTGGGCTACATGTATCTCCCTCACTCTTGAGAGGTTGGGTTCTTGTCTCCACACTATCCTTGCTTGAGATGATGTTCTGCATTTGATCATCTAGATGCTGAAATGCTTGATCCTTTTCATGATTCAATTTGGAGCATGTTCCATATATCTGCAACTGCTTCAGTGCATCAGGAGTTACACCAGAGCTCCCAGGTACATTTGGTGTGCCATTCGGTAACTCTGTTGGCTTCAGTGTATCAGGAGTGACATCAAAGCTCCCAGATACATGGCCTGTGGCATACGGTAACTCTGTTTGCTTCAGTGCTTTAGGAGTTACATCACAGCTCCTAGGAACATGAACTAGCACAAGCGGTAACTCCGTTGGCACATTAGGTTTACGTGCTTGTTCACAGTCTTGATTTACTGGACTACGCATGTCAAATGGACTCTGCATTGCGACGACCTGTTCATTCTCACGACCCATAACATCCCTGTCCTCAGGTCTGCCTACACTGACAGCTTGCTCTTGAACTAGTGCAGGTGCTATTTCTGGTTCGGTTGTCGTTGCTCCAACTGACACAGAATGAACCACTGGGATAGATTGTGACGCCCCGCCTTTTTGCTAAAGACAGAACTCCTGTGTATTGTGCCATTCCCTGGATCAGTAGATAGCACCACAGTACAAAATGAGAAATCATTGCAATAGTATCAATATTACAACGTAAATCTAGTTACATAGGTCTTCAACCTTACGAGTACACAACATAAAGCATAGTTGCAGTGAGCCTCCATTCTTCATCACGTGCCACAGGCAGACATGTTGGAATGTAGTCTCGAGATCCTACTCCTGGTTCCTTACTCGAAATAAAACCTGCACGTTTGAATATGCAGCCCCAGAGGGGTCAGTACAATGATGTACTGGCAAATGACACATATTTGGTGGCATTTTGTGGAAAGACTATACTACATGACATTTGGCTGGTGGATCTCATAGGCTGATTTGCATAAAGCCAATTTTATCCTAAAATCCATTTTAATACTTTCTTTCAACAAATTTTATTTTTCAAGGGTCAAGACAACCCCCATACACTACATACTGGCCGGTATGTAGTTCTGGGCGCAACTCAACAAAGTTTGGAACCTCAGGCACCACCACCCCTCGGAGTGTATGGTCCTTAGTTCCTACCTAGGGGTTTCTAGAGACTGAATTGTCCATAACCGAGGACACGGCTAATCGATTAGATTTAAACACCTTGCAAGGGTTGTGCACTTTCACCTTACGATTCATTTTATGCCCATACATAAAATGAAACGAGACCTTTTAGAAGGAGAGGACAACTAACTTGGCAAGCACCGTTCCCAACCTACAATTCATCTACCACCACTTCTTGCCGACAAGTTGCACTCCCACATTCTAATCAGTCAAGACAGAGCCCATAATGTCATAAGGCTGCACTGGAAGTACACTAAGCATGGAAGAGATAGCCATCTCTTTGTTCCTGGGTGGCCATCCCGAGCGGTATTCTGTTCCCACATCCTCTTACAAGGCATGCGTCCCAGAACCCACCTACCTCGCCTCATCTTATCAAACCAATCCACCCAGGTGTTTCATTTTAGTTGAAGTTCTTAACTTTTCACAAAACACTTTTCAAGTGATCTTAGCATGGCATCAGAATTAACAAAGTTTTTAGCATCCTATTCAGGTGGGGTTTGAGGGATAGCTACACACTACTAGGATCTAAGCATTTGATAAAACAGTTGAGTAAAACACCTATCATGCATACTACAAGAGGTGAATATACTAATGCATAAATAAAATAGGTAAGGGATATGTGTATCACTTGCCTTTTTAAAGATCACGTCGTTTTGCTTCTCTCAACTAAGCACGTAGCTCTTCGCACAAACTATAGCACAAGAAATAGCATACCATAAACAATCCATACAAACATAATCGAACAAATCAAACAATTGAAAAGTGTTTGTTTAACAATTTAGCTTTATTGATACGTTATGATAGAAAGATATGGAAAATGATCAAGATTTGTGAGATATGAATCGGAGAGCTTAGTTGGGAGAGATCAATATGATTTGAGAGAGAATTGGACTAGGCATAATATAATTGATGAAGTTTTTATGCTTTATTAAAGCATATATGGGTTTTAGGAATAGCTCATGTGTAATAAATTACACAAGAGTCAAATTGTGCAACTACAACACTATTGAGTAAATGTGACAACAATTACTCTTAAATAGTATCTAGTGCACTTAGGAACTAGGTTAGGTTTTAAGAATGCTTGAACTACTCAATTAGCACATTTGCAAGTTGAATAGTTCAACACATGTGATTCAAACTAAGTAGGCATTGGATTGGGTATGAATGATTGATATTTGAGGACATGGCTCAATTGGTTCATTGATCAATATGGTGTGTAACACATACTATGGTATGGGTTATAACAACTCCACATTAACAAAATCTAGGTTTGAGATGAATTCATATTCTACTCAAGTAGCACAGTTGCAATTTGAATATATATATGAATTAGACAAAATATAATGAGTGAGATCTTTATGCTTTATCAAAGCATATTAAATCTTGGATTATCTCATGTGGGTAAATCACATAAGAGACAAAATAGTGCAATAGCAATACTATTGAATAAGTGTGACAACAATTATTCTTAAATAGTATATATTACACTTAAGCTTAGACTAGGATTCTTATAACATTGAAGTACTCAATTAACTCAAATGCAAATTGAATAGTTCAATGCAAGGCTAAGATTGAGTAGACATGAATAAATGGCTATAGGTAATGGATATGTATAGATGATGTTTGAAAACATGGCTTAAGGTTTCTAATGAGTAGATGGGATTGGGTCAAGTACTATGATGTTGATTTGATCAATACCATAGTAGCAAGGGTAGAAACTAAGATTGATAGTATCACACTTTACTCAAATGACACATTTGTAATTCGAATGAGTGGGTACTATACAAGATAGGTTTAAATGAATATGATCTTGATCAAGATGTTGTTTAGATAACAATGATGGCTAGGTATGATCATAGGGTTTGCTAAGGCAGAAGGGATCATTGATTGAAATAGAAATAGAATTAATCTATATAGGAATACTCAAATTCTCATATTAGAATTTGAATAATTGTGATATGGTTCAAGAAATTATGGGAGTGCTGCTACTGGATAGCTTGCAGTAATACCAAGTCACTGCAATTGGAATCATCCCAAAATAAGTTATAGAATTTGGATTATCACCAAAATAGTGATTTGGACAAATTTGAATGCACAAAGTGTGTGCACGTATCAAATTTGGATTTTCTTGATCCTATGATGTTCTACAAGTTGAGAGGATTCCAAAGACTACAAATTTGTAATTTTTGGATTAACAGAATTAAAGATATGAATTTAACAAGCTAACAGAAGGTTTGATTCCAATTTGAAAATAGTTTCAAATTGAACCCATAAAATATAATATTTTATGGTACTGCTGGATTCTAGATGTTCTAAGGATTCCAACGGTATATTATTTGCTAATTTTGGATGCAGGGATCAAAAGATAAGAATTTTTGAAGATTCAGATCAAATCTGATTTCAAAATCTAATTCGAGTTTCTGTTTTAACCAGGAGCCTACACGTGGCTTGATCTGATAGGCCCGTACCGGTTCATTCGGATCAGGGTCGTGGTCCGTTAGATCTAAAGTGATCTGGACGTCCCGGATGGACCGGTACCTTTTCAGTTAAGTGATCTGTCCGATCCATTGGATCAAGATCGGACGGCGAGAAAAGAAGGAGAGGAGCTCACCTAGGTTTCTGGCGAGGTTCGCCGGCGAGGCAGCCAGGTAGGTGACCCCGGCGATGCTCCGGTGGTTCACGAGGACGGCGAAGATGCGGACGGTGTTCAGAAGACCTCTGCGAGCTCGAATGCTTGGTCGTCGTCGAAGATTATGTCCTGGAGAAGCAGTGAGGATCGACTGGAGGCCGGTGCTGTGTCGGTGAGATCCAGGAGACGACGGGGAGCTCGATTGGCTGCAGAACAAGGTAAGAAAAGGTGTCAGGGGGATGCGCCATGTCGAGGGAAGACGGCTGGAAGAAGAAGGGTTGCCCGAGGTCACCGGCGGCAGCGAATTTGGCCGGAGGAGCCTGCAGATGGTGCGAAGGCCGGCGAGCGATTCGAGTAGCCTGGGGGCGCAATCCTGGGAGAGAGAAGGGGAGGAATGGAAAGGGGAGAGGGGGCTATTTATAGGTGTGGCTGGGGCATCGAATTAGGCCGGCATTTAATCGAATTGAAGCAGAGAAATCAGTGCAGAGGTTCGGTTACTGGTGTCGATTTTGGTCCAGGGAAGAAGAAGATCTGACCGGTGGGTCTGGCCTGACTGGTGGGCTCCATGCGTCAGTGAGAGAGAGGGCGAGAGATGGATACCGTTTCGGTAATAGAGTAGATGGGCCGCGGGCCGACTTCTGGTATGGGCTGGAAGGTTTCCCCGAGGCCTTTTTCATATTTTTCTTTCTCTTCTTCTTTTCTTTTTCTATTTTCTTATTTCTTTTGTATCTTTTGCAAATTTGATTCAAATCAAGCCAAGCCAACTTTGTAAAGTTTTTAAAATTCAATTCAACAAACCAGAGCAGTAACAAACATGTTTTCAGAACCAAAACAAGATTTTTAATAAAGATCTTAATTGAGCCTAATGGCTTTGTTTGCATAAAATAGTAGAAATAGAGTTTGAACTCGATTTCTTTCTAAAATAGTAAAATAATAGTTTATAAAATAATGATTGAGAAACACACTCAATTATGGTTTCAAAAGGCAACACATATTGAATAAAGCAAGTTTTGTAAAACCATCTTTTGCAAGCAAGCTTGCATAAAGCTGATTAAAAGCAAGAAAATAGTATTTTGATTTTTGGTTTTTTTCTCAAAGAGGTTCTTTAAGAAAATAATAGAAAGTTTAAAATAGTTTTCTAATAAAGCTTTCAAATAGACTCAAAAAGTTTTAAATCCCTGTGAATTTCCAATCAATGCACTTAAAACAAAAGCAAAAAATTTCCCCCAAAATTTGATAAAATCTTGGGATGTTACATAGATTCTTCATGTGTTCCTTGTTGTTTGCGTCTGATGTCTACGCACTTCTATTCTTGTAGACACTTGTTGGGCCTCCAAGTGCAGAGGTTTGTAGAACAGCAGCAAGTTTCCCTTAAGTGGATCACCCAAGGTTTATCGAACTCAGGGAGGTTAGAGGTCAAAGCTATCCCTCTCAAGCAACCCTGCAATTACGATACAGAAAGTCTCTTGTGTCCCCAACACACCCAATACACTTGTCAAATGTATAGGTGCACTAGTTCGGTGAAGAGATAGTGAAATACAAGTGGTATAGATGATTATAAGTAGTAAATACAATCTGGAATAAAAATCGCTGTGAGCAAACATGTAACAAAACAGCAAGTAAATGGTGTGCAATGCTTGGAAACAAGGCCTAGGGATCATACTTTCACTAGTGGACACACTCCCTACAAATATAACATGATTGAACAAATAAACAACTTCTCTCCACTATGGTACTCTGAATTACTCTTCTATTGAATAACACTAATCATTGTGTAGTGGCTACAGAAGCACCCCTTAAAGTTCATCAAGTACTTGACAAACACCACTCATAGAGATATCCAAATCAAAGCACAACTCAAGATAGATATTATTGCAAATTAGACCAAGTACTAACACGGTGGACACACTGTCAACATTACACCATGAAAGGAGGAATAGATCACTTCAATACTATCATAGTAATAGTTACTCTCATAATCCACAAGAGATCACAATCATAGCCTAAACCAAGTACCACCATGATGCATGCACTGTCACCGTTACACCATGGCAGGAGGAATAGATTACTTTAATAACACCACTAGAGTACACATAATATCTGAATAATAACATCTACTTGTTCAACATGATACAAAGCTCACGATCACATAAAGATCACATCATGGGAGAGAGAGGTGAACCACATAGCTACCGATAGAGCCCTTAGCCCTGGGGGAGAACTACTCCCTCCTCATCATAGGAGACAGCAAGGTTGATGGAGATGGCGGTGAGGTCGATGGAGACGGCGGAGACGGTGATGGAGACCGATGGAGATGGCTCCGGGGGCACTTCCCCGTCCCGGCAGGGTGCCGGAACAGAGACTTCTGTCCCCCGAAATTCGTCGACGGTGGCGGCGGAGCTGCGGAACTGCTTCTGGAAAATTGCCGACTCTTTTAGGGTTTTCCGTCCCGAGCCTTTATATAGGTGAAGGGGCGTCATTAGAGGGGGAGCCAAGCGCCCTCACACGGGGCTCGCGCGGCCCAGGCCTGCTCTGCAAAGGAGCGGGCTTATCTCGGCCGTTCAGATGTGCAGGTATTTCACCAAGCCAGGTTAAGAAGAAACTATTCTCATTATCATTGAAAGGCAAAGCTGAAGAGTGGTATCGACTACTCCAAGATGGTCCATCTATGGCATGGGAGGATATTGTGCCTCTCTTTTATTCCAAGTTTTATCCTCCAAGTGAAATTCATAAAGACCGTAACCGGATATATAATTTTTGGCCTCATGATGGAGAGAGTATTGCCCAAGCGTGGGGGAGATTGAAGTTACTAATGCTCAAATGCCCCATTCATGAGCTCCCCAATAATATTGTTATTGATAATTTTTATGCGCGGCTTACTCTTCCTGATAAGGATTATTTGGATGCTTCTTGCTTTGGATCATTTAGTCATATGAAAGAAGATGCTAAGTGGAAACTTCTTGACCGTATACAAGAAAATGCTGAAGGATGGGAAAACGACAAAGGTAGGAAGTCAGGTATAAACTATGATTATGAATGCATTAAATCTTTTATGGGAACCGATGACTTTCATAGTGTTAGCGCTGCTTATGGTCTTGATTCTCAAATACTTGCTAATTGTCTTAAGGCCTTTGACTCTTATATTGATGTTCCAAAGAAAGATTGGAACAAATATCATGCGCCTTATAAAGATTCTATTAGTCATATTCCTGCTGCAGCTACTGAAGTTTGTACTGTTGATAGCATTGTGCCTGAACCTTATTTTGAGAAGACACCTTTCCCTGCTAAGGTAAAGAAGTATTCTACTTTGGTAAGTGTGTCTAATAAAAGTACTAAGAAAGTTGCAGAACCTGATGAGCAAATTACTATTAAGTCTCCTGTAGCTATATTGAAGGATCTTGTTACTAAAGATGTAGGGGATGAATATATTCTTTTTTGTGAAGATGCTTCTAACATTCTCTCACATCCTAAAAAGCATAGGAAAGCAAGTGTTCCTATTATTTCTGTCAGGATTGGAGATCATTGCTATTATGGTTTATGTGATATTGGTGCTAGTGCAAGTGCTATTCCCTTAGAGCTTTACAAAGAAATCATGCACGAGATTGGCGCTTGTGAACTTGAAGATATTGATGTGGTTGTTCAGCTTGCTAATAGAGAGACTGTGTGGCCTCTTGGTATTGTTCGAGATGTGGAAGTTCTATGCGGTAAGACTAAATACCCTACTGATTTTCTAGTACTTGGTAAGGAGGCTAGTAAAACTTGTCCTATTATTTTTGGTAGACCATTTTTGAACACTTGTGGCGCCGTGATAGATTGTAAGAAGGAGAATTTTTTTACTAAGTTTAATGGAGAGTCTTATGAGTTTAATTTTTCCAAGTTTGCTAAGACTTCTTATGAAAATGAAACGCCTAATGAAAATTTTCGAGTTGAAAAGCTTGCTTCTATTGCTCTTGCTCCTAATAATGCCTTGCATCAATTCATGGAAGATCACGAAAGTGATGTTTTTAGCAAGGAAAGAGAAGAGATTGATGACATTCTTCTTCGTCAGCCGCCGTTACTTAACATAATCTACCTGTGGAGGATCTTGGTACCACTTTGCCGCCTAAAGAAGATCTTGTGTTTGAATTGAAGCCTTTGCCTGATAATCTCAAATATGCTTATATAGATGATAAGAAAATATATCCTGTTATTATTAGTTCTAAACTTTCAGGGAAGGAAGAAGAAAGATTATTGGAAATATTGAGGAAACACCGAGGAGCTATGGGATATACTCTTGATGATTTAAAAGGGATTTCTCCCACTTTATGTCAGCATGCCATCAATATGGAGAAAGACGCGAAGCCGGTCGTGGAGCATCAACGCCGCCTAATACCCAAGATGAAGGATGTGGTAAGAAATGAGGTATTAAAACTCCTTGATGCTGGTATCATTTATCCTATTGCTGATAGTAGATGGGTTAGTACTGTTCATTGTGTTCCTAAGAAAGGAGGTATGACTGTTGTGCCTAATGAGAATAACGAGCTTATTCCTCAAAGGGTAGTAGTTGGTTATAGAATGTGCATTGATTATAGGAAGGTAAACAAAGTTACTAAGAAAGATCATTACCCTTTACCGTTTATAGATCAAATGCTAGAAAGGTTGTCTAAGAAGACTCATTTTTGTTTCCTTGATGGTTATTCTGGTTTTTCTCAAATTGCTGTTAAGAAGGATGATCAAGAGAAAACCACTTTTACTTGTCCTTATGGAACTTATGCTTATAGACGTATGCCGTTTGGTTTATACAATGCTCCTGCTACTTTTCAAAGATGCATGTCTGCTATTTTTCATGGCTTTTGTGAAGAAATTGTGGAGGTCTTCATGCACGATTTCTCCGTCTATGGAACTTCTTTTGATAATTGTTTGCACAACCTTGATAAAGTTTTGCAGAGGTGTGAAGAAACTAACCTTGTTCTTAATTGGGAGAAATGCCACTTTATGGTCAATGAAGGAATTGTGCTTGGACATAAAATTTCTGAAAGAGGTATTGAAGTTGACAGAGCAAAAGTGGAGGTAATTGAGAAAATGCCCTGTCCCAGAGATGTTAAAGGTATTCGTAGTGTTCTTGGTCATGCTGGTTTCTATAGGAGGTTTATTAAAGATTTCTCTAAGATTTCAAAGCCTCTTACCAATCTTCTTCAAAAGGATGTACCGTTTGTCTTTGATGATGATTGTAAGGAAGCTTTTGAAACTCTTAAGAAGGCTTTAACTACTGCTCCTATTGTTCAGCCACCTGATTGGAATTTACCTTTTGAAATTATGTGTGATGCTAGTGATTTTGCTGTTGGTGCTGTTCTTGGATAGCGCATTGATAATAAGTTGAATGTTATTCATTATGCTAGTAAGACTCTTGATGCTGCTCAAAAGAATTATGCTACTACTGAGAAAGAGTTTCTTGCTGTTGTTTTTGCATGTGATAAGTTTAGATCTTACATTGTTGATTCTAAGGTTACTATTCATACTGATCACGCTGCTATTAGATATCTTATGACTAAGAAGGATGCTAAGCCTAGGCTTATTAGATGGGTGTTGCTTTTACAAGAGTTTGATTTGCATATCATAGATAGGAAAGGTGCTGAAAATCCTGTGGCTGACAACTTGTCTAGATTGGAAAACATTTCTTTTGATCCTATTCCTGTTAATGATAGTTTTCCAAATGAACAGTTGGCTGCAATTAATGTAACTTCACGAGACCTTCCTTGGTATGCTGATTATGCTAACTTTATGTTTCCAAGTATTTGCCTCCGACCTTTACAGCTCAGCAAAGAAGAAAATTCTTTTATGATTTGAGGCATTATTTTTGGGATGACCCACATTTATATAAAGAAGGAGTTGATGGTATTATGAGAAGATGTGTACCGGAATATGAGCAACAAGAAATATTAAGAAAATGCCATAGCAGCACCTATGGAGGGCATCATGCTGGAGACAGAACCGCACAAAAGGTTCTACAGTCAGGTTTTTATTGGCCAACCCTCTTTAAAGATGCCAGAAGGTATGTTTTATCTTGTGATGAATGTCAAAGAGTTGGTAATATTTCTAGACGCAATGAGATGCCTATGAATTACACTCTTGTTATTGAACCGTTTGATTGTTGGGGATTTGACTTTATGGGTCCTTTTCCTCCTTCAAAAGGCTATACCCATATACTTGTTGCTGTTGATTATGTTACTAAATGGGTAGAAGCCATACCTACAAAGAGTGCCGATGGTGAGACTTCGTTAAAAATGCTTAAGGATGTTATTTTTCCTAGGTTCGGAGTGCCTAGATATCTTATGACTGACGGAGGTTCTCATTTCATTCACGGTGGTTTTAGAAAAACTCTTGCTAAATATGATGTCAATCATAGAATTGCTTCTGCTTATCATCCACAAACTAGTGGGCAAGTAGAGCTTTCAAATAGGGAGATCAAGTCTATCTTGCAGAAGACTGTCAATAGATCTAGGAAAAACTGGGCTAGTAAGTTAAACGATGCTTTATGGGCTTATAGAACTTCTTATAAGAATCCCATGGGTATGTCTCCTTATAAGATGGTTTACGGAAAAGCGTGTCACTTGCCCTTAGAATTAGAACACAAAGCTTTTTGGGCAGTGAGAGAGCTTAATATAGATTTTAAACTAGCCGGTAAGAAAAGGCTATTAGATTTGAGTTCTCTAGATGAGTGGAGAAACGAAGCTTATGAGAATGCCAGACTTTTTAAAGAGAAAGTCAAGCAATGGCATGATAAGAGAATTCTTAAGAGAGAGTTTCATGTTGGTGAGAAAGTTCTTTTGTATAGGTCTCGTCTCATATTTTTTGCAGGAAAATTACTCTCTAAATGGGAAGGACCATATGTTATTGTGGAAGTGTACCGCTCAGGTGCTATTAAGATTGCTTCATTGAAAGATGATTCTACACAAGTGGTGAATGGGCAAAGACTCAAGCATTATATTTCTGGAGATTCTTATAATGAAGATGTTGATGTTATTGAAACAGTTTCTCTGGAAGAATTCATCCAAGAAAAATTGCAGGTACCTGCAGAGTTCGCTTTCGAATAGGTAACAGTTCTAGTCAGAAAAGTTTCGCGAAAAGTTCTTCCTTTAATATTTTTGCTGTTTTTACTAAATATGAAAAATCACAAGACGAAAACGGGGAGGAAAAAGAGTCCGTGTGTGTCTCACACACAGGTGGCGCGGGCCCACCCCTGGCCGCGCCACCCATGTGTGAGAACACACCGGAACTCGTTTTCGTCCCGGTTTCCTCCTGTGACTTCGTTTCGATGTATAATTTTCGCCTATTTAACCCCCCGGAGTCCCGAGGTCTGTATATCATTTTCTCGTCGTGTTTTGTTTCGAGCTGTTTCTGTCAGGAGTTGATCTTAAGCTTGGGGGAGCCATGACCTCTTCAAGTGACAACAAGGGAAAAGGGCCCTATGTAGATGATCACCAGCGCCAGAAGTGGAAGGAGGCGCTAGGTTCTGGAAGAGCAAGGCCGACAAACCCTGCTTTTGAAGGACCAACGAAAGCTAGGCGTATCTTTTCTCATGATTTGCAGGGACCAACATATCATGTTTTGGATCTTGACTCCATGCCCGTGATAGAACACGGCATGGTGGTCACTTTTGAGTTTTGCACTCAATATCAAGCTTTGAAGAGGGAGGTAAAGATGCTTCAAGAAGAGAATCTCAGGCTTCGCATGATGCAGGAATATTTCATTAATCCAAGGCTGCTTCCAATACCACCAAAGGAGTAATCCGTCATCGGTTTAGGCATCCCATTGGCTTGTTCCAAGCTTGGGGGAGTGCCGCGGTATCACATCATTAGCATTTGCTCATTTACTTTTCAAGTAGTGTCATATCATGAATAAAGAAGTTATCATATAGAATAGTTTGCAGTTTAGGAGTATCCTCCTTAGTTGGTTATCTATGTATCCCTTGGTGTGAGTTGCGGTAATAAAATATTAATGAGAAGTTTTATCGTTTACTTTTCGCACATTTTATGTTAGTTTGCAATCTCTCTTATATGACTAGTCTTGTTGATTGGTATCATATTGGGAGCATGAGTAGATTTAGTTGGTTTTGGCAAACCTAGCTTGGTCAGTAGCAACTTTACCTTGAGGTTTGAGTAGAAAAGAATAAAGAAGTGCTTGCATTTACATCACTTCAGTTTTCCCTTATGTTTGGCTTATAAGCATTGTTATTCTTAAAGTTAAAATTGTTGTACCTTCAAGGGAGTTTGCATGATTGTTCTTATTATATGTATGTTTGTTTGTTTCATGCAAGTCTTATGCTTGCTACCTAGCCTTGCTAGCCAAAAACCTGTACTGAGAGGAAATACTTCTCGTGCATCCAATTCCCAAAAGCCAAGTTACTTCCAAAGAGTCCACTATAAATTCCTATGCATGGTATTTCAAGCCATTCCAAGTAAATTTTCATGTGCTACCTTTCAAAAATCTTCAAACACTTCTCATTTTGTGCCACTGTTTTTAGCTCATGAGGACGTAGTGGATGGGTTTGTTATCTTCCATACTAAATTAAGTACCCCTCGACTAGGCAGCTTCATCTGCTCGTCATTAATTTTGCAAGGGAGCTGGTCAGACCATTATAATCTCAAAAAGAAAAGAAAGAAAAAGGCACTCCTCCATGGAATGTGAAAGCTGGTCGGCACCCGATGGAATCGGTTAGCCATGGTTTGAGAAAGGAAAAAGGTGGGGAGGAGTGCAAAGCTATAAAAGAGCACCAAAGTGCCAATTAACCAAACATCTCGGAACCGCTCTCACTTGTTTAGTATGGAAGATATCAAGAACTCCGTTGCGAGTCGTTGACAAAAGCAACCACCTCTCAAAATAACTTTTTACCTCTGTTTTGCAAATGAAAAGCTCTAGCACATGTTTAATCCCTGCTTCCCTCTGCGAAGGGCCTATCTTTTACTTTTATGTTGAGTCAACCTATTTCCCTCTATCTAGAGCAAGCATTTGAGTTGTTATGTTTCACTCATCCATATGTTGATCCGTTTAATCATGTTTATTATCTTCCTTGTTTTGTATAATGCTTTATCTGAAGGAATATATCTTTGAAGCTTTCTATGAATGCAAAAGTTTACCTTGTTGAGTATATATCCTTTGCTATATTAGCTCTGTTTTAAAAGGCTCCGTTTAAAAGAGAGAATAGTTTGTTCTCCATTCTTTGACCAAGAACTAAGGTTTGCCATTGCCAATTATAGTTTACCTTGTGCATCTTTACATGTTATTCCCTTTTACCTATTGCAAGTCTATATCTTATAAAGGGAAGTTGCTGTCTATTATAATTTGTGCTTTGGTGAATGTGATGCTTCTTGTCCGTATTTTGATTATCAACACTTCACTCCATAAACCTGTGGTCATGTTTACCGAGTTTAGTTTTCGCTTGGGGACAAGCGAGGTCTAAGGTTGGGGGGGTTGATACGTCCAATTTGCATCACTATTTTGTATCATAATTTACTGTTATTCATTGATATATTTCATATTTAGATATGATACTTATGTTATTTCCTTTGCTTTCACATGTTTGATGATCATCGGAGGAGTTGCTGCCGGAGTCAGGATTCTGCTAGAAAAAGGACCATCAAGAGACCATATTTTGAAGATCAGGAAAATTCCAAAAAAATACCCAGAAATTATATTTTCCCAGAAGACTCACGAAGCCAGAAGGGGGAGTCGAGAGGAGCCAGGGGGGCCCCACACGCCAGGGTGGCGCGGCCAGCCCCCTGGCCGCGCCAGCCCTGCGCGAGGCCACCCTGGCCCACGTCTGGTCTCGCCCCTCCGCGTACATCATCGTCCCCGAAAACCTAAGTCAAGGGGGGCGCTCAGAGTTAGACACCGCCGCCTCTGCGGGGCGGAAAACACCAGAGAGAGAAAAGCTCTCCGGCAGGCAGAAATCTGCCGGGGAAATTCCTTCCCGGAGAGGGGAGATCGTCGCCATCGTCATCACCATCGCACCGGACTTCATCGGGATCATCATCATCATCACCTCCATCACCAGCACCTTCATCTCCACCATCACCACGCCGTCCCGCTGTAAGATCTCGAGTTGGATCTTGTTATATTCATAGGGGAAACTTTCCCGGTGTTGATTACTCTTGTGAATGTCGACTACATGATACTTCACCATTTATGGGCCTAGTGAGATGCATTGTGTATTTGGCTACCTATTGTGGGGTTGCTGGAGTGACAGAAACCTAAACCTCCGTTGGGAAACCATTACACCAGGGAGCGTAGGCTCTTAGAGTTTAAGGTTGTGGTTAGATTTATCTTAATTACTTTCTTGTATTTGCGGATGCTTGCAAGGGGTATAATCACAAGTGTGTATTTATTCTAGTAAGGGTAGTGCGCTAGCACAGGTTCACCCCCATAACACCTATCAAACCAATGAATACTATGGGCTCTATGAAGCGAAAGCTCTTGACAGAAACTCCCGTGTGTCCTCGAGAACGTTTGGTTATTATAAGTACACAACCGGCTTGTCCTTTGCTGAAGAAAGGATTGGGCCACTTGCTGCAATTGTTACTATTGTCTTTTATTTACTCGCACTTTATTTACTCGTATTACCAAACACTCCTGAAAACCTGTTTGCTAGTATTTACAGTGATTCCTTGATCAAAACCACTCATCAACACCTTCTGCTCCTCGTTGGGTTCGACACTCTTATTTATCGAAAGTACTACGATACACCCCCTATACTTGTGGGTCATCACTGATCACACAAATTTTGTGCAATGTTTGAGAAGTGATTTGCTCAAGCATGGAAGGGCACATGAGCCAGCAGTCAGACTGACCATCTACTTGGCAACATAATATCTACTGGATCACATCAGAGAAATGAGAGAAATGTTCAAGGAATTGATGTCCAGTAATATTTCACAGAAATCATGGAACTACTCAAGAACCACAACCACCAGTAGATATTCATACAAGTCATAGAACAGGACAAGAAACACAACCGGAAGAAGAATAGTCTACTTGTCAAGAAGGAGAAGTAGATGAGTATACTTGGAAAAAAGATGCCGCAGATAATCACATTTGTAATGCTACAGTTGACAGAAAGGTTGATGATCATAACTAAGTTCAGGACATAGTAGAGCAAGAGGATGATGCTGTCCTGGAACATGATAATCTGCAATTCACCAGAGAGCAAGAGCAACATAATAGAATCCAGCGTTATATGTGCATATTCAGAGAGTATTCATCGTATATATTCAAATTCAGAGAGAATTCAGATTTTGCATACCTGTTACTTCTCCATTTCTCTTAGAGCTGCTAGAATTGATGGAAGGCTGAGAACAGCCTCCATTTCTCCAGTACGAGAACAACCTCCGCATGATCACTGGCTTCTGCCCCAACTTCTCCAGCACGAGAACAGCCTCCTCCAGATCTTTCTAGTTCTTGATCCCGATCTTGCCAGATCCGAAGTGGGAGCAACCTGAAATCCTATTCCAACAACAATCACAAATGCTCCATCCATTTTTAAATATAAGATGTTTTAGCTCGAATACACATGCTAAAAGATGTCTAAATATATTTGCTTCATAAACCTAAAATATCTTATATTTTGAAATGGAGGGAGTATATACGAACGTGATTTTGGATCAGCAATACAACCAGGGACTGAAAAGGGATCTAGAAAAATAACGAGGCAAGATTGTGGGAGACGAAAGTGATGGAGCTCGTGGAGGATATCGAGGAGCTAGCCGTCGTGCCCCAACCTCGCTGGGCTGACTTCCTCGATCTACCTCCTCCATCCATTGCGGGATGAAGGCAAGCAATGTTGCCGCAATTTGGCATGGCGGAGACGCTAGTGAGGAGAGCTGGGGAGAAGTGCTTATGCGGGTGGCCGGTGATGGTGTCGTGCCTATGCGGTATGGCGCGCGGCCGGTGGGGGCTTGGGATCTATGGGCATCTCTAGCGGGCCGACCTATTTAGGTGTCTGAAACGGTCCGAAATGGTTCATATGGTTCAGGCCGCAGACACGAATCCGTTTGGGTAGGGGGGGTGCCCAGCGGGGCAACCTATTTTTTTCGCCCGCGTCCAAACGATGGCCAGTCTTCTCTCATTTTACTTATAGTTTACAAATAGAAAAATAGATTACAACAAAATCTTAAATTAGTGCAAGATACATTATAGATAGTTCACAAATAAGTACTTAAAAATAATTACAACATAATAAAATAAAATATAAATAAGTTCAAACGGGGTTGTTTCCAGGGTTGGTTACGAGGTCGTTTCTCACATGAATCCAAATATGATTCACCAAATTTTCATGGAGGGTGTGGTGGGTTGCCCGATCTCGAATCTCATGATGTGCATGGAGAAAATCCTCAAAGGAAGCCGGTCCAGGGTTTCCAGCAACTAATTCACCCTGAAAATCCCACCACTGATCGTAGACACTATCATCACACTCCTGCTCAACGATCATGTTAGGCATGATCACACAAGCAGTCATGACCTCCCACATTTGCTGAACACTCTATTGCTTAGCTGGGTGACGAACAATGGCCCAACAAGACTGAAGAACACCGAATGCTCGCTCCACATCTTTTTGGCAAGCCTCTTGTTCTTTCGCAAACCGACTGTATTTCTCCACAGTGGGATTACGATGTGTCTTCACAAAAACAAGCCACCCCGGATAGATACCATCAGTGTAATAACCTTTGGTGTATGTATGGCCCATAATCTCATAGCTCACCGATGGGGCATTGCCTTCCGCAAGCCTAGCAAATACAGGGATCGCTAAAGGACGTTGATATCATTATGAGACCCTGCGATACCGAAAAAGCATGCCAATCCATAGATCATGCCTAGCAACGGCCTCAAGTATGACCGCGCAATCCTCAGCATGACCTGAATACTGCCCCTGCCATGCAAAAGGGCAGGTGATGAGATTTTAACCCGGCAATGCCCATGTTTAGGGGCTTTCGATTCATGGAGAGAGCGTGGGCGCTTGGCGGATTCGACGGCTTCAGACAGAAATAGGAGTACGCAAGAATTTACCCAGGTTCGGCCCCTCGGAGGGTAAAGACCTACATCCTGCTTATCTGATCTTGTATTACTGGTATATTTAGAGCTGCTACAATGGTGCGTAGATACAATCTGGCGGAGGTGGAAGAAGATGGCGTGGCTAGCCTATGTACATGGGATCTATGCGAGATCAGGTGTCTATGCAAGATTAGAGATAGATCCTTCTTGGCCACCCTTCCTCGCCCTTATATGGGGGGCGAGGTCTCGGGATCCGGTCCAAGTCGGTTACAGGTAATATGTGAACCCTAATTAGTCTTGGGCTTCTTGGGTTTCGAGTGTCCATCATTTTCTTGGGCTGTAGCAGGTAGGCCAATATCAAGGACCCGAGGGGTCATAGCCTCGTTAGCAGGTCTTCCACTCCCAATGCATACAGTCTATGCTTCCAAGCATACCGGGAAACCCCCTCTTCTTGTTGATGGACAAGAGCCGTTGAGTGTCCTCTAAGTTTGGCTCTCGCAAGAACTCTTCGTCGAAGACCAAAATGATAGCCCAACAAAAATTATACATTGAGTCAATGCATGTAGACTCGCTCATGCGCATGTACTCATCAAAAAGATCTCCGGCTACTCCATAAGCAAGCATTCGTATAGCATCCGAGCATTTTTTATATGAAGAGAAGCCAAGTTTACCTGTGGCATCCGGCTTGCATCTGAAATATGGGTCGTGGAGATGAACACCTTCAATAATTTGCCCAAATACCTTTCTTGACATCCAAAAACAGTGCCGAAAATAGTTTCGGTACAACACCGTTTCCGGGTGGAAGTTGTCGGTGTAGAGCTGCACGTTGCCGTTCTCCTGGTTGCGATCCAGATTGGCAGCTCGCCCCTTCACGGAGCCCCTCCATTGAGGCATGTAGGCCTCGTTTTCCTCATGGAGGACGATTGTCAAGACCACCATCAAGTCGGCATCATCGTCGGATTCGGTGTCCGACTCATCAAAGAAATGTTTGTAGAACTCATTGTTGAGGTTGCCAATGGCGGCAATGTCATCATCGTCCGAGCTGCTATCTATCGCGACACTCATGTTGGCAAATGGCCGAACAGGTTGCGCACGGCCAGGGAGGACAGCTTGCACAAGCCACCCAATGGTGGTCCTCAAATGGACGGCTGCCGGTGGCCTGGGTGACCTTGGGGAGAGGTGGAACAAGGGCCTCTTTTTTGGGCGGTTGGGGCAGCAAGTGGGCGCCGGCGGCGGCCGTGGCGGTGCTGGAGAGGGGAAAGGAGGAGGTCGCGAGAGGGAGGTCAATAGAGGGGAGGGGGGGGGGAATGCCTCGGTGCCTCTGTCGGCTGGGCCCGGGGCAGACAAGAGGGACGTGCGGGAGGACGCGCGCGTTGTCCGGGCCGACGCATTTCGGACCCAAATCTGAGGCTAAAATGGATGCACGCGGACGCGTTCAGACAATGCTGTCTGTTTGGATCGTCCAATTGAGCCGAGTGTTTTGTCCGCGCAGACAAGTTCGGACGCGCGATGTCTATTTGGGTCGGTCCGCTGGAAATGCCCTAAGAGCATGTATATTAGTATAGATGGCTGGTGTCTATAACACATATCCAGGTCACCTATAGACACATCTATAGACAACATCTACAATAGGGTATTTATTTACTTTCCTACAATGCCTCAACAGCCCATGATATGTGGAAGGGGAAATTTTAGTTCCGTGCGATCCATTCGGCCCACGATCTGAGACGCCCTCCAAGCAGCGATTAGGGCATGTACAACAGTCTAGATGACTGCTGTCTGTAGTATTCAGCCACATCATTTATAGACAGCACGATGAACATCGTGTACAACTGCTGTGTCTTTTTGGCTGACTGCTGTTGTAGTATAAAGTAAAAGAGACAAAGGAAGAGACACAAATGAGACTCTTGTATTATTGCATTGTGTGGAACCCACTTATATACAGGGTGAAGGGGTGTGTTGGGGAGACACCTTTTCCCCAACAGACACCTCCTGGGAGGCATCCCTCCCATATACAATTGATCACATGTTTATTTCTCAACACTCCCCCTTGATCAATTTATCATCTATTGCAATCCAAAAACTCCTTCTAAAAAACCCTGTGGGAAAAATTAAGGAGAAACATTATAACGATATGCCATCGAAAACTCCTTCAAAAACCCAGTGGGAAAAATATAAGGAGAAACCATATGACATATGTCCGCACTTGTATTTGTATTGTCTCATTAAAAACCTTGTATGATAAACCTTAGGGAAAACTCATAAAGGGAAAAGGAGTACAATATCAGTGATCCGGAAATCATCAACGAGTTATAACTTTGGATTTTACTCCCCCTGAACAGTGCAAACCTCAAGGTTATCCCATACTAATTCCACGAACCTAATTCTGGAATATAAACGTTGGTAGAGATATTGTGAATGTCACAATAGGTTGTTTGCAAATTATCCTCTTACATTTCTGTAATTCATGAGGATGAATACAACCCGTAAGCAATACAAGTGACATTATCTCGGTAGATAATAATAACCTCCACATGATTTCACATGTGACCAATCATTCTGCAAAGCCATGCACATCTTGTGATGCTTTAAATAATTACCGCAGAGTGATCATCGGAAGGACTCATTTAGAGTCTATTCAGAAGAATTTCTTCAGAATACTCTTCCAGTAAATCAGTCTTTGATATGGCACCGTTGGGATCACATAGCCACTATCGTATATCACACCATGGTCTGATCTTGATTTTCATGATAGAATTAATCAAGACATTTTTGTGCCTTGGACATATCTAAGAATATTCCATATACAAATCTTATACCCTTTGAGGAATTGCACTCTCAATAAATTGCCAACAACTATAATGTCAGGCCTGATGTATTCTGCAAGATAATTGAGTGCTCTGATGGTGTTTAGATATAGAACTTCATGTCCAGCTATCATGCCACCATTTCCCCTACCTATAAAAGGATTTGTATCCCAATATTAGGTATAATATGACCTTATGTGTCACTGATGTCATATACACATATTGAACAACTCCAATATTTCTAGATATATGAAGACCGATAGACATCTATTCCTGGGGGAATATGCTTCAAGTTACAAACTTAAGCACAATTTGGTTTGCCCAAACCTCCGTCTTAAAATGATTGTATGTATCCATATGTCGTTTAGACATCGATGATAAGATCATCAACACCACACATATGATGTAAAATCCAATTAAGGATTTCTTTGTGAATACACATCAACAATCATCAATATTAGAGTTATCCTTATCAAGGAAGAACTTACTTAGTCGGTCGTACCACACAATTCTCCGACTACTTCAAGTCATAAAATGACTTCAAAAGTTCCACACAATCATGTTGCGATTTTCTTTGGATTCATAATATTGAGTCCTTCAGCGACTCAAATATGCATATCCGAACTAAACAACCCATGTGAGTATGTAGCTACTACACACATCAACCACATGGATCTGTACTGCCAATGACATTTTTTATCAAAACATAATTCCACTCATACCTTAGAAAGTATGCGACATCGTAATCGATGTCAGGTCTCTGCGGAAACCCTTATGCTACAAGTCTTGCTTTTCTCACCACCTCATTTATTTTCGTTTCCAAACGAAAAATCAATTATCTTCCCTACGAAAGATACTTATGAGGAGCAGGTTTTACAATTGTAAACACCTCTCTTTTGATGAGCGAGCTCTACTCTTCTTCAATTGCTTCCTTTCATTTGAACCAATATAAGTGCAACAACACTTTCCATGGATTTTGGTTCAGGGCCCAAAAGGATTTTAGAAATTCTCAAGAAGAAATATATGTCAAAATATGTAGACTTTATCATATACAATTCTCATGAATCAATATCCTTTGTGGAATTCTATAACCTCTTAACTCCTTGTGATTTCCCACAACAACGGAGTAAGGTGTTCCGATCTCCTAACACTTAAACTTTTGTGCACATTTGTGTTGGGCTATGGATGATACACATCCATCTTTTGTCACTCAACTCAAGGTTGACTCAAATTTACTGACTGAGGAGACCATCTACTTTGTTTCAACAGAAACATACGAGAACTTAGTCTCAAGTAACCAGAATTCTCCCCCTGTTGCTCTCATTTGGGGGCACGAGTGGTTTATTAGGTACCTCCACTCGTTCTGGTACTTGACCAAAGTGACACCTTTGTCATCAGTAAATAATTTGGCAGATTATTTGCAACATTCTGTAAATTTCTCATAACCTAAACCTCCAGTTCAGATTCTTAAGTACATGGACAAAATGTCTATGACATTTCTTATCCATTCAATGGCATTTTTTGTAGTACTCATCTCCCCCTAATGCCAGAGAATGTCTTTATTGCATATAGCAATCAGCATACGGGCTACAGTAACTCCCTTGTTCGGGTTAAGGTATTCGACGGATTAACAATCATACCACAGTTATTCCTCACATAGATCCCAAATATATGTGAAGCCCTATGATGTATGCTGGGGTGGTGATTTCGGTATGCAACCGAATTACCGCAGATGGGAAATACTTCACTAATTTCCATGTACAAATTGCAAGAGGATACAGTATTATGTGCATTTGATCTCAATTAGACCAAATATGTGGCGTGTGAAACCATATTTACCACCAACAAAATGTTGGCAAATCACAATTCTATAACATTGGCCATGCAATTTTCACCCTCTTTAATAAGAAATCTAGCCAGACAATTTTGGGTATGTACACATACTGAATTTAACCATTGAATGGTTGTGAATCAAATTCAACAACAGTTCCATTCCATGGTATTATCCCATGTTAGAATACTTTGCTCCAAATATGTCAATTTGAGCACTCAATTCAGTAAACACATGGTTTTGTGTGAATGATACACACCTAAGACCATCTTCTATCTTCTAGACGTGTCTAGTAAAACCATGAAGTACCAACATAACCCATACATGGTTGAGTAATCCACATATATTCTTGAATGCTTTCAAGAATAATGTCTGGCTCATTTCAAATTTTAAGGTGAGAGTGCCTTAAAATTATTTCCCATATGGCACGTGCAGTGCTCATAAAAATCGCATGATTATTGGGAATATTGCAACTTTTAAGTTGTGGCCAATGGAATTGTCAATAATTTCCATGTGTCATAATGACAAAGGATGGCAAATTATTTTGTACGCAACAAGATTGAGTATGAACTGATTCATACACTCAATTTTCTCAACAATCATGTCCGAGGGACAAGATGCTACGAATTATACTACATGTAGTAGTACAATTATAGGCTCATGATATTATGGGATAACCAGGAGACTACAAGAGTCCTCCAAAATATCTTGGGAATAACCATCCACAAGTGTATCATCAAAGTAGAGGAGTCATTTTATATCTACATACCAGAATAATTTCTAGTTGTTCCTTTTGAAGTTGAACTTCAAAACTTTCCCATTTGAATCATTGCCTTGCCAATGACTCGGTGGTATGATTCAACCCAATACATGACAGATTGGTAATCATTGGTATGATACTTTGTACAACCACCCCTTTGTCATTACAATCATTTTTATCTTAAATGATCCCTTCCCTTTTGAGATACATATGCCATGGTATATTTGCCATTTTATTTTCACTTTAGGTTTAACTCCTCGTGGTTCTCTAACCACTCAATCGCTTAGTACTAAAAGCACCAGCATGAATTTCAGGCAATGGTGTCACACCCGCTGGGCGAACCTGATGAATCTTCATAAGAAGTTCATTATATTTTTAGCCTAAAATAAAGATGGCATTTCTATTTGCCATCATAGGAGATCATAAAGTGCAATAAGGATTTACAATCAGATTTAGATCCGAAATTACCTTATCACATAATCTCAACTCGGTGTTGATTTATTGGCAACAGAATTATAAGCCTCAACGGACTTGAAGTCTCGACTATGAATGAATTGTCATTCGTGTTGCGCTTATAACAACATATCTCTTTGCAAGGAAGTCCCTCCAAGGGCATATGGATATTCATCATCCACTAAATACTCAGTTTGAGAAGTGAGTCAGTGCGATGCCACATAAATGCAAACATGCATTATTTATAGCTATATTGGAAATAGCCATGACATTCTTTACAGGTGGAGTTTCTGTGGCGACAATGCCACGAGTTGACATAATATGTCCTTGACCCATGTTGGATAATTGCTCAAACCTAATGTCATCACATCGCATTTCCTTTCAAAGGAAGGATGGCCATATGCTACATGAGCTGCTCATGAATTAATTCACTTTTAGCAAATTAAGTAGGATGAAAATACTATGGCTAAACATAATCATTGTCATGGTGATCTAGTGACCCATAGGGAAACCTGCCACAAGAAGATAATCACCACAATGTGGTCTATATCTTCAAATAAAAGGTAATCACCTCAAAAGGGATAAACCTTAAATTTCCTTAAACACATAGAGGTAGTCGACCACCTAGTGGTGCCTCAATCTTATGGACATTTCCCATCGATCATATATAGCCTCCACAACCTTATGGTATTTATAACGCATGAAGGTCATCACCATGAAGTGACTTAAACCTCTCAGTTGTGCATGAAACTTAATTCATAGCTATGATGAAGTCTCATAAGTTGTGTATGCATGGAGGATAATCACCAAATATGCAAGTATTTTGCATAATTCTTTTCATAGCACCATATGTGATATAATCATCACCAATGTCTTGGAATCTACTCCTCCAATGACAAATGCTATGAAATTGTCATGTTTTCAAAAAACATCATGAAGGTAGTCACCAACAGTGTAGACATCGTAGTTGAGAACAAAAATTATTTCGTTGCTATGATAATCATGCCATAACTATTGCGCCTTCATTCTGCTTTAAACACATGGAGGTAATCACTACTAAGTAGTGTAGACATCTCTCTTATGGAGCTTCTCACAACCTTGTGTTAACTAAAACACATTGAAGGTAATCACCACTTAGTGGTGTAGACCTCACAGTTGTGAACGAAATTAATTTGTTGCCATAATGCAATCCATAAGTTGTGTGCAAAATTGAAGGTAGTCATTATGTCGTAATGACACTTAGACCTCACGGCAATGGAGTGCATAATCTACAATTAAGTAGTAGATGCCATCTATCCATCCTTGTGATTCGTCAATATAAAATTGACATAGTTAGGCAAATGTCATACACTTCACTACCATATGTTTTCAAACTTTGCAAGCAAATTCCATATTCTATATGAATGATGGATTTAACATATTGCTTTGCAATAGTATTACTCAAATAATACATATGTTCATTTTATATTATGTAAAACATTGCATAATCAGTTATATTATGCAATTTAGCAAGACCATATTTGCTTTAAAGCTTAGGTCAAAGTGCTTAAAATTAGCTCGAAGGCTAAACGTCCAACAAACCCAATGGCTCTAATGTAATTTTCAATAAGCCGAGGCTCATCCAGAAATTACATGGACTTGTCCAGGATTATCAAATAATCCAAAGGCTGATTTGCAAGATTGACGAAGAGATAGGATTCCGTTCTCTTCTTCCGGTGCGGTTTACCAATTCCCCTCAATGTCCTATATGTTTGCAAGGGTGTGAAGATATTTGTCATCTTCTATTCAAATGCAAAAGAGCTAAATCTGTTTGGAAAGCTTTGGGTTTAGAAGATGTGATTTCACAAGCTACAGGAGCTGATCGGTCTGGGTCTGTTGTGTTAGAAGATATCTTGAGAAGTCCAAGGAGGAAATGACCGGTTCTTGGCCAGCTAGGCCTACAAGAGACTATTCTAGTAGCCGGCTGGTATATTTGGTGGCAGAGGCGTGAGGCTGTAAAAGGGGAACGTGTTGCATCTCCTGTAAGCTCAGCTTTTTCTATTCAAGCACTAACGGTAAATTATGGACATGCCACAGGTAAAGCGGTTCCGCGGGAGATTTTTTGGAATAAACCTCCCTCGGGTCAGTATAAACTCAATGTTGATGCGGCGTTTTTTCCAAGTGGAGGGGGAGCTGTTGCGGCGGTGATTAGAGACTCAAAGGGGGAGGCAATTGCAGGAGGTGCCCGCCCGTTTCTTAATATTCCAGATGCGACATCGGCCGAGGCCTCGGCGTTGAGGTATGGGCTTGAGCTGCTTGAAACTATTGGTTGCACACCAATAATTGTGGAGTCTGATAGTCAGGAGCTGGTGAAGGTTTGCAACAGAGAAGTGGATCTTTGGCTTCCCTGTACAGCTGTTCTCACAGACTGTTTCCAGATCGCTCAAAGGATTGGTCGAGTGTCTTTTATACATTGTCGTAGAGAAGCAAACAAAGTGGCGCATAATCTAGCTCGTCTTAGTTATAGTTCTGATAGTAATTTTCTTTGGGATGGTGATCCCCCTCTTTCTGTTTTGAGAGATGTAATTGATGATGTAACTGTCTTTTGAACTCGAAGCAGCAAGTTTCTTACGCACTCTTTTCCCTACCAGGGTACCTAAGGGGACTGGAAGGTTTTTAATGAGGCGGCTTGCTTGCTTAATATAGTGTGGTTTAAATTTTAAAAAAAATCCCCTCGGGGGAATAACCGTCGCCGACTGCCGTGAGTGGCTCGCCGGGCCGCCGGTCTCTGTGCTCAACCCCGATGGTGACGCATCGCCTTCGGCTAGGCCTCTCCTCGAGTCGCCACAACCCCGAAGGCCAAGCAGCACTCCTAGGACCTTGGCCGCCGAGCATGCCGGCCACCGCTCGCCTCGGACCGAAGCGTTAGATGGCCACTCGCTTCTGCGCCGGAGCACATCATCACGCTGCCAGCTGTGGCCGCGTGTAATAACCTGGTCGTTGTCTGGACCGCCTCCGCCGATGTCCGTTGCGCCGCGCCGGGAGCACGTGGTCGCCGGAGCCGCCACAAGAAAACCGCCTCCGCTGCGAGAGGGGTCGTTTGGACGGGCTTTGGGCTGGAGCGCGCCGTCTGCAACATCAGGCCTCCACGCTAGAAGCCTGCATGGACGATCTCATCCATGCGTCTCCTCGGACGTCGGTGGCACTGCGTCCGTGAGTTGGTTTGCCGTCGGGCAAGAGTACATGCGCCGGGTTGGCCGTTGCCGCAACATCGACGTCTCACACCTTTCCCTACCGCCTACCGGTTGTAATTCCTCCATGATCCGGTCGTGGCTGCCGCCGCCGCTGTTACTCGCTAGAGACAGTATCCGAGCGGAGCCGGCCGCCGCGGGTAGTTGTTGCCCACGCGCTGGTTAGCGCAGCCGCCAAGTCTACTGGCCGTGGCAGCATTGGCGCCGGAGCGACGCCATGCAAATAAGTCGTCGCAGGATGTTACTTCGATCCATTGATGAGAACGCCTTCCCGTGTCCTCGCATCGACCGCATCAGTGAGGCTTTCGCGTGTGAATTTGAGCGCTTCGTCGCTGCTCCATGTCGTTCCAAACTTTCAATTTGAACACAAGCGAAACAAGTCACGGTCAGTTATACAATTCAACCAAAACAATGGATGACGATTGAATTAATGCTTGCAATTGCATGATGATTGATTGGGTATCAATCTTTTCCTTCGGCATGTCCACACATATGTGGACGAGTTCGTCGTGCGAGTTCTTCTTTCTTACATCTTGGCCGAACTCAGTAGTTCGAGCGTGCTGATAACGTGTTGTAGTATAAAGTAAAAGAGACAAAGGAAGAGACACAAATGAGACTCTTGTATTATTGCATTGTGTGGAACCCATTTATATACAGGGTGAAGATGTGTGTTGGAGAGACACATTTTCCCCAACAGACACCTTCTGGGAGGCATCCTCCCATATACAATTAATCACATGTTTATTTCTCAACAACTGCAATATCCCAACTGCCTCTGAATTACGAGCGTCTAGTTGGACGCAGGAGGGGCGTGAGAAGCGGTAGTTGCTGAGCACGATCCCACGACAAAGCGACGCGCTTCGTACAGCAGGAAAATGGCCGGCTGTAAGCAGCGATTTACATGGAAATAGATCGTCGGTATTTCTACAGCCGGACCCTTCCGTTTTTCCTATTCTCTTTCATGCACATCATCTGAATTCCTATGTGGCTCTTCCGTTTTTCCTTCTCTCGCTCTTCTTCAGGTCAGTTAATTTTCTATGTGGTTCATCTTACAAACTGCTGACTAGATACCATTGTATATACCCTAAAGCGAGCACATCGGAGAAGGTGGGTATGGGCTCAGTGGTGGGGATAAGGCTGCTTCGGCCTGATTTTTTCCAAAACGAGAGAGATGACCTGCGAGTAGGAGGTGGTGTTTGGTCAAAGAAACATTAACGGCGTTAGTTTAGATATAGGGTGGAAAATGATCTACAATATTATTGAACGGTTGGATGGAGATGCACAGCTAACCAGGTGTCTATCCCACTATTTCCCAGGAAAATATATCGCTTCTGTCTGGCTCAGTCAAGTGTAAATATGTACTGAAACTATATTGCATGATATTGTAAGATATAGTGGAAAATAATAGTTTGTAATTGTAACAG
Organism: Dactylis glomerata; assembly: GCA_007115705.1. NCBI lineage: Eukaryota > Viridiplantae > Streptophyta > Magnoliopsida > Poales > Poaceae > Dactylis > Dactylis glomerata. The sequence continues at coordinate 2,144,050 of QXEO01000389.1, read as the reverse complement.
ACCAATTGGACTTCAAATCTACTGCATAAATGGTATCCCCTCCAATCACTATTTAAGAAGCTTTAAATACTTTGATAAGTATGTATACTAAGTACTACGCACTAAAATGCATCTAGATATATGCATTTTTTTAAAATAGGTAAAATTTCATATAATTGTGAACGGAGAAAGTACAATATAAATGAAGCTAGAGTAACAAATCAAACAAATTTGGAGGAAAAATCCATGTTGGTGAGACAACATCAAGAGGTGCCGGACGTTCAAAAGAACCAATGTATCTCCCTTGGGGGTTTATGGGTTGAGGTCTCGTGCTGTAGACTCGGCCATAATCGATAAAATAAATGGCATCTGGCTCTACTTCTCCGTGCGCAATAACAGACTTGCTGAAGCGTTTGCTGATAAAAAGTGCCTGACCCCTTAGCCCACCAGACATTGGAATCCATCTTCTCGCACTCATGTTTGCCTTGAAAACCTCCACCTTGTACGTGAGTTTTACACCATTTAGTTGTCTCCTTACCATTAGAAGGCTCCCACTTGACTCTACCAAGTATCGGAAGACCCGAAATCCATGTTCTTGTGTGATACCGTCGTCTATCATGCCGTTTCCAGTATTCCATGTCGATTTTGTATCCTCTTCGCTAAGTATCGTACTATTATCTTGCTCGCCCACATCATTGTTTGCTGCATCTGCATCATCAATGTTGCTCCATATGACCCGCTCTATAGTAACCATAGGAGTGTTGTGAACATCGAAGATGATTTGGAGAGAGACAAGGTCTTCATTCTTGGTGACCCCATAGAGTCTGTCTCCAAGAAAGGCAATGTCGATGATGCTGACAAAGGGAGTTGTTTGCAGCTTTGGTAACCACACACCCTTGTTTGGAACTTTGGATGCATTAAAATTATCGGACAATTCCAGTTATTGGTCATAACTGAGACTAGGTCATCAGGAGTTGATCGCATGAGCACCTTGTAGATATGAAAGAACTCGGAAGCATTGCCAATGACAGCATCAAGCTTGGGAAGCGGCACAGTTGCCTTAGAGAAAGGATTGTGCAGGAAGTAGGCATATGCCTTTTCTTGGCTTCCATGAAATCCAGGGCGAGCCAGCTGTTCGTGGAGCCAACGCATCTCAAGTTCTCCGGGAAGGAGGTGGTAGGCTGCGAGCGGCGGTCAGAAAATTTGAGAGCGAGCTCGTCGAGGAAGAAGCCGCCCGGTAGCACGATCCATGGCCGCCGCCGCGGAGAGAAAATCGAGCGCCAGATACAGAGCCATGGCACATCCGATGGAGAGTCAGGCGTCTACAGCAAACGACACACCGATTGGATCGAGGATTGCTGCCTTCGTGAGGAAACCGAGTACCAAGAACGGCATAGTGGGTCGATCCACGATAGCAGCGGTGGAGAGCGAGCCGAGTACCAGGAACTGCACACCGAGTGGAAGCGAACGCGGTCAGCCGGGTGGGAGAGGTCGGCGAGAACGAGGCCCAGGAGTTCCTGCGGGAGTTCGGACCACGGTGGGGAGGGAGATGAGCCCCAGGGACGGCACACCGCGTGGAGGCCGTCGATGACAAGACCAAGGAGCTCGTCACACCTCATCGGCGGCGATGCCATCGATGCTGGCTGCTTGATTTAGATCGCGCTTGAGAGTCGGGTTGGACACTTGGACACACATTACCTAGAGGAGGAGGCGAAACTGAACAGGAAGTTATCTTGTCCTGATCGCCGGATCGGAAACGAGCCGTGTTCCCGTGGACTTTGGTACGATAATCAGTGTTACATGTATTTTTCTCTCTTGTAAAAGTATTTTATTTAGAGATTTATAACCTCCGTTCATAGAGTCCATATCGTGAAACACCACAGTTGAGGCCAAATATATACTATCAAAGCCTTAGCACTGCGGCTCAAATTAAAATTATAGGAAAACTTTCATTGGTATTTACAGGTTTATGGTTCAGTTTTATTCGGCTGCCTTCTGAAAAATACAAGATTATGTCATGGAAGAAGAAAGAGTTTGAAGACCTCGAAGATTTGCTCGTTTCTTTTAGACTTTATGGACGTGGCTACACAGTGCCCGGTTACCCTGTAGTCTTACGCGGTGCCCCCCCTGTCGGAACCAGAATCTTTTCGAAAATAGCAAGTGGGCCCGATAAATGATAGCGACACGTACCGGAAAAAGGCATCGAAAGTTTGTTCCCGTTGCGATGTCGTTTCCCAGACCGGGAAGTAAAAAGCGTTCTTCAGGATGTAAAAAAGCCCAGTACCCAAACCATAAAGCGCAGAAGGGATCTACGGATCAAACCAGAAACCCTACATGCTCACCAACCCCACCCCCCTTCTTCTTCCCCTGCCCGACTTTCCTTCCTCCATCCTCTAGCAGAACAGGAACTCCATGGCGGCAGCAGTTCTTGAGCATTAAAAAGTTACAAAAAAGGAGGGAAATCAAGTCCTTTGGTGGGGGAAACCAGGGAAATAACATCCACCGCATCAGGATTGATGCCAGCAAAGGTTCAAGATCTTCAGAACCCAAAAGGTAAAAGTTACAGCAAGAAATTCTTCCTACTCCAGCTCTTACTTTCTAGATCTGACGAACAGCATAGGAAAACAAACCAAGTTCATATGTCAGGTAGGAACAATTTGGCAGAAAGTAAGTAGTTTCTGGTACGAATAGCTGTACTTGAACATCCATGCAAACACAGCACTGGATCAAACATCAGTAACAAAAAATTCAGTAGCTTTTGATGGTGGGATAAATCTCAGGTCTTTTGGCTAGTAAACCACCACTGTGGCAAAACTTGTGGAAGCTGATAGAGTTCTGTAATTGAAGTCCTTCAGATGTTGCCTGTAAAAACAAGAGAAGAAGCTCCTTTTAGGTGAACTTGCAGGGAAAAGGAAGCATTTTCAGCCATATTGTGATCAAAACTGAAAATAGAAAAGCATGGCATGTAACAATCTGTAAAAATGTGAACCACATTGCCTGTAGAAAGTGTGAACACTTGTCTGTATATTACATCTGTATTCTTTACATGCATCATACCATTAGTATTCATGCAAAAAGCAAAAAAATGTAACTTCTCCTATGTTTTTACAGAGAAATGAGTTTCTGGTTTGACCTAAATACTCCACTGCAAGCTGAAGAAGCTATCCAGCATCCTGATGAGGAAGTAACAAGACATGTTAATCAAGAGAAAAGCAATCCAACTGTATCTGTAGGCAATACCGGACCATCTGCAGAGTCACCAGGCATTGCCACAGGGGATACACTTTCAAGTGATGATTCTGGTGGAGAAGAAGAAGTACAGTCAACACCTAGCCTAACACCAATTGAGAAACCACATCCAGAAATGTTGTTTGATAGTTGGGAGGATGCTAAGATGTTCTACAACAGGTATGCTAAGCATGTCGGTTTCTCCATCAAAGCTAGCACCTCAAGGAATTCTACAGTGGACAAACAAAAGGATAAATGCCTATTTGTATGTAACAAAAGTGGTAAGAATGAGGACATAAACAAAAGGGAAGTTCCACCTGTGAGGCAGTGTAATCGTGCAATAACAAAGAAGACTGACTGCAAAGCCAGACTAAGGGTTAAGCGAAGGGGTCAGAAATGGCGTGTAACAATGTTCATTGAGGACCACAACCATCCGTGTGTTAAGAAGTTCTCATTCAAAAGGTTTTTAAGGTCTCATAAAGGGATCCCCAAGGACGAAAGGGATTTTGTTAAGCTACTACACAAGGTAAACCTATCTGCTGGTAGGGTGATGTCCATCATGGCTGAACTATATGGAAAGCTTGCAAATGTTCCATATGATAGAAAAGATGTTCGCAATTACATGGCTACCATTGACTCCGCTGCACAGACCAATCAAGACATGTCATTGTTGCTTGCTGAGATGGAGAAACTGAAGAAAGATGATCCAGATTTCATTTGCAAGCTAGATGTCGATCAGGACGAGAGGGTTAAACGCATCTTTTGGGTTGATGGGGCAGCGAGGACAGCCTACAAGAATTACAGTGACTGCTTGTCTTTTGACACTACATACATGACAAATTTATATAAAATGTCATGTGCACCGTTTATTGGCATCAATCGATATGGGAAGTCTATTCAACTAGGATGTGGGTTCCTTCGGAATGAACAGATAGCTGATTTTGTCTGGCTTTTTTAAGCATTCCTTGATGCTATGGATGGTGTTCAACCAACAAACTTCATAACAGACCAATGTGCCGCCATGAGAAGTGCCATCTTGACAACTTTTCCGGATACATGTCACAGGAACTGTAGATGGCATATCATGCAAAATGCGCAGGCTGTGTTGGGTAACTTCATGGCTAATAATGAACCTCTAAGGAAGGAATTCAATGAGATCATCGACCATAGCATGACAATTGAAGAATTTGAAGCTAGGTGGGCAGAGATGATTTTGAAGTATAATGTTGGGGACAACACACACTTGCAGGATCTTTATGATATCAGGGAATCTTTTGTACCAGCTTACTTTAGTGACAGATTTTTCCCATTCCTACAAACTACAGCGCGTAGTGAAGGGTTTAATGCAGTCCTGAAGAGGTACATTAGTCCTAACAACAGTCTCTTTCACTTCTTCCAGCAGTACATGAAGTTGCAGGAAAAGATAGATGTGGCAGAATATTCTAATGAATTTCAGATGGAGGACAAGGTCCTAAGGATGTGGGGAGAATACCCTATGGAAAAACAGGCTTTGGAGGTGTACACACGGCCTATTTACTTGCGTTTCCGAGCCGAACTTCGCAAAGTAACATCCTACAATGCCAATCATCTTGGTGAAGAAGTGTTTGAGGTTGTGCCAATCAGTGGATCTGTTTTTGGTTACGGCAAAAGGAAGTATCTGGTGCATGCTTGCATGGAGGGGCCAATTTATACATGTGAGTGCTCCAAAATAAGACGTGATGGCATTCTTTGCTGCCATGTATTGAGGGTAATGATACAACTAGGCTTGGTTGATTCAATACCACCTCATTACATACTGCCTAGGTGGACAATGCCTCCTGATGATATTGTGCCTGATAAGGTTGAGTTACCGGAAGTGCCAACAAACAGGAAACTAACAAACAAAGAACGTAAGTTGTTGCGTTACGGGACACTTTGTAACGATTGGACTGATATTGCAAAAGTAGCTTCTGAATCAGAAAAAGGGAAGGCTCTTGCTGATAAATACATGCGTGCTCTTGGGGACGAATTAAAAGCAATGAAGCTATCTTCGTCAGCTAAAAGGAAGGAAAAGAAAACACAAGCGACTGCTCAAGGAGATACACCTATGGGTGATTTAGGTGGTGATGCTAGTCAAGGAACAAGTAATCCATACCCTAATGTCAGGGACCCTATAATAACTACAACTAAAGGGCGTCCTGGGGAGAAAAGGAAGAAGTCTGGGCTTCATCTGAAAGCCACAAAAACTGTAAAATGCAGTGCATGTGGTTCTACAGACCACAACTCTGCTGGGTGTCCAAGCAAAATTACTCCAGGAAAAGAACCAACAGAGTTTAACTTCTTCCAGAACATGAGTTAATTTGTTTGAGCTATTGCTTAAATTTGTTCCTATAACTCTCATATGGTGCAAGAACATTATTTGTTAAATTATGACGTACCTGACATTTTAATTCATATCCATCTGTGATCATGAGGTTTTTATTACTGTGATAATGGTATATTGGTTTTTGACTGTGAGGTTTTGAATGTAATTGTGTTTTACATAAATTTGCATCTTGTAGAACATTAAAGGGAAAGCAAAAATCAGGATAAGAAAAGATCCATGCGTGTGAACGGTAATAAATTGTAGTGAAAACAGCCCGGGGATGTACCTGTCGTAAGAACATCATGTTCAGAACAGAATTTGTTGCCATGAGGTGATGTTTTCGTCCCATTCGAGCCACTTGAGAGTCATTAGCTTCCTGATGGTGGGCATGTCATTTGGGTTGATTGCGCTTGACGAGGGTTAACTCGGCAAATGTCCTAGATGAAGGACTTAGGATCGGGGAGATAGGGCGTCGGATGAACTCGAAGGTGAATTTAGTCGAAATAGGTGTGTGTCGAAAATAAACTTGGGTGTTCAACCTGGCTCGCTTTCAATCTGCCCTACACCGTCCCCTCCTGACCCCTATATATAGGTGGCCAGGTCTCGAGGATCGGGTAGGGTACGACACAGATTACAATATCGACATACGGTAAGAACTCGTATTCGACTATTATTACAATTGGGCCTAGCTTATCGGGCCTCAGGGGTACTCAACTAACGGGCTCTATTAACTATACCCTTGTCAGTAGCCCCTGAGATTCTACCAGAATTATAGATTCAGGTTGAATCTCTAATCTTAAAATCTTCGACTTGATCAATTCTTCGACTTCTTCTCATCTTCAAATCTTCGACTTAGTCTTTTCGACTTATTTTCATGATATTCTTTCGCAAGGGGTTTTGATGAACAAGCCTGACAACTCTGACGGATCTAGAGGTCAGTTAACTGCCGGAATAGATACTTGTCACCTACTTCAAATTCAATCCCCTTGGACTTGAATTTGGGATATCGGTCAAATCCATCCTTTTGCCGCATTTAGGACTTATAAAGAATGAATCCCAGTGATTCTCAGGGTACCCAGTGCGTCCACCAGGATTTTCTTCGCGTCGTAGACACGGATACATACCAGCAGAGCGCATCCATGTGCGTATACCAGGCCACACAGGACGGATCCCGGGGTCTTACCTTTGTGACAAGTCATGGCATTCGAGTCGTGTTGCGATAACACAACTCGAGAATCTTATGTCGCAGTCAAATTTTGACTGAAAATATTCAGGTTTCTACAACCCCCGATGGGAGTAACACTCCTACACTTCTCCAATCTCTAATGCTTTACCAATAAATATCGTCGGGTGCGCGCTCAGCGCTCCCGATGGGAGTAGCCCCGAGGCTATAGTCGAAAAAAGAATTTTTCGAGTATAGGCTCAAGAGATAATGTAGCTTTTCATACTTCAACTCGAAACACTTCAACTTCGAGAGTAACAGCCCCCAAGGCTATAATCAAAAAATTCTGCACATATGATCCTTTTTATCAATTCTGCATTTGTCGGCGCTATCCTGTTTCCTTTATGACGTCAATGAATACGTAGATCTTCATCAGTGCGAACCGTTTCATGGGTATCACTGTAACTTTCACGATTTTTTGACCGTTTAGTGGGCTTCACGATTTTTGACCGTTGGTGGGCTGCCGTTTCCGATCTTTGCGCCACGTCGCAGCCCACTATCCTTCTCCCAAAAGATATATAAATGGCATAGTGGGGAATCGTACTGTTTACCAGCTCGTTCCATCCGCCGCCTCCATTGCTAATCTCCTCTGCCTCTTCCTCTCTTGCGGAGCCCCCAAGCTCGCTTTGTGCTGGATGCGCGTGAAACATCTAGCCACTAAGAGCACCATGGCCAAAAATTCTGCCACCAACTGGGTGCGGTCCACCATTACCAAGAAGGAGGTGGAGAAGGCCACGGCGGACGGTCTCATCGCCGCCGAAGATTCCATCAAGTTCCCCAGTACCGAACGGATCCCGAAGCCCCCGAGCGGTTACCGGGTAATGTTCCTTGCTTTCCTTCTCCGCGGCTTGTCCCTTCCTGCCCATGAGTTTCTCCGTGGGCTGCTATTTGTCTACGGTGTGCAGCTCCATCAACTCACACCAAATTCTCTTCTTCATATTGCTTGCTTCGTGACTCTCTGCGAGTCATTCTTGGGCATTGAGCCCCACTTCCTTCTCTGGAGATCAATCTTTCGACTCCGCCCCAATGTTTCTTTGGCTAGGAAACCCGAACTGGGCGGAGCCATCGTTTCTGTGCGCCCTGAGGCGCAATACTTTGAATTTTCCATGGCCGCGTCTATCCAGGGATGGAGGACAAAGTGGTTCTATATCAAGGACCACAAATCCTCTCCTGAAGATGAATTCGGCCTACCTCCTTTTGATGCTTCCCAGGAGGTTAAGAAATTGTGACAACCTCAAATTTGATAACAAATTCGAAGTGCCCGTTATGTAATCCATCACAATCCCAGAATCAGTGTTGTGATTTACATAACGTAGTTGATACCACAGTCATAGCCATTAATAGTAAATAAAGGGGATTACATAGGTGGTCGCACCGACCGAACCTTACAATACATCAATATGCAGCGGAATAACACTTTGGGTCCATATTATCAAGCTTCAACCGCACAGGCGGAGCCGACAGTAGGAAACGAGCCTAATTCGCAAAGTCGTCAATGATTCCTTCCTTCTTGATTTTTCTCCTTCAAGTCTGGCCAAGTTAATAGCCAGGGACAGAGCCATGAGTACATTGCATGCACTCGCAAACCATCTCATAAATAAAAGAATAGAGAATGCATAGTTCATATAGTGGTCTAAGCTCTAGGTTCATTTGCATAAAGCAGAATTTCCTTTCAAAGATCTTTTATCTAAAGTGGTAAGAAAACATTTAGCTCTTTATAAATCTCTAGATGGAATCCCCCAAATGACAATTCTTTTGTTCACCAAGTCACCTTCATGGTCATCGAAATTCATTGTCAAGTCACCTTTTCAATCATTTTCAAAGTAAAACCTGATAACGGCCAAGCAGCGCCAATCCAACCGTCCATGACCGCGGACGCGGCTATTCGAATAGTTTTACACTCTGCAGAGGTTGTACACTTTACCCACACCATCCGACTACTCATCGTGTGGGCAACTTCCCCGCATAACGACATATGCCACGACAAGCAGCCAACCATTAATGTTTCACTTGCCCGCCTTAGCATAAACACTACCGCCTAGAGATGTACCCCTCAACACCGGAGTCCAAGAAGCTGTCCGGAGTGTGCAAAGTTCCCAGCCGCTTGACCCACCGGAATGCCACTAACCGAGGTAGGGTCCTACACCCGGTAGTCCATTTTCAATGAGGGCTCTTCGGCTTGTACCCCAACCACCTATGAAAAGGAGGACAAGGCGAAACTCGGCCATAGCCAAGGGTGCCCTGGAAGAGGAGTCCCTGGTCGGACTTCCATTTACATTTTATAGGGTCTACACTAAGGAGAAACAAGTACACCACTAAGCCCTGTCCCATACCAGGATAATGTGGTCGCACTGTATGGTTGGTCCAGTATGGTACTTCGCTCATTTATCATTTTTGTCAAACCTTCATGTCACCTTCACCATGTCACCATTTTGTAAATAGTTTTCAAAGTCACCCTTGGGTAAGGTTGCCCATCTCCAAGGTTTGTATTTCAAAATCATCCTTGGGAAGGTTGCCCCTTTCCAAGGTTTTCATTTCAAAATCTTCCTGATCTTCATTGGGGTTCCCACCTAGTCATTTTCCATGAATGCCTTCAGCTCAAGCATAATCCTCATGAGGGCACAAGGATCTAGGTAGGTATATTGGATAGGCTTAGCTTGATGCTCTACTTAGCATCCACTAAGGAAAGGTTTCTCAAAGGTAGGCTAAGCTTGATGCACTTGATGTCATCCACAAAAAGAGTTGGATGCACTTGTCAAGAAAGACATCTCTACTCATTTGCAACTTGGTAACAATCATTTTAGTATGCATTTTTATTTGAAAGCAAGTAAACATGCATTATAAAACTAGGTAATGGTATGATCAAAAGATGGCTTGCCTGGCTTGGCAATGTCATAGGCTTCTTCATCTTCATCTCGGGTTGGGTAGACTCCATCACCATGGCTTGGTTGACTTCGGGATCCATTCTCCTTACTCTCGTTATCGTCTAATCGTAGGAAGGTAAATAAGCATACAATCACCACACAATTTACAAACAGCACATACTCACTATAATAAGGATACTTGGGTAAGAGAAATGATCTAGGAAGTCTATGGAGAGTGGTTTCGAAGATCATTGAGTTTCGATGGATGAGATTATTGAGTGGTTGTATTTAAGTAGGGTTTATTTATTTTGGATGATGAAAATATCTCCTGCAAGTCCTTATTGACCAAGGTTCATATACTACTAGTATATATTCAGGATTATGGTTCAACTAAAGAGGCTTCATAGGATTTGGAGTATTGTTCTTTTATTGAAGCCATTTCTAGTTTGCAACTATTTAGTAATCAAATTTGAATCTGCAAGTAGGGTCTATAGATCCTAGTTGACTGGTATCAAAGGTTATAGATCAATATTTAGAAATGTGGTTGATTCGAATTGGTTTCATATCATTTCCATTTATTTTGAAATATGTGTGCAAGTTTGAGTTTCTAATTACTATCATGTAGGATTAAATTTCCAAATACTTCCTACAAGTACACATGGACTAAGATCAATACCTATAGATAGTTATTTGGAAATGTGGTTTAACCATAAAGGTTCCATAAAAATTTCGATTATAGAATTGAGTTTAATAAAATCCTATATGGCAAATGCTTATTTAACCAAATGAGTAAATAGCATTTGATTTTAAAAGGTTCAAAAATTAGATCTAATTCTACAGGAAGATGGGTATCACTAATTATGAATTTCTAGAGTTGGATTTATATTTTTAGGAATTTTATTGGATTTGATATGGATTTTCTAAGGTGGAAAAGCTTCTACTTTGTTATTTTTACTGCGACCATTTTATAAATCTAATTGTGTTGAAACCACTTCTAATGGGTAGCTTATGTTCTAAGGTTTCCAAAACATTTTCATTTGCTAGATTTGGATCGGTAGATCTCCGGGAAAATTAAATATACTAAAGCATCTGAATGCGTTTTTTCAAAAATCGGAAATCGAATATCCCTTTTTTTTATCCGGGCCGGACACACAGACCGAGCTGGGCCGGCCCACTAGGCTGCAGGCTGGCGGGTGGCAAGAGAAAAAAAAGAAAAATGCTGCTGACAATTGGGCCCGGCTTGTCAGAACGAACGAACCGGTATGTACGTCTTCCTCGTCGGCGAGGAAGGACGCGGTGGCGGAGCTCGACGAGGAAGGCACGGGAGGCGCCTGCGGGTTGCAGTCCGGCGGAGGAGCTTCTCCTCCTCCACCTCGTCCAGGCGGCAGCTCGCGGGAGGCTCTGGAACGCCGGGAACGCTGGGCGTCCTGGAGCTCGGCCGGCTCCGGCGAGCTCGAACTAGGAGGCTATTTCGAGGGAGACGATGTCTAGGAGGTAGAGGAAGGTGAGGTGAATCTTTTCATGGAAGAAGGGAGGTCCTTTTATAGTCGGGAGAGGGAGCACGGGGCGAGGGGATCTGCGGAGAGAGCGCGGCCGGTGTCGGCTAACGGAGGGGAGGGGCGGTCGGGGCTTTCGGCGGGGTGCTGTGGAGGGTTTCAGGAACTTGCTGGCGCGTTTGCAGGCGGTGGGGTGGTCTGGTGCAGAGGGGGCAAGTGAGGGGTCCGGGCGGTGGTTCTTCTCTGATCTTCCCTGTCTCACGGCCGTGGTCGGGGCAGGAGAGGCTGGGGCTCGACCAAGAGATGTTCCCTAGCATGGCTACAGGGTTTGGGCCGGGGTGAACAGCGTTGGCCACAGTAGCTGGGATTTTTCCTGGATTTCGCCCACCAAGTGTTTGTTGAAATGCCCGAAAGAATTCAAATTTTGAATTTTTGAAATCTGCCACCGTGGGTTGTCAAGATATTGGATAAGGACTCCAAACATATTTTTGTTATGAAGAAATATGAGGTTTTGCAAAAATCTTATTTCAATTTTGAAGTATGGTTTCTGTTTCAGATTCAAACTTTGGACAGATTTTGAAGGAGGTTAGGGTTTGAGTTTTTGCTGGAAACTTCCTGGTTGAGTTAGTATGTGATATGGTCAAGCTCAACTAACTGACCACACTCTTAGTTGAGTTGAGGATTGCTTAATCCAGGGGTCCAAAGTAGGGTAGTGGTTAACTTTTTCTAGATCATCTTTTCTTCTCTTTTTCTTTATTTCTCTTGCTTCTGGTTCTTTTGATCTTTGTGGTACTTCTCTAATGCTTATGCTGGTTAGGACCTTATCATCTTAACCACACACAACAAGAAATAATCCACATGAAATCATAAAAGACGTATTTTAAACATCTATGCATACATGCAATAATAGATACAAAGTTTTATCTTGGCCCAAAAGTGTTGGTTTCCTTGGAGATGACATGGAGTTGGGAATGACCTCTGATTTGAATTCAAACTTTGGTAGAAATTTGAATAGGGTTCCAAGTTGATTTTTGTTTCAAACTTTATTGTATTTAATTCTTTGTAACTTGTTCTTAGTGGTGGTGGAGAGATGCATGATGGTATAGTTCAAATATTGCTTAATATATAAGTGCAAAGTAGTGTAATCCGTAATTTTTTTAAGATCACTACTTCCTCCTTTCTTACTTAGGTTTTTGGGTTGCAGTTTATTTTCTTGATTCTTTTCTATTTGTTTGTGATTGCTTGACTTAAATTTTTGGTTTGGCCATTGACCCAAATGGGTTCAGCATGTAATCATACACAAAATTTAATAGTTAGAAAACTATTTCAAATATCTTTATTTAAAACTTTGGGCTCAAAGGATTTGTTTTAAAACCCGTCTCATACTCTTTTTATTTGAAGCATGGGAGCAAATGCTCAAATTCAGAAGTTTCGAAAAGGCAAGAAATTAATCTTGTATTCAAAATAAAAGTTTTTGTTGGCTCCAAAATTTGGTATTTTAATAAATCCATTTATTTCTATTTCCCAGAAATTTGGGTTGTTACAGAAATTGAAATCATAGGATACACTCCCCACAGATGCAGAAGCACAACAAATTCTTCCTCTTCTTTCCCGCATCAAGGCTTTGAAAGGAGGTCAAGGAGGTGCTCTGTCGGGTATGCAACTCATGGCGTTTTTCATTCAACGTCGAGTTCAACCCCTACAACACCGCCTTACCAGACTTTGGAATTACTCCGGTTTGGAAGATCCTACTCGCATATCTGAAGATCTGATATCGAAAGAAGATGTCGACAAGCGAGTCAGGAATCTTACCAAACTCACCAAGGAACACGCAGTTGCGGATTTAACCGCTGACTTTTTCGACTCCGTGCACCCTCTGCCTGAGGTATGTATCTTCGTGTTTACTTATTGTCGAACTTTGCTTGGTTCGATTTGTGTTTACTCTGTGCCATTGCATTCTGCTAATTTATTCATATGCAGGGTCATCAATTCCTTGTCTCTCGTCCTCCTCTTCCAGAGGCAGGGCCCCTACCAGCTGATCTTGCCTCTACTGCATCTGAAGCCCCCGAGGCTGACGAAAGTCAGGACGGAGATGATGTCGAAGAATCAGAAGAAGAAACTAGCTCGTTGACATCGCCTCCTCCTGCGCTTGCTGAAGATGTCGGTGTCGACAAAAAACGGAAGCGTGTCGACGAAATCGCTTCATCGAGTTCTGCAGCGGCTGGCAAAGCCCCCATTCTTGCAGAAGATATGGAGTACTTCGACATGCTAGCATCGTAAGTATTGTAATTGAGTTTCTTCAATTGCATTGTTCTTGCCTTGTTCTCATGACTTATATTTTTCATGCAGTGATGATGAAGAACCACCAACATATGCGACGGCTACTCCACCACCTTCTCCTGTGGCGGTTGATGAGCCTATCAAACCAGATGTTGCGCCGAGGGCTACCAGGTCCGGTGTGAAGAAGGTTCCTCAAGCCCGATACCCTAAACGCTCAAAGAGAGCCAAAGAAGTCAAAGTTTCTTTGGAAGCCCATGTACCTACGGTTTCTTCTGATGATGTGAGCAATTCTTCTTTACTTTCTTTCCTTTCATGCACTTCTACTCTTACACACTTCTTTTCTCAGGCTTTGGTGAAGAGATTTATTGCCTTGGGCACGGAGTGTGCAGGGTATCTAAAGGTTGCGAAAGCTTCCGAAGGTACAATCTTGATGTCCAGTCATTACCTTTCTTCCGTGCTTTTTCTTTTCCCACTTATCTGACTCCCTTTCGTCTTCTTTTGTAGCTGCCTTAGCAACAGCCAATGCTCGAATCGCGTCGCTGGAAGCGGAGCTCAATGCTTCGCGAGAAGCTTATGATGTGGCGGCCGCTGCTAAAGCGGATGCTGAGAAGTCGCAGAAGGCTGCGCTTGGCAAGGCGAAGAAAGCTGAAAAAGCTTTAGCTGAAGCCAACAAGGAGCATGCTCAACGAGAGCAAGCCGTGGCGGAGCGTCTTCACACCATGTCTACTGCCGCTGAAAGTAAGTGCTTCGCCTTGTCTTCTGTTTTCGTCTTCTGTTGCAATGGTGTATTTGTTGACACTTGTCTCTCTTTTTCTTTTCTATTGCTTAGAATTCACCGGGGTATCTCCGTCGTCCTTGCAAACGGACGATGATCCTCTTATGGATGCAGTTAACCTACTCGAAGAAAACTGGATATCTATCCAGGAGACTTTTGAGTTGGTTAGCCGCGTTCTATCTCGGTTATTTGTCGGGTTGTGGCCGAAGAAAAGGGCGGCGCCCCCGAAGGACAACCTGACTGAACTTGCCAAGTCCTTCGATACCACTGAAGACCCCACTCTCCAGCTGAAAGGGCTGTCCATTAAGCGCGGCGCCGAGGGTGCTATTGCACTTTCTCTTGCGCACGGTACAGATTTCGACTGGGAGAGGGTTAGCTCCCCCCATGGCCACACCCGTGACGAGATGAAGGTGTTTTTCGAGAGGGCGAAGAAGTTGGCACCTGCATTGCTGACAACAATTTCTCCTTCGGCAGCCTCTGCTGTGCCTGCTGCACCTCCTCCAGCGACGAAAGATCCAGTGCCACCGTCGACTTCTAGCGAGGAACTGGCCGCGCCCCCTTCTTCCACGGAGCACAATGCTAAGGTGGCGTAGACTCAGCTTTTTTGTAGCTTTTTAGTTTTCTCCTTTTGAATGTAAAGAGTTCAATTAAGTGCAACCCGAGAACCTTAGCCATAGGGTTGTGCTCTTATATAAATATATCCTCTTCGTATGAAGTTTTATGCTGCCTCCCTGAAATTGTTTCTCCTTTCTTTTCCTTTTGGCTTGCAGTCGACGCGCGTCAATGATCCTTTGACCCATGCTACTGCTCCTTCCTCTGCTCGTGGACTCGATCCTCAGATTTCGTCGACTCCTAGTCGATGCTGTCAATGCGCAGAGTACTTTTCCAGGATATCCGACCTTGAGGCTCGCCTGACTTTGGCCAAATGTCAAGCACAGATGGCTATTAAAAAGGCTAGCCAAGCTGGTAGCTATATGAAGAAAATCTCTTCCCTTGATGAAAAGGTCTCCAGTCTGATGGCGAAGGTTATTCATAATGAAGAATGCGAATCCTTCATCCTTGGCATTGTCGAGTCTGCCTGTGAGATGTTGCGATGTGAGTTTTTTTTTCAACTCTTTCCTTCCTTGCTTGTGCACTGCTGTTTTTGTGACATCTTTTGCCATTTGTAGGTACTTGTTTAGATTTTGCTGCTGAAGAACGTCGAGTTGCTGAGCAAAATGCGGCTTTGGAGAAAATGTCGACTGGCTGTGAGACTTTGTGGTCTGATCCTCGACGCTGAAACGCCATTGTATTGCTTCAAGATCGTGCCCAACATATTGGCGAGTCAGTTGATGGTTGCCGACGAGCTCTTACAACTATGCACTCCATTATGCTTCCCCGTAATCCTTTGCCTGCAACTTTCCCACTTCTTCTTGATACTTTCAGATCCAGCCATCGTATTCATAGGTTAATAGAATTGAACTTAGTGGCTGGTGCCAATTTTGCTCTCGGGTGGATACGCAAGTGGCACCCCAGATTGAATTACAGCACGATGTCCCTGAGTTTGGCTCTAGGTGGAGCTAGCCTTCGGGTTCATATGGAGAACACACTGCAACCCGCTCGAAGGCTTGTAGCTAGGCTTCTAGAGGCGGATGCTGCGTTTTTCCGCGAGTATCATTATCTAGATCCTTTAGGCGTAGATGATTCTGACAACCCGATGTTGTAAGATGTATGTGGAACGCGAGAGTTTATTTATTTTGCGACTATATGTCTGAAATTTATTCTCAAGGCGTATTTGTATGGTTCGTGCGTTTGCCGCATCTTCTCTTTGAAAGACTCGTAAACTCGAATATGAGGAACGCTTTGTCTTTATTTATACTTGTAATGTAAGATACATGGGGTGACCCAAGAGATCCGGCCTATGACCTATGTTCTGGATCTAGAGGGCATTGCCCCTGGTATAACTCGTGGCTTTTTACATCCTTTATTGTTCTACTCTATTGTCTTAGGATGCTTATGTCGTCGTGACTTTCCCTTTTTCCTCTGCGCCTGTGTCTTCTCCTGATGCTCCTACTCGTGGTTTCTTCGTTTCGGGCTCCGCGACGCATTCTTCGAGTAGCTTGACGCCTTCTGTAGTCGCGCTTTTTGCCTTTTCTGCATGGTTGGCTATTACGCCAAAATTTTGCGCCATTTTGTGGAATTCCCTGTCGCAGAGATCTGAAACTTCAAAACTTCCTTTTACTGTAATTATTCCTCTTGGTCCTGGCATTTTAAGTACCAAATATGTGTAGTGAGGCACTGCCATGAATCGCGAAAACGCGGGTCGTCTGAGGATCGCGTGATATTGCGATGGCCAGTCCATGACTTCGAAGTCTAGCTTTTCTCTTCTATAATTTTGCCGGTTGCCGAAGCAAACATTGAGTGCTACTCGACCCAACGGGTAATTGGCACTTCCTGGTACGATTCCATGGAAGGAGCAATCTGTTGGCTTCAGGAACTCTAGTGATATATGCATTGCTCGGAGTGTTTTCGCGTATATCAAGTTAATTCCACTCCCTGCATCCATGAATATTCTGTCGACATCATACGCGCCGATTTGAGCTTTAAGTACCAAAGGCGCGTTTCCCGGCCGAGGTACTGTTATAGGGTGATCTTCTCTGTTGAACTCTATTGGTTGCTCTGACCAGTGCAGATACTCCGTTGCAGCTGGAGGTGATATGACTGCTAAGTTGACTTGTCGAGTTATGCTCTTCTCTTCTTTGTTCGACTTGGGTACAGGTTGTATCATTGATATGATGTGTCCCTTTGATGGTACATACCCTTCCTCGTCGTCCTGTCCCTGGTTTTGCTGGTCTTGTCCTTGAGGTGCTCCATTGTTTCCTTGCTGCTTTGTCGGAGGATTGTTACTTCCTTCGAATACTTGTCGCCTTGCTTCGGTTTGCTTATTTATTGCTGCTTCTTGCAGTTTTAAGAATGTTGTGCAGTCTTTCATTGCGTGACTTGATACTCGTTTCCCGTCGACGAACGCTGAGTGTATATGACAAGGCCTGTTGAGCATATCTTCTGGTGATGGGTTGTACTCTCTGGATTCCCTTATAGGGAACTTCTTATAGTCCTCCTTTCCGTAGCTTCTATACCCTGAACTTCTGCGATCATTTCCTTGATAGCTGTTGTCTTTATATCCTGCGGCGACTTGGCTATGCGAGCCGTAAGTGTCGTAGTTTCGGGATCGTCTCCTTTGACTTCCATGTCTGTTTCTTCTGTCGTCCTCTGGAGATCGCGTCCGCTTGTTGTTGCATGCATCTTCTCCGTCTGCGAACCTGTTTGCTGTGTCCATGAGGTCTGACACTGTTTTCGGCTTGATTCTGCCCATCTCTTTGACTAGGTCTCTTCGCCTTAATCCGATGATGAACGCGTCTATTGCTCTTTTGTCTGAAACTTCGACTGCTGAGTTTTTGATGAGGCTCCATCTTTGGATGTATGCCCGTAGTGTTTCGTCGCGTTGTTGCACGCACGCTTTAACTTCTTCTATTGATGCTGGTCGTTTGTATGTCGACCTGAAGTTGCTTGTAAATTGCTTTGTGAGGTCTTCCCAGCTTCCAACAGATTCTTTCTCTAGTTTGCTCAACCATGACCTTGCTGCCCCGGTGAGGTGTAGTTGCAAACTTTGCATTGCTGTTTCCTTGGTTCCTCCTAATATTTGAACTGCTTGCAAGTAATCGGCAAGCCATGATTGCGGTTCCTGTGATCCATCGTATTTTTGCTGATCATGAGGTAGCTTGAATCCCTTGGGAACTGGAGTGGTGCGAACCCTGCGGGTAAAGCATGATGCCCCCATCTCTTTTTCGTCGTCTTCATAGTCGCGCTTTTCATTTGGGGATCGTGATCTTCGGGTTCCACCGTGCTGCTTTGGTGATGGCGATCGAGATCGGTGTTTGCTGCTTCTGCGCCGAGGACTATTGTGATGGCGAGGTGACCTTGCTTTGTGCGCTTCCTTTTGGTGATATACTTCTTCTCCTTTTGCTGATAGCTTGTGGCCCACCATGTTGAGTCCGTTCAGTGCTGCTCTATGCATATGTTCTCTAGGATCTCCTGGACTTGGTCGAGTTGTAAGTAGATATGCTTGTGCTGCCACTAGTGCTGCTTCAGGAGTTTTTGGTAGGATGTTTCCCTGCTCGTCGACCGATAGGAAGGACGAGTCGAGGTTTTTGGAAATACTTTGCCTGTCAGAATACTCGAGGTTATCGTACCTTGAACCGTGTCGACGATTTTTCCTTGTGTTGCTGTACGATGCGTCGCTGCGTGCTTTTCGAGCAGCCTCGCTAGCTGCAATGGCTGAATTTTTCCTTCTTTGTATCTCTGTTTTCTCCTTTGCTAATTGCTTGGCCTGCTGCCTTAGGGCGTAGTGATACCCCAAAAGCATGTCTTTGCTAGAATTTGATGGTATTGGTGTGCCGTGTTCTACGGCTTCTCTTATTACCCGCCATTCGTCGACTGATAGTCGAATTTTTTCCCTGCCTGCGAGGGATTCTGGTGTTTGCCCTTCTGCTAGGTGATTTGCTCCTCTGTCGATATTTGCTGGGTTTAATACTGGATTGTCGTTTTCATCGAATTCTTCTGAATTATATCCTATAATGGTGAGCACCTGGCATTGTTTGCCGATGTTACCCTTAAAGCTTGAGAAGATCGAGTTACTATCCTCAGAAAGCTCTAATCATGTCTTCCATGTATCTGTTGACTTGTCTGCGGTATCGTCGAGGCAGATCGTAAGATCTTCGAGTTGGACTTCTTCGTCAAAAAATTTCTTTTCTTCGTTGTCTTCTGCGATCTTTTCTTTTTGCACTTCCTCTGGGCTGACCGGCGAGTTTACTTCGCTGGAAGACCCTTCAGAATATTCCATCATTACTGTTGTTTCGGGCTTTTTTGCCGACGGATCTTGATCTTGTTTCGTCGGATCCGAAAGGCGAGACGAACCCGATGGCCCGATGAGGATGCTGAAACTTCCAATGGTTAGTTCCGTCTCTTGATTTCCGTCGACTTCTGAACTGTTGTTGGCTAAAAGCGAAAAAGCCGTCGAATCCATGATTCCAACACCCAAGGTCCCCACGGTCGGCGCCAATTGACGAGGGTTAACTCGGCAAATGTCCTAGATGAAGGACTTAGGATCGGGGAGATAGGGCGTCGGATGAACTCGAAGGTGAATTTAGTCGAAATAGGTGTGTGTCGAAAATAAACTTGGGTGTTCAACCTGGCTCGCTTTCAATCTGCCCTACACCGTCCCCTCCTGACCCCTATATATAGGTGGCCAGGTCTCGAGGATCGGGTAGGGTACGACACAGATTACAATATCGACATACGGTAAGAACTCGTATTCGACTATTATTACAATTGGGCCTAGCTTATCGGGCCTCAGGGGTACTCAACTAACGGGCTCTATTAACTATACCCTTGTCAGCGCTAGTCAACTTCCTTCCGTTCCAGAATTCAATGAACTTGAGCATAAAAAATCCACAGTCACACCTTGAAAATGACAGATGTAATTTTAGTATCCTTTCTACTGAAACAGATAAATAAGCATGGGATGTACAAATGAAAAAATATGTGAAAACAAAAAGAAATAAAAAGTAAACTCTTATGAGCTTACGCTGTTTTTTGCATAGGAGTTGTGATATATTCTGTCTGCCACTTCTCAATGTTGATATTCGACTCGCCAAAGTTACTTGCCCACAAGTATTTGATGGATCCAATAATTGCCCTAGAATCCTGCAATAGTCCCCGGTTTTTCTTTGTTCTGAGTGAATCCATCACCTCAAATCTCTCCGCCTTTAGATTCAGAACAATAAGGTAGTAGTGTCCCGTGAATTCCTTCAAGTCAGGAGTCAAATCTTGCAATACAGGGAAACAGATCTGGCCAATGCACAAATAATACAGAAGTTGTTACATAAAAAAAATGTACTAGTAAAAAATAGGCTAAAAGTTTACATCCAGATACCTGCTCCTTATGGTCCAAACGGTTTTCAGTTGTCATTTTGAATTGTTTCTTCACAAATTTGTCATGGAGGCACATCGTGGACGAAAGCTTGGTCTTTGTGAAGAATAAAAGCATGTACCCAAAAAAGAACAAAGGACAGGGACGTAAGAAACATACAAAAAGATGTAACACAAATTTGAAATGGGAAAAAAATGATAGAAAAATAGTGAAAATGAGTTTAGAGTTTGTAAGAACTCACCGCCAGCCTTAATGGCATCACGTGTTTCTTCTGCTTGGCCATCTCAATACGAAGCACATGAAGTGCTAAATCACAAGTGGAATTGCTTAACCAAGCTCTGGGCCTGACTGAATCCGCAAGATCTCTCAGATATACATAGTTAGTTCCGTAATCTATGATTTTAGCATTATTAGCTTCATCATCTGTATCACCACCAAAGCTACATATTCTGCTGTACACTTCATTTGCAAATTTTGTTGCAACTTCCGTTTTGTCATACTGTACAAAGGGTGACTTCTGGCTTTGGGCAAGCTTAACAACTCTCTTTTGGTGTGCTTGCGGGACAGGGGTACAACTAGAGTGTGCAGCAGATGTAACTATTGCATCTTCAGACAAGGGCTTAATCTCACTGGCTGGCGTTACAGTTGGTACTTCGATATTTGAGTAAATTTTGTCTAGTGTGTCCCCACTATCATCATTGCTTGAAACAACTAGCTCAAGTTGAGTACCATGCAATTCCTTGGCATCACATGCATTTCCTTGACTTTGGCTATGAAAACCAAGATCAAAGGATGGACAATCCTCAATTAGCACTCGTCTAGCCCTCTGGGAATCTGATTCCATTTCTTCTTGAGCACTTTGAAACTGAGAATTCAGATTCCTGTTCATCTCAACTTCTTTTGCTTCTCCAGTTCTGTACACATTGATCTGCTTAGCTCTAGCTTGAGCTGTTGCAAATCTTGTTAACCTCCTTGGGCTATCAGCAACTTTCTTGGCTGTGCTAACTCGCAGCTTCGGAGATGTTGACCTAGTTACGGGCCTACTTCTGATTGGGCTACATGTATCTCCCTCACTCTTGAGAGGTTGGGTTCTTGTCTCCACACTATCCTTGCTTGAGATGATGTTCTGCATTTGATCATCTAGATGCTGAAATGCTTGATCCTTTTCATGATTCGATTTGGAGCATGTTCCATATATCTGCAACTGCTTCAGTGCATAAGGAGTTACACCAGAGCTCCCAGGTACATTTGGTGTGCCATTCGGTAACTCTGTTGGCTTCAGTGTATCAGGAGTGACATCAAAGCTCCTAGATACATGGCCTGTGGCATACGGTAACTCTGTTTGCTTCAGGAGTTACATCACAGCTCCCAGGAACATGAACTAGCACAAGCGGTAACTCCGTTGGCACATTAGGTTTACGTGCTTGTTCACAGTCTTGATTTACTGGACTACACATGTCAAATGGACTCTGCATTGCGATGACCTGTTCATTCTCACGACCCATAACATCCCTGTCCTCAGGTCTGCCTACACTGACAGCTTGCTCTTGAACTAGTGGAGGTGCTATTTCTGGTTCGGTTGTCGTTGCTCCAACTGACACAGAATGAACCACTGGGATAGATTCTTCAGGTGTTCCTTGTTGTTTGTGTCTGATGTCTATGCACTTCTATTCTTGTAGACACTTGTTGGGCCTCCAAGTGCAGAGGTTTGTAGAACAGCAGCAAGTTTCCCTTAAGTGGATCACCCAAGGTTTATCGAACTCAGGGAGGTTAGAGGTCAAAGCTATCCCTCTCAAGCAACCCTGCAATTACGATACAGAAAGTCTCTTGTGTCCCCAACACACCCAATACACTTGTCAAATGTATAGGTGCACTAGTTCGGTGAAGAGATAGTGAAATACAAGTGGTATAGATGATTATAAGTAGTAAATACAATCTGGAATAAAAATCGCTGCGAGCAAACATGTAACAAAACAGCAAGTAAATGGTGTGCAATGCTTGGAAACAAGGCCTAGGGATCATACTTTCACTAGTGGACACACTCCCTACAAATATAACATGATTGAACAAATAAACAACTTCTCTCCACTATGGTACTCTGAATTACTCTTCTATTGAATAACACTAATCATTGTGTAGTGGCTACAGAAGCACCCCTTAAAGTTCATCAAGTACTTGACAAACACCACTCATAGAGATATCCAAATCAAAGCACAACTCAAGATAGATATTATTGCAAATTAGACCAAGTACTAACACGGTGCACACACTGTCAACATTACACCATGAAAGGAGGAATAGATCACTTCAATACTATCATAGTAATAATTACTCGCATAATCCACAAGAGATCACAATCATAGCCTAAACCAAGTACCACCATGATGCATGCACTGTCACCGTTACACCATGGCAGGAGGAATAGATTACTTTAATAACACCACTAGAGTACACATAATATCTGAATAATAACATCTACTTGTTCAACATGATACAAAGCTCACGATCACATAAAGATCACATCATGGGAGAGAGAGGTGAACCACATAGCTACCGGTAGAGCCCTTAGCCCTGGGGGAGAACTACTCCCTCCTCATCATAGGAGACAGCAAGGTTGATGGAGATGGCGGTGAGGTCGATGGAGACAGCGGAGACGGTGATGGAGACCGATGGAGATGGCTCCGGGGGCACTTCCCCGTCCCGGCAGGGTGCCGGAACAGAGACTTCTGTCCCCCGAAATTCATCGACGGTGGCGACGGAGCTGCGAAACTGCTTCTGGAAAATTGCCGACTCTTTTAGGGTTTTCTGTCCCGAGCCTTTATATAGGCGAAGGGGCGTCGTCAGAGGGGGAGCTAGGCGCCCTCACACGGGGCTCGCGCGGCCCAGGTCTGCTCTGCAAAGGAGCGGGCTTATCTCGGCCGTCTGGACTCGGAATCAGGTGAATTTTATGTCCAGAATGTTCGCCGTGAAATTCCCTACAACTTTGTATTTGAAGAGTTTTCCGTTTGACGCCGTCTTCGACCCGTAACGTGACCATCTTTGAAAATAGTTCTGGTACAGATTTCTGGAAAGTCCCAATTTGACTCCAATAAGGTTTCCACTTGTATTCTTGGTAATTCCTACACATCAAAGTATAAAACAAGAACATTGTGCACTTTTGCAACTATTAGTAGGTTAGTCCAAATAAATCATAAAAGTATCACAAAGTGTAGACAAAACATATAGCAATTGGTGTAAAACAAGCATGGAGCATCAAAAATTATAGATACGTTTGCAACGTATCAACATCCCCAAGCTTAACTCCTGCTCGTCCTCGAGTAGGTAAGTGATAACAAAAGAAATAATTTTTGAGGTGACATGCACCTACACAATCTTGATCAAATATGTAAGCATTTGTGAGCTGGGATCATAAGAACTTAAAACATGGGCATAAAAGATATAATCTTGACAATAAGAACTTAGCAACCATGTTATAAACATGAAAATGAACACAAACAAAAGATCATGAAAATGAAACAATGAAAGTCAAACGTGTGTTCAAATCATAAGGAAAAACATACAAATGGTTTTCAGCTTGTCCTTCAAAGAGAGCAAAACATAAATGCATAGGACACCTTCAAGTTTAAGAGGGCGACTAGATACAAATAATTTGAGAACAAGTGAAACCATGATCATGAATCAATCAATGAAAACTTTGGGACAATGCACATTATACTCAGAATGACAACTATGCTCTCTTAATGGTGCATAAAGATAGAAGGCGGTGACTCAACATAAAAGTAAAAAAGGCCCTTCGCAGAGGGAAGCAGTGATTAAACATGTGCTAGAGCTTTTCATTTGTAAAACAGAGAGATAAAAATTGGTTTTGAGAGGTGGTTGTCTTTGTCAACGACTGGCAATGGGGTTCTTACTATCTTCCATACAAAAATGAAGCAAGTTTTTGAGAGAGATTGGCACTTTTGTGCTCTTTTATAAAGCTTGGCACTCCTCCCCACCTTTTTTTCCTTTTTCAAACCATGGCTAACCGATTCCATCGGGTGCCCACCAACATTCACATTCCTTGGAGGAGTGCCTTTTTTCTTTTTTTTTCTTTTTTTTTTCTTTTTGGAATAAGCAATATGGAAGATAGCAAATCCGACCACTGCGTCCCCATGAGCTAAAAACAGTGGCACAAAACGAGAAGTAGTTGAAAGTTTTTGAAAGGTAGCACATAAAAATTTACTTTGGAATGGCTTACAAATACCATGCATAGGAATTTATAGTGGACACAATGACAAACTTGGTTTTTAGGAGTTGGATGCACGGGTAGAGCTCATACTCAGTACAAGATGAAGGCTAGCAAAAGACTGGGAGCGACCAACTAAGAGAGCAATAATGGCCATAATCATGCAAAGCGACAAAGCAACATTAAAAGAATCATAAGATGGCATCAAAAGTCAAAAACTAAATGATCATAGATGCTATAGGCGACTTATTTTGTAGTCAACATGGTGTAAGCATGTGCCAAGTCAACCCAAATAAAGCATCAAAGGAGAAAACCAAATAAATGCTTCCAGATAATTAAAACAACGCATGATTTTTTTAAAGGCTCATTAAGCAATCTCAGTTATTTGAGACAAGTCATGCTACAGCAAAACCACTAAGCATACCATCAAAAAGATATCAAGCATGACATGCAAAAGCCTAAGCCACAGTCTACACAAGCTCCTTCTTGTACCACTTTTTTGCATAAAGCTTTTTGTCTTTTCCAACACCATTCAAACTTTTTATAAACACCTCTTTTGATGAAAACCAATAAAGATCAGAGGCAAAAATACACCTTGATGAAAAGATATAACAAGATCTGAACACAAATCAAGGTGAAAACGAAAACCAAAAGCAGTAGCAGAAAAAGAGAACACTCATTGAAACGATAGGAGTGAAAACTAGAGTGTTCTTGGCAAATGAAAAGCGAGTACATC
Source organism: Dactylis glomerata (assembly GCA_007115705.1). NCBI lineage: Eukaryota > Viridiplantae > Streptophyta > Magnoliopsida > Poales > Poaceae > Dactylis > Dactylis glomerata. The sequence goes on along the minus strand of QXEO01000389.1, from coordinate 2,118,933 downwards.
TCCTCCAAAGGAAATTTGATGTGATCTAGCCATTTATTGCAGCAAACAAAACAAAACTAATAATGAAAACTAAAACAACCGACGCTCCAAGAAAAATACATAGTGCATGAAGCAATAAAAATATAGTGTCATGAAAGGTGACCTGATTTTTGCCGATGAAGAAGGGGTGCCTCGGGGGCATCCCCAAGCTTTGACGCTTGTACTTCTTGGATATTTCTTGGGGTGATGCATGGGCATCCCCAAGCTTGAGCTTTTGTCCATTCTTCAACTCATCTCATCATTCTCCAATCCCTACACTTGAAAACTTCCGTCATACAAAACTAAACACAAATCTATTAGCAACATTAGTTTAAGCATAACATATAATCAATCTCTTTTTGCTTCAGGTTTCAACCCAAAACCACCACATATATAGCAAATACTACTGTAGCAACTTCTCTAAAAGTTCCGTGATCAAAAGAACTCAAAAGGAAGCGATAAAGTGGCAAACACAAATATTGGCAGAAATCTGTCAAAACTAAACAGCTGACAAAGGTCGAATTTTTGAGGGGTTTTCTGTTGCTCAAATCAAAAAGTGTTCAACTAACAAAAGTTTCGATATAACCTGGGGCATATGCACAAGAAATCTCAGGTCCAAAAGATATACAGAGAATTTATACGAATTTTTACGGTGCAGCACCGAAAATAGTTTTAGGACAGCAACATCCCCAAATCTTTACCTCACTCAAATTAGAGGCTTCTCTTGGCACAACAACGAAATAAAAAGGATAAGAAGCGGTTATTACAGTAGTAATAACTTCCAAGACTCAAATAAAAGAAAAAGTACTGAAAGTAAAAACATTGGATTATCTCCCAAGAGTGCTTTTCTTTAACGCCTTTGAGCTAGGCGCAGAAATTTGCAAAGATGCTCACGTGGGCGCCATATAAGAGCTTGAAGCAAAGGCGCCATATAGGAACTTAAAGCAATAGAGAGCATCAAAAAACAAATGTGAAAGACATTTATATCTGAACCACTTCCTATGCATAGGAATCTTGTAAGAAAATAAATCAACGAGGCACATAGTAGCAAGCATGGATAGATAAAACAAGTGCCACTTCAAGATTTGCAACATAAAGAGGGAAAACTTAATATTGTTGAGATCCATCAAACCATGTTTCCCTCTCTCATAATAACTTTCGGTAGCATCATGAATAGAACTAACAATATAACTATCACATAAAACATCCCTATCATGAGCCACATGCATGAAAGAATTAATACTCACCACAGGAACAATAGTAGTAGGAGCAGATTCAATAGAATAATTATTCTCATCACCATAATCATCATAAATAGGAGGCATATTGTAATCATAACTAATTTTCTCCTCAAAAGTAGGTGAACTGAAAATATTATACTCATCATCATAACTATCATAAACTAGAGGTAATTTAGTATCATCACAAGCCAGAGAACTACTATTTCACAAAGCATATTCTTCAAACATATCATCATAAGAAGGAACATCACATATGGGAGATAAAATATTATCAGAACAAACTTTCTCCACTAAAGCTGGGGAACTAAAAATATCATGCTTAACAAAACCAGCTTCCCCAAGCTTAGACTTTTCTATAGCATTAGTAACAACGGTGTTCAAAGCATTCATACTAACAACACTATTAGCATGCAAATTAAGCTCCAAAGGTTTTTCAATTTTCTCTTCAAACACTTCATATCTAAACTCGGGAAAAAGACTATAGAACTCTTTATTTTCCATTAAGCCTAACTAGTGAAAATAAAAACAAGAAACAAAAAGATATAATTGCAGAATCTAAAGGAAATAACTTCGAGCACTCACACAGGAGGATGCGAGTACCTTTTACCTTACCTCCCTGGCAACGGCGCCAGAAAAGAGCTTGATGTCTACGCACTTCTATTCTTGTAGACACTTGTTGGGCCTCCAACTGCAGAGGTTTGTAGAACAGCAGCAAGTTTCCCTTAAGTGGATCACCCAAGGTTTATCGAACTCAGGAAGGTTAGAGGTCAAAGCTATCCCTCTCAAGCAACCCTGCAATTACGATACAGAAAGTCTCTTGTGTCCCCAACACACCCAATACACTTGTCAAATGTATAGGTGCACTAGTTGGGTGAAAAGATAGTGAAATACAAGTGGTATAGATGATTATAAGTAGTAAATACAATCTGGAATAAAAATCGCTGCGAGCAAACATGTAACAAAATAGCAAGTAAATGGTGTGCAATGCTTGGAAACAAGGCCTAGGGATCATACTTTCACTAGTGGACACACTCCCTACAAATATAACATGATTGAACAAATAAACAACTTCTCTCCACTATGGTACTCTGAATTACTCTTCTATTGAATAACACTAATCATTGTGTAGTGGCTACAGAAGCACCCCTTAAAGTTCATCAAGTACTTGACAAACACCACTCATAGAGATATCCAAATCAAAGCACAACTCAAGATAGATATTATTGCAAATTAGATCAAGTACTAACACGGTGCACACACTGTCAACATTACACCATGAAAGGAGGAATAGATCACTTCAATACTATCATAGTAATAATTACTCTCATAATCCACAAGAGATCACAATCATAGCCTAAACCAAGTACCACCATGATGCACGCACTGTCACCGTTACACCATAGCAGGAGGAATAGATTACTTTAATAACACCACTAGAGTACACATAATATCTGAATAATAACATCTACTTGTTCAACATGATACAAAGCTCACAATCACATAAAGATCACATCATGGGAGAGAGAGGTGAACCACATAGCTACCGGTAGAGCCCTTAGCCCTGGGGAGAGCTACTCCCTCCTCATCATAGGAGACAGCAAGGTTGATGAAGATAGCGGTGAGGTCGATGGAGACGGCGGAGACGGTGATGGAGACCGATGGAGATGGCTCCGGGGGCACTCCCCGTCCCGGCAGGGTGCCGGAACAGAGACTTCTGTCCCCCGAAATTCGTCGACGGTGGCGGCGGAGCTGCGGAACTGCTTCTGGAAAATTGCCGACTCTTTTAGGGTTTTCCGTCCCGAGCCTTTATATAGGCGAAGGGGCGTCGTCAGAGGGGGAGCCAGGCGCCCTCACACGGGGCTCGCGCGGCCCAGGCCTGCTCTGCAAAGGAGCGGGCTTATCTCGGCCGTTCGGACTCGGAATCAGGTGAATTTTATGTCCAGAATGTTCGCCGTGAAATTCCCTAGAACTTTGTATTTGAAGAGTTTTCCGTTTGACGCCGTCTTCGACCCGTAACGTGACCATCTTTGAAAAAAGTTCTGGTACAGATTTCTGGAAAGTCCCAATTTGACTCCAATAAGGTTTCCACTTGTATTCTTGGTAATTCCTACACATCAAAGTGTAAAACAAGAACATTGTGCACTTTTGCAACTATTAGTAGGTTAGTCCAAATAAATCATAAAAGTATCACAAAGTGTAGACAAAACATATAGCAATTGGTGTAAAACAAGCATGGAGCATCAAAAATTATAGATACGTTTGCAACGTATCAGCGTCTCTTTGCTGTTTCTTTTGGTTTTTGTGCAACTCTTTTCCTCTTTTGCTTTTCTACTGGCTGAAGTTCTTCTTGTTGACACTTATTGGTTGTGTTATCCTTGGCATCTGTTACAACCAATGATTTAATGAAAGATGACAACCCTTCTTCAAAACATTTGCACATATCGATGACAGCGGGCCTAAACTTTTCCATGTCCTGGTACATGAACAAAAATCAAAAGCCAGAAAACCCAAAAATAAGTTGCTTGGTACATAATGTTGTCACAAAAAAATTTAAAAACACATGTGCAACTCAAAAGTAACTACCAATTACCTCATTTCCATGATTGGCAGGCAGATGTTTCCTAATGAACATGTCAACCTGAGTAGGTTCCGTGGTGAACAAAGAACATCTCAATCTGAAACATGGCTTCAGCTGTTGAACATACAAAAAGACATATCAGATGTTGAATGAAAAAAGGCATGTATAAGAAATGAATACAAAAGATGTAATTAGTGCATATTGCTTGTAGTTTTGCATCAGTAGTTACAACCATGTTATGATAGGCACACTACGTAAGATGTAAAAACTAGTACATGAAAATGTACATAAAAGTAGTCTCTGGAAATGCAATTTAATTGTTTGCTTAAGTGTAATTTTAGCACATTAGGGTGTAACAGAAACATGCTATCTCTTCCTTATATCATTGCAACTAAAATATGTAACTACTAGTATTGGGATGTACAGAATACAAACCTGCAAAGCGCCATAAGAACCATTACTGTGTCTGTCCAAACCAGCTACAGTGCTGATCATCTTATTTGTCCATACACAGCACCCGGTCCCACCCTCCGGCACAACTATTGCATTCATTTCCAAAGAATCAACATAAATGATCTGCAGCAAAAAAAACCTTTGTCAGAAACTCATGGTGAATATCTACTGCATGAAGTACAAGTGTTTTCACATTTAAGTAAAAAAAAGCTATTCATGCATGGTGAGTAAAACTCACCATGAGGAACGGCATACAAGCCTTGAACTAGTTCTTTGATCCCTTTGCATTTGATGTTTGAATAATTGTATCGAGGATGAACTTGGCCCAGTTGTATCTTCTAATGGCTTCAGTGTTCATTACAGGAGGATAGCACTTTGGGCTGATCTTTATTCCAGTTGTTGGAGCAAACAGTGAGTGGGTCATGTATATCACAAACTTCCTAAGATAATCATCATCGGCAGGATAACCTAGGCCAAGCTCCTTCTCCACAGTGCTTATAGTAGGTTGCACACCATCTGTGATCCCAAACATCTGCATAACCATATTTGTGGCGTCGATATCTTGGATATATGGGACAACCAAGGTCCCCATGGGTACACCAAGGACCTTAACAACCGATTCTAAAGTGACCGGTATCCTACCCCTGTCCCCAAAATCCATTACAGAATTGTTTGGATCAAAACAATTCATCAGAAAAAGACAAAGATCTGGGATAAGCTTCGAACACTTCATCTGAATGATGTCTCCAAAGTCATGATTCGCAACAAGCTCCTTCTGTGGGGGGGTCATTCCCTTGCAAACCCTTGTAAGCTTCATAGGGGATGACCGGTTGAAAAGATTACTCTATCAAAGACAAATGGAAAAATTTATTACAAGAGAGAAAAAAAGGATCATTCCTATGCCTAAAAAGTAAAATACATGATGATTTTGATATATTACAGGGAAACAAGTAAGATCTGAGGACAAATATGTGCTACCTGGGTTTTTTCTGTAGCCCCGGTCCTCCTGCATGATCTTCATCTTCCTCCCCAACAGGAATATGTACATCCTCATCTGCTGCTGGAACATCCGCATCCTGACCTACTGCCTGGCCTATTGCTGGATGTTCTGATCCATATTGGTCCACTGATGTTGCATTACCAGCTGGGGGCAGCGTTAGTTTTTGCTTCAACTTACTGTATTTTGTTTGAGCAGCCTTGGTAACCTTGTTTGGTGAACGTGCAGGTTCCTACGGGAAACGTATATCAGAGGGATGTAAAAAAAACATCAAAAACATAAGAAAATCTCAAGTTGTTGTACCATTTTGTTCCAGTTTTAATCAACTCTTTCCAGCCAATAATAAGGGATGCACCTGTGTTCCAGCAAAAAGAAAGGGATGCACCTCTGCAAGGCAAAAAGATGTATAACAATAAGCAAAAATGAATGCAAGTTCCATGGAACAGATAATTACATGCCGTAACACAAGTGAAATGATTCAAACTAGTAACCAGGATGTATATATTGATGAAAAAATACATCCTATACCATGTATATTAGATTAAAATTACATCACCTAGAAACAATGTATGATGTGAAACTCACGTCTACGATGTATATTTTGATGTAAAAACTCACTTCTATGATGTATATTTTGATGTTAGGTTAAAATTACATCACCTAGAAACATGTATGATGTGAAACTCACTTCTACAATGTATATTTTGCAGGAAACATACATCCCCCTTTAAGTGAAAAAGTGATTCCACCTCAATGTATAAAAAACAATGTGCATCATTACCGATAAAAACCAAAATTACACCAGATGGTAGTCTACAATGTAATTATTACTGTAAAGTTACAACCCCCACTGAAAACACGTACAAAACATACTCTGTAAAATCTCTAGATCACAACGCAACTACATGGCGGGTGGTCTGAATCCTATCAACACAACTATGACTACAAACAACAAACAAAACAAGCCCGAGACTACTTATACAAGCACACCATTGCTGAGCATACAAAACACAGTAGGAGATCCACATCCTTCTGCTACTTCTAAAGAGCACATCAGTACTAGATAAACTACGTGAAGACTTGAATCATCACTGCGGGCATGTAGTAAATCCATAGTCGCGCCAAATCATCAAACAAAGGAACAAATCGAGACGAAATACTCACCGGAAACTCGCCCGAACTGCAAAAATGAATCCCCCTGGAAAATCCGACGCCCAGCGACAGTGACGCGGATCCAATAAATCCCGCAGCAGAATCCCTTCAACGACTACTCTGTAGGCGTCCTACAGCGTCGCAGAAGAGCAGGGTCGCCGGTGGCGCACCGCCGTAGCAACCCGCCCCACACGGACGACTACACCTTCGAGAAAGCTCGATCCGTCAGTGAAATCGCCAGAACCTCCTCAGCACTGCCCCCACGAACAACAGGAGTTACTCCGTCGAGGGTTCCCGTCGACCAGCTCGCCGTCGACAGAGATGATTCGAGATGGAAGACGGGGGAGGGGGAGGTCGATGCGGGTGAGGATGAGGAGGGGACTGGGAACTCGAATCGAGAGAGACGCGGAAGGTAATGGAAGGTAACGCTGTCGGTATTTGGACGCTAGCGGAGGCTCCCGTCCCACCGCACGATCTGCATCCGACGCGCCGGACGATGGAGCACCGCCTAAGACAACGCAGTGCCCACGCAATAAATAGATTTTGCGAGACTTTATTTTGTAATTGCTAGAGACAGCTTATGTATCTCTACCATGTACTATTTACTCTTATATAAATATATGTGGTATTGATTGTAAAAAAATGTCTCTTTATTATTTTTTCTGAACAAAAATAGATTTGAATTCTAAAGTTATTTTACACTATGAAATTGCTCATATGTTGCTACGGGTTGATTTTATTGTCTCGTGGGGTATTGCGTATAACGTGTAACTTTACATTCACCCTAAGAACCGAGAAAATTATTTATAAAAAATTCAGCCTCCGCTTATAAAGTGAATATATATGAAATAAAATGGTCTAAAACAGCCGGAGGCCGCAAACGAAAGCGACCTCCGGTTTCCTGATGCGAAGTGTGTCCCGATGAGCCCACTGGTGCCTGCTTCCTCCGCTTCGAGTGCATCCCACGCGTCCTTCACGCTCACACCGCTGTTCCATCTCCTTTTTTCCCTTATCTCTTCCTCTTCTACTCCCTCCTTCCATTGCTTCTATGTCGGCACCATTGCTTCTATGTCGGCAGCTAGGAGAGCTTGTGATAAGGTACAAGCATCTCCACTCGCCCTTCCCTATATGGCGTCTAGCGCAAGCGTTATTTGGCCTTATGGGGGGCGCCGACGCCGTTCTTTGTATGCGGGGCAGCGTTTTCTCAGCCCTCATCCCAAATTTAAAATCGGATTTTTTTAAGCTAAAATGGTGAAATTTATTAAAACTTGATAGATTTTATTACATAATACATAAAACTTGATAGATTCAAAGGTTGTCCTCAGAGTCTCGTCGGGCCAGCGGTCGATGGGCCAACACCGTCATCGGACCGATGTGGTCGGTCAACCAGCCCGCGGCGGCGCTCGGCATCCTCAAGGAAGCAGGTAAAGGTCTGCCGGTCCTCCTCGCGCTCCTGCCAGGGCTGGTAGGTGGCTGCTGGTTTTCCCAGTGATGACACGCCTCCCCGCCCCCGTCCTAGCTACCTCTACATTGCGATGGTGAGTTACGGCATGGGCGGCTGCCTGCACCTCCACCAACCTGTTCGCCGTCGCGCTCCTCTCAGCAACCATGAAATGTCGGGCTGCCTCGTCGCGGTATTGCGTCTCGAACGATGTGACTAGTGTCCTCTGCTCTGCGGCGGCCTCCTCGGCTTTGCCATCATCTGGCAAGTCGGCGAAGTCGTCGTCATCCTCCTCATCCTCCGCGCTTCCTTGCGGCGACGGTTCCTATGGCGATGGGGGAAGTGGGGGCGGTGGTGGGGGTGGTGCGCCACTTTCGCATATCTTACATCATGATGAGGCGATGTGGCATTTTTCTCTCGGCGGTGTGGGTCCGTGAACAACCAACAACGAGCACCGAGCTTATATAGCCGGATATGGGCGGGAAATGGAGGTGGAGCGGGAGATGAAGGGTGATACGTCCAAAACGTATCTACTAATTTCCCGAACACTTTTGCTATTGTTTCTCCTCTAATTTGTGTATTTTGAATGCAACTAACACGGACTGACGCTGTTTTCAGCAGAATTACTCTGGTGTCTCGTTTTTGTGCAGAAATCTAACTTTCAGTAAAAATTCGGGAAATATCATCAAAAATCCTATTTCACCAGAAGACCCACGGAGCCAGAAGACAGGAGGGAAAGGAGGCCTGAGGGGCCCTCACGCACTGGTGGCGCGGCCCAGCCCTGGCCGCGCCACACTGGCGTGAGGAGGCTCCAGTCATCCTATCGGCCTCCCCTCTCGCCTACATATACCCTCTGACGACATAATATCAGGGAGACGGCGTTTTTCCCAAATAGACTTCCGCTGCACCGCCGCCATCAGAAACCGCAATTCGGAACCAGAAACTCCGTTCTGGCACCCTGCCGGGACGGGGATTCGGAGGAGATCTTCATCACCATCACCACCGACGCTCCTCCATCGACCATCCATGACTCCCCCATCCATGTGTGAGTAATTCCCCCGCTGTAGGTGAGGGGATGGTAGGGATTGGATGAGATTGTTCATGTAATTTGATATGAGATTGTTAGGGCATAGTGCCTAGTATCTTTATTTAGTGCCTATGACATTGTTGCAACTTGTTGTGCTTAATGCTTGTCACTTTGGGCCCGAGTGCCATGATTTCAGATCTGAACATGTTATTATTTCTATGATGATACTTGTTGTTTATGGTCTTACCTACAAGTTGTATACACATATTGTTGTCCGGAACCCGAGGCTCCAAAGTGACAGAAATTGGGATAACCGGAGGGGATGGCTATGATATGAGGATCACATGTGTTCACCGAGTGCTAATGCTTTGCTCCGGTGCTCTATTAAAAGGAGTACCTTAATTACCAGTAGTTTCCCTTGAGGCCCTGCTGCAACAGGCTGGTAGGACAAAAGATGTCGTGCAAGTTTCTCCTTGTGAGCACGTACGACTATATATGGAACAAATGCCTATGATTGTTTGTACTAGGATGCTTTATCATTATTTATCTGCAATGCCCATGTCTCATTGATTTCATGAATTATCTTATCCATGCAACGCCCGTAATCCATCCCTATGCCTACAGTATTTGTTCCTACTGTTTACTACTGTTACTATTACCGCTGCTATTTTACTACTGCTGTTACTATTTCACTACTGTCACCACTATAAAACTGTTGCTACTGATAAACCATTGCGAGCAAGACCGTTTCCACGTGCAGCGGAATTGACAACTCATCTGTTAAGGCTTACATATATTCTTTGGCTCCCCTTGTGTCGAATCAATAAATTTGGGTAATACTTCCCTCGAAGACTGTTGCAATCCCCTATACTTGTGGGTCATCAAGACTATTTTCTAGCGCCGTTGCCAGGGAGCATAGCTTTATTTGTAAGTTCACTTGGTATTCATATTGTTCGCTAAAATCCTTTCATCATGGATAAACCTCGTGATGGAAAAGTTCCTATATGGCCATCCACTACACGAAGAGGTACGACTCTCAACACCTCTGTTGCTCTTGATTCGCCATCTGTTATGAGTAAGTTGCTTACACCACCACACCCACACACTACTGCTACTACTTCTGCTGAGATTGAAAATGCCACTGATAATTTAGATGATGCTTCTACTGTGCTTGATGAGAGTGGTTCACTAGGTTCCTTTTTAGATGCTACTATTGCTAGAGCTAAGTTGGGAAACACCACTGTTACACCTGTTAGTTCACCTGAGTCTAGGGAATGTTCTAGTGATGATTATGATGATGATGCTTATATTGAGCTTAATGATGATTTTATTGCTGAAGCACGTGCTGCTCGTAATGCTGGTAATGTTAAAGAACTTCTTGCAAGACGTTCTGTTATATATAATTTGTCTCCTGATCCTAAGTTTGCTGCTTCTCCCATAAATATTAGAGACAAGGATTATGATTTCTCTTTGGATTTATCTTACATATCTATTGTTGAGAAAACTCCTTTTTGTGGTACTAAAGATGAGAGTGCTATGGGGCACATGAATGAGCTTTCTACTTTGAGTAATTTGTATTCTGATGATATTAAGCTCCGCACTTACTTTGTTGCTAAGATTTTTCCTTTCTCGTTGAAAGATGCTGCTAAAACTTGGTTTAATAGCTTGTCTCCTGGATCTCTTACTAGTCCTATTGCTTTGGTTAATGCTTTCTTTCAGAAATATTTTCCTGCTAGTGCTCAACATGCTGCTGTGCAGAAAATCTTTGATTTTGAACAGGGAAAAGGAGAGATATTGCCTGAATCTTGGACAAGGTTTTGTTCTTTAATTAGAGCTCTGCCTAAAGAACCATTGCCTAAAAACGAACTCCTTGATATATTTTATAATGGACTAACGGATGAATCTAAGTCATATTTGGATAGTTGTGCTGGTTGTGTTTTGAGGGAAAGAACTCCGGCTGATGCTAAAGAATTAATGGCTAAAATAAGCCAGAATTATGATGATTGGACTTTAGTTGAGCCAACACCAGCACCAACCCTTGCGCCATCTACAGAGCCTACGCCGAAGAAGAGAGGGATGATTGAATTAAATGATGAAGTTATGAAGGAAGCTAAGAAATCTCTCAAGGAGAAAGGTATTAAGGCCGAAGATGTGAAGAATTTACCTCCTATAGAAGAATTATGTAAGCCAATCCCTCACTCATCAACTATTGAGGTACACTCTCTCCAACGCTTTGATGAAAGAGATATTCCTTATACTAAACCAACTGATCAATGCTTAGATGAATTTGATAATTTTATTGTTAAGCAAGAAAATTTTAATAGAATGGTGCATAATCATTTGTTGGAAAATTCTAGAGCTATTAATAAGTTGCAGGATATTGTGGAGAGAACCGCCAATGATGTGAAGATACTTGTTAAACATTTTCAAATGGTTCAAACACAAATTGATCAGCTTACCAAGGTGCAAAAATACTTGCTAGTTAATGCCGCAAGGGAGAAGCAAGCATGTGAAATACGCACAAGAAGTGGCGCTGCTACTCAAGATCCATTATATCCTGAAGGACATCCTAAGAGGGTCGAGCAAGATTCTCAATGAACTGCAAGTGATGATATTCCTTCTAAGAAGAAGAAGAAGAAGAAGCATAAAACAACTGCAGAATCCTCTGATGCAGGTAAAGATCCTAATAGTGTTTCTATTTCTGATGCTGAAACTGAACCAGGAAATGCTTCCGATAAAGAAGAAGTTGAAGAAGAACCAGAAAAGATTGATAAAAGTGCAAAGTACACCAAAGATGACTTCATTGCCAACAAGCATGGTAAAGAGAGAGAACCTTGGGTACAGAAACCAATGCCTTTTCCTAGTAAGAAACACAAGTCCAAGGAAGAAGAACACTACAACAGGTTTTGTGAATGGATGAGACCTTTATTTTTGCAAATTCCTTTGACTGATGCTATTAGAATGCCTCCTTATGCCAAGTATATGAAAGATATTGTCACTAACAAAAGGAAAATTCCTAGTGAGGAAATTTCCACTCTACTTGCTAATTATTCTTTTGATGGTAAAGTTCCGGAGAAGCTTGGAGATCCAGGTATACCTACTATTCCTTGCTCCATAAAAAATAACTATGTTAGAACTGCTTTATGTGATTTGGGAGCTGGAGTTAGTGTCATGCCTTTTTCTCTTTATAAGAGACTTGATCTAGAAAAATTAGTATCAACTGATATATCTTTGCAGATGGCTGATAAGTCTACTACTATTCCTATTGGTATATGTGAAAATGTTCATGTTCAAGTTGCTAACAGTTGTTTAATATTAACTGATTTTGTTGTGTTGGAAATGCCTGAAGATGATAATATGTCTATTATTCTTGGGAGACCTTTTCTAAACACTGCAGGTGCTGTTATTAATTGCAATCAAGGAAAAGTCACTTTTAATGTTAATAATAAAGAGTACACGGTTTATTTTCCCAAGAAGATTGATAGGAAGAATGCTCTAAGTTCAATCAAGCATGTTGAGACCATCAAAGTTGGTCAAATTATTTGTTCAGAGCGAAAGCCCAAGGAAGAATATCAAATTGTTATGGTTGGGACTATACCTATCAAAGTTGAGGTAACATAAGCATTAAGTGAAGTGCAAAGTTTTGCCTCATATGAAGTTAGTTTGGGAACAAGACTTGATCAACCTTGTTAACAAAGTGATTTTATATGAACGAAACTTCGTTTTCACCGCATCCACTCCACCTTACTTGTATTTACTTTCATTAAAATTTTATTCCTTCAGTTTAGTTGCATGATTAAGAGTATCTCAGAGCTGCTGCATGCTTGGTTTTGATTTGCTTGAAATCTCTTCATCTTCGTTTTTCTGAATTTTTATCGATATGCCAATTTCTGAAAAAACCTCAAAAATAAAGTTGCTCGAAAAATTCCAGAAAATTCTTTATGAATTTTTATGTCAAAAATGGGGCAGAGAGACACCTGGGAGGCACCGGGAGGGGCTGCCACGCCACCTCACACATAGGTGGCGCGGCCCATCCCTGGCCGCGCCACCCAGGTGTGAGAGGGCCCCACCTGGCCCCTCACTTATCTCTTCCTCCCCTGCTCTTTCTCTCTCCCAAAAACAACGACACACCCATCTCAAACCCGAGTTCTTGCTGTTCTTCACCTGGATTTCTCGATCTCCTTGCTCAGCCCAACATTTCTGCTGAAATTTGGAGCATTTGTTCTCCGGTATGTGACTCCTCCACTTGTCCAAGTAGAATTTCTTTTGGTGGAGTATTTCTTGAGTATTTTAGTATTGTAGGTGGCAGGATAAATGAGTATGCATGCTTGTTCTATTGCTTAGAATTGTTATTTTGATGCATGTTAGCTCCCTAGTAACCCACTATAGTAGTTTCCTACACTTGCTTGTCTTTAAATCACTTTTTATGAGTTTGTTGAATTTTTTTAGAGAAGGGAGATGGACAACTTCACATATGGAGAAGTGTTTGAAAGTGATGCACCAAGGTCATCAAGGCCCTCAAGATCCACTCCTCAATATAGGATGTCTTATAATGAGGATCTCATGTCACCAAACCTTGAAGGGGATGATGGAGATGCACATCCATCCACCTTCCCTTGTTTTAACTTTTTGAGTGATGCAGGGATTCTTGATGATTTCTTGCTCCTTATTAACAGGGTTGGGTTGACTGCTTACATGACAGATGAAAGAGACCAATATGCTATGCTTACAAAGATTTTCGTTGAAAGTTTTAAATTTATTAACGCTCATTACAATCCTTCCGTTGCATTTAAGATTTATGACAAGTCTATCACCATGCCTTTGGGGAGGTTTTGTTCTATTTTAGGTATTCCCATGTTTGGAATGGCCAAGAGGATACAAAATCACCCCACTAATTTGGTGGAGCTTTACCGAGGAGTGACCAATGATGATGACCGCACCGCACAGCGTGGCAAGATAAGAAACATTCAGCTCCCAGCTATTAGATATTTCACTTACTATCTTGCAACTAGTGTACTTGGTAGAGAAAACACTAGCAATATCTCCAACTATCATTTAGCTTTTCTAGCTACCGCTCTTGACGTTAGTATGAAGTATAACCTCGGTGCTATTATTGCTCGTCGCCTAGCCGCTAGGGGACCTATTTATGGAGGTATTATTATCTCGCGCATTGTTGCTGAGCTAGGACTTTCTATTGCTTCTAATGATGTATTGTTGGCTCCACAGAGGCTTGATCTCGCTGCCATGAAACTCCATCATTTTGTTATTGCTAACTCTTGTGCAGGGAAATTAGTTTACAGGATGTTATTTATTGATGGAGAGGAAAGGGAAGTTCCCTTGCCTCAGCCTAACTTGTTCAGCATTCACATGAGGCCATGGTCGCGCGCGAAGGTTGAGTTGGACGATCAGCTTAGGTTGCTTGGTTTCAATATCCAACACGGTGCAGTGGTCCAGGAGGAAGAGGAGGAGCCGGCCTATCACTTCACCACGTACCACTCCGGGGCATCCTCGAGCTCATATCAGGACGATGGTGCTTCTTCGTCACACTATGGAGGCGCCACCTCATGGCCGAGTTGGCCGAGTTGGGATTGATTTCCACTTAGGCCAAAAGCCTAAGCTTGGGGGGAGGTACGCCGACGATTCACTCATCTACATATCATAATCCGTCGGACCTTTGTATATTCATGTTTCGCTTTCTCTAGTGTCCTCGTTCTTATTTCCACTTTTCCAAAACACAAAAAGACCAAAAATATTTCCGTTGTTTCTCTTTGTTTGGTTCTTTAGTTTTCTACCTTTGGTTTGCTTTACTTGCTATTTTCAGTTTGCTATTTGAAAAATCCAAAAATATTTTGCTTTATTTGCTATTTCCTTCCACTTTTGTTTCAAAAATCGAAAACCCCAAAAATATTTGTTGTTCTTCTTCGGTCTTGTAAAGTTTGTTGCAGAGTTCAGTCTCCCGTTACTCCATTGGAGCTTGGTATTCACTTTATATTATTCAAGCCACACAAGTGAAGAGCTATGATGACGACATACGACAATCCGAGATGTGGTAAGAGGCTGGTATGAACTCTATTTGTTTTCATTTTTGTACATATACTCATCTATGTGGACATGCTTAGTCGGTTCATGTAAGGTATATGTTATCAAATGGATGCTTTATAGTTCTTGCTTTCATATGATTAGTTTCAATTTACTATTAGCCTGTAGCATGTCATGTAGACGTTTGCATGCTTTGTTTTATTCATAATATGGTATGTTATTGTGGTATCCACCTCTGAAAGTTTCATTTGAATCGACTTGGCACATGCTCAAGCATGCATATGACTGAACAAAAAGTCAATTAAGCCTCGATGATCTAATTGCCTCAGAGTTCTTGTATCATTTTTATGCCTATATTAATTTTGTTTTGTCGCAAGCATGATTATGATAGTTATTGCTCTCTCGATTGTCGCTTCCCAGTCTTTTGCTAGCCTTCACTTGTACTGAGTATGAGCTCTACTCGTGCATCCAATTACCAAAAACCAAGTCTTCCAAAGAGTCCACTATAAATTCCTATGCATGGTATTTGTAAGCCATTCCAAGTAAATTTTCATGTGCTACCTTTCAAAACTTTCAACTACTTCTCATTTTGTGCCACTGTTTTTAGCTCATGGGGTCGTAGTGGTCGGAATTGCTATCTTCCATATTAAATTAAGTACCCCTCGACTAGGCAGCTTTATCTGCTCGTCATTAATTTGCATGAGAGCTGGTTAGACCATTTTAATCTATTCCTAAAAGAAAGAAAAAGGGCACTCTTCCAAGGAATGTGAAAGTTGGTGGGCACCCGATGGAATCGGTTAGCCATGGTTTGAGAAAGGAAAAAAGGTGGGGAGGAGTGCCAAAGCTTTATAAAAGAGCACCAATGTGCCAAATTTCAAAGAACTCGGAACCGCTCTCACTTGTTTATTATAGAAGATAGCAAGTCCCCATTGCTAGTCGTTGACATAGAACAACCACCTCTCAAAATAAATTTTTATCTCTGTTTTACAAATGAAAAGCTCTAGCACATGTTAAATCCCTACTTCCCTCTGCGAAGGGCCATTTGTTTACTTTTGTGTTGAGTCACCATCTTCTAACTTTAAAGCACTTCTTGAGAGCATAGCTGTTATTCTTAGTGTAATGTGCTTGTCCCAGAACACGGTTAATTGTGGTATAACTTTGATGCTTGTATCTTTGATATCTTTAATTTCTAGTCTTCCCTTGAATTTCAGAGGTGCCTCAGCATTTATGTTTTGCTCTACAAATAAAGGCAAGCGAGATACCACTCTTTCATATCATTTATGCATATTACAATCTTGTAGCTTCTTATGTACATGTTACTTGTTATTAGTGCATTGGCACTCTTTCATAGTTTGCTCGACTATGAGGTGACATTAGTTGCATATTTCTTATTATGAATTGCCTGAGTACTTGATCACATAGTTAGTATATATACATCATATGAGCAAATGTGTTCGTAAAAGTTTCTTTTATCGCTCCCCGTTGTTAACTGAATTGCTTGAGGACAAGCAAATAGCTAAGCTTGGGGGGAGTTGATACGTCCAAAACGTATCTACTTTCTCGAACACTTTTGCTATTGTTTCTCCTCTAATTTGTGTGTTTTGAATGCAACTAACACGGACTGACGCTGTTTTCAGCAGAATTACTCCGGTGTCTCGTTTTTGTGCAGAAATCCAACTTTCAGTAAAAATTCGGGAAAAATCATCAAAAATCATATTTCACCAGAAGACCCACGGAGCCAGAAGACAGGAGGGAAAGGAGGCCTGAGGGGCCCTCACGCACTGGTGGCGCGGCCCAGCCCTGGCCGCGCCACACTGGCGTCAGGAGGCTCCAGCCATCCTATCGGCCTCCCCTCTCGCCTACATATACCCTCTGACGACATAATATCAGGGAGACGGCGTTTTTCCCAGATAGACTTCCGCTGCGCCGCCGCCATGAGAAACCGCGATTCGGAACCAGAAACTCCGTTTTGGCACCCTGCCGGGACAGGGATTCGGAGGAGATCTTCATCACCATCACCACCGACGCTCCTCCATCGACCATCCATGACTCCCCCATCCATGTGTGAGTAATTCCCCCGATGTAGGTGAGGGGATGGTAGGGATTGGATGAGATTGTTCATGTAATTTGATATGAGATTGTTAGGGCATAGTGCCTAGTATCTTTATTTAGTGCCTATGACATTGTTGCAACTTGTTGTGCTTAATGCTTGTCACTTTGGGCCCGAGTGCCATGATTTCAGATCTGAACATGTTATTATTTCTATGATGATACTTGTTGTTTATGGTCTTACCTACAAGTTGTATACACATATTGTTGTCCGGAACCCGAGGCCCCAAAGTGACAGAAATTGGGATAACCGGAGGGGATGGCTATGATATGAGGATCACATGTGTTCACCGAGTGCTAATGCTTTGCTCCGGTGCTCTATTAAAAGGAGTACCTTAATTACCAGTAGTTTCCCTTGAGGCCCTGCTGCAACAGGCTGGTAGGACAAAAGATGTCATGCAAGTTTCTCCTTGTGAGCACGTACAACTATATACGGAACACATGCCTATGATTGTTTGTACTAGGATACTTTATTATTATTTAGCTGCAATGCCCATGTCTCATTGATTTCATGAATTATCTTATCCATGCAACGCCCGTAATCCATCCCTATGCCTACAGTATTTGTTCCTACTGTTTACTACTGTTACTATTACCACTGCTATTTTACTACTGATGTTACTGTTTCACTACTGTCACCACTATAAAACTGTTGCTACTGATAAACCATTGCGAGCAAGACTGTTTCCAGGTACAGCTGAATTGACAACTCATCTGTTAAGGCTTACATATATTCTTTGGCTCCCCTTGTGTCGAATCAATAAATTTAGGTAATACTTCCCTCGAAGACTGTTGCGATCCCCTATACTTGTGGGTCATCAAAGGGCGGGATGCGCGATGTGCATTTACGGTTACACGTGCTCCGATGCAACGGTTCGCTATGCCGCTACAAGGCTGCCGCCGGTACAGCGCCAATATTCGGCGTAGGAGACAAGGCGAGGGCGAGTAGAGACGACGAAGCGTCGGTACTCTCGCTGACAGGTGGGCACGTGACGCGTTACGTGTCAAGCCGGTGCCCCCGCTCGCCCCCCACCCCGTGGGTTGGGTTTGGACTAGGTGCGCCGAATAAAACTTCGTGTCGCGCCGGATAAAATTTTAATTTAGGGGCGCAGGAAATTCTGCACCGGTGCCCCATATGATGTTTGGGAAGGCTTTAGGGGCGGCCGGGGGGGGGAGGGGGCAAGTGGAGATGCTCAACCACAGGGTAGATGAAAAAAGCGATTCCAAGGTGGAGTAGGGGGGTCCTCAACCTGGCCGTCCCCGAACGCACACCCCCCACACAACGCGGGGATTAATTGGGTCGTAGCCCAACAACATGATGTAATTACTCTCTCTTATTTCTTTTTTTCAAATCTGAACAAAAAATTAATCTGAATAAATTTGAAAATTTGAATGAATTTCAATTATGTTTTTTTAATTTGAACAAATTTCAAATCTATTTTTAGAAAAATTAGAACAAATTTCAAATATATTTTTAAAAAAATTTGAACAAATTTTTTTGAATGAATTTCATATATGAACACATTTCGTATTTTGAACAAATTTCAAAAAGCAAGCTTTGGAATTTGTTCAAAATTCAAATTTGTTCATAATGTCAAATTTGTTTAAAATTTGAATATCTGAACAGTTTTAAGATTTTAACAAATTTCAATCTGAACAATTTTTGAAATGCTATAAATATAAAAAATTGTAAAAAAACGAATAAAAACTGAGACGGTGACTCAGGTTAGCGCTACTAGGCCAGCCCACACCCGCGCTGGCTGTATGGCATGGCCTACACGCCGACCTGGTTGGAAAATAGGAATTGCCAGGGGAAGGCCTAGGCATCAACCTGGCCGGCGCCCACATTTTCTGATAAAGGGAATATATTAATATTAAGAAGATACCAATTACACCCAGCCTCTGCATCAGGATGATGTTAGAACTAATCAAGACATCAATAATGCACACAGCGAAAAGACAATAAAGTAAAATGAAGAAAGAAAAAAGACCCCGCCAAGTGATCAACAACTTGTAGCAGCTAGACCTAACCACCATCAATGGCAACACCCTGACAACAAAAGAGGTTATAGTCTGATCACTCCAAACAATGCCTTCAACAAGGAAGCGGCAAGAAGACCATCATTGCCATGTACAACCAGTAAATGCCAGACCTAGGTTTTCACCCTGGAAATCAAGACTCGGTGCTCGAAGAGCATCACCAAAAATGAAATCACCCAGTGTTGCCGCCCCCACTTGCCGAGGACGCTGCTTCAAATTACCAATCACGAGGCTCACAACCATCACACACACGGTTTTTACGTGGACATAGCCCCGCAAGCAAAACCATAGTCGCATAACAACTGTGAAGAAACAACATCATCACATCCAGAACCCGCCTTGACCATCGTCTCAAACTCAAGGCGAGCCATCGAAACCTTCTAGTCTTTCCCAGTGTAACTGTCTTACATTCCTGCCTCAATCAGCACCATGACCATGGCAATGTGCCCGGTGCCGAGGTCTGGCTTCGCAACGCGACTTCTCAAAGCCACATACACTAGTAGAAAAAAGGGCTTCCATTCGCCCCCATTAGTCCCCAACGTATTCGATCCGCGGCTAAAGGGTCCATCAGTCCCGGTTCATTTGAAAATGTGGGCCAGGGGGCATTAGTCCCAGTTCAAATGGGCCCTTCGGTCCCGGTTTCAGCCACCAACCGGGACTAATGCCTTTGGGCCTTTAGTCCCGGCTCGTGGCTCAAACCGGGACTAAAGGGCACCCTTTAGTCCCGGTTCGTGCCACGAGCCGGGACCAAAGGCCCATTCAAACGAACCGCCCTCTTCCCGCGCCAGTTACGATGACGCTTCTTCGGAGATCGATCCAATTAATGAGAGCGTCGCTTCGTGTGTATCGTCGCGCTCGGGAACCGCCGGTGGCGCTGCTTTGGAACTCGATCATATTCACATCGCCGGCGTCCTCTCATCTCCCTCTCTCTACTATATATAGCACTCATATATGATCATCTTAAGCACACCACATTCTCCTAATCTTCTTCTTCCCCAAAACACATCTCCCACGCATCACCACTGCCGGCGCCCTCTCTCTCCCTCTCAATGGAGGAGCAATTTTTGCCAAGATCCCGGCTCTACTACGTCATCATTGAAGAGATGAACTTCACCATCACGGAGACTATCCGTGCATCAAGGGTGGAGAAGTGGATCCGCGCCGCCAAGCGACGGTTCCTCGATGCCGCACCGATCAAGTGCGTGGGCTTGGACTGTGAGTTCACCACTCACGAGGTCCCTCAGCGTGCCGCCGTCCTTCAACTCTCGGTGGCGTCCGAGATATTGATCTTCCAGATTTATAAGGCCAATCGCGTGCCGCAACTACTCAAGGACTTCTTGAAGGACACCACCATCAAATTTTGTGGTGCGGCTATCGCCAATGATCTGCACATGCTAAGGACATACGAAATTGTTATTCCGTCTGCGTACGATCTTCAAAAGATTGTCCCAAACCCCACCAACAAACTAACGCCGAGTATCTATGATTTGGCCAATGCTACTATTGTGACACATCTTGAGAACAAGAAGAGGGACAAGAAGAAGGACAAGAAGAAGAAGTACAAGAAGAAGGGAGAAGAAGAAGATGATGATGATGATGATGAAGATGAACTAATATTTGGTTGGGAAAAAGTTCCATTGAGCTTCAACCAAATGTTATATGCCGCTTTAGACGCTCGTCTAGGCTTTAAGATTGCTAGGAGCTTCTGGAAGCTAAAAGGCTACAATAGCCACGTTGATCGTCTTAACCTTAATGTTTATTAGGTGGATGATCGTAGATGTGGTTGTGTGAGTCTTATTGTTATTCTATTGGATGCGTATGTTTGGAAAAATGTATTCCCTTTGTTTCGGTTAACAAAGTCTATTAATTTTTGAATTTGTGATTTTTCAAGTATTTTAGCTTTTTTGAATATTTTAATTATTAATAATTAATAATTAAATTATGCATAAAGATTATTTGAAATTTATTGGTGCTTATTATACTTAATCATTGTTGCTTATTTTGTAAATTTATTTGGAATTTAAAAAAGTAATATTATATATTACCAAAAGTGTATAGGTTAATAGAATTGGTAGCATACCATTATCAAGAAGTCGCGAGCGCAGTCTTAGAAGCTAGTAGGAAAGGAATGAAGAAGTTAAGCGTGCTAAGGGTGAAGCAGTATGAGGATGGGTGACCGACCGGGAAGTGAGGACCATAAGTACTTGTAATTTGATATGAGATATGGAGTGAGAGCCATAAGTATCTAATTTGATATGAGAATAAAGATGATTAGATAATAGAGAAATACAGAAAATACAAAAATTCCGAAACAAAAAATACAAATTTTATTCCGAATGGACCTTTAGTCCCGGTCCGTGTTACGAATCGGGACCAAAGGTCCTTCAGCCACAGCACATGCCCCGAGCCACATGGAGGCCCATTGGTCCCGGTTCGTAAGCAATCGGGATTAAAGTTTGGAGCCTTTAGTCCCGCTTTGCTAGTCCCAGTTGCTACAACCGAGATTAATAGACTTTACAAACCGGGATTGAAGGCCTTTTTTCCACCAGTGATAGGATTAGATTTGTGGTCGGGCATGACTGGAACCCCTCGATCCAGAGGTCTACGAGCGTCTTGCGCTCTGCATGAAGACCGCTGACGAAGATGATCCGAAACTTTGGATCAGTAGACGCTGTCGATAATTAACAAGGGCTGCGCTTGAGCATCCAGTCCACGAGCAGCATTGTGGAGTCGGGGACTGCTTCATGCGGCTAGCTCAGCCCTGCCCACGCGTGGCTCCGCCCATGCGGCATGGCTTGGTGCATGAGCTGCAGCCGCACATGGCCATGCCCACTACCACTGCATGGTCCTGGCGCACCCACGCACGCGTGTAGCACCACGCACAGCCACTTCGATTGCTTGCACGTGCGCACTCGCTGCTCCATAGACCACAATTCAGATCAATCTGCTTGTAGCTACGATGCGCGACGGACGCTTGCAGCCCCGCTTCTAATCGAACGAGGCTCAATAGCTTTAGCTGGCCAACAGAACGCGATTGTCACGGCCAGATGTGACCAGATCGGGGGCGTCCAGCGGCGGCCAGATCATAGTAGCCATGTTTCCGGGTCGATGTACGGGAACGAGGTACGGGAACGAGGGATGGGAATCGTAGTTGGTCAGAAACAGGGATCGACAGGAGTATACATCCTCAAAACGATTATTCGATGTTGGGAACGCGACCCCAACAATTCCGGGACGATGAATCGGAAACGATAGACTGGGACGAGGAACTCCACCGTCTCCAATTGGAAGGGGATCATCCCGCAAGAAACTTCTCCAAAAGTTACCTTAATCTAAATTATTTATTTGGAGATGACATGGAGGAAAACATTGGAATAGATCCTGGCATCCCGCTAAAAGTCCCACGCATTTCCCAAATAAAAACTTCTACCAAAGAGGGCAGAGCCATCTACTCCTCTTCATCCAGAAATTTCGCATCCCCCCTAGAAATTCTGATCTGAATAGAGGACGCGGCTGCGCGCCTGCGCCGCCCAACTCGACGACCAACCCAAGGTCCAGCAGCTGCCGGGCTATCGGCTGCGAGACCGCGAGCAGCCGGGCGCTCGAGCCCCAACCACCATGTTTACGCCGTGCAGACTTCAGAGCGCGATATGAAGCCGCCGGAGTTGTCGCTTTGGTCGACGGGAGAAGACGGACGCCATGCAGACTTTGTAAATCTCCTACTCTTCCCATTTCTCTGTCTAATCGTGGTAGCTTCTGAATCATGATCGTCGGGACGTGTTCCCTCTATCGATTCGTGTCGTACCTGTTGTCGACCCCGACTCTCAATCCAGGACGATGTTCCGGTGATTCCTATGCTCCAATCAGGTCGGCGCTTTGCACCGCGCCGCACACCCCCGCGCGCGGTGTGGGCCGGCCTATTAGCGCCGACCTGGTCGGCTATTTTTTTCGTTATTTTTTATTTTTTTATTTTTTTGTTGTTTTTCCTTTTTTCTTTTCTCTGTTTTCTTTTTCCCTTTTTCTTTTCAGCTTATTTTTTCTTTTTCTTTTGCAACATTTTTAAAATGTTCAGATCTGATTTTTTTTGTTCAAATTTTGAAATGCATTCAAATTACGAATTTTTTTAAAATTTTCGAAATTTGTTCAAATTTTGAAATTCGTTTAAATTATGAAATTCGTTCAATTTTTTTGATTTTCGTTCAAAATTTTAAATTCATTCAAATTTCGATTTTTGTTCAAATATTGGAAATTTCATAAATTTTGAAATTCGTTCAAATCCAATTTTCGTTCAAATTTTGAAATTTGTTCCAACTTAAAATTTGTTTTAATTTTGAAATTTGTTTTAACTAGAAACTTGTTCTAATTTGAAAATTGTTTCAATTTTAAATTTGTTTCAATTTGAAAATTATTCCGATTTAAAAAAATTCCCGATTTAAAATTTGTTGCGACTTTGAAATTTGTTCTAATTTGAATTTTGATCCGATTTTCAATTTATTTCGATTTAGAAATTTTAAAAAATAGTCGAAATAGGAAATGTGAAAAAGAAACAGCGAAAAAACAAACAGCGAAGAAAAAGCAAAAAAGCGGACGAATGTGAAATGGGCCAAGCCCACGACCAGCCAGAACGTGAACGTCCCGGAAAAAAAAACGCGCAGAAACAGTCTAATGGGCCGGCCCAGTAACCATCGGGGTGTGCGGCGCGGGGTTCGCACCGATCAGGGTGGAGTATAGGAGCTCCCCGATGTTCCCGAGTCAGGGTACGCACCACCGTCCCGCGTTTCCGGCTACTATGGGCCAGATCGGGGGTGGCCAGCGGCGGCCAGATCGGTGACGTCAAGATGGACGAGAAGATGACATCTAGGGCCGGCTAAAAAGGTGAAACAAAATTATTGGGGCACCCCACCGCCGCCATCTGCCGACAGGCGGCCTCCTCCGGCGACGGCAGGGTGGACTAGGCAGTGGATCGAGGAACTCCATGGGTGGCGGCGTGGAGGCCTCCAGAGTATAGAGGCCTAACCTAATGGGCCTATGGAGCGCCGCTTAGGGAAAATCGCTAATGGGCCTAGGCCCATGATATGCTTTCTTCCTCCTAATCTTCTTCTTCCTTCGACCAGAGACCCGCCTCTCCCACCGTTGCCTAGACCGCCACCTCCCACCACCCGTGGTCGGCGTCCCACCGCGCCGCCTCACCTTCCCACCCTTCCCTAGCCACCTCCTCCGCCGGTCGCGGTGGACCATCCCTCAAACCTCCCTCCTCCCGGTGAGAACCCACTACACCCTAACCCCACAACCCTAAGACCACCGCACCCACAAGCCTAAGGGTTCCTTCCTCGTCTCCTCCGGCGATGTCATGGCCAGCAACACCGTCCCATCTCTGGCAAGGTCCTGGCCTCACCTCCACCGGCGATGCGGCCAGCCGCGTCGTCACCGTCTCCAGCGAGGTGGGCGGCGGTCCCTTTCAGTCATCTTCTTCCTCTGGCCGATCCGTTCTGTTGCTCTGCTCGCTTCCTTTGTTCTTAAAGTCGCGCTAACAGACCGACCGGGGTGTGTGGCACCCCATAGGCTCCGACCTGGTCGGAGCATAGGGTTTGCCGAATTGCCGGTGTATACTCCCTCCGTTTACAAATATAGGACGTTTTAGAAATTTTGAAGTGGACTACATACATTTAATAGTGAGTGAATCTACACACTAAAAATAGACTAGATACATAACAAAATAGATAAATCTACAAAAAGCTAAAAGTTCTTATCTTTACTATTAAAGTGAAAAGCGGTGTCCGGTGTCACACTTTTAGTTTCCAATTTTAACCTCAGACAAGACATCAATTTACCCACCAATGCCACTAATAAGTAAAAAAACGTTTTTTTTTCGTGCGAGCCTTTTCCGCTGACCGCGGACGCTCTGGTAGACGCACTACCCTGTCTAGCCGCAAAGCCGCCCCCACGGCCGGCCCCGCGCGCCGCCACGGCTTGCTGCCCCGTCGCCCCCATGGCCGGCCCCGCTCGCGACCGTGATCTCCACGGGATCTCCTTCGAAACTGCTCCGCGTGAAGTGGCCGCCGCGCGGATCCACCCTTGGTATGTGCGGGCGACGGCGACGAGTTCGGCATGACGGCGCCAAGTCTGCGAGACGCATCCCAATGAAAATCATCCGTGCTCCCCACGCTGGAATCGACATGCTGTCCGATGGCCCCGACGTGATCTGCTTCTCGCCGGTCCCTGGCGTTGAGGCCGCCGGCGTCCACAGCCCCCACACCGTCGGCGTCTTGTGGGTGCCCCCACCAATTCCTGATGAAGACCGCCTGCTACAGACTCGTGCGGCTGCGAGGACAGAAGGGGTTGGGAGATTAGCCTGCTACAGACTGAATATTACTTCCGTGCAACAAGAAAAGCTTTGGGATATTGGGTTCATCGAGTCATGCGGACTGAATTTTCCTTGATTTTGTTTACTGTAATTTGTAGCTACAAATTGGGCTCCTGAATAACCAATCGATTGCCTTCACATGCTCTTTGTTGGATGGGCATATAGAATTTATACTGTGAATGTACTTATGTACATCGATGGTGTACACAGATTATTCAGAAAGAAGTTAAATTAAATCGTTGTGAATGGAAATTTTGTAAAGAAAGAATTTCTTATTGCCTTGTGAGTATTTGCAATTTGAGGTGTTCTTACATGACTTAATTGACTGAATCAGGCCATGCATACATTCTGATATGATAATGTCCAGTCTTTCTCTGTTTGCATCTCGTGCCATAAACAGAGCTGTCTCATGCACTTCGGTCCTTACCCTTTTAAGCTTATCGCTTCACAATGCATGCTTGAATTGCTTACAAGAATTTCAGATCAGATGAGCTATCTTCATGCTGAATTAAGATGCTCTACAAAATAAATGAAGTCCATTATTGCAGTGACAGAGTGTTCAATCTTGAGTGAAGACAATAGAGTTGCTGAAAATTGCAGCTCCTGACTCTCGATGATTTATGTTGGGAGAAATTTGGAAGCAGTAGAATATGTTGATCAGAGAAAAAATGGTCTAGGCTCATACTGGAGGAATTTGCAGTTGCCTTGACTGCTCCTGGTTTGACGTTAAAATTATTCAGTAATTAGCAAACGATTGCAGCAAAGATAGCTGTGTCATTGCTTAAACTAAGGCATGTACATCAGTTCAACGTGAGCTTTTTTGCTTCACCAAAGTTGAGAGGACCCCTTCAGTTATTATGTCACCTTATACCTGAGTATTAATCATAACTTACAGTGTTGTCCTTGTAGCAACCATTTTTTGGTTAACACATCAGAACATATATGGTCTTATTCAGTCATTATAAGTCACCAAAGAACACCTCAAATTGCAAATACGATCAAGGCAATGAAAAATCGTTTCTTTCTAGAACTTCCATTCATAACAACTTACACTTCTTTCTGAAAATACAATGTGCGCTAACGATGTACATTCACATTCTAAACTCCAAGCTACACCCGCAGAAAAAAAGAGCAATTCGAATAGATTATCTCTATATAGGAGGGTAATCTGCAAGTACTAGATACAGTAAACCAAACAAAACAGAGTGATAATCTCCCGAGCTATCCCCTGCCGTGTCTGCAGCCAGTCTGTATCAGAAAGGGGTCATTAGGAATAGGTCAGCAGGAACGGCAATAGGACGACTAGACGAGCGTGCCGATGATGCAGAGGCTGCACACGCTGGCGGCATCGGCTTCATATACCGGCGAGAGGAGGATTTGAGCGGGAGGCGGCCACAGACCTAGATAGGGCACGGCAGATCATGTCAGGTCCAACGAAGGGCATCTCTTTTTCGGCGACCACAAGAGCCGATGAATTTTCTTTGGTGAGCCTCAGACTCGGTGGTCGGTGCCTATCTCGTCGCCGTCGTTGTTGCCACCGCTCGCGTGTCGGTCAAGGACAAGAGGGAGTTCGGAAGTGATGCTCGAGGGTTGAATTGCGAAATAAAAAGTAAGTACACGGGGGCTTTAGTGTAAAGTTGCACAGGATTGAGCAGCCACGCACGATATAGATCGGCCGGTTAAAAATGATTTGGATGCACGGATACACACCAATTCAACGGATTCATATTCATAAGATACGATGCCAGGGAGGGATGAGGAGGAAGATCTCGAGCAGCACATCCTCATAGAGGGAGGGGTGCATCTTCGACCAGTAGCTAAAATCACGCGCGGCGTGGCCTTGGCCTGAGGGCATGTACAACAGGGCGCTTATAGCAGACGCTAGATTCTTTTTCCTGGCAGTTTCGTTCAATTCCCGATCGATCCTGAGATTCGCCCTAGCGTCAACGCAAAGTGGAGCGCCTCGAGCTATGCATTTTTTTCCTTCCCGTACAGGCCCATTCTAATCTTAAAGGCGTTATCATTAAATCACATTCAAAATGGAAACCTGAATTCTATTTATACAGCCTAAGAAAATAAACAAAGATCGAAATTAAAGGAGCAGTTGGTATTCATTACACCAGCCCTGTAGGAAATGCAAATGAAAAAGAAGAATAAAATTGTTACGGTAAATGAAGAAGATTTGTCACCGAAGAAACTCGACGAGTGCCAAAGTGAGGTGCCGCAAAGCCTACATCGTCAACAAACTTGACGAGTGCAATCATAAGTATATTTGTGAGGTGTACATCGTGAAATACAAATGTTTTTATCAACTATCAAGGTCAAATAAAAAGGCGTCGCCGATGTTGGAGGGAGCGGATGATCGAACCGGGCCGCACATCCACATCCTGGCTCCTCCCACGGTGATCTATCCGACCCCATGGAGACGAAGGCCTTATCGGAATGGGGTGAGCTGGCGATAGCGGCATATGGATTTGGCAAACATGTACCAAGTGGCCTAGCTGTAGCAGTATATAGAGGAGGCAATGCCAATGTGTCTAGATGTGACACATATTTTTCCTCACCCGTTGCAACGCACGGGTATTCATCTAGTATTAATGAATGGACGGAGTAGATGTAAAATCCAAAACATCCGGTCATATGGAAGTGCAAACCTCGATCAAGCCAGCCCATATCAGCATAGCCCAGCCCACGTCAACAGAGCAACAGAAATTACAAGTTAGTCTAAACTATATTAATTATCTATAGGTGATGGATGCATGGTAGTACGTCGTCTTCATCCCACCCGGCATAAAAAGATCGGAAGAAAAAATGCAACCATCTCCGTCCCGCACTCCCGCATCGTTCAGAAAAAAAACGAATGAAAAAATGGAAAGGAACCGCCTGGGCGATGTCCGCCCACTCCTCCACGCCGCCTAGGCGCTGTCCGCCATCTCCCTTCCTGTCCCCACCTCCCTCGCCTACCTCCCACCATGCCGGACTGTCGGTGCCTCCTCCTGCACCGCCGACCGAGCCACCTCCCCACAATGGCGCCCCCAAGCCAGTCCCTCGACTGTACCTTCTCCCAGGCGCCATGGATCTCGGGCCTGCTCCCCATCGCCAGCCGCCATGGATCCCATCCTTCCACCTTCTTTGAGATGACGTCGCGCCGGCCAGGGATCCCATCTCTCTGTCGCCATGGACTCCTTCTGAACAACGTCGCGTCTGGCGGATCGAAGCTCTGCGTCGCTTGTATCCCCGACCTGTGGTGGCGCTACTCCTGCTGCCTCCTTCCAGACGATGTCAGGCCGAGGTGAGGCTCTGCGTAGCCTCTCGCTGGATGCCCAGGCGAACATGAAGAAGTTCGTCATCAGGGCTTCTTGGTGGACTATGCCGGGACAGCAAAACCGAAGTCATGATGTACGGGCACATTCGTGATGGCCGACGGCTGACGGCCGAGTAGCTGAAGCGACGTCGCAGTATGGGCTTATTG
The DNA here is from genome assembly GCA_007115705.1 of Dactylis glomerata. Taxonomy (NCBI): domain Eukaryota; kingdom Viridiplantae; phylum Streptophyta; class Magnoliopsida; order Poales; family Poaceae; genus Dactylis; species Dactylis glomerata. The sequence goes on along the minus strand of QXEO01000389.1, from coordinate 2,090,002 downwards.
TTGGCTGTATTCTGCAGGGTGAATACTCCCAGACTACACTGATGTTGCAGCAAGTATGTGTAGAAGATGTTCTGATTTAGGCTACAGTTTGTTGGCCAGCCATTTCTGTTCTGTCTCCTGTTACTTTATTTAGTTACTTTTGGATTTCAGGTGCACCTCAAACTTCCTCTATGAACTGATTGCTTTTGTATTTCAGGCACTGAAGTATACCTCAAAGATGCATTTAACTTCTATTTATGAAAATCATAAGGGAACTTATGATTTTCTTTATCTGCCAATTGCCTTCAAGGTGATCTAAATTTATTTCCTCTGCAACAATTGCTTCATATTTTATGAGATAATTTTGCTTATCTGTATGAGTAAAGGGGATTTTTGTACTACTTTCCACCTTTTTAGAACAATTGCAATGTGTTGGCTGTGCTTGCATCAAAATGACCAATCCTCAGCACATTATCTTGTGAGACCAGGATAGATAATATCATGTTGGCAAGTGCTTGTCACTTGAAGTTAACAATGATTATCTAAACTATATTAAGAGTCTAGAGGTGATGGATGCCTGACGGTACGTCCTCCGACCTCCCCGCTCGTAAAAAAGAAAAATCACCCGCCTCCCGCAGCGTGTGAATAAAACCACGATAAAAATAAATCGATAGGAACCGCATGCCTTGTGTTTTCAACTCCTGTCCACGACCCCACGCGGCCTCCCCTGTTGTGCGGTTCTGCCTCACCTCTGATCCATCCAACAATCAGAACAACTCAATCGAGAGCATGGCGGTGGCGCTGGAGGTGCTGGAGCCGGATGGGGATTAACGTGATACCTGTCGGAGAGGGCTCCCTGTGGGTGTGAGTGTGTGAGTGTGTCACACCGGTTCTTGGCAGCAGCGTCCAGCCCGATGGTGTGGGCCTTCAGAGAGGGCGTCGCCGCTCCTTCCTTGTGCGCTCCCGCTGCAGACTGCCTCTCCGCTGTGGTCTGGCTGGTGGTCGCGCGCGGTCCTGGACGTCCCCGATCACCGGTGGCCTCCAAGGTCGCCTACCGCGGCTCCTTCCGTGGCATCGTGGTCGCTTCAAAGAGTCAAGTGCAGTGGGACAGCTGCACCTTCAGATGTCTTTGGCTCAGAATCTGTTTGGGTAGGCACGCACATGTTTTCTACTGTTTAGTGTTTACACATTCTCTGCTGTAGACTATGATCCGTACATATTTGTGCTCGGTATTAAGAATCTGGACTGCTGATGTGTAGGTAGCTTACTTGTCTTGCTGATTACTGATTAGTAGTTGCTATGTAGATTGAGGAAATATTACCATCGAGAAAACTTTGCCAGCATGTTCTGATAGAAATTTTGCAGATGTGATGTGCAATGTTGGATAGGAGTAACATGCGTAGAGTGGATATGAACTTATGAAGTACTCCCTCCGGCGGGTGGTACAACATGATGACGGGGAAGGTCAACGACATCGCCGCTGCCGGAGTCACCCACGTATGGCTGCCACCGCCCTTGCACTCCGTCGCCAACGAAAGTCATCCTCCCTTATTTACACTGAAGAACATTGAAGATACTGCTGACACTGGTTCTGACATGTGCCCTTGCTTATTTTCAGAGTATCAGCTCGGACATCTCTGGTTTCACTTGCAACGAGGCGACACCACGAAACATGAAACTGCTGATCAAGTCCCTCAGCAGACTATTTTGACCCTTGAGTTGAACAAAGCAGAGTCATGCGTGTGTTGATAAGAATCGAAATCTTGACATGAGAACCTGGTATATGTCTGTCTTTTCCTGATATTATTTCTGCATTCTTGACATGAGAAACATCGCTAATTGTTGTCGAGTCATCTAGCTAGGTCCATTTTTGGTTTGTGCAGCACGGTTGTGGTTGATCATCAAGTGTAAACAAGGAATACAATATTGTTATATTTTTGCTGGCATCTTCTATTAATTGGTTGCTGTGTCAGTCTGTCAAATGTCAATGACCATCAGGGAAATTACCTGTTGTGGCCGTGGTGCCGTGCCGGGCAAATCTAATTGCTAATGTTAACCTTTATTCTTGCATTTTATGCACCAGAAGTAACCTCTATGATTTGGTTGCCGTGTCAGCTATTTTTCTTGACCCTGTTAATCAAGCTTTCTATTTTTTTTATAGTGGCTATATTTCAGTGCTTGTCAACAATTCTAGCAAGAAGTCCAATGAGCTAGCAGCTAGGTCTACAGTTCTGCATTATATTCTGCTATGGACAATATTATGCACTATTGTCACTGCTCTGCTCAACATAAAAGCTTTTCTAATATTTCCGCCTTTCGTGAAGTGGTAGTCCTGCTTTTACACTTTTAGATGTTCACAACTCATGAGCATGTATCCTGTGCGTTAATCTTCCAGTATTCAACTTTGGTGTTGCCATTAGCTTTTCTTTCATCATGTTTATCCTGGCTTAGCACCCATAATTATCCTGCAGCCCAGGTTTATACAATCAGTATATAGTCTACAATACATCCCAGGTTCGGACATGCTTTGGACCTACTTACTGTTTCGCTATTGCCGCTGGAAATTGCTGCTGATCTTGCAATGAAATCTTCTCTTTGGCAGGTAAAGATGTAGTTCCTGTTGAATGCCCGATTCCATCACGAGAGGTGACTGGAATGCTAGGGAGAATATAATCAGAAGGTCAAATTCCATCACGAGAGGTGACTGGAATACTAGGGAGAATATAGTCAGATTCCAACTAAGATTGTGTGTTCCAAACTAGCAAAAGTTAAAAAAAAAAATTGGGACACATGCGATGATAATGCGAGATGGTGCACTGCGACAACGATGTTGGAGTGGCGAGGATGAAGAACGGGTGGAGAGAGAAAAATGATGATTTTTGTTCTTGCAAGGAGAAGTTGATTAAGTAGACACAACAATTGACGGGAGGAAAGAAACACGAGAGAAAATTGATATGCGCTGCTATATAAATAGATTCTTTAAAACATATTTCCGAATACGACAATTATTTGACCAATATGTATTTTTTTTTTGTTATTCCGTGGCAGAGCACGGGCACTCAACTGGTTTTAATAGCGCGCGGTACTCTCCCTTCCTCCATCCTGGCTGGTTGACGCACCGCCGACGATCACCGCCGCCGTGTTTTCAGGTTCACCGTGCCACGCACATGTCGGCCTCGAACAATCCTCTAACATCTAGATACATGTACGCATGCTCTCCCTCCGGCCTTTCTGACTTACTGTCTTCCTCAGCCACACCACCGTGCCAGTACGCTTGCACGCTAGGTGTTTGTTGAAATTCCTGACAAGTAACAGGCGGTGCTGCTGCGATGCTGATCGCCTTTTCAGGTAGAGAGCACTAGAGCAGGCGATATCGTAGTTGCTGACGGGAAGGAGACTATGGAGTCGCGTGTGACCGAGGGCCAATTAATTGCTGGCTTTGTTTCATCCAAGCACTGCACTTCATTTTGCTTGCAAGGTATACGCTACTACTACATAATCTAGTTCCCTGCGTAGTCAATCCTTTCATTACTTCTCTGTTCCGTGTAATTCCTGTTGGATTTGGCTGGATCCAGTGCTGGAGCTAATATAAGTAATGCTACCTGGGGCTCTATTAAATAGCTAGCTCCGCCAAAGCCCAGTGCCCACAGGTTGGATCAACTGGAAAACATCACAACAATGTTTCAGCTACTGCTTCCGAAACATCTTAGTACCAGTTCTATCGGAAAGTCTCTTTGGCACATGGGCACTAGTGCTCTCTCCATTTTTAAATTTTTTTAAATTTCAAAATCTCACATTTTTATGTCTCAAGAAATTATTTGTCAGAAATTTGTCTTTTTTATATTTCCCAAAATACAATGTATTTTTTAACGGGATTTTTTTGCATACACTCCTCTTGTATATATCTATCTATATATTTAACCTCATGATTTTTTGGAGACATAAAAATGTGAGATTTTGAAATTTTCAAAATTCTAAAAATGAAGGGTGCACTGGTGCCCATGTGCACCAAATCCGTTCTCTTCTATCGGATTTTTTTTCGAATGGCGTCACATGGAGGCATTTAATGCCACCGCTGGGGTTTAAAATTACAGGTTCATGAGTTCTTACTCTACTAAAATTACCCTCGTAAAGAGTATCAACATCATTTGATGAGAATTAGTCTGTTGATGGATTGCAAAAACAGGTTATGACAAATGATCTTATGTTTGCAGATCAAACCATGTTCTTGCATATATATATGTTGTCACAAACAATACTTTTCTACTGACTTATCTTGTAGAGATGGAACGATGGGTTCATTATCCATTGAAGCACACAAATCACTGAAGATTTACTTCGTCACTACAGTAAAACTTAATGAAAAATTGTTTAGTGCCGCTAAGACCTTATCTTATATGTTCCCTCCGTTCCTAGTCTAAACTAATAATACGGCTTGAGGACGCGATGGTCAGAAAACCGTGGTAGGTCAAAAAACCAGTGGTCTTTTTTGGTACGTCAAAAAAACCGTTTGGTACGTTAAGAAAACCATCGTCCGTCAAAGAAACCAAGAGCATCCGATCCCTGGCCCGATCCCCATTGCGTTGTGTCCCACGTCCTTTTGGCTGGCTCCACGTCTGTCACCCCTTCGTCAAATCTAATCCGTGTTTGTTTCGATCTTGTATTGGTTTCACTTCCGAAAAAAGAATCCATGAGGGACACGCCGTAGCTGCCTCTTCATATAGCTAGGGCTGCGGACTTGAGTACGAACCGAGCTAGCGTCGGATGAGAGGTGCTACCTGAGTGAACCGAGCAGCACTTGATCTGCTCTCGACGCTCGTGGACCTGCTCCCGGCGATATGTGGCGGTGGCTTGACCTGCTCTCGACGCGCACGGACCTGCTCCCGACGAGATGACGCGGCGGAGGAGCGGCCAAGAGCCTCGAGCCTCGAGCTGAGGCCGGCGGTCCCATCTTTGGTGCCGGCGCTGCCACATCCCTTTCTCCCGGCTCGCGCCTCGGCGAGGCATGTGTTGTTCGCGGCGGCCACTCGGCACGCCAATGATCAAACACCAGTCCGGCGGCTCGTCATGGCCAGCGACGCCGACAATAAGTGATACCTACAGGACAAGCCGACTGACAGATTTGGCCGCCACGAGCGATAGATCGAACACTCGGTCAGCGTTTCTCCATGGCCAGCAACAGCAAGTACTACAAATACAAATATAAGGTCGACGGGGGACTGGAGCCGGGTGATCGAGGATGATGTTGGGCTGCTTCAGGAGGCCACACCGCCGGCATGACAAGCAACAAGGGCTGCTCGAGGAGGCCACACAGCCGGACTGGCAAGCAACACCGAGAGCTACCACTACTACGAACGAGGACGCGTAGGGATTGAAGCCGGACGAGGACGACATCGGCCTGCTCGAGGAGGCCGGGCCCCCAGCTCGCCATGGATAGCGACACTGATCTACGACCACTACGACAAAGAGGAGAACAGTTTCATACTGCAGAAAACAGTGTGATGCGATGCACTCCAGTTGAATTGAGAATAGGTTATTCTTCAGTAACAAATCGATCATGCACTGTTAACTGAAGAGTAATGAAGAATTACCGTGCAGTGAACAACATGCAAACACGTCCAGGATTCCATCAAGCAAACGTGGCACTATCAGACGTCTCATATACAGAGAACACCAGCTATTTACCTGTTCATCATGCCCAGCGACCCCGAATCGAGCACGGTGATCCCTATCTTCAGGCTAGGCCAGGCAACCGCCATGGCACCTGTCTGCAGCCCTGGCCCTGTCTGCAGGTCGGGCGACGAGGAACCTGGGCATTGTATCCGGCACTCTCCTCACTTATTCATCTTCCCTCCCATTACGAGATGGACGTGGTGGAACACAAAAAATCTGAGATGTCAGTAGCCGGGCGGTGAAGATGCAGGAGGTGGCAATGGTAATCTGGGCACCTCTATGCTAGAAAGCTACAAGCCGACAACTCGATGCAAGAGCAAGCTCCATGTGCACTACTATGTGCGAATTTCATCCATTACTTTTTCTATGGACCTGAAAGATGTACTGCCTTGCATTAAAAACATGGAAATAATATCCATTATAATGATGGCTTTGGAGAGTAATTTTCATCAGGAAAAAAACATAGATTTGCTATACAATAATAGAGCAACAGTTGCTTGGGAGAGACGTTTTGACACCCGGGCTTAAATGAGCTCTTTTTCCTGGCCACATACTTGGACTAGGAATCTGTGCCAAGTCTGACTATTTGGCTGGATATGAGATATACAGTATCAAGAATACTTGTTGTATGCGTCGGTGCATCAGGTAATGGGCAAACGACCGTCCGACACCTATGCGATGGAAGTGGAACGGGGCAGAGCTGGACCTATGACATGCGCATGTGCTGGTCAATGGACGCGAAGATCAATTTTAGATACTGACATATGATAAAAATACGTACCTGGCACAATATTTCTTTATATTAAACATGTGGCTCCGAAAAAGAGTGCATCTGAACTCGAGTTCATAATAGCTTTTTCGTAGTTGCTTCACCTTTTCTAACGTAATTTATCTTACTCCAACAAATTCTTCAAGTAGAGAGAACATTCATGCTTCACAGGCGAATTTTTATTTATAAGCATAGTTTTTTCGAATGTGGATGCATAACATAGCCTAATTCTATAGTTATCCGGGTTTTTTCTGGTGTGATTGAATTCACTTATGTTAAATTTGTGGTAAAGTAGGTCAAATTTGTCTCTTTATTTATTTGTTTTCATAGGCTTTTGAACTTCTACATATAATGAGATAGGGTGGATAATATGTTTTAATTATCACTTCACCTTTTGATGTGTTTCACTCAGTGCAATTACAGAAAACACAAAAACGTGAAACAGAGGAACGTGAATCTTTATGTGTAGGGTGATAGGTTCTTGAGTATGGCTTACTGTGTTAGGGAAGTGTGATATTTTTAGTTTTTAGTTGCAACACATGAACATGTTTGCTATTTATTACTATTATTTTTTGTTTCAAATATGTACTATCATATTATTTTGCAGTGGACTTTTCATCATTTTGTTTATGTGACTTATTGTGTACTATGGAGATTATGTTGTATCAAATGTTTGTGTGCCATATGAGAAATTACATGTTATTGCCTATTTCGAACTTTGGACCCCGTTGCAACGCACGGGTATTTAGCTAGTTATAATAAGGTGCACATGTTTTTGCACAAAGTTCGGATTTCTAGGGGGCGGAAGAACCCCGCCCTGAGTTCACATTAAGTTCACAAAGTTGTACTAAATCAGCGACAACTAATTTGGATTAGAGGGAGTATACTTTTACATATGAGGACTAGACAATTTAAAAGGTCTATAAATTCATCTAGAAAAGTATAATTTTATTAGTTTTTTTAAATATATTACGACCCAAAGTATTATTCAAATTATGTTTTCAAGAATGTGATGTCTACATTGACTCTTTCTGCAAAACCCAAGGGGGCATAGGTTGAACGCTCCAAAGCCTACCATATTCTGAAGAGAAATTAAGTAGACTTTAAATCACATTTTATTTTCAAAAGGTAAAAATAAGAAATCCCACCATATGCATATGGAATTCAGGATTATATGTGTGCAGCTTCAGATCTACTAGACATGAATATTCAACTGTTAGAGATTGATCAGCCCAGGAATTTAGTTAAATGTTTGTGGAACATGTGTCTACTGTAAAACAGAATAACATAACGTATATGGATGGTTTCCAATTAAGTCTATCCATATAATCTGATTATATGGTTTCCAATTAAATCTACAAAAAATCAAATAAATTTCTCTCTCCACACAAACACCTTTCCTAGAACCACTGGACATAACTTGCCCAGAACATCTGGATCAATGAGAATGATAGATTGGCAGGAATATGGACTTCTGGCACTTTCTGTTCCTCCAGTATTTCCTCATGAGCCCCCCACCCAGAACTCTCTCGAAACAGGCTTGCGCCCCGCTATATTAATATAGCAACCACACGATACAACGAACTGCTGGGGCCATCAGCACAAGCAAGCCCAAAAGAAAAAAGAGAGAAAAAGAAAAGAAAACAATGCCGAGACCGGCGGATCGACGAAAACGAAGATGACCCGCAACCGCTGCGCCCTTCGGAGAATTCCCACCACGCACCTAGCACTCCGAAGCGCCGCGTACCAAGCAACACCTACAAGAAGGAAAGCGACGACAACGCCGCTGCTGCCCAGACTAATCCTAGGGTTTCCCCCGGTACGCTATGGAGAGTGGAGAAGAGGTACACCCGACGCCCTTCAGGAAGGAAGGGCGACACTCGCAAGCGTCACCGCGTCGGTGTCGAGATGACAGGGATTTCTCCCGACCTCAAAAAAACCACACCCCGGACGATTCGTAGTGCTCCAACCTTCTTACCACCCACCAGCTTACGCCACCACGGTCTTGCAATCACCTCCGTCGCCTCACCATGGCCCAAGTTGCGCGACCAGCCAGACAGATAAGGGGTACTCTTGCAAGGACGACAGTACACTAGCATGCGGGAGGAAACGACCCCCACCGCCATCGGCGGTAGCCGACCGGATGCAGCAGCAGGACAAACCAGGCCCATACTGGCCCGGCCGGGCCCGGAACAGGCCCATAAAGCCCCACCGCCGCACTGCAGCAGGCATGCCACTGTCTCCGCCACCCTCGCGCCGAGAACCCGCTCCTCCGTCCACCGGGGGCGCCGCCACCGCACCTGAGGCAGCCCACCCAAACCCAGATGGGGCCCAACGGGCACAGATCTGGGCCGGAGGGCGTCGCCGGCCGCGCTCAGGCGACCAGCTGGCCGCACTTAGGTTACCACGGCACCCCGCCGCCAAGAAGCCGCGTCACCGCCACCGAGACCATCCGGGCCGCGCCCGGACCGGAGCTTGGCCGAAGAGCACCGCCACGGGCCGTCGGCGCCGCGCCGCCACGCCACGCGTGCGGGAAAAGGCCGGCCGCCGCCGCCGGCACCGCACAGGCAACGCCCGGCGGCCAGCGCCGGCGGCGGCGGAGAGGGAGAGGGGAAGAAGGGGAGGTGAGAGGCGGCGGCGGCTAGGGTTTGCCCCTGCTCACCCGCGCGGGTGGCGAGACAGGAGCGAGAGGGGAACGGTTCGGGAGGTTGCGAAAAAGAAATTACTACTGTCCCCCCACCCAGAACTACCGAGCTTGTGTTTTCCTCGTCCAAGCAGTCACCAGTGTAGGTCCGGTACTTTTGAGTTAGGTCCTGGAACCTCGATCTGGGATTAGCGGGTTATGTCCAACCTGTTTTCAGTGGGTAATTTGTTAGATATGGAACTTTTGAGTGGATTTAATCCGGAAATACCGTCTTTTCCAATGGGAGGAACTTGTGTTTTGTGCAAGAATCTCCTTGCGCTCCTTCCCCGGTATCTCCGAGGTGTTTTGGTTCTTGAGGTGTTCTTGACAGGTCGGTATTGTGGAAGTGTATAAGTGGATTGCACTAGCCCTTTCCACTAGTTTGCACTTTTCGTTATGTTGGCTAGTGCATGAAGCTTGGCATGGTATTAGAGCCTAAGGTCTTGGTTCGAGTCCTAACTTTCGCAATTTATCCTAAAATTGTTGTTGAGACCTGTATTGTCCTCTTGACCATACCTCTGAGACTTTTCTATTCACGTGTTGAGTGTTGAAGTGTATATGTGGATTACCTAGCCCTTTCCATTTGTTCATGCTTTTGGTTGTGTTAGCTAGGGCATGAAACTTGACAGGCACCACCAAATGCCATGGCTGGTAACCCCTGGGAACTCGTTTTTTTGCCGAACCATTCAAATTTGTAATAAGTCCATTACTTCCGAGTTTCAATTTCCAGAACTTGGGAGCGTTCCATTTTGCTGCAATTTTCCATTGTCTATAAGTACCCCCACCCATTTCATTGCAAAGTGAGTGAAAAAGGGGAGAGATAAACCCTTGCATGAGTTGAGAGCCATACGTTTCATATCCTTTACACCTACTCTTCGTATTACACCCAAATCCTTATGGGATCTTTGCCGCTTTGGGAGATTCTTTGGAGATAACTATATAAGGGATCAAGACCCTAATGGTAGCTAAGTGTCACTGTTTGGAGGGTGTGAGATTTTTAGCCAGCTAGGTGTCACTTGCAAGCCTTCATGGTTGTTGTGAAGGAGTCAAGAGTTTATGAATACCGGCGATCGTCTATTTCGTTTCAAGATCTACACCTAGTGTTTGGGCATGGACTTCGTGTCCTAGATCAAAGGAAGTATAGGTGGGTCTTGCTAGTTGGGGACTTTGTGTACTTAGGTTTTTGTGTCTGGTCTTCCTCCAATGATGACGTGGGATAGCGCCAACTATTCGAACATCGGGGATAAATCTTTTTGTTTCCGATCTCTGTATCTGCTCCTTTATTTTCATGCAATCGACCTCTCCGCAAGTTTATCTTTGTAATATGCATGCTTGGGGTGTTGTAGGCAATAAGTAGAAAATAGTTTTCTAAAGGATGTCAACATAAACTTCAAGTTTACAATCACCTATTACTCTCCATCTGGTTGATATTGGATGATTTTTTAGATGGTTTTCATGTCCGACGGGCAGCCAAAGTTTTTTTTGCATTTGTAGTTGTCCTGTTTTTTTTTCATTTTTTGTAACAAACGATCCATTCCGATCGTCAGACAAATTGGCAGCTTGTATCTTTAAAATAAATTCCCACATGTTTAACTAGTTTTGCATCTTCATCCTCCCGTCGACTAGCTAGTCTCCTCCCACACAACATCCCCGTAAGCTACATCCTGAAAGCGACTCGCTCTCCTCCTCCTCTTATTGTTGATCAAGATCCACAATGGTATAAATATTGTGTTGGCACAACTTAGTTTCCATATATTGACTGAGCTTCCATACTGTGTTGACCTAGATCCACATCCCCGTAGTCTACCTCCTAAAAGCGACTTGTCCACAACACTAAGAACTCTCCACTCCTTCTCTCTTCTTTTTCTCGTCCTTTTCTACTCCATGGATACTCACATATCATCTTCCACCCTCCCACATTAACTCTTCCTTCACTGCCACTTCTCGACTCAGGAAGACGAGGTCGGTCAACAACATTGAGTCTGCTGAAAACTCAAACTTTGGCAAGAACAACATCGCAAAGGTGAACAATAACGACGACAAGACGATGAGGATTAGCAAGAAGACAACACATATCGGGGAGATCACCACAGTGTCCTACCACATCACAACATCCCTGGGCAGTACCCAATTATGGCTGGTGCCAACTACACCATTTGGGCAGCAAAGGTGAAAGATTATTCTCTGATAGCTTGGAGCATGGCAAACAATCACCGACAAAGAGGTCGACCAAGAGCGCACCCAAGGTGCCATGGCCGAAATAGCCTAGTCCATGCCAGATTTTGTGGTGATGATACGGTCGAAGTTCGACACAAGAGAATGTAGGAGATATACCCAAGGAGATGAGGATTGTATAAAATAACGTCAGGAAAGAGGAAGAAGTGCGGAGTACCAATCTATAAGTTCCAGATAGTGGAAACAGAAGTAGGTGAACGACTACGCCGTGTGTATCACCACACTCGGAGGGAAAATTTGCGCGCTTGGTGGAAAACTCAAGAAAATTGAGATCATGCAAGGGAGGAGGCAGCGCTCAAGTCATCTACTAGCGCTGAATGAGAAACCCCAAGTAGCAAAAGAGCTCGCGTAACTCAAAGCATGACGGACACCATGACAATGTCAAATGTGACCATATAATGAGCGGAACTCTCAGCACTTGGATATGTCCATTGTCAAGTGATACAAGTGTGATCAGTTGGGTCGCTATGCAAAGCAATGTCCAGAGCCTAAGAAATGAGAGATCAAAGCAAATATAGTGAAGCATGAAGACGAGGATCGCTATATTCTAATGGTCAAAGTTCGTGAACTTGTCCCACTAGTGAGTGTGAGACCAAAGCGGAAGGCGCTGTGTTATGAGAAGAAGGTTATACCAAATTTATCCGAGAATAAGAACTTGTCATGGTATGTAGACATAGACGCTGGTTATCATATGACAGGGTTACAAGGAGAAATTCCTCGAGCTACATCTTGGTTGAAGGATTGGTAAATTTATTGATGGTTCAGTTGTCAGGACTTACGGACAAGATTGTGTCTCATAGGCTAACATAGCATAGTCACTGAAGTATACTCTACACCCATGGCTTCGGAACAACATCATGTCACGTATGCAAGGTAAATATCGAGGAGGGAGTGATAACAATCTATGGTTAACTACGACTCGTGCTAGCACGTGTGAAGCACACACGGAAAATCAAAGATCCGTATCTTCAATCGTGATCAACATCAACTAGTGTATTGGTTCACAAAGAGTAATGATGATTTGTGTATGTCATGCTAGAATTTGACATGTTGACTTCTAGACCTTGAATACGATGTCCACAATGGAGATGGTACCAAGAATTCCAATCATCAACCATCTTGATCGATTAAGTGGCAGGTTCTTGGGTTGGAAAACAACAACACCAATCACCATTTCTAGCCAAATCTACCTATCCTAGCAACTCAACCTAACAACTGACAACAACAGAAAGAGGTATTTCTTCCTTGTCGTAGATGACTACTCGAGATGTATGTAGGTTATACACCTACGATCTAAGGGGAGGTGTTTGAATCGTTCAAGAAGATAAAAAGTTACAAAGAGACGGGACACAAGCTCAACTTTCTTTATTCTATGAGTAAACCATGACGAAGAACTAACATAAATGACTACCACGAAAATATCAGCATAAAAAGGGTTCCCCACAACACCTTATACGCCACAATAGGACGGGGTTGTGAAAGGTGCAATCAAACCATCCTGTGGATGAAAAAGATCTTGCTTAAGAGAAAGAACATGCCGATGTATTTTCTGGGGTGAAACCGTCACGATGAAGACCGATCTTCTAAAATGGGCTCCGGCGAAGGCGATGAAGGGCAAGACTCCATATGAATCCATCCATGGGCATAAGATGAGTGTATCATATCTACGGATGTTCGAGTGTGTGGCTCATGTGAAAACGACGGAACCGCACCTCTCAAAGCTTGTCGATCAGAACCCAAAGATGGTATTTATCCGATATGAGGGATTCTAGCACCAAAGCATACAACTTTGATGACCCACATACTAAGTGCTTACAAATTTCATGCGACATTCTGCTAGAAGAAAAACAAGCGTGTAACTCGAAAGAGGCAACCGAGGAAGCTCCAAACGTTAACATACTTTAACATACTTCTTTGAATTCCCATCTCATCATAATGCATGGTAGGACACCCATATTGCCGTTGATGCGCCCAACCAAGGTGATCACGACAACCATGATGCAAACACGACAACCATGATGCAAACACATACGACGATGCTCACGGCTCGTGTAATGTGGGTGTTCACTACAACGATGATGTGGACACATGCCCGACGCACAAGGATGTTGACCATCACCATGATGGAAATAGTTACGATGACTACACAAACAATGTTGATGCTGACAATCCAACACCAACCATCCCAAGAAATTCCCCATATTCCTCAGGCGTATCAACACCAATGGAATTTGCGTCTCCTTCACAAGCTAGAATGGAGTCTTTGGGCAACACCTCTATAAAACCCTCAAGAAAGTCTACATGTATGCCAGTTACACGCGTGTACTCAAAGATTATGCTACTTAGATTTGAGGAGCCTGCAAATTTTGTAAAGGCGAGAAAAATCCAAGTCGGGAGCCAGCCATGGATAGGATCTAAACGTGATTGAAAGCAACGACACATGGACTTTCATGACTCGATCTCAGAAAGATAAGCTCAATGGTTTGAAGTGAGTTCACAAAGTAAACAAGGAAACGTAGGATGTTATTGTGAAGCACAAGGTTAGACTTGTCGCAAGCACCATACAGGCTTAATCAAGCACGAAGAGGTTAGAACTCTAAGTAAGACCAATGTTGTCGGCTTCAAGAGAAGTCCCCTCGAGCATGCAATCTACACAAGGAATTCTAAAGGCTCAAACCTGCTAGTAGGAATTTATGTCAATCATCAGATTATAACCGGAGACAATCCATAAGAAATTGAAGATTTAAAGGCTAGATGAAGTTCACTATGAGCATTTTGAGATTGCTGAGCTATTACTTACGCATCGAAGTGAAGCAGAGCTTCGGAGAAATTTCCCTTTGTTAGTTGGATTACGTACTCAAGTTGTGGACATGTGCGACATAGAAGATTAAAGTGAGACACAAGTTTCGATGCACTGATGTCACAAGTTAACCAAGGTTAGCTCAAATCCACCGGTGGACAATAGGACATAGCAAAGCATTGTGGGAAACCTTACTTTTTGAGTGCATACTCGACCTGACTTGGCTTACTCGGTAGGGACGGTGAGTGCTTTCAGGGAGAAGCCCATGACCAAACAAATGAACGTTGTCAAGCCAATCTTTTGCTACGTAAGTGTAAAGGGACAGGTCCTTCATGGCTGTTCAGAAAGCAACATTGCATGCAATTTTTATGATCAGAACACCACATCGGGTATGGTATTCTACCTAGGTCTATATCCTATTAGATGGAATTCTTAGAAGCAAAAAGTGTTGACACTATCTTTGTGTGAGATAGAGTGCATATTGGTGAGCACGACGATTTGTCAAGGGTGTGGCTGAGATGACTCCTAGTTGAACTTGCACAGGAGTTGTAGAAGGTGTCGTTGAAGATCGAGAAGAAAGAAACAATTTTATTGTGCTAGAACACGGTTCATCACGAGAGTAGAAACCACATAAATACTTGGCTCCAGTTCTAGGAGTACATTGATGAGGGGATGATCTAAGTGCAACACGTGAACACCAACGTCCAGCTTGCAGATATTCTCACCAAGTACCTCGGTAGACAGAATTTCATCATGATGAGAAGAGAGTCAGAGTGCAAGCAGCAGAAGTGAGGCAACCAGGTCCAGGACATGAATGTAGAAGTTAGCCTAGCTGATTAGTATTAAGTGTCTTCATGTTAGCTAACTAAATCACAAAGTCCTAAACCAAGTCTTGTTGCCTGTAAATAGATTGGGTTGTGTAGGGTTGGTTATTGAGTTAGTAACATGTTTGACATGACGTCAGGTCTAAGACGTATATTTAAATCGAGCGAAAAAATAAAAAAGTGCAAGTCGCACACACTAGCAAAAGTTCTTCCCTTTTTTTGCCATATTTAGGTGAGTTCTCGCCAAGAGGATCTATCGTTTCAATCTAGAGATAGCTAGCATGAAGCAAGACCAAGCAGATTCATGTATGGGAGAATTAGGTAGCTTTTCGTTGCAAGTTGCATGTGTGTTTGTTTGCTAGAGGTGGCGCTCTACATGCTAAAAAACCTACACTGGGGTGGCAAGCTCTATGTCTCCAGTGTTGATGGTGTAAGGTTAATGATTCGGGATTTGCTTTATTGGTTAGGTTCTTTTGACATGTTGCAAGCTCATACAGTTTACCGCATGCACCTGAGTGGTATGTCACAGTGATTTTAGTTGTTTGTTGCAAATAGTTGGATTCATGTTGCAAATGTGATTTTGCATTGTTGCATGCATTACTTATTACTATGCTTACATCGGTTTTATATGTTACAATTATTGTGAATCTTATTTCAGTTATTTGTTGCGAATGAATGGTGTTTTTTTGGCATGCGTAATTTTTATGTTGTGTTGCAACTTGCAACAGTGTTGCATATGTAGGTTTTATGTTGCGATGACCGGAGGTCCTAGATCAACACACTTAAGTGAGATCATTTGGTTCTGTGTGTGGCCAATTGATGATTTATATCGTCCAACCGATGCCTACCGTTGCCTTCTAGAAATGTTGAAGTTGTTTGGAGATTGGTCCCATTTGGTAAGCTGATCCATTATTTAAAACTGTGAGTTCTGCGATATACAACTCCACTAAATTAGTTAGTCTATGTTCAAAGTCATCCATCTCTACTTCCCTAGTAAGCAAACTTTTACCTGCTTGCCTTCTCTAGTAACGTTTTACTGCCCATTGTTCAGCCAGATCTAAATATTGTACTCCATGCAATAATGGTTGCATTTGTAGTTCTCTAATGTAATGTAAACGACTTACCTGCATGCCTTCTCCGGTCCGCCATTTCTAGTCAGGAAACAACTATTTAACTGGTGGAGAACATTGACTTTCTTCTGTTTCTCTTGAAACACAATATGACCTAGTTGCTTATTAAGCATTTAGCTTTTCAGAGCCATCTTGTGAAATTAGTGCTCCTTTCTGTTTCTTTATAAGCTTCAAACAACCTTCAATTTCAGGGTACTCACTCTGTCCAAATTTACATGGCGTCCTTGTTTTGCATGCTCTATGTTTGACCACAAATTTGACCCAAATATAGAAGATTTATGTCATAAACATTATAGCATTAGATACTTTGTTCGACTACGAATTCAACGGTATAATTTTTATAGAACAATCCATGTTTTATTGGTCAAATTGATGATCAAAGTTAAACGTCAGAATACGCGTGTGCCATGTAAATGTAGATGGAGGGAGTATGTAATTTGGATGTTGGATCCCCAATGTTTTCTTTGATTGCATATGGTCCCTACGGACATGTGTTTGGTTTCTTCTTCGAGAAAGTGCAAAAGAGACTTTGTGCGTCATTTCATTTAAAAGATAGAGTTTGATTTACAATCCTCATAGGAGGCTGGATACAGGTGGTTTCAGTTTGTTTGTGCAATAATGTTACTGTTTGTTTGTGCAATAATAAACTCAAATTTGTTGTAACACTTTTTTTGTTTCCAACAAGCACAAGATTTCACTTATCGGATTAACAATTATGTTAATAAATAAATACTATGAGTATAAAATGATAAGCAGTTGCATATCTCTTTACCAAATGAATATACTCGATATCCTTTATATATTAACAAAAACTTTCATGCCCAGCCATCGCTTGGATGCGATGAGGACTTAGGTACAAAGAGTGAAACATCAGAATAATTAAAGTGGCATGCTTAAAAGGTGTAAAGGCAGCTGCCATCGTCGCTCCTCGCGGTTGGGTTGAAGTTCTTGGCATCCCGGTCGGTACAACCTTCTGGCACAGGCAAAGTACCTTGTTGTGCTCCTTTACCTGAAATTTATTTGTTTTGAACGACCTGATGAGAAGATGAGCTTTGATATGGGGGAAGAACAGGTAAGAATAATAGTCATTCATTGTTGATTTACTCCCTTTTGTTTTGGAAGTAAGCAAGTGATAAGTGTTTATGTAAAGTAGGTGCTGAAAATATAAGAAGATTGTAAGTAGTTCACCTCCTCCTATGCAGCTAGAGATGGTGGGTGTATGAAGAGTGTTCTAACCGTAGAAGGTACCAGTCTTCATGGCATCCTGGTTAGCATCACCCAGAGCTGCCTGGCTCATGTAAGTGTCAGCAAGCTGCACACGCTTGACATTGTCCTGCTCCTGGACAAGCATGTGGCCGTACTCCAGCAACTTCTCAACTGTCATCTTTGGCTGCTCGAATGTCACTGGTCCGTCCCGTGAGTTCACTAGCTTCTTGCCAATGTTCTCAATTCCGGTGGAGGAGACCCACTTGCGAACCTCGTCGTCGTACACCCGAGCACGCAGAGCACCGAAGAAATCTGTGCCGGATGGATCGATGTTAATATGGAACTTAATTTACTTCATGAATTGCTATCGCTGGAGTGCAGTTGCAGTAGGACACTTACCAATGGATTGGCCTGGGAAGGTGTCAACAATCTTGACGACAGACTCGTCGCTGACGTTGTCGGTTTGGAAGATACCCTTGCAGACACCGATACGGTCTTCGCGGGTGGGTGCCCAGTAGAACTTCTCCATACGACCGTCACGGATCAGGGGCGCGTACAAGGTCGAGAAATCGTTACCCGTGACGATGATGGGAACACGGGGGTTCTCCTCCTTGTTGTACATCCCTGGGAGTTGCACGTTGGTGGGCGCATCCGCAATGTTCATGAGGGTGGCGTTCACCATCTGGTTGTTGACGGTGTACTGGGTGGTTCCACCCATCCGACCCGCACCGGCGTCGAGATCGTTGATGAAGAGGCAGCACATCTTGCCCTTCTTGATCATGTCTGCAGCCTCACGGTACCGCTGCCTGATGAGCTTGGCTGGCTCTCCGGCGTTGCCACTCTCCAGCTCTCCGGCACTCATCATGATTGGGCTGTGGCAAGCACGCACCATCTGATTGTTAGTAATGTGGCTGCAGACATGCATCTATGTCTGGTAGTAATAGATGAAAGTAACTTCTTACTTGATGCCCATCTTGGCGAAGACAAGCTCACACTGGAATGATTTTCCTTGACCCTTGCCTCCCCAGATACCCAAGATGAGTGGGATCTGAATTTCGAGTTACACCCAAATTGAGGTCAGTTTCAGAAGTAGACTGATTTCTTATTGCTAATTTGTAAATTAGTTGAATTAGGAGATGAAATAGTCACTGATCATGTTGCTATGTATGTACCTTGATGTTGGGCAGGGTCATGAAGTTCTTGGAGAGGTGGACAACGAGCTTGTCCATGAAAGCCGGGGCGATGTAGAAGCCTCCCATGGTGTTGTCGAAGTCGTACTGCTTGAGGCCCTGGCTGAGGTACTCGTAGGAGCTGAGGACGGCCTCGTGTGTGCCGTCACCCATGGGCGCCTGGAAGAGGGAGTCCACAATACCCTTCCCCCTGGTGATGTCCTGCTGGTCGTCGGAGATGTCGTAGGCGAGGCCTTTCCACTTGTCCTGGTCGGTCTGCTTTCCTTCGTCGAGCTCCTTGGCCATGACTGTGAACCTGTTGGCCTTGAGGCTCTTTCCATTGTAGTTCACTGCCGAGGTCACCTGCTTCTTGAGCTTCTTCCCGAGGAAGCTGGTCGGCGTGGACACCTGTATACATTACATCTACACACATGAGACGCCATTGAAGACAAGATACAGTTAAGCAAGAGACGCAATGATCAATCGAAGTGTCGCACCGGAGCTCCGACGGTGGAGGAGAAGGCAGCAGCCATCTCTTGGTCGACCTTAGAGTAGCAACAGTGGAAGAAGCTTTGCAGGTGATCAGTAACGACTGCTGCTACTGCTGCTCAAAGTATGGAGGTCGAGCTATGAGATTGCTTAAATACACGTGGATTGGCGTATTTCTGCTGTGGGGGCTTGGAGGAGAAGGCGGCATACACACACCTGTGCTTGTGGATCAGCTTCCCGATCCCCCACAGGCCACACGCTGGAGATGGGGTTCTAAGCATCTTGGCCGGCCGATTGGATGACTTGGACCGTGAAGACCGAACGCTGCAGCTGCAGGTACATCTCGTGGCCATGAATCCCATGGCCTTCCATAGCCACAGAATCTAACCATTTCTGATCAAATCCTTTCTCCATTCCGTGCCTTTCATTTTTATTTTTCACCCGGACGCCCGTATATAGCAGCTTGATCCAAGCTATATCTATATCTTTGCATAACCACACAAAAATTAATAGCTCGCTGTTGCTTGTTGGATGAGGCACCCAAGATTGTACTCTAGTTCAAGTACCACAAGTATGTTGCTGCCTTACATATTTGCCTTTGTTGATAACCATCAAGCTAGGGATGTCATTTGGTACCACACAAATTAAGTCCTTTTGACATCAAGCACATGGGTTTGTAGTTTTGTGTACTACACTAATATTGCCTCTTTGGTAAATAAAACATCAATAATTTTTTTTTAGGAAACAAGGATGGGATATATGGCATGTCTGAAATGTTTGCAGGTAAATGCAATTAGTGGTGCCTAGCTTAAGTTCCCTGGAATTATCATAGTTTGTTCAGTGTATTACAACAGACCATCATTGATCCTTTTGGCGAATGCTAGCTGTTTGCCTCGTACAATCTTTGGCCAATGAACACTCTGCGATAATACCCCTGCTAATTAGCTTGATGCCGAACTGAAGTTTTCATATCCGTATAATGGTGAAATAGTTGTCATATCATGACCCCCACAGTACGTAATCAAGAAGCTTCAAAGGATATCCAGATATCTGCTAATCTCCCGACAAGTGCTAGATAAGGTGTTGGGGCCAGTTTACTTGGCGACCTAGGTGATTAGCCTGGCCAGGAGTCAGCTGTGCAGCTTCTTGATTAGAAGTCCTGTTAGTACATATACATAAAAACTTGTATCATGTACTCCCTCCGATCAGAAATAAGTGTTCGGAGGGAGTACCTCATAAGAAGACGAGTCCATACCCTTCATGCATCAATCAACTGGAAAAATGATTAAGTGGAAAACAGTATATAACATATACAATTGGATTTTCTTTTGGAATTACAATTAGATTACCTGTGAGGCGATGAATCAAAAAGTTTGAGTGGTTTGGAATGGATACATCCAATCCAAAATATTCCATCATATATATAGTGCATGCGTCTTAGTGAAGATGGGATTCATTCAAGTGGCCTTGCCGTAGAAGGTGCCCGTCTTCATGGCGTCGTCGTTGGCGCTGCCGAGTGCCGCTTCGCTGAGGTACTTGTCGGCGAGCTGCACGCGCTTGACGTTGTCCTGCTCCTGGACCAGCATGTGGCCGTACTCCATGAGCTTCTCGATGGTCATCCTCGGCTGCTCGAACGTCGGCGGCCCCTCCCGCGAGTTGACGAGCCGCTTGGGGATGTTCTCGACGCCGATCTCGCTGACCCACTTGCGCACCTCGTCGTCGTAGACCCGCGCCCTCAGCGCGCCGAAGAAGTCGATGGACTGCCCCGGGAAGGTGTCGACGAGCTTGACGACGGCCTCGTCGGGGACGTTGTCGGTGCGAAAGATGCCCTTGCATACGCCGATGCGGTCCTCCCTCGTGGGCGCCCAGTAGAACTTCTCCATACGGCCGTCACGAATCAGCGGCGCGTACAATGTCGAGAAATCGTTGCCGGTGACGATGATGGGCACACGGGGGTTCTCCTCCTTGTTGTACATCCCGGGGAGCTGCACGTTGGTGGGGGCGTCGGCGATGTTCATCAGCGTCGCGTTCACCATCTGGTTGTTCACGGTGTACTGCGTCGTGCCGCCCATCCGACCGGCGCCGGCGTCCAGGTCGTTGATGAAGAGGCAGCACATCTTGCCCTTCTTGATCATGTCGGCCGCCTCGCGGTACCGCTGCCGGATCAGCTTGGCGGGCTCGCCGGCGTTGCCGCTCTCGAGCTCACCGGCGCTCATCATGATGGGGTTGATGCCCATCTTGGCGAAGACGAGCTCGCACTGGAAGGACTTGCCCTGCCCCTTGCCTCCCCAGATACCCAGGATGAGAGGGACCTTGATGTTGGGGAGGGACATGAAGTTCTTGGCGAGGTGGACGACGAGCTTGTCCATGAACGCGGGGGCGATGTAGAGGCCGTCCATGGTGTTGTCGAAGTCGTACTTCCGTAGGCCCTGGCTGATGTACTCGTACGAGCTGAGCACGGCCTCGTGGGTGCCGTCGCCCATGGGCGCCTGGAACAGGGAGTCCACGATGCCCTTCCCCCTGGTGATGTCCTGCTGGTCGTCGGAGGTGTCGTAGTAGAGGCCCTTCCACCTGTCTTGGTCGGTCTGCTTCCCCTCGTCAAGCTCCTTGGCCGCCATGACCCGGACCACCCTGCTGTTGATCTTGTTGCCGCCATGGTAGTAGCTCACCGCACCCTGCTTCTTCACCTTCTTCCCAAGGAAGCTGCTCGGCGTCGAGGCCTGCACATTTGTCACACAGAAGTCAGGCCCAGAATCAGAATCGAATGTACTACTACGTTGGTGCGGTAGCAACCGTCTCGTACGATGAACACGCTTGAGTTGACTATTTTTAATTTTTTTGCGCTGACTGCTCTATCGGCATATAGGATACTTGTTCTCTGACCATTTAGACACGTCATAAGTCAGACTTTGACCATCAATATTGTTTAAACTGTTTAGATTGAGAACTTGAAAATCATATGCATAGATTTTTCTCAGTGATGTATTTTAGAATATTATCCTAATTTTATTGGCTATTGTACATGTACTACCTTGCTAAAGTTATATCGTTAAGACCGTGTCATATTGTCAAGAACATCATTTTTCTGAGAATAGTGTCCATTTCCCAACTTGGCTCACTAAACCCCCTAAACTATCACTAATTTTGACCCCAACCTTTTGAACCAGATCAGGTGGTTAAACGGACCAATATTTGTAATTTAGGGGTGTTTCGTGAGCCAAATAACTTCAGGGGGGGGGAAACGTGAGCCAAGTGAAAAGTTTAGGGGGTGAAAAACGGACTTTGTTCTTCTTCTGAAGAGGTAATGAAGTCCGGTAGTTCCATTAGGCATTTTTCCGTCACTTTGTATAAGCTATTGAATTTCAACCGCTCTATCCTTCCCTTTCTCCAGTTCCCTCCGTAAAGAAAGATTGATAAATCTAGTCAAAGATTACTATGTTTGACCAAATAGATAGACATAAATATATATCAACAACTACAATACTGAATAGATACACTATAAAAATTTGTTTCATCATGGATCTACCGGTATTGATTTGGTATTGTTGATATTCATAATTTTGTGTATAAAAATTATAAAACTTATAAAACATTGACCTTGGATTAAACTTAGTCAAACTCAGCCATTTTTACACTTGCTCCCCACCGTTCTCCTCACAACCTTCTACGAAGCTTTCAACCCTAATCGGCCACCCTCCTCCCTTCTCGCCGTCACTCCACTCCTAGATTATTGTTAGCATTGCAATGTTCTCATCGCGACTCATCGGAAAAGAAGAGCCCTTGAAGGAAATCTCGCCACTACTTCACATTCCTCCTCACCCTTGGTGGGTTAGCACCACCATCGATTAACCAACATAACTAACTCTACGTTTGTATTGTGGCACCTTCATGGTTGTGCCCACGGCACACAACCTCACACAACCGTTTCAACCCCGTGGTCGGCCACCTTCGCCGCCCTCTATAGCCACCCTATCTCCCTTAAACCTTGGAAGGCAAATACAAGGAGGGTAACCTTGTTAAGTGACAAAGACGACAACTCACAGTCTCCAAATCCCCAAGCGAGATGACATGGTCACAATTAGACTGGAACGCACAAGATGAAATGATCATGTATCATATCAGTCATTCCAGTCAGAGAATGCATCCAATTAATTTACACCAAGTATTGTTAGTAAAGTTGACGAATATATGTACGCCGTGTAGCTACGTGCACAAGGTCTAGGCTATACATACCGGCCGGGCTCCAACGGTGGACGAGAAAGCAGCAGCCATCGTACTGTCGATCGTTTTCTCCCCTCTTCTAACACTGCTTACTTGGTTTCTAATTAGTTTCCTACGTGCAGTGGCAGTGGTATGTGCAAGCTCAGCTCGATCCGCTCAGGTGTACAACACACCAGCAGTTGCTAGCTAGCTGCTCGATCGAGCTTGAGATGAGTGGATAAGGGGATGCGATGGCAAGTACAGATGCTGATGCAGCTTGGCTATGGCGGATTATATAGCTTGGCCATGGAGCTAACTTCCAACACGGCCGGAGTGTGCCGGACTATTCCAGAGCATCCTCGAGTAATCACGCGATCAAGCTAAACAAACTGAGGTTAGGCCCTGGTTAGTTTTGCTAAGCTCGACAGGCTGCATATGAAGTGAAGATGAGATGTTAATTGTGTGGATGAGGTTCGACATCTCCCAGGAGCCACACGCTGAGGATTGGCTTCCTAGCTACTTGGGCTCACTCCATCCATCTCTACACAAAAAGGACTCTACGTGGCCTCTTGTCAGCCTCCCGATTGGTTCATCCAACGGTCCATATGCGATGTAATCTGCCTGCCTTCCGTTCATTGTCGGATGCCCAGAGCATGCATGCGCGACTAATCACGAAAGAAAGGTTCCTATCTGCATGCGTCGCCGCGGCTACACCGATGATGCCTTCATCCTTCGCCATAAAAATTCCATCTCCTTCGTTTCAGTTTCTTCTCTATTTGCATGAAGCATCCAGACTGGTTTGCGCCACCACAAAGTGTTGATCTGCCACCATCTCAAGCGGGGCCCGTATTGCTATCAGGAAGCTTCATGAACTAGCTCTTTTGTTTTTGTATCTAGGTTGCCTCGCGTCACCACTAAAAATAAATTCGATCGTCAACTCTTCGATTACTCCATATTTTTTACTATTCATTTCCTGGCTTATTTTTATTTGTCAATACTGAAAATGATTATGTTAGAATGGAAGCACCTCGTATCTACGTTGCACATCACCGATAGAATTAAACTTGGTCGTAGATTCTCTTATTATTCGCTCATTGATGCTCTTCATTTCCAAGCTAATTTTATCTGGCCACCTTGAAAATTATTGAGTTGGAACTGAAGTACATTTTTGTAGCTTACAACTTAATTGCCTAAACAAATTATTTGTAAAAAATTAATACAATCTAATTTGCCTTGTTTGTCTGTTTTTACCTTCGAGTTCATTCGACGCCTAAGGATGGCAATTTTATCCATGGATCCAGGTATCCACGGATATCCAATCCGACGGGCATGGGTATGGAGGGCTGATCACGTCCATAGATATCATGGGGCGGATATCCAATTACTAATTGGATGGGCACGGGCAGATTTTTTACCCCATGGATATCCAATGAATATCCGGCTAATAGATGGACCCACATATCAGAGAGACATGGATTTTCACCTAGGCCTAGCTCCCCTCTCCACGAGGCCCAACAAAGGCCCATAAAATCTGACCACCAACCATTCGACCCTAAATGCTATTATGATAATAAATCCAGCTAGGGACCAGAGTCAAAGCGACCATGTCGACCACTCCTCCTCCTCTCACCGCGTCGTCTCCCGCCTCCCCGGCTCGATCTTGATACCTCCAGCCTGCTCACTTGCAAGCAACGGAAATTGGAATATTGTTGCTTGGATATTCTTATATATTCTCCATATAATTATTGACGAAATGCTACCGAAATGCTATTGTTATACTCATATAATATTGTGCTGATGTACATAGTGTGTAAACACATGGATATACATGGATATTTGAATATCCATCGGATTTGGATTTGGAGCGACATTCATGCCCATGGATACTTTCGTGGGCTGGGCATGGTGAGGATGATAGATCTGGATTTGGATCTGGTTTTGCAATATCTACCTAAACCCTCTCCATTTCCATCCTTACCCCCGATCCAAGGTTCTTTGTTCGAGGAGGTCAAATTTGCTATTCACCAAATTCCTAGTGATAAAGCGTCCGGACCCAATGGTTTCACCGGTGTCTCTTCTTCATGAAGTGTTGGGATATTATCAAAGTGGATCTTATGAGGGTCTGATACGTCTCCAACGTATCTATAATTTTTGATGCTCCATGCTTGTTTTTACACCATTTGCCTACTGTTTCGTTACACTTCGTGGCACTTTTATGCATTTTCCGGAACTAACCTATTAACAAGTCGCCACAGTGCCAGTTCCCTGTTTTCTGCTGTTTTTGTGTTTCAGAAGTGATACACAGGAAATATTCTCTGAATTGGACGAAACAAGTTCCTGAAGTCTTATTTTTCCCGGAAGCTTCCAGAGATCCGAAGAGGAGACGGAGTGGGGCCACGAGGGGGCCACACACCAGGGCGGCGTGGCCCAGGCCCTGGCCGCGCCCCCTATGTGTGAGGCCGCCTCGGTCCACTTCTGACGATGCCCCTTCGCCTATAAAGACCCCCCGACGGAAAAAACCTAAGGACCCGATCAATTTTCCAGAACACATCACGATCCGCCGCCGCCGTCGACCCGAAGATCAGGAGGGTCCAGAAGCTCTTCCCGGCACCCTGCCGGAGAGGGGAATCGCCACCGGAGGTCTTCTTCATTGCCATGCTTGCCTCCGGAGCGATGAGTGAGTAGTCTACCTTGGACTATGGGTCCATAGCAGTAGCTAGATGGTTGTCTTCTCCACCATGTGCTTCATGTTTAGATCTCATGAGCTGCCCCTGCCCTACATGATTGAGATCACCGTTATGTAATTCCACATATTTGGTTTGTTGGGATCCGATGAATATTGGTGTTATGATTGAGTTGCTATACTGAAATATATCTTATGTTATCTCTATGTTGTTTATGATCTTGCATGCTCGCTGTTGTTAGTAGCTATCTTGGCCGAGTAGTTGCTAGTGACTCCAAGAGGGTGTATTTATGCTCGATAGTGGGTTCATGCCTCTATTTAATCTGGGGGAGTGACAGAAACCTCTAAGGTTGTAAATGTGCTGTTGCTACTAGGGAGAAAACAATATTCATATGCTCAAGGGCATATGCTTTGTTTACATTACACACTTTGCTTAATGCTATTATCTGTTGTTCGCAACTTAATACTTGTGGAGTTCTCGGATTGATTCGCCACAAGTGGATTATTAGTCATAGATGCAGTTGGATGGCGGTCTATGTATTTTGTTGTAATGCCCAGAGTAAATCGCATAGTGATCTTCTTGACATATCACGTTTATCCTTATTCTATCAATTGCCCAACTGTAATTTGTTTACCCAGTATGTGTTATTTATCTTATGGAGAGACACCACTAGTGAACTGTGGACCCCGGTCCTATTTCCATCATATTGCTATCACCTGTTTACTTTACTCGCACTGTTTACTTTACTCGCATACTTCTACTATTTTCCACTCGATACGCTCATAACCTTTGTTTCAAGCAAACCGGTGAGATTGACAACCTCATCGCAAGTTGGGAGCAAAGTACTTGGTTGTGTTGTGTGCAGGTTCCGCGTTGCAGTTAGCAAGCAAAGCTTGGACGAGGCGCCATATATAAATTGTCCAAAGCTGTCGCAAGCTAGCAAGCATCACCTTCAGTCGTACTGTTTGCTCTTCTCCTGATCGACATAACCTTGGTTTCTTAACTGAGGGAAAACTAGCTGCTATACTCATCACACCTTCCTCTTGGGGTTCCCAACGGGCTGGTCATTCACCACGCAACAAGCAACAGCTTCTTTTCTGGCGCCGTTGCCGGGGAAGAGTGGAAGACCTCTGCAAGGGGAGTTTTTCGCACACACATCCTTTACTTTGTTTTATTGTTTTGCTTTACTTTATTTTACCTGCATCATTTTATATCAAAAACCCAAAAAAATAGAATCCTTGGTAGTTTTTTTATTTTGTTTGCTTTTAGTTTTGCTAAAATGAGTAATCCTGAAGTAGAAGTTCGTAGTTTTAAGCAACAAGGGGGAGAAAGTTTAAAAGATGGTTGGTATCGTATTAACAATGCTCATCATAGGTGTACCAAAAAGCACTCTACCACGATCCTCCTTAGAAATTTTTATGTTGGTATATCTAGTTGGAATAGGTATGTTCTCGATACTCTTACAGGAGGTAATTTTCTGGGTACTCCCACTGGAGAAGCATGCACTATAATTGAAAGTTTAGTGGGAATACCACCTATTCATGTTGCTAAAACCGAGACCACCTTGGAGGAGGTGGTAGAAAAGCTCAGCTCTTTAGAGAAAAGTTTGCCAAGTATCCTAGAAAATGCTAGCCGAGTTAGTGAATTAATAGAAAATGTTGGTAAGAGAATCACCATTTTAGAGGCTAGCACTACTTTTGATAATCAAAATTTAAGGATTGGTAAACTAGAAGAGTCTATGGAAACTCTTAGTTTAATCTTCTCTTCTCTTAAATTTAAGAAAGAGAAAGTGTTTGTTGGAAAAGAGCAAAAATTTATGTATGTTCCCAAGGTTTATGCGCTTAAACCTCAACATGTTCTTAAAATTGGTAAGACTCTTAGTTCCACTAAGGGTGACTTGCAGGTTGAATCATCTTCGGGAACTTCCAAAGTGCCTACTGAGGTAAGTGATGCTTCATCACTTTATGTTACTTGATTCGCAATTTTCTGTGCCTAGCTCAAAGGCGTTAAAGAAAAGCACTCTTGGAAGATAACCCAATGTTTTATTTTTAGTGATTTTTCTTTTATTTGAGTCTTGGAAGTCATTACTACTGTAATGACCGCTCCTTATCATTTTTATTTCATTGTTGTGCCAAGAGAAGCCTCTAATTTGAGTGAGGTAAGATTTGGGGATGTTGCTGTCCTGAAACTGTTTTTTTGTGCTGCACCGTAAAAATTCGTATAAATTCTCTGTATATCTTTTGGACCTGCTATTTCTTGTGCATATGCCCCAGGTTATATCCAAACTTTCATTTGTAGAACACTTTTTGATTTGAGCAATAGAAAACCCCTCAAAAATTCGGCCTTTGTCAGCTGTTCTGTTTTGACAGATTTCTGTCAATATTTGTGTTTGCCGCTTTATCGCTTTCTTTTGAGTTCTTTTGATCACGGAACTTTTGGGGAAGTTGCTAAAGTAGTATATGCTATATATGTGGTGGTTTTGAGTTGAAACCTGAAGCAAAAAGAGGTTGATTATATGGTATGCTTGCACTAATGTTGCTAATAGAATTATGTTTAGTTTTGTATGAAGCAAGTTTTCAAGTGTAGGGATTGGAGAATGATGAGATGAGTTGAAGAATGGACAAAAGCTCAAGCTTGGGGATGCCCATGCATCACCCCAATAAATATCCAAGAAGTACAAGCGTCAAAGCTTGGGGATGCCCCCGAGGCACCCCTTCTTCATCGGTAAAAATCAGGTCACCTTTCAAGACACTATATTTTTATTGCTTCATGCACTATGTGTTTTTCTTGGAGCGTCAGTTGTTTTAGTTTTCTTAGTTAGTTTAGTTTTGTTTGCTGCAATAAATGGTTGGACCCCAACAAATTTCCTTTGGAGGAGATGTACTCGTTTTCATTTGCCAGGAACACTCCGTTTTTCACTCTTATCGTTCACCGAGTGTTCTTCTTTTTCTGCTACTGCTTTTGGTTTTCGTTTTTGCCTTGATTTGCATTCAGACCTTGTCATATCTTTTCATCAAGGTGTATTTTTGACTCTGATCTTAATTGGTTTTCATCAAAAGAGGTGTCTCTAAAAATTTCAAATGGTGTTGGAAAAGAGAAAAAGCTTTATGCAAAAAAGTGGTACAAGAAGGAGCTTGTGTAGACTACGGCTTAGGCTTTTTCATGTCATGCTTGATGTCTTTTTGATAGTATGCTTAGTGGTTTTGCTGTAGCATGACTTGTCTCAAATAACTGAGATTGCTTAATGAGGCTTTGAAAAAATCATGCGTTGTTTTTATTGTTTGGAAGCATTATTTTGGTTTTCTCCTTGATGCTTTATTTGGGTTGACTTGGCGCATGCTCACACATGTTAGACTCTTACAAAGTCACCAATAGCCTCTATGATCATTTAGTTTTTGACTTTTGATGCCATCTTATGCTTCTTTTAATGTCGCTTTGTCGCTTTGCATGATTATGGCCATTATTGCTCTCTTAGTTGGTCGCTCCCAGTCTTTTGCTAGCCCTCGCCTTGTACTGAGTATGAGCTCTACTCGTGCATCCAACTCCTAAAAGCCAAAGTTTTCCAAAGTGTCCACCATACATACCTACTACAATTTGCTATTCCAAGTAAATTTGACTTGCTTTTATCTTCTCTTCAAATTAAACTCTTACCAGTGTTATGCGAAAGTTGGTCAGTAAAGCTCTCACGAACCGGAAGGCACACTTTACTTTTTCCTGTTCTTAAAAATTTGACATTGTGGTCTTTTATGTTGAGTTGTTATGCTTGCAAGTTGTAAGTTAGATTCTAGCCCATCCATGCTGTCATGGGGCAAGCTTTCAACATTGCACTTCTTATTTGAGTTGATATCGTGATCTTTTGTTTATGGATGCCCGCGGTGTGAAATGAATTGGGAATCTTGTGGGGATCATGGAGTTTGTATATGTGTTAGGGAAACGCCTGGGCCGCCAATCTAAGCCATGCATAATTCATGGTGGAAATTTGCAGCATACCCATGGTGGACATTCGACGACGCATCTCAAAATAAAAAGCTATACAAATAGTAAATAAAAGAGATGTCGAGGTGTTCATTGTCTGCTTGTCCTGTCATTTTGATGTGGGCTTGTTCCATGTCATCGGGCACGGAGGTACCCCGTTGGCGGTTTTCGATGATACATATATACTTACAATGACAAGAGCCTTGCTTGGGACTCTAAGTTGAGTAGCATGAGGTTTGGGTACTCGTATTCACTCGAGACGAGGTTTTCAACTTATGATTTGTCAAGCATATGCATGATAATTGTTCTCGCATTAACTCTAACCATTCAAGATGCTTATGATGGGGGCAATGAGAGCTCAAAGCCGGTAAGTACCATAATTTTTGAAGGTTATAAAACTTGCAATCACTGCTTCCCTCCGCGAAGGGCCCTTTCTTTTACTTTTATGTTGAGTCACCACCTTCTATCTTTATGCACCATAAGAGAGCAAAGTTGTCATTCTTAGTATAATATGCATTGTCCCAAAGTTTTCATTGATTGATTCATATTGTTGGTTTCACTTGTTCTCAAATTATTTGTATCTAGTCGCCCTCTTAAACTTGAAGGTGTCCTATACATTTATGTTTTGCTCTCTATGAAGGACAAGCTGAAAACCATTTGTATGTTTTTCCTTATGATTTGAACACACGTTTGACTTTCATTGTTTTATTTTCATGATCTTTTGTTTGTGTTCATTTTCATGTTTACAACATGGTTGCTAAGTTCTTATTGTCAATATAATATCTTTCATGCCCATGTTTTAAGTTCTTTTGATCCCAGCTCACAAATTCTTACATATGTGATCAAGATTGTGTAGGTGTATGTCACCTCAAAAATTATTCTTTTGTTATCACTTACCTACTCGAGGATGAGCAGGAGTTAAGCTTGGGGATGCTTGATACGTCTCCAACGTATCTATAGTTTTTGATGCTCCATGCTTGTTTTTACACCATTTGCCTACTGTTTCGTTACACTTCGTGGCACTTTTATGCATTTTCCGGAACTAACCTATTAACAAGTCGCCACAGTGCCGGTTCCCTGTTTTCTGTTGTTTTTGTGTTTCAGAAGTGATACACAGGAAATATTCTCGGAATTGGACGAAACAAGTTCCTGAAGTCTTATTTTTCCCGGAAGCTTCCAGAGATCTGAAGAGGAGACGGAGTGGGGCCACGAGGGGGGCACACACCAGGGCGGCGCGGCCCAGGCCCTGGCCGCGCCCCCTATGTGTGAGGCTGCCTCGGTCCACTTCTGACGATGCCCCTTCGCCTATAAAGACCCCCCGACGGAAAAAACCTAAGGACCCGATCAATTTTCCAGAACACATCGCGATCCGCCGCCGCCGTCGAACCGAAGATCGGGAGGGTCCAGAAGCTCTTCCCGGCACCCTGCCGGAGAGGGGAATCACCACCGGAGGTCTTCTTCATCGCCATGCTTGCCTCCAAAGCGATGAGTGAGTAGTCTACCTTGGACTATGGGTCCATAGCAGTAGCTAGATGGTTGTCTTCTCCACCATGTGCTTCATGTTTAGATCTCATGAGCTGCCCTACATGATTGAGATCACCGTTATGTAATTCTACATGTTTGGTTTGTTGGGATCCGATGAATATTGGTGTTATGATTGAGTTGCTATACTGAAATATATCTTATGTTATCTCTATGTTGTTTATGATCTTGCATGCTCTCCGTTGTTAGTAGCTATCTTGGCCGAGTAGTTGCTAGTGACTCCAAGAGGGGGTATTTATGCTCGATAGTGGGTTCATGCCTCTATTTAATCTGGGGGAGTGACAGAAACCTCTAAGGTTGTAGATGTGCTGTTGCTACTAGGGAGAAAACAACATTCATATGCTCAAGGGCATATGCTTTGTTTACATTACACACTTTGCTTAATGCAATTATCTGTTGTTCGCAACTTAATACTTGTGGAGTTCTCGGATTGATTCGCCACAAGTGGATTATTAGTCATAGATGCAGTTGGATGGCGGTCTATGTATTTTGTTGTAATGCCCAGAGTAAATCGCATAGTGATCTTCTTGACATATCACGTTTATCCTTATTCTATCAATTGCCCAACTGTAATTTGTTTACCCAGTATGTGTTATTTATCTTATGGAGAGACACCACTAGTGAACTGTGGACCCCGGTCCTATTTCCATCATATTGCTATCACCTGTTTACTTTACTCGCACTGTTTACTTTACTCGCATACTTCTACTATTTTCCACTCGATACGCTCATAACCTTTGTTTCAAGCAAACCGGTGAGATTGACAACCTCATCGCAAGTTGGGAGCAAAGTACTTGGTTGTGTTGTGTGCAGGTTCCGCGTTGCAGTTAGCAAGCAAAGCTTGGACGAGGCGCCATATATAAATTGTCCAAAGCTGTCGCAAGCTAGCAAGCATCACCTTCAGTCGTACTGTTTGCTCTTCTCCTGATCGACATAACCTTGGTTTCTTAACTGAGGGAAAACTAGCTGCTATACTCATCACACCTTCCTCTTGGGGTTCCCAACGGGCTGGTCATTCACCACGCAACAAGCAACAGGGTCATACACCTCTCCAGGAACCTCCGTGCAGAAAATATATGTTGGCTAAATTCTGCAAATGTTGCTCTCTTGCTTAAGAAGGATGGGGCAGAAGAAATGGCTGATTTTTGACCTATTAGCTTGATTCACGGGATTGCAAGGATCATATCCAAATGCTTCTCATTCTTCTTGCCCCCTACATGAACAACCTTGTGTTCAATGCACAAAGTTCCTTCATTAAAAAGAGAAGCATCCACGATAATTTTCTATATGTGAGGAACCTTGCCACTAGATTCCGACACTCCTTTCCAAGCTTGACATTCGGAAATTGTTTGACTCCATAACTTGGGAATACATGATTGACCTTCTTCAACGGAGGTGTTTCCCGCCTTGATTTCGGAATTGGATTGCCACCTTATTCACTTCCGCAACCTCACGGTTTTAGCTAAATGACATTGTCGGGGATCCTATTAAGCACATGCGCGGTCCAAGGCAAGGGGACCCTTTATCACCGCTTCACTTTGTGCTCGCCATTAATCTGCATGCACAAATTTTGGAGATTGCAACTAGACATGGGTTAGTTCACAAGTTGCAGGGGAGGGGCATCATTTTGGTCACTTCTTTATATGCGGATGATGCTACCTTGTTTGTGGCTCCTAGCAAGCAAGATATTCAAAATTGAAAAGGATCTCACGGGCGACTAGAGGGGGGGTGAATAGGCGCTACACAAAATTTTACCTTTTTCAAATTTAAGGCTTGACACAAAACGAAATTCTCTAGATGTGCAACTAGGTGAATTTCCTATGTGGCAGGCAAGCAAGTGAACGAGAGTGAAAGGAGTAAACACGAAGCAAGTAAGGGTAAGAAAAGACCGTAAAGCGGAAGCCGAAGACACAAGGATGTATTCCCGTAGTTCCTTCCTTTTGAGGGGAAGTACGTCTACGTTGGAGAGGTGTGGCGACACGGAGTCCACCAACGCCACGGAGGCTCACCTTGTTCTCCGGTGAGCAAGCCACGGAGGCTAGCTCATTTCCACTAAGCGGTGGTATTGGGGGTACCGACCGAAACCCTTACACGGAGGTTGGGGCACAACTCCACAACTCAATTGGAGGCTCCCAACAAGAACAACCACAAAGCTTTTACACGGAGGAAGCTTTGAGGTGACCTCTCTTGCCTAAGGCAAGGTCCACGGAGGAGGAGTGAAGCAAACACTGATTACTTCGGTGGGATTGTAGATCTATGGGTCCTCTCCCAATCTACCAAGTCTTGGAGGATTTGGTTGGCTAGGGAAGGAGATCTACGGAGTTGAAGCTCAGCACCAATGGAGGAAAGAGAGTGTGGACGAGGTAAGCCAGATCTGAGGTAGGGGACGACTATTTATAGGCTGGCTCGAAATGTGGCCGTTGGAGAAAACTTTCCCCGGAAATTCCGGCCAGGGGGCGGAATTTCCGGGGTCCACTAAGGGCGGAAATTCTGGCCTGGGGGCGGAAATTCCGCCCCCCCCCCCGGAAATTCCAAAATGGAATTTCCGGCCAGAAATTCTGGCCCTTTCCTGAAGGTCGCACCACAGCTTGAGTTAAGGGACTTAGCGAAAAATCGCGGGGGCCGGAAATTCTTGAATTTCCGGCCCCCGGAAATTCTGCGTTAACAGAATTTCCGGCCCCTTCACTGAAAGTTGCACCACGGCCTTTAGCAAAGGACTTAGCCGAATTTTCGGGGGTCGGAAATTATGAAATTTCCGGCCCCCGGAAATTCTGCTAAACCAGAATTTCCGGCCCCCTTACTGCACGTTGCACCACAACGTTTCGTAAAGGACTTAGCCGAATTTCGAAGGGCCGGAAATTATGAAATTTCCGACCCCCAGAAATTTTGTTCAGGGGCGGAAATTCCGGCCCTGGGGCGGAATTTCCGGCCCTGAAACAGAATTTCCGGCCCTAGAATTTTCTCTCCTTTAGATGATTTCAAGCCTTTCTACAGCAGTCCCCATTCCCACACTTCTTCACCATCAGTCTTGTGCAATACCTGTAGAATTCCTGCAAAGCTCAGCACAAGGTTAAATTCCTTGTATTGTGATCAAACACCTAAAAACTGAAAGCAAGGAACATGTCCTTTCGATCTCCCCCTTTTTGGTGTTTGATGACAATACACGGATTTGCAATAGAGAGCAAGAACAAGTGCTCCCCCTAGACAAGTGCAAGGTATAAACAAGACAATAAGAACAATTTGCACACACTAGAAGGACGATATTAAACGAGGAGCACAAAGATAAGTACGACTAGATTGTTACAATAATAGAACCAAAGTTCCACACAAATAAACCAAAATAGTTCACGGAGCAAATAAGGCAAATAACCAACCCAAGGCAAATCCTAATAGAACTACTTCTCCCACTTTGGCATCGAGACACCAAAAAGGGAGAAGAGCGATGCTAATCCCCAAACGAAGATCACTCATCATCGAACTCGTCCTCATCATCATCAGCAGCGTCTTCGTCGTCCTCATCACACCCGGAGAACTCCTCATCACTTCCAACCTTGGAGAGAGCCTCCACTTCAGCCCAATCGACGCCGTTGTCATCTTGCCACCGCTCGTATGGAATGTACTTAGGTGCAGGAACAGGAGAGAGCTGAAGGGAGGGGTCCTGAAGAAGCTGAACCTCGCGAGAAAGAACTTGCTGATTGTGAATGATATCCCTTCTCTCTTCATAGGCAGAGTAGTTCTCCTTGTGGATGGCAACATTGATGCACAAGAGAGTGCGTTGCCACAGAGAAAGCTTCTTGTTGCGAGATGGACGGGCAGAGGAAGTCTTGCGCAAACGAGAGCTAGAGTCACCCATCTCAACATCACCACCTGAAGGAACTGGCTTCTTCCCTTTTCCTTTGACTGCTTCTTTCTCCTCTATTGGCTTGATCGCATTCATTCTCTTGAGCTTGTGTTCTGAGTTCCCCTTGGAGAAATCCATGTCTTGGGCCTTCTGAATAATGAGGAGCATAATGTATGGAGCATAGGGAGGAGTACGCTTGGAAACCATGGCATCATGCATTTCATTGAAGATATAGTGCATCACTGAAGGGAATATGCCCGAGAGGCAATAATAAAGTGGTTATTATCATATTCCATGTTTATGATAAATGTTTATTTCTCATGCTAGAATTGTATTAATCGGAAACATTAATACTTGTGTGATTAATAAACTAAAAAAGGTTCCTAGTAAAGCCTCTCTTTTATACTAGCTCGTTGATTAACTGATGATCAAGGTTTCCTGATCATGAACATTGGATGTTGTTAATAACGGGGTCATATCATTAGAAGAATGATGTGATGAACACTCACACCCATAGTACGAATAGCAATACGATTAAGTCATCAAGTTCATTGCTATATCAAACTCATGCGAAGTAGTTCTAATCCTTAGACCATGAGATCATGTTAATCACTCATACCGGAAGGGTACTTTGATGATATCAAACGTCACACCGTAATAGAGTGATTATAAAGGTTGATTTGGGTACTCTGAAAGTATTAGTTGAGGCTCATGGATCAAGAGTGGGATTTGTCCATCCGGATGACGGAAAGATATTCTCTGGGCCCTTCTCGGTGATATTGCATTAGAATCGCTTGCAAGCATGTGACTAGGTCACAGGAATGCATTATCACGGAACGAGTAAAGAGACTTGTCAGGAACGAGATCGAACTAGGTATGGTTGATACCAAATGATCGGATCTCGGACAAGTAATAATATCGTGAGACAAAAGGAATTAACTATGTTCGTTACCGGTTCACACGATCACTAGTTCATCGTTGAGTAAGTGGGAGTCATCATGGATTTCCAGATCCCGCTGTTGATTATTGATCGGAGAGGAGTCTCGATCATGTCCACGTTATTCACGAACCGTAGGGTGACACACTTAAGGCTCGTTGTCGTTTTTGAGTGGATACGATACTCCGATCGAATTACAGGACAGCATAAGGGTTGTTTCTGAAAAGCACCGAAACTGTTTCGGGATATCGAAATAACTCAAGGGTGTATTTGTTAATGTTTGTTAATTGAATGAATTAACAAATATTAAAGAAATAAAAATGTTTTATTAAATCAATAAGTGTGATTTTAATTGGCATGAATGTCATGCATTAAAATGGGGGTTACCTCATGTTGATGAGGGAGTAATCACCATAAAAGGGAATGAAGAGGGGGCAATGAAGAGGGAGGAGACCCTTGGGCCGGCCACCCCTTGGCTGCCCTCCTCCTCTATATAAACCCCCCCTCTCTCCCTTGTACACACACTTCTTGATCCTCCCTCCCTTGCATAGTTGATGTCCACTTTCCGTCTTAGCTTAGCGAAGCTCTGCCGAAATTGTAGTTCGTAGTTCACCCACTTGGAGAAGTGTGTGGAGGAGTGTCCAACGGATCCCTTCTTCCGCTGCCCCGCTGGACCGAGGGCGTGGAGGAGTCGACGTCAAGCTGCACGTGTGTGCGAGTACGGGGGCGCTGCCACTTGTGGCGCCGGGTACACGATCTTGTGATCGTCAAGGGAACCACGACGTCGACTACGTCAAGTGAACGACTACGTCGACTACGTGCGTCTTCACCAACTCTCCATCGTCAACGTTTGTGCGGGAACGTAATCCCCGCTTACGGTCGTCGAGGGTGAGTATCCGTTGCTACCATCTCGTAGAGTATCTTGGCCAGTTTTTGTGTTCATGCGTATGAAAATTTTTGTTTTCTATGCTACGAACCCATCAGTGGTATCAGAGCCATCTCTATGCGTAGTTGGTATGCACGGATTAGAACACATGTAGATGTGGGCGTTGATGATCATGTTATTGCAATTTTTTGTATTTTGGATCATAGTGGCATAGTGGGATTGAAGCTGCCCGAGACTAACATTACGTGACCACGTTCACGAGACTTGTCCCACACTTGACATGCTTCGGCATATGTGGCTTTGCGGGTGCACGTTTCTCCCACTATAGTTATGATCTATTTTACAAAGAGTTGTTAATAATATTTTTATCACCGTTGTGGTTACATGTTCGTAGGTAAGAACGGTTCTTCCTAGAAAGCCCCAAACCACGTAAAATATGCAAGACAAATTAGAAACGTCTAACTTGTTTTTGCAGGGCATGTGATGTGATATGGTTAAATTGTTTATGTTACAAATTGTATGCAATGATCCTTTTTGTAAGTTATAAACAACCAGCAGGAGCCATATGGTTGTCTTTACATTTAAATGGCCTGCATGCCGAATATATATATCCAAGTGATATATTGTAATGGAGGAAGACAACCAAGGTGGCGCGCCATGGACCTTGGTGCTACGCCGGTGGAATGATGGGGATCATGCCATGACGCACAAGATGGAGATCGAATGCGTGAAGGACCATATCATATCACATTATATATGCATGTGATGTTTATCCTTTTATGCATCTTATTTTGCTTAGATTTGATCGCGCGGTAGCATTATAAGATGATCCCTCTCACATAAATATCAAGATAAAAATGTGTTCTTCCATAGCATGCACCGTCAAGAAAGTTCGTCGTTTCGAGACACCACGTGATGATCGGGTGTGACAGACTCTACGTTCACATACGACGGGTGTAAGACAGTTTTACACACGCAAATGTTATGGTTCTACTTGGCGAGCCTAGCATGTACAGACATGGCCTCGGAACACGAACCGAAAGGTTAAGCATGAGTCATATGGTTGATATGATGAACATGGTGATGTTCGCCTTTGAAACTATGCCGTTGCACGTGATGATCGGTTGCGGTATAGTGAATTTGGTTCGTGTAATCACTTAAGAAAACTAAGAGGGATGTTGTTTTTAAGTGGGAGTTCATTTAGTAATTTTGAATTATAGAACTCAATTTATCATGAACTAAATCAAAGTGGATTTGCATAGTTTGTTGTAGTTATTGGCATCCGTTTACTACCTTGCGATTAGCTATGATTGAGATAATAGAACTATAGAATTCTGGATGTTAACTTTACGAACTGGTATCGTATTGTTTGAATGTCAATCTAAAGTTTAAAGTCCTATTGCAAACTTTTAGTAAACCCTTGTTACTCGATAAAATTTAATAAGTAGTATTAAATCAAGAGTAACAATTCCAGTGTTAGTATCTAAGTATCACACTTGCCTCCATGATCCTTGATATTCAAAAAGTTGTTTTTAGTATCAAGGTTATCTAGGAGTTGAAAGAATTGTTTCATAAACTATCATGTGTGGAAGATATTGTGATATCTGAAACAATGTTTGGTTGCAAAGTGATAGAGTATAATTTAGTAAGACACATGTTCTTGTATTGTATGAGAATTTGCAAAGATTAGAGACGCCAGGCGTCCAGATCTCCTAAAAGGTTTAGGAACTAATATTATACTCGCAATTCGTCCTCATGAGCTATAGTAGCTTGATCATGAAAGTTGTCATGATAGGATGAATGGAAGATGTAGGTAAAATGTTTACTACACTAAAAGATTACTAAAGAATGGAATTTGGAAGAATGCCAAATATTTGATAATGGTGATCTACTTCAATGTGTGAGTCCAAGGATATTAGTGTTTGACTAATCATGCCCTGAACTATGTGCCATGTGAATGGCTCCACTATTGATGTTGATAGATTCTTCTAGAAGGAAAAGAATTGCTAAAAAGAGAATCCAAAATTTATTCTGGCGGAAAAGAAAAGACTGGAAATGTCCAGCTCAGGTATATAGAAGATATACATGTTATGGGTGTATTCGTTGCTTGTTAAAACAATGTGGTTCTTGGGTATTTGATACTAAATTGGTTGGTATGAACTGTCATACAACGCAATACAAGAACTACAATGGCCTAATTAACTAGCAAATGAATATCGGATGATTCTCATCGAAAACAAATAAAGTGTTATTGTGTTTCGTTGGAATTAAACCTAGCCTTCAAGATTTATTTGAATAATTGTTATTTTGTTCTGGTATTATGAGAACAATGGTTGTTCAAATTATTACCGCATTCATAAAAGATGAATGAATGCTTATCTTGTTGGAGAAATCACATCCATAACATTGATGCTAAAAATGTCTTAAGACAAATGATTAGAAGATCACTTATGAGTGACACCACCGTTTAAATCATATTGGAAAGAAAACGTGAAGGAACTCCATATTGATGGAATTCTGGAGCCTTTTGATTTTGAATCAATTGACACTTGTGAGAATTTCCTAGATATGATTAAAACTCCGTTCATAGGCCAAAGAAGAACGGACGACTAACTTATTGGATATTGTACATGTTGATGTATATAGTCCATTATGTGTAGCCGTGTGTGGTGAATTCTTGAACTTCATTTACTTTAACCGATGATTTGAGTAGATATATGTGTATATTTACTTGATAAGGAAGAAGCATGAAATATTTGAATATTGTTCAAAGTATTTCTAGTTGAAGTTGAAAATCATTGTAACAAGAGAATAAAGAATTTATGATTTGATCATAAAGGAAGATATTTGAGTTACAAGTTTAGCAAACACCTAAAAGTTGAGGAATCGTTCCATAGACTTGTATTTCCTGAAACACCATAGGAGTATGGAGTGTTCAAGAGATAAAATCAAACTTTGTTTGACATCGTTAGATCAAAGGTGTCGTCTATAAAACTGCCATTATATTTTAAGGATAAAGCTTTAGAGACTACCGCTTTTTACACTGAAAAGAGCGCCATCATGATCCATTGAAATGACACCATATGAGATATGGCATGGGATAAAACCCAAGTTGTCTTTTCTAAAATTTTGGTATGCTATGCATATGTAAAATGTTTACAACCAAAGTCGGATAAATACGTCTTTGTAGGTTATCCCAAAGTAAATGTTGGGTATTCCTCCAGAACACCCAAGACAAAAGTGTTTGTCGCCGAAAACGTCAAGTTTCTTGAGAAGGAATTTTTCGCAAAAAGTCAAGTGGGAGGACAATAGAACTTTGATTAGGTTGTTGAACCTAAGCTATATGTGCTGAGTAGCGCAGCGCTGGGAAGTGTCCCAGAGGCGGCCACAATGCGCATGGCTGTCGTACCTCAAAGGTTGTGGTCACATAGATCAAAGTTCCTATTGAACCGCGTGAGTCGGGTAACAATCAAATAGTTAGATTTGAGAATGAATCATTATTGTTTGACAATGATGAACCGACTGCATGCAAAGAAGCAATGATGGGCCCTGACTCCGTCAAATGGCTAGAAGCCATAAAATCCGTGATAGTTCCATACACGAGAATTCAAGTTTCTGAACTTGGAAGACCCTCAAAAGGCATGAAGCCTAATGAACGTGTTAGGATCTATAAAGACAGACAAGGGTGTTTAACATCTATGAAATAGTCGACATATCGTTAAAACCGTTTACGATTATGTTCAAGGAGTTGACTGTGACAAGATTTGATCTTTCATAGCGATATTTTGTCTGGACGGATTACTATAGCAACCACTACATATGCCAAGTTTGGTATATGTTAGTTGAATAAACAAGACAACATTCTTCTAATAGAATGGTTACCTAGGACATGTACATGACATGGTCCAATGGGTTTTGTAAATTCAAAGGATGCTAAAAGGCATGCAAACTTCAATGGTTGAAGTAAGCATCGCGGAGTTGGAATATTCACCGTGATGAAATAATTAAAAGGTTTAGTTTCATCAGATATGATGAATATGCTTGCATTTGCAAGAAATTAAGTGGGAGCGCTGAGACATATTTCTAGTACATTATGTAGAAGACATCTTATATTTACTAATTGGAGGCACCATACGAGCTTCCACGTTAATCCTAAAGATTAGAAAGTTTTGTCCGTACGATATACCTGTAAGTTGTCTAAAGCCGTTGGATTTAAGTCCGTCTGTCCGGCGCGTACCTCCAACTCAATCCGGTGGCCTTGAGTTCGAATCTCGGCTCATCCTCAAGAGGAGCCTCTAATTAATTCGTGTCGTCCCGTCGGCTGTCGCAAGGATTACGTGCGGTCGCCTCTGCCCCCGTATCCAATCTGCATGATATGTACTGCACGTCTCCGCAGCGGCAATTGCGCGCTTGCGCCATCCTCGAAGCCAGCATAAGGTATATATAGCTCTCAAGGTTGTAGTTTCATGCGCCTGTACTCGCACGACCAATGTTGCTGATCTCAGGTGAAGCCTCAGCAGGAACGATCACCTCTTTATTTTCCAGTCTGATATGTGTACTATTTTGGTCTAGAAAATTAAACGATCTCTTTTTCCCAGTCAGATCCGTCTAATACTTTGATCTAGAGAATTGGACAGTAATTTAGCATCGGATCCTCTTGGTGCAATCATCGGCGACAAACACTGAACCTCTTGCATATTGCACTTGCCCTACACTATTTTCAGGTCAATTTTTTACGCAATCAAATTACGTACCCTTGCTGCAAAGTTGTAGCTTCTTCATACTCTAATATAGTTGTCAGTAACCAAACAATTATTGCCCTGCATATAGAAATTAAAAGTGGTGCTCTGGACTTACTCTATGTCAAAGTAACCGGTTTTTTCATAAAGACAATGAAATCCCTTCTGGATTGGATACAAACCTCGCTTTAGTTATGATCACATCAGCACTCCATTTTCCTGCCTGCAGGCCTATCATGTGTTTGATGGGACCATGCGAAATAATGATGTGTCATAGATTATAATTTGGTTAGCTTAGCTGATAGCCTTCTGCGTTTAGTTCTTCTACGATGGTACAAGTAATATTGACATACAGTGACAAGACAAATACAGTGCAAAGGAGTACTGGAGTCGGTGGCGCCCGGTGGAAGGTATATAAATCGAATATTTAAGTGCTTTGTCAATATTTAGTGACAGAGGAAGCTAAATAATGTTGCATGGGACCGTAATGCATATACATTGCGGAAAGATAGTCTTGAAACTGAATGACTAAGATGGCAAAGGAGGAATAGATGCATGCCAGAAATTTTAATTATGTTCATATCCAGTTAGCAAAATTGTAGTTGAAACTCTGGTACAAAAAATATTCTTTCACTTTTATGTGTGTGCTTTTGAACAATCGTAAGGATGATCTTTGAAATTGAGTGCAGTTAACATATATCTGTGAGTTAATTCTGAACAATGACTCTTAAGCATCATACAACCACGCCACATGCTTAAATGCCTAATAGGAAACAATAAATGAAACTATGCCATATTTACTCCTTGGGTTCAGTTTAATAGGCACACATGAGAAATTTTTTGACCATTATTTTGGATAGCATAATATAAATTATATTTCAAAAATATATAGCCAGATACAAATCCAAAATTAGTTTTCAGTGGTTTTGTGATATAAAATTCATATTTTGTTGACCAAACTGACGGTCAAAGTTTTTCTTAAACGACGTGTGTGCCTGTTAAACAAAATCGGAATCGGATGGAGTAGTGTTTTAGGCAACATCTATTCAAGGCTTATTACTCGCCACTCATGTAATTTTTTAGACCATACTAATATTATAAAATTGGTTTCAGTAGTTTATTGTCGAAAGAACTAGCCCGTGCTGCTGCACGGGTTGATGACTAGTATTGTTAATTGGAAATGATGTATCTTTTATTGACACTGGTTAAGATTTTCATTAAAATTAGATTTCAATGAAAGACTTAGGCAAAACCAAAATATTGGGTCTCGATGTCTATGTAGATAGATCGAGGGGCCAATATGGTTATGTCAACATACATAGATGAAATATTGAATGAAGTTCAATATGGAAACGACGAGAAAAGTTCTTGCCGCATGGAAGAGGTTGAAATAAGATTCAGGTGTTTTGACACTTGA
Source organism: Dactylis glomerata (assembly GCA_007115705.1). NCBI lineage: Eukaryota > Viridiplantae > Streptophyta > Magnoliopsida > Poales > Poaceae > Dactylis > Dactylis glomerata. Next base: position 2,046,824 of record QXEO01000389.1, on the reverse strand, counting down.
TGAGTGAAGCCACATGAATGATTTGATCGATCATGTATACCGTGATATGTACATATCCAGATATGTCCTATGCTCTAAATGTTATGAGCATATACCAGAGTGGTAAATGTCATAAGATGATCAGTGGACAATAGTAAGGATATCCTTATGTGCTTTGGAAGGACTAAGGATATATATTATGTATGACGAAGTGACACATAGTTCACTGTAAAGTGTTACATTGATACTAAGTTTGTCACAAGATACAAATTAAGTTTATCTCAATTTTAGCTATATGTTTAGGTGGCACAATGTAATGGAAGGAAGTTCCATGATGGATTTGGATGAGTTCCAAAGTTAAGACATTGTGATGGATTCTACAACAAAGGTTGAGTATATGGCTACTTTAGAAGTAGCAAAAGAGGGCATTTGTGTCAAGAAGTTTGTTATCAAACTAGGTGTAGTTCCAAGCTGGCTATTACTGTGAAGATCTATTGTGCGACAATAGTGACAACATGATTTTAGCTAAAGGAACTAAGGTCTCACCAAAGGACCAAATTTATACCCAACTGTCTCATTTGAGAATGAGTGATGCGTAGAGACGCAAAGACATGCAAATACACACAGAACTGAAAGTGTCAGATCTGGAGATCAGATTAACCACTGCAACGCGTTCGAATAACACATGAAAGCCATAAGTGTTATATACGCAAGTATCAACTAGATTATTGACTCTAGTGCAAGTGGGAGACTGAAGGGAATATGCCCGAGAGGCAATAATAAAGTGGTTATTATCATATTCCATGTTTATGATAAATGTTTATTTCTCATGCTAGAATTGTATTAATCGGAAACATTAATACTTGTGTGATTAATAAACTAAAAAAGGTTCCTAGTAAAGCCTCTCTTTTATACTAGCTCGTTGATTAACTGATGATCAAGGTTTCATGATCATGAACATTGGATGTTGTTAATAACGGGGTCATATCATTAGAAGAATGATGTGATGAACACTCACACCCATAGTACGAATAGCAATACGATCAAGTCATCAAGTTCATTGCTATATCAAACTCATGCGAAGTAGTTCTAATCCTTAGACCATGAGATCATGTTAATCACTCATACCGGAAGGGTACTTTGATGATATCAAATGTCACACCGTAATAGGGTGATTATAAAGGTTGATTTGGGTACTCTGAAAGTATTAGTTGAGGCTCATGGATCAAGAGTGGGATTTGTCCATCCGGATGACGGAAAGATATTCTCTGGGCCCTTCTCGGTGATATTGCATTAGAATCGCTTGCAAGCATGTGACTAGGTCACAGGAATGCATTATCACGGAACGAGTAAAGAGACTTGTCAGGAACGAGATCGAACTAGGTATGGTTGATACCAAATGATCGGATCTCGGACAAGTAATAATATCGTGAGACAAAAGGAATTAACTATGTTCGTTACCGGTTCACACGATCACTAGTTCATCGTTGAGTAAGTGGGAGTCATCATGGATTTCCAGATCCCGCTGTTGATTATTGATCGGAGAGGAGTCTCGATCATGTCCACGTTATTTACGAACCGTAGGGTGACACACTTAAGGCTCGTTGTCGTTTTTGAGTGGATACGATACTCCGATCGAATTACAGGACAGCATAAGGGTTGTTTCTGAAAAGCACCGAAACTGTTTCGGGATATCGAAATAACTCAAGGGTGTATTTGTTAATGTTTGTTAATTGAATGAATTAACAAATATTAAAGAAATAAAAATGTTTTATTAAATCAATAAGTGTGATTTTAATTGGCATGAATGTCATGCATTAAAATGGGGGTTACCTCATGTTGATGAGGGAGTAATCACCATAAAAGGGAATGAAGAGGGGGCAATGAAGAGGGAGGAGACCCTTGGGCCGGCCACCCCTTGGCTGCCCTCCTCCTCTATATAAACCCCCCCTCTCTCCCTTGTACACACACTTCTTGATCCTCCCTCCCTTGCATAGTTGATGTCCACTTTCCGTCTTAGCTTAGCGAAGCTCTGCCGGAATTGTAGTTCGTAGTTCACCCACTTGGAGAAGTGTGTGGAGGAGTGTCCAACGGATCCCTTCTTCCGCTGCCCCGCTGGACTGAGGGCGTGGAGGAGTCGACGTCAAGCTGCACGTGTGTGCGAGTACGGGGGCGCTGCCACTTGTGGCGCCGGGTACACGATCTTGTGATCGTCAAGGGAACCACGACGTCGACTACGTCAAGTGAACGACTACGTCGACTACGTGCGTCTTCACCAACTCTCCATCGTCAACGTTTGTGCGGGAATGTAATCCCCGCTTACGGTCGTCGAGGGTGAGTATCCGTTGCTACCATCTCGTAGAGTATCTTGGCCAGTTTTTGTGTTCATGCATAGGAAAATTTTTGTTTTCTATGCTACGAACCCATCAATCACATCCAGCTTGAAGTCTTCATTAGGATCAGTACTCACAAAGCAGCGATGAGAACGATACATGAGCTCAACAAGGGCAGCACGAATAGCATCCCGATTACCTTCGGAGGGAGAGATGTTCTCCCTGAACATGCGAAGAAGAATGTTGTACAGAGGAAGCAAGCCCTTATTAGTGCCAATCTGTCCCTTTGAAGAGTAAAGGGGAGCCAAGCGATTCTTGTCCGGCTGAACTCCATGCAGATGCACACGGTGACCAACAGGCACACTGTACCCCTGAAAATAATAGTTCAAAAGCTGGGAAAACTCATAGAAGTCTGACTCACGCATGGTATCTCCAGACATCCATCTGAAAGAGAGAGCCTCATTCCCCTTGAAGGCGAGAGTGGCATAGAACTGCTGAATGATCCTCTCATTGTAGGGACACTGAATATCCATAAGAGAAAACAGACCAAGCCTCTTCATGATTCCCAGAGCATCACCAAAGTATTCAGCCTTCTTCCTGAGATGAGTACGGTCCAACACATGCATGTAACACACCCGCTGAGACATAGGGCGATAGATATCTTCATATATACCTTTCTGAGCAGCACACCAGAAACGAGTATCTTCAAGCTCTTCATCTCTTGCTTCCGAAAACCAGTCCAACTGCCACAAGGCACTATACTCCACTGAGTTCATAGTCTCATAGTTCACTCGAGGAACCCGTGAGGGGTTGCGAGTAGCCCTCTTGGCTGCCCTAGCTGCCTTCTCCCTTGCTGCCTCCTGAGCAGCTTCCTGTTCAGCTTGCTGAGATACAAATTCTTCTTCAAAAGTGCCCTCTTCAGCAAACCGAAAGTTCCGCTTGCGAACAGCAGAACGGCCGCGCTGATCACGCTTAGGACGAGAACTAGAGCCACCTGTGAAAGAAGGTAGGAAGAAAAGCATGGAGATAAGAACACACAAGTCGATATGATAGCTAGTAAGAACATAGAAGGGAACTAGTAAGGCAGAAATGATTTAGAGAAGCCGTATCTTAGTTGTATTATTCTCAGCAGAGGGGCGGAAATTCCGGCCTGGGGGCGGAAATTCCGGTGGGGAGGGCGGAAATTCCGGTCCAGAGGACGGAATTTCCGGCCTACCCCGGAATTTTCGGCTCCAGGGGCGGAAATTCTGGCCCTGGTGAGAACACTACAAAAGAGATACAAAAATCTCTAGAAATTGGATCGGCAGCAACTAAGTTCAATGCTAGGTTCACTAGACCAAAAACTACCTCTAGACATGCTCCTTTCAATGAAAAATGGATCAACCCAAACGAATCTAGAACTAGGGCATAAGCACCTAGGGAGAGAGATTTGGGGCAATACCGCTGTCCATGGCGAAAACCGCGTGGAGGAAAGGAACCCCCACGCCGAGAGGAGCGAGGACCGGTGAAATCCGGGGAATCCGACGGCTAGGGAGCCGCCGGAGGCGTTCTTGGTGAGGCGGCGGCGGCGGTTTAGAGGAGGAGGGTCGGGGGTGGAAAGAGATACCAAGGGGTATCTCCACCCCGGCCCCCCCTTTATATAGACTAACCGCAGGGGCGGAAATTCCGGCCCCCGGAATTTCCGGGTTAAGTTGTGGAATTTCCGGGGGGGCGGAAATTTAACGTTTCCCCCCAAATTTCTGGGGCAAATTTCCGGCCCATGTACTGCAAAGTGCACCACTTCGGAGGAGTACATGGGGGCATGAAAATTTGCTAAGGAAGTAAGGGTTTCCACCCATTGGGAAAATTCTATCACTTAAACACGGAAAATCCGGCCATCTCATCAAGAACCAAGATAAAACAAGAGGTTGACTTGTGTGTTAGACGGAAGGTTTTAGAGACAGTGAGGGCATAGGCTAGAAAAACAAACACGGAGTGGTTCTCAGCACTTGAGGTTGCAAGAGGCAAGAAATCATTGAAAGACCAACCTCAAGTCCCTTCCCATATCAAGAGAAAGACAAAAAAACAAGAAAGACTTCAAAAGATTTTCAAGGAATAAACTCTTCAAAAGAAGAGGTTGGTGGCTGAAGCCACCATATATGAGTGTTTTGGCATTGAACCGCGAAGATATATCTTGGGTCCATAACCAATACTCATCATTTAAGCTCATATATCACAAAATGATATGAAGAGAATGATTGCATTACTTTCGGCATAATGGGGGGAGGGATAGCCCAATGAATTAGGACCGCACTCCCCCTATGTCCATGCCCACATCTAGAGTAGAACACGTGCTAACGTATGGGAATGAGTGCACACTAACAAGCCACATTGCAAGAATCGATGATATTCAATTCATGCCTCAACTCTCGGAATCTTGCTTCATCAAGGGGCTTCGTGAAGATGTCGGTGAGTTGATCATTAGTACCTACATAAGACAGGTTAATATCACCTCGATTGACGTGGTCTCGGATGAAGTGATGCCGAATCTCAATGTGCTTCGTCTTATTGTGTTGAACCGGATTATGAGCAATCTTGATGGCACTTTCGTTGTCACACAAGAGTGGAACCTTGTCGCAATGAACTCCATAGTCCTTCAACGTTTGCCGCATCCAAAGGAGTTGAGCACAACCACTTGCCGCGGACACATACTCGGCTTCGGCGGTGGAGAGAGACACACAATTTTGCTTCTTAGAAGACCAACTAACCAAGGACCTACCAAGGAGTTGGCAAGTCCCGGAAGTTGACTTCCTATCCACTTTGTCTCCCGCCCAATCCGAGTCCGTGTACCCAACAAGCTCGAAGCTTGATCCCTTCGGGTACCAAAGGCCGAAAGTTGGAGTATGAATCAAATATCGGAAGATTCTTTTCACGGCCATTAAATGGCTTTCCTTTGGGGCGGCTTGATAACGTGCACAAATTCCCACACTAAGCATGATATCGGGTCTAGATGCGCAAAGATAAAGAAGCGAGCCAATCATCGAACGGTAAAGCTTTTGATCCACTTCCTTACCACTAGGATCGAGATCAAGAGTAACCTTTGTCGGCATGGGGGTTTTGGCTCCTTTAACTCCGGAATCCATGTTGAATTTCTTGAGCATGTCTTGGATGTACTTGGCTTGATTGATGAATGTCCCTCCTCGCAATTGCCAAATCTCAAAGCCAAGAAAGAATTTCAACTCTCCCATCATGGACATCTCGAATTTGTCTGTCATTAGCTTTGCAAATTCATCATTGAAGAGCTTGTTAGAAGAGCCAAAAATAATATCGTCTACATAAATTTGGCATATGAAAAGCTCCCCGTTGACTTTCTTAGTAAAAATAGTTGGGTCGATGAGCCCAATTTCAAACCCACGGTCTAACAACAACTCCTTAAGGTGCTCATACCACGCGCGTGGGGCTTGTTTAAGGCCATAAAGCGCCTTATCGAGTTTGTAGACATGGGTCGGGAAATGGGGATCTTCAAACCCCGGGGGTTGCTTCACATAGACCAATTTATGTAGAGGACCGTTGAGAAAGGCACTCTTCACATCCATTTGATATAACTTAAAGTTGAAGTGAGAAGCATAAGCAAGAAGGATACGGATTGACTCGAGACGAGCCACGGGAGCGTAGGTCTCCCCATAGTCGATTCCTTCCACTTGAGAGTATCCTTGAGCAACCAAGCATGCCTTGTTCCTCACAACAATCCCATTGGCATCTTGTTTGTTCTTGAACACCCACTTGGTTCCAATGACATTGCGGCACTCCTTGGGCTTCTCCACCAAAGTCCAAACTTCATTGCGCTTAAAGTTGTTGAGTTCTTCGTGCATGGCTTCCACCCAATCCGGGTCTTCAAGTGCCTCAAACACCTTTTGAGGTTCCACACAAGAGACGAAGGCATGATGGATGCTAAAGTTGGATAATTGTCTCCTTGTGGAAACCCCTTTTCTCACACTTCCAATCACACTATCCAAGGTATGACTCCCTTTGCGAAGAGCTTCTTCCACTTTCCTTGCACGGCGAGCTTGAGCTTCTTCAAAAGACTCTTGAGAAGCCACTTGGTCATCACCACTATTTTGGTCCTCGCCTTGACCTTCAACTTGAGCTTGATCAACATCATGAGCATGCTCAACATCTTGAGCTTGGCCTTGATCTACCATTGGTGAGGAATCACCACCGTCCTCTTGGTCTTGATCTTGGTCGTGCTCGCTTGAATGAGGGTCTAATGCTTGTCTTTGGTTAGCATCAATCGGTCCTTGAGGAGCTTGTGGAGCTTGTGAAGGTGAAGGCTCCACTTGAGTAGAGCATAGTCCTTCTCCTTCCGCCAAAAGGTGTCCCTCAATGGGTATGAGATGACCCACACCCATTCTTCTTATGGCTTGAGGAGGTATTTCGTCACCTACATCACAAACACCACTTTGCTCCACACGGGAGCCGTCATTCTCGTCGAATCTCACGTTAGAAACTTCAACAACACGAGCGGACTCTTTGTCAAAGATTCTAAAAGCATGAGATTCGGCGGCATAACCAACAAAGATACCCTCAAGAGCTTTAGAATCAAACTTGGACAAATGAACACCCTTTCTAAGATAGAAGCACTTACAACCGAATACTCGGAAGTATTTGATGTTAGGCTTGTTGCCGGTGAGGATCTCATAAGGAGTCTTGGTCAAGCCCTTGCGAAGATATAGCCGGTTAGAAGCATGACAAGCGGTGTTGATACTTCGGCCCAAAAGTTATATGGAGACTTAAACTCCGCTAACATTGTCCTTGCCATGTCCATCAAGGTTCGGTTCGTCCGCTCGGCTACACCATTTTGTTATGGAGTGTAGGGAGAGGAGTATTGATGTTGAATTCCCTCATCACTCAAGAATTTGTTGACGGTGTAGTTCTTGAACTCCGTCCCATTATCACTCCGAATCATCAAGATATCTTGGCCATATTGACGTTCCACTTCCTTGATGAAGTCCATGACGGTTTGTTGGGTCTCGTATTTGTGCTTGAAGAAGTAGACCCAAGTATATCTTGAGTAGTCATCAACAATCACCAAGCAATACTTCTTCCCTCCTAGACTTGCATGAGATGGAGGGCCAAAGAGGTCCATGTGAAGGAGCTCCAAGACCCTCTTAGAAGAAATGATCGTCTTGCTAGGATGAGGAAGTTCATGCATCTTTCCTTCAATGCAAGCTCTACACACACGATCTTTGGCAAAGGTTAGATCGGTTAGTCCTAGGATGTGATTACCTTTGTGGAGTCTTTGCAAAGTTCTCATATTGACGTGGCCTAGCCGGCGATGCCATAACCATCCCACGTCAACTTTAGCCATTAGGCAAGTCGCGGCTTTAGTGACCTTCTCCGAGAAGTCAATCACATATAAGCCGTTTTCAACATGCCCAACAAAGGCTACTTTAAGAGACTTGCTCCACAAAAGAACCACAATCCCAACATCAAAGAAAGTTGCAAAGCCCATATCGGCAAGTTGAGCTACGAAAAGTAAATTGTAAGAGAGAGACTCAACAAGCATGACATTCTCCACGCTAACATCTTGAGATATAACAACTTTACCAAGACCCAATACCTTTGACCTTGAGGAATCTCCATAGGTGACGTAGCCCGCACTAGATGAACCGGTGCGAAGCTCCTTCACCAACTCTTTGCTTCCGGACATATGATTGGTAGCACCTCTATCAATTATCCATTGTCCCGCACCGAAAGCGAAGCCCTACAAAAAGTCAAGCTTTGTTTTTAGGTCCCCATTTTTCAATGGGTCCTCTTTTGTTAGTGACAAGGGTCTTAGGAACCCAAATAGACCAAGCAATGCGTTCATTAGGTGAGCCAACAAATTTAGCATAAACATGTCCATCATAAGCACGGCGAAGAACATAAGTGGGGTTATATTTTCCCGCAAAGTCGTTGTGATTGGGCATTGCCCTCTTGGCATTCCCAACCACCTCCCTCACGAGCTCCCCCTCCTCCTCATAAACATTGCCATCCTCGTCAAAGCATATGTCATTTGGGATGTGCTTCTTAGGAGGAGGAGTGGGCACAAGAAATTGCGTCTTGTTGTTGTTCTTCTTCTTGTTCTTTTTCTTGTTCCTCTTCTTCTTAGACTTGGAAGTGAAACCAAGCCCGGTCTTGTCACCATGTTGCTTTTGAGCACTCAAAAGCTCATCAAGCCTTGTGTCACCTTTGAGGGAATCTTTCTCATAAAGAGGGTTAGTGTAACAAGAACTTGCAACAAAGGTGGTAGTAGGTAACTTGGTTGCTTCTTTAGCAATAATAAGATTTAGTTTCTCATTTTGCAACCTAAGTTCATTAGCAACTGATTGAGCAATATCACGATCATTTTTAAGCCTAGCAACGTCCAAGTTGTAAGACTCTTCAAGACCTATCTTGGATGCCTCGAGTGCCATCCTTAGATCTTGCTCAACCTCAAGGGATTGATTGAGTGTTGCAATTTCATCGGCATACTCACGAGCATGCCCTTCTAGGTCAAAGATGCGTTCCTCATTTTTATCATTTAGTTGGAGAGACTCATTATATTGATTGTGGAGAGTCTCAAATTGAGCTTTGGTCTCCCCATGCAAGGTTGACATGAAGGTGTCAAATTCATTAGGCTCATCCTTATCACTACTAGTATCAACACAATCCATCAAGGATAAGCTTCTAGGTATGATGGGTGTGAAAGTGGGTGATACCTTTGTAGCGTGAGCCATTAGACATGTTCCCTTGGAGTTGTAGCGCTTGGACTCATTTGCGGAAGCGAAGAGGGATGGTGAAGAGATAGGCTTGGCGATGGCGGCCCTTCCTACTTCTTCATCATCACTTGCATCATCACCGGATGGGTACTCTTCTTGAGTCGTCAAGGCATGTATTGGAACGGCTTTCTTCTTGTCAAAGTTCCTTGGTGGGTAAGACTTGGCCTTCATCTCCTTGCGGATGAGTCTTCCACTGTGATCTTCCACTCTTTCATAGGGACAGTCCGCGATGAAATGGTGTTGATTACCACAATTGTAGCATGTTCTCACTCTACTTGTGGCCTTAGGTTTGGAGGGACTTGATGACTTCCACTTCTTCATGAAAGCCCGTTGAGCAAGAGCCATGTGTTCGGCGTGAGCATACTTCATGTCTTCGGGACTTCCACTCATTGACTCTTCCTCTTCCATCAAACTTGCTTCTTCATGAAGAGAGACTTTGGCCTTCAAAGCAAGGTTGGGTGCACGCACACTACGTGCACGAGCTAGAGCATCATCCGCATTCTTCTCGGAGATCTTCCTTGCCACAATCTCTTGCAAGATTTCATGAGCGGTCATCTTCCTAAAGCTGGCATCTCCCTTGATTGAGTTCATCGTATCTTTGAAGAAGGGCAAGAGGGCTTGGACAAATTTCCTCTTCATCTATCTCCCATCACATTGAGTAGAGCCGAGGTCGACTAGCTTCACTTGGAGGGCCGAGAGACGCCGATGAAGTTCTTCGGGAGATTCACCATGCATAGCGAAGTTGTCCGCTTCATTAGACGCCTCATCAAACTTGGAATCTTGAATGCTCTCATTGCCGATGAAGAGGTTGGTGAGAGCATCCCAAGCTTCCTTGGCGGAAGAGATGTTGCGGACGAACGCCTTATCCTTCTCGGTGAGAGACATGTGAATGAGATGCAAGGCGGAGGCATTGAGCTGCTTGTCGATTTGCTCCCAAGGTAGCAAGTTGGTCAAGTCCTTGGAAGTTGGATGAAAACCCTGCTCAATGATCCTCCAAAGCTCAATAGACACAAAGTTTATGTGAGAGCGCATGTTATCTTGCCAATTGGCAAAGCTAGAAGCATCAAGTGGTGGCGGTGGGCCGCATGAGGCAAGGTGTGGCATTTGAAGGTGCCTTCCGGAGACATAGCTTGTAGGATGTGGAACCTCCGTGCTATGTCCCCGAGAGGTGTCATCTTTCTTGGGGGGGTCCTCGTTGTTCTCATTCCCATCCTTCTCCGGATCTTCCTCGCTTAAGGATGGCTTATCCTTACCCGAGGTGTCAACCGGAGTTGGTGGAGTGGTACTTGATGTTCCACTAGTGAGAGCATCAAGTTGAGATTTTTGGCTTTCCATGGCTGCCATCATAGCATCCATGCGAGTCATTATGTTATTAAAATCTGCCTTAGTGGAGGGTTCCTCTTTGCCCATGATCTCTTAGGCGGTTAAGCCCAATCAAAGAGCACTAGGCTATGATACCAATTGAAAAGGATCTCACGGGCGACTAGAGGGGGGGGTGAATAGGCGCTACACAAAATTTTACCTTTTTCAAATTTAAGGCTTGACACAAAACGAAATTCTCTAGATGTGCAACTAGGTGAATTTCCTATGTGGCAAGCAAGCAAGTGAACGAGAGTGAAAGGAGTAAACACGAAGCAAGTAAGGGTAAGAAAAGACCGTAAAGCGGAAGCCGAAGACACAAGGATGTATTCCCATAGTTCCTTCCTTTTGAGGGGAAGTACGTCTACGTTGGAGAGGTGTGGCGACACAGAGTCCACCAACGCCACGGAGGCTCACCTTGTTCTCCGGTGAGCAAGCCACGGAGGCTAGCTCGTTTCCGCTAAGCGGTGGTATTGGGGGTACCGACCGAAACCCTTACACGGAGGTTGGGGCACAACTCCACAACTCAATTGGAGGCTCCCAACAAGAACAACCACAAAGCTTTTACACGGAGGAAGCTTTGAGGTGACCTCTCTTGCCTAAGGCAAGGTCCACGGAGGAGGAGTGAAGCAAACACTGATTACTTCGGTGGGATTGTAGATCTATGGGTCCTCTCCCAATCTACCAAGTCTTGGAGGATTTGGTTGGCTAGGGAAGGAGATCTACGGAGTTGAAGCTCAGCACCAATGGAGGAAAGAGAGTGTGGGCGAGATAAGCCAGATCTGAGGTAGGGGACGACTATTTATAGGCTGGCTCGAAATGTGGCCATTGGAGAAAACTTTCCCCGGAAATTCCGGCCAGGGGGCGGAATTTCCGGGGTCCACTAAGGGCGGAAATTCTGGCCTGGGGGCGGAAATTCCGGCCCCCCGGAAATTCCAAAATGGAATTTCTGGCCAGAAATTCCGGCCCTTTCCTGAAGGTCGCACCACAGCTTGAGTTAAGGGATTTAGCGAGAATTTCCGGCCCCTGGAAATTCTGCGTTAACAGAATTTCCGGCCCCTTCACTGAAAGTTGCACCACGGCCTTTAGCAAAGGACTTAGCCGAATTTTCGGGGGCCGGAAATTATGAAATTTCCGGCCCCCGGAAATTCTGCTAAACCAGAATTTCCGCCCCCCTTACTGCACGTTGCACCACAACGTTTCGTAAAGGACTTAGCCGAATTTCGAAGGGCCGGAAATTATGAAATTTTCGGCCCCCGGAAATTTTGTTCAGGGGCGGAAATTTCGGCCCTGGGGCGGAATTTCCGGCCCTGAAACAGAATTTCCGGCCCTAGAATTTTCTCTCCTTTGGATGATTTCAAGCCTTTCTACAGCAGTCCCCATTCCCACACTTCTTCACCATCAGTCTTGTGCAATACCTGTAGAATTCCTGCAAAGCTCAGCACAAGGTTAAATTCCTTGTATTGTGATCAAACACCCAAAAACTGAAAGCAAGGAACATGTCCTTTCAAAAATTCTGCGGTTATTCTCCAACGATTTGGTTTTGTTTACCAGCCTTTGTACCAACTTCAACAAGAGCTCTGTCGTCCCTATTCATTGTGGGAACATCGACCTAGATGATGTGCTTGAGGGTATCTCGGCAACCCGTGCATGTGTTCGCTTACAGTACCTTGGCCTCCCTCTCTCGGTTTGGTTCCTCAGAAGAAGGGATTTTCAACATCTTGAGAACAAATGCACAAACAAGCTCCCAACTTGGAATGTCAAGTATGTGAATATGGCCAGGCGTACATCTCTTGTGAAATTGGTTTTGGCTTCTCAAGCCATCTACAATTGGCTCCGCTTTTTATACTGCCAGGTACTTTGAAATATATCAATAAAGTGGAGCGTACTTTCCTTTGGGTGACAAAGGTCACTACTACGGGTGCTAAATGTAAGGTTCATTGGGAGGCCATGCTCCATCCCGAAGCCTTTAGGGGGTTTGGTGTGTTACACATGGAAAATTTTGCGATGGCTCTTCGTTTGCGGTGGCCATGGCGCACTTCTAAATGAGTCTTGGATTCGGAATATTAACTTGGAGGCTCCTTTCTCTGAGGTGTATCTAGCTCAATTCATTGATATGTGGATTCTCATCAACAATGTACATTCGATCATTTGGAAGCTCATGGCAAATGGGCAATACTCCACGGCATTGGCTCACAAACTTCAATTCTTTGGCCTTGTTCAATCTGAGATGAACACAAACATGTGAAAGGCGTGGGCTAGTACAAAGGCCAAGCACCACGCTTGTCTTGCTATACAAAATAGGCTTTGAACGGCCAACCATTTGGAAAAGCGTGGTTGGCCTATTGTGGGTTTTGCCCTTTTTGCTAGCAAACTATGGAATCGACTGACCACCTATTCGTCCATTGTATTTTTACCATTCGGATTTGTGATCTAACCAAGGATTGGCTGGGGTTTCAAGGGATCTGTCCAAGAGATTGTGCGAATCTAAATATCAAGGAATGGTGGTCCTTGTTGGCGGATGGTGCAACCCCACAAAAAAAAGGCTTTGGCTTCTCTCATCTTGCTCACCGTGTGGAAACTTTGGAACAAACGTAACGGAAGAGTCTTCCACAATAAGCATTCTCCCTCATTTGTAATTCTAATAAGATGAAGGTTGAAACCCGTTAATGGGTGATAGCGGGGGCTAAGAAGTTGAGTAATATCATGCCGGGACATTGTGCTTTTATATCACAAACTTTTACTTTTTTGTAAACTTCTTCTTAATTAATTGATAGAGACAAATCTTTCGCCTCCGTTTCAAATAAAATATTGTGCGAATTTTGCTTCCCTGTGACCCGTGCCCAATCCAACCTACACATCTTCCCTTCCGAACATGAAGGCCATGTTTCTACACGATCTCTTCTCCGCTGGTATGTGCAGGTCAAATTTCATTCCCCATCAAAACTCTCCTCGGACTCCGATGAGCACAGCACGACAAGGGGACAAGTGATGCACTGTTTGATGATGCACGCGGTCGCTTAGGACGGCATGATTGCGGCACAGTGGAGGCGACCAAGCGGGTAGCAGCTAGCGGCTGGCGATCAAGACAAGAACGCATGGTTGCCGCAAAAGAGGCACACGACCAAGGAAGAGGATAACTGAGAGAAAAGGATCATCGGTGTTGCAGAGAACCACAAGTACAGATCGCCGGCAGAGGTGGGCGCGCCTGGTCACCTTGAGGTGAACGTCAAGATTGGCTAGAGGTGGACGACGACCCCAACAGAGAGATGGACATGGACTGGTTTTAGGTAGGAGGGACTTTGGGCTCGGACGATGATCAAAACACAGAATGTATCACACGATATGACCATATAAATATACTTTATTTATTCATATATATTCGGTGACCATTACATAAGAAAAGCTGGAAAAATACGCCTAAAACAAAACCTATAGAAAGTAAATACTATTAATTGCAGGTAACTAGGTTAACATACGGCAGCTCGATGGAACACAGGTAGAAATATAGGCAGATGACTCCTATTTGCATGTAGCTACACCAACATACGGCCCATCCATGGTACCTATGTACAATTTGCCATCCTTCATCTCCATTATCTCGGATGGTTTTACTCTTTTAGGACCCCTCGTCTCCTCTTTTATCTTCCCGTTAGATCCAACCCTTATGGCAAGCAGATGATTGTCGGCCCCAAAGGGGTGCTCATTCTTCTCGCCGTGTAACGCCACCCAATAACCACCTCTCTTGTCGGGCCTCACATTGTCAGGGTAGCCCGGCAGGTCGGCAAAAGGCTCTGATGTGCCTGCCTTCGAGCCTCTGATCCTGTGCTTTAGTAACTTGCATGGCCCGGTAGACGCGACCACAAGGTGTGTCCGATCGTAACTGACAGCAACGCCATTTGGGTACGCCATGCCGGTTTGGAGAACCGTGACATCTTTCGTCTAGGGATCATACACCATGAGACGGCCCGTTGTGTCATGTGAATTTGTTACCGACTCATGTTGCGACCTGTCGTAGTTCATGGAACTGTCTGTGAAATAAACTTGCCCTATAATCTGGTCGACATCAACGCCATTGGTGAAGCGGGGGTCCTCCTCCGTAGCGCCCGAGCGATCCTATCGCGCTGTTTTCCTAGTTTGGGCCAGGGAAATTCAAAGCCTATTTAAACACCTTTTATTGGTTCTTTCTCTGCGCGGCTTTTGTGTTCGGTGCTGTGTGGCCGAGCGCCCGAGCGCGCGCTGTACAGCGACTCAGGGACCGGGCTAGTATTTAAACAGGTGTCGCGATGTTTCAGATGTCGAGGCGGGACTAAAAAAATCGGCTGTGACCGTACGCTGGCCTATTACTGTTCAGTGTATGAACGCGGGATATTTAACTTGCTCCCCGCGGGATGGGACAAGACCTGCATGCATATTTAATAGTACATCGCTGCTGCTACCGCACGTACATCGTTAGCAGTATGGTCCCTGTGCTCTTTTATTTTCTTTTTGACCTGTACACGTTCATTTGCTACACATGTATAGTTTTCAGCTCTGTCGAAATATACTAGATGACCCGTTACGTCATTGGCGCAAAGGCAAAATCAGGCCAGAAAGTAAGCCATAATTTTGGCACAAATACATATCACTATATGGCGGTATTAATAGCAAAAGCAAACACAATATTAAACATAAATTGGTGGCCCTGATAGGAGATGATTTAATTGCTTTAAATAACTTCCATGTAAGTAACACAACAATTTGTGTTAACCTTCACAAAATGGCAACCCACCTTACAAAGATAATCAAAATTTAGTCAAACGACCAAACGACGGTTCACACTGAGTGCAAACAAAAGTTTTTCAAGAAGGTTGCTTGTCATTGTATTAAATTTGGAAGAGAGCAATTACAAAATTGATTACAAGCCACCTCATGTGAACTAAAATCCTGAGTTCTCCTCACCCCTGTAAGATTGTTCTTTTTGCCACCTCCCACAGTGCCAATTCATGCAAGGTCACCTGTAGAACCTGTTACAGAGTTGCAATCTTACCGTCAATATATAGTCCTTACGTTTCTTTCCTGCCACAATTTTCTCATTCCCATAATTCGCCATTGTTGTCACCTTCAGTACCCCCAATTCTTGGACTATATCCTGGTTTGTAGGCTCCAAACAACTAAACCGCTGAGCTTGACAAAGTTTGGTCCCGCAATTTTGAAGGGCAGTGCATGAGCAGCTGGTTCACATCTTCCAAAGCTGATCGCATGAAGTGCAGCATGGACTGAAGAGCAATCTGATTACATAAACTACAAGCAAAGTATTGGCAGACAATTAAAGCAGTACAACTTATGAGTGCAAATAGTCCTAAACGGCTAACAAAATGAAATGCTCAACGTCCTGATGGCATGAGGATCTGTAAATCTAACTCGACAAAACCAAAGATAATAGGTCAAAAACCAAACACGTCCTATCCATTACCATGGTAAGTCTTATAACCATAGACTATCTCATGTACAGCAACTATACCAAGTCTCAAGTGAGACTGGTTAAAGTCTGGATACCTCTCATCTCACTGCAGGTAAAATAGAAAAACAAAATGTAGGCATCACGATCCCTAACATTAGGCATCCCGTCGCAGATAATAGCTATTGGTTGCTTGAGCAGGAAAATAAAGATCATAATAGCCAAATGGCAAGAAATCGTCACGCACAACACAACGGTGGAATAAATCATATGTTCCAATCCCTTTTCATCATAAGAATCACTGTAAATGATTAATTAGTGATGCCAAAGCAACAAAATACAGTACCTATATTACCTAATCTGTAACATAGGAAGTGAGCTTGCCAGGAAATTTAGAAACATATTAAAGCTGTAGGGATGAGCAATTGAGCATCAACTCCATTGTTTCATACTCACCTAATCTCTGAAAGGAAATATATAGGTTTCAGTGAATATATATAGTACCATGTACTGAAGCTGAGAGACAAAGCAGCCAAGTGCAAAACGCACATAATATCACGATCACAACTATATGGTGATATTCACTTTGAAGCTCACCGTGCAAAATGATAACCCACATCCTGATGCTCAACTGAACAAACTCTTAGCACTCGATATAGAAAGGTTTAAGGGAAATATATGAAATCCTAACCAGCTGTTTCACATAGCAGGTAGGATATAACCATGCCCGGACATGAATCTTTAGAAGAGATACTGGAAGTTTGGAACACAAATGAAAAAAGGAAATTCAGAGAGATCTATATCATCACATAAAATTATTCGAAAGTAGCAGAATTGTCCAAACATCTTAACTGAATCAAAAATACAAAAAAAAAACACTTTCAGTCTCTTTTAGAACTGCAACTCGGGATTATGCCTGGATCAGCACATACTATGTGCTAATGGTAATTATATCATTGATGAATATGAAATGAAAGGGAAGAAAAATACTCCACATAAAGTAGAACATTGACCATATCAGACCAACTCATCCCAATTAATCTGTTGAAAAAATCCTACTCAAATCCTACTAATCCGTTTCAACCATGCATTCAAGCTCAGTAGGCTATGCCATTTTTCTTACATAAGTATCAACTCTATACGTTAACTGGAATGCCACCAAAAAGGTACGTCCGTGTACTGAAACAACTAACTTTTTCAAAATTTACTCAATGCTAGAGCTAGATCCAGGGATCATCAGAGCGCTCACCTACTGACGAGGGTTAACTCGACAAATGTCCTAGATGAAGGACTTAGGATCGGGGAGATAGGGCGTCGGATGAACTCGAAGGTAAAGTTAGTCGAAATAGGTGTGTGTCAAAAGTAAACTTGGGTGTTCAACCTAGCTTGCTTTCAATCTGGCCTACACCGTCCCCTCCTGGCCCCTATATATAGATGGCCAGGTCTCGAGGATCGGGTAGGGTTCGATATAGATTACAATATCGATATACGATAAAGACTCGTATTCGACTATTATTACAATTGGGCCTAGCTATACGGGCCTTAGGGGTACTCAACTAACGGGCTCTATTAGCTATACCCTTGTCAGTAGCCCCTGAGATTCTACCAGAATTGTAGATTCGGGTTGAATCTCTAATCTTCAAATCTTCGACTTGATCAATTCTTCGACTTTATCTTCAAATCTTCGACTTGGTCTTTCGACTTATATTTATGATAATTTATTCGCAAGGGGTCTTGATGAACAAGCCTGACAACTCTGACGGATCAAGAGGTCAGTTAACTGCCGGAACAGATACTTGTCACCTACTTCAAATTCAATCCCCTTGGACTTGAATTCGGGATACCGGTCAAACCCACTCTTTTGCCGCATTTAGGACTTACAAAGAATGAATCCCAGTGGTTCTCAGGGTACCCAGTGCATCCACCAGGATTTTCTTCACGTCGTAGACACGGATACATACCAGCAGAGCGCATCCATGTGCGTATACCAGGCCACACAGGACGGATCTCGGGGTCTTACCTTCGTGACAAGTCACGGCATTCGAGTTGTGTTGCGATAACTCAACTCGAGAATCTCATGTCGCAGTCAAATTTGGACTAAAAATATTCGGGTTTCTTCAACCATAAAACTCGCTCCCGATGGGAGTAACACTCCTGCACTTCTCCAATTATAATGCTTTGCCAAGAAATATCGTCAGGTGCGCGCTTAGCGCTCCCGATGGGAGTAGCCCCCGAGGCTATAGTCGAAAAAGGATTTTTTCGAGTATAGGCTAAAAAATGTAGTGTAATCCATCATATTTCAACTCGAGATATTTTAACTTCCAGATACGTCATCTTCGAGATACTTCAATTTTCGAGATACCTTAAGGACATCTTGTCATCGAATACTAATCCGCCACTTCAGAGAGAAGTTTGTATTTACCATTCTTGAAAATAGTAGCCCCCATGGCTATAATCGAAACTCCTTCGTATACAGTCTTGTGCACCTATTTTGCATTTGTCAGCGCCATCTTTTCCTCTTTCTTATATTATCTTCTTTATGATATCAATGAATACGTCATTCTGTACCATTGCAGACCGTTGCATGGGCAATACTGTAAATTTCTCTTTTTTGACCGTTAGTGGGCTTACCGTTTCCTATCTTTACGCCACGTGTCAGCCCACATTCCTTCTCCCAGAAGATATATAAAGGGGATCGTGGGGATTCTTACTGTTTACCAGCTCTTTCTCTCCGCCGCCTCCATTGCTGATCTCCTCTGTCTCCTCCTCTCGTGCATAGCCCCCGAGCGCACTTCGTACTGGATGCGCGTAAAACACCTGGCCACCAAGAACACCATGGCCAAGACTTCTGCCACCAACTGGGTGCGCTCCGCTATCACAAAGAAGGAGGTGGAGAAGGCCAGGGCGGACGGCCTCATCGCCGCCCAGGATTCCATCAAATTTTCTAGTACTGAGCGGATCCCGAAGCCCCCGAGCGGTTATCGGGTAATGTTTCTTGCTTTCCTCCTCCGCGGTTTCTCTCTTCCTGCCCACGAGTTTCTCCGTGGGCTTCTATTTGTCTACGGTGTGCAGCTCCATCAGCTCACACCAAATTCCCTTCTGCACATTGCCTGTTTCGTGACCCTCTGCGAGTCATTCTTGGGCATTGAGCCCCACTTCCTTCTTTGGAGGTCAATCTTTCGGCTCCGTCCCAACGTTGCTTTGGCTAGGAAACCCGAACTGGGTGGAGCCGTCGTTTCTGTGCGCCCTGAGGCGCAATACCTTGAATTTTCCATGGCCGCATCTGTCCAAGGGTGGAGGACAAAGTGGTTCTATATCAAGGACCGCAAATCCTCTCCTGAAGATGAATACGGCCTTCCTCCCTTTGACGCTTCCCAGGAGGTAAAGAAATTGGCATCGTGGGATACGCTCCCCTCAGATGCAGAAGTAGAAGAAATTCTTCCTCTTCTTTCCCGCATCAAGGCTTTGAAAGGAGGTCAAGGAGGTGCTCTGTCGGGTATGCAACTCATGGCGTTTTTTATTCAACATCGAGTTCAACCACTACAACACCGCCTTACCAAACTTTGGAATTACTCCGGGTTGGAAGATCCTACCCGCATATCTGAAGATTTGATATCGAAAGAAGATGTCGACAAGCGAGTCAGGAATCTCACCAAGCTCACCAAAGAACATGCAGTTGCGGATTTAACCGCTGATTTTTTCGACTCCGTGCACCCTCTGCCTGAGGTATGTATCTTCGCGTTCACTAATTGTCAAACTTTGCTTGGTTCGACTTGCGTTTATTCTGTGCCTTTGCACTCTGCTGACTTATTTATTTGCAGGGTCACCAATTCCTTGTTTCTCGTCCTCCTCTTCTAGAGGCAGGGCCCCTACCGGCTGATCTAGCCTCTCCTGCATCTGAAGCCCCCGAGGCTGACGAAAGTCAGGACGGAGATGATGTCGAAGAATCAGAAGAGGAAACTAGCTCGTCGACATCGCCTCCTCCTGCACTTGCTGAAGATGTTAATGTCGACAAGAAAAGGAAGCGTGTCGACGAAATCGCTTCATCAAGTTCTGCAGCGGCTGGTAAAGCCCCCGTTATTGCAGAAGATATGGAGTACTTCGACATGCTAGCATCGTAAGTATTGTATTCGAGTTCTTCAATTGCATTGTTCTTGCCTTGTTTCCATAATTTATATTCTTCATGCAGTGATGATGAAGAGCCACCAACATATGCGACAGCTGCTCCCCCAACTTCTCCTGCGGCCACTGATGAGCCTCTTGAGCCAGATGTTGCGCCGAGGGCTACCAGGGTTTCTGTGAAGAAGGTTCCTCAAGCCCGATATCCCAAACGCTCAAAGAAGGCCAAAGAAACCGAGGTTTCTCTGGAGGCCCATGCATCTACGGTTTCTTCTGACGATGTGAGCAATTCTTTTTTACTTGCTTTCCTTTCATACACTTCTGCTCTTACACACTCCTTTTCTCAGGCATTATTGAAGAGATTCATCGCCCTGGGCACTGAATGTGCTGAGTACCTAAAGGTTGCGAAAGCTTCCGAAGGTACAATTTTGATGTCCAGTCATTACTTTTCTTCTGTGCTTTATCCTTTGCTATTTATCTGACTCCCTATCGTCCTCTCTTGTAGCTAATTTAGCAATAGCCAACGCCCGGATTGCGTCGCTGGAAGCGAAGCTCCGTGCTTCTCAGAAAGCTTACGATGATGCGGCCACTGCCAAGGCAAATGCTGAGAAGTCGCAGAAATCTGCGCTTGGTAAGGCGAAGAAAGCTGAAAAAGCTTTAGCTGATGCCAACAAGGATCATGCCCAGCGAGAGCAAGCCGTGGCGGAGCGTCTCCACACAATGTCCACTGCTGCTGAAAGTAAGTGTTTCGCCTTGTCTCCTATTTTCGACTTCTGTTGCACTGTTGCATGTGCTGACATCTTCCTCCTTCTATCTTCTTTGTGTCGTGCAAGTTTTACTGGGGTATCTCCATCGGCCCTGCAACCGGACGGTGACCCTCTGATGACTGCGGTGAACTTACTCGAGGAAAACTGGATATCTATCCAGGAAACTTTCGAGTTAGTTAGCCGCGTTCTTTCACGACTATTTGTCGGGTTGTGGCCGAAGAAAAGGTCAGCGGTCCCGAAGGACAACTTGAGCGATCTTGCCAAGACCTTCGATACAACTAAAGACCCCACTCTTCAGCTGAAAGGACTTTCAATTAAGCGTGGCGCCGAGGGTGCTATTGCACTTTCTCTGGCGCACGGTACGAATTTCGACTGGGAGAGGGATAGCTCCCCTCATGGCCACACCCGTGATGAGATGAAGGCTTTTTTCGAGAAGGCGAAGAAGTTGGCACCTGCGTTGTTGACAACTATTTCTCCTTCGGCAGCTTCTGCGGTGCCTGCCGCACCATCTCCAGCAACGGAAAATCCAGTGCCACCGTCGACTTCCGGCGAGTAAGTTGCCGTGCCCTCTTCTGCCACGGAACACAATGCTGAGGTGGCGTAGACTCAGCTTTCTTTGTAGCTTTTAGTTTTCTCCTTTTGGATGCAGAAAACTTTAGTTGGGTGCAACCCGAGAACCTTAGTCATAGGGTTTTGCACTTATGTAAATATATTTCTGGCGTATGAAGTATTATGTTGTCTCTCTGAAATGTTTCTCCTTTCTTTCCCCTTTTGGCTTGCAGTCGATGCGCGTCAATGATCCTTTGACTCACGGTCCTGCTCCTTCTTCTACCCGTGTGTTCAGTTCTCAGATTTCGTCGACTCCTAGTCAATGCAGCCGATGCACAGAATATTCTTCAAGGATTTCTGACCTTGAGGTTCGCTTGACTTCAGCCAAACGCCAAGCTCAGATGGCAATTGATAAGGCTAGCAAAACTTCTGCCCTGACGAAGCAGGTATCGATTCTTAGTGATGAAGTGTCCAGCTTGACGGCAAAGATTTTGCATCACGAAGAATGCAATTCTTTCATTCTTGGTATCGTCGAATCCGCCTGTGAAATGCTGCGATGTGAGCTTCCTCTCAACTTATTTTCTTCTCTTTTTGCTCTATTGTTACTTTTGTGATATCCTTTGCCCTTATAGGCACTTGCTTGGATTTCGCTGCTGAAGATCGTCGGGTTACCGAGCGAAGTGCGGCTCTGGAAAAGATGTCCGCAGGTGTTGAAAATTTATGGTCTGATCCTCGACGCCGAAACGCCATTGTATTGCTTCAGGACCGTGCCCAGCATATTGGCGAGGCAGTGGATGGCTGTAGGAGAGCTCTCATAACTATGCACTCGGTGATGCTTCCTCGCAATCCTCTGCCTGCTACTTTTCCATTGCTTCTTGACGTTTTTAGATCCAGCCAGCGAGTCCATCGGTTGATAGAACTGAACCTAGTAGCAGGTGCCAACTTTGCTCTTGGGTGGATACGCAAGTGGCAGCCAAGACTCAATTATAGTTCTATGTCGCTGAGCTATCCTCCTGGTGGGGCAAGCCTTCGAGTACACTTAGAGAGTACCTTGCAGCCTGCCCGACGAATTATAGCCAGGTTGTTGCAAGAAGACTCCGCGTTTTTCCGCGAGTTTCACTACTTAGACCCTTTGGGTGTAGATGATTCTGACAACCCGATGTTGTAATATATGTTTGTAACGCGAGAGTATTTTATTTCGCGACTTCATGACGAAAATTTGTTCTCAGAGCGTTATTGTATGACTCGTGCATTTGCCGCATTTTCTCGTTGAAAGACTCATAAGCTCGAATATGAGGAACGTTTTGTCTTCATTATAGTTGCAATGTAAGATACATGAGGTGACCCAAAAGATCCGGCCTATGGCCCGTGTTCTGGATCTAGAGGGCATTGCCCCTGGTATAACTCGTGGCTTTTATAGCCTTATTCTTCTACTCTATTGTGCTTTTGATGCTTATGCTGTCGTAGCTTTCTCCTCTTCTCCTGTGTTTTTGTCCTCTCCTGATGCTCCTACTCGCGGTTTCTTCATCTCTGGCTCCGCAGCGTGTCCTTCGAGTGGTTTGACGCCTTCTGTAGTCGTGCTTTTCGCCTTCTCTACGTAGTTGGCTATCATGCCGAAATTTTGCGCCATTTTGTGGAACTCCCTGTCGCAGAGGTCTGAAACTTTGAAACTTCCTTTTACTGTAATTATCCCTCTTGGTCCTGGCATTTTAAGTACCAAATATGTATAGTGAGGCACTGCCATAAATCGCGAAAACGCGGGTCGTCCGAGGATCGCGTGATATTGAGATGGCCAGTCCATGACTTCGAAGTCTAGCTTTTCTCTTGTATAGTTTTGCCGGTTGCCGAAGCAAACATTGAGTGCTATTCGACCCAGCGGGTAATTGGCACTTCCTGGTACGATTCCATGGAAGGAACAATCTGTTGGCTTCAGGAACTCTAATGATATATGCATTGCTCGGAGTGTTTTCGCGTATATCAGGTTAATTCTGCTCCCTGCATCCATGAATATTCTGTCGACATCATACGCGCCGATTTGAGCTTTGAGTACCAAAGGCGCGTTTCCCGGCCGAGGTACTGTTATAGGGTGATCTTCTCTGTTGAACTCTATTGGTTGTTCTGACCAGTGCAGATACTCTGTTGTAGCTGGAGGTGATATGACTGCTAGGTTGACTTGTTGAGTTATGCTCTTCTCTTCTTTGTTCGACTTGGGTACAGGTTGTATCATTGCTGTGATGTGTCCTTTTGATGGAACATACCCTTCGTCGTCGTCGTGTCCCTGGTTTTGCTGGTCTTGTCCTTGAGGAGCTCCATTGTTACCTTGCTGCTTTGCCGGAGGGTTGTTGCTTCCTTCGAATCCTTGTCGCCTTGCTTCGATTTGCTTATTTACTGCCGCCTCTTGAAGTTTTAAGAATGTTGTGCAATCTTTCATTGCATGCCTTGATACTCGCTTCCCATCGACGAACGCTGAGTGTATATGACAAGGTCCGTTGAGCATGTCTTCTGGCGAGGGGTTGTATTCTCTAGATTCTCTTACGGGGAATTTTTTATAGTCCTCTTTTCTGTAACTTCGATATCCTGAACTTCTTCGATCACTTCCTTGGTAGCTGTTATCTTTGTATCCTGCGGTGACTTGGCTATGAGGGCCATAGTTGTCGAAATTTCTGGACCGTCTCCTTTGATTTCCATATCTATTTCTTCTATCGTCTTCTGGAGATCGCGTCCTCTTGTTGTTGCACGCATCTTCTCCATCTGCAAATCTGTTTGCTGTGTCCATGAGGTCTGACACTGTTTTCGGCTTGATTCTACCCATCTCCTCGACTAGGTCTCTTCGTCTTAATCCAATGATGAACGCATCTATTGCTCTTTCGTCTGAGACTTCGACTGCTGAATTTTTGATAAGGCTCCATCTTTGGATGTATGCCCGTAATGTTTCATCGCGTTGTTGCACACATGCTTTGACTTCTTCTATTGATGCTGGTCATTTGTATGTCGACCTGAAGTTGCTTGTAAATTGCTTTGTGAGGTCTTCCCAGCTTCCAATAGATTCTTTCTCTAGTTTGCTCAACCATGACCTTGCTGCGCCGGTGAGGTGTAATTGCAAACTTTGCATTGCTGTTTCTTTGGTTCCTCCTAATATTTGAACTGCTTGTAAGTAATCTGCGAGCCATGATTGTGGTTCCTGTGATCCGTCGTATTTTTGCTGATCATGAGGTAGTTTGAATCCTTTGGGAACTGGAGTGGTGCGAACCCTGCGGGTAAAGCACGATGCCCCCATCTCTTTTTCGTCGTCTTCATAGTCGCGTTTTTCATTTGGGGATCGCGATCTCCGGGTTCCACCATGCTGTTTTGGTGATGGCCATCGAGATCGGTGCTTGCTACTTCTGCGCCGAGGACTATTGTGACGGCGAGGTGACCTTGCTTTGTGCACTTCCTTGTGATGATATGCTTCTTCTCCTTTTGCTGATAGCTTGTGGCCCACCATGTTGAGTCCGTTCAGTGCTGCTCTATGCATATGTTCTCTAGGATCTCCTGGACTTGGTCGAGTTGTAAGTAGATATGCTTGTGCTGCCACTAGTGCTGCTTCAGGAGTTTTCGGTAGGATGTTTCCCTGCTCGTCGACCGATAGGAAGGACGAGTCGAGGTTTTTAGAAATACTTTGCCTGTCGGAGTACTCGAGGTTATCGTACCTTGAACCGTGTCGACGATTTTTCCTTGCGTTGCTGTATGATGCGTCGCTTCGTGCTTTTCGAGCAGCTTCGCTGGCTGCAATGGCTGAGTCTTTTCTTCTTTGTATCTCTATTTTCTCCTTTGCTAATTGCTTGGCCTGCTGCCTTAGGGCGTAGTGATACCCCAAAAGCATGTCTTTGCTAGAATTTGATGGTATTGGCGTGCCGTGTTCTACGGCTTCTCTTATTATCCTCCATTCGTCGACTGATAGTAGAATTTTCTCCCTGGTTGCGAGGGATTCTGGTGTTTGCCCTTCTGCTAGGTGATTTGCTCCTCTGTCGATATTTGCTGGGTTTAGTACTGGATTGTCGTTTTCGTCGAATTCTTCTGAGTTATCTCCTATAATGGCGAGCACCTGGCATTGTTTGCCGATGTTACCCTTGAAGCTTGAGAAGATCGAGTTACTATCCTCAGAAAGCTCTAATCCTGTCTTCCATGTATCTGTTGACTTGTTCGCAATATCGTCGAGGCAGATCGTGAGATCTTCGAGTTGGACTCCTACGTAAAAATTTCCTTTTTCTTCGTTGTCCTCTGCGATCTTTCCTTTTTGCACTTCCTCTGGGCTGACCGGCGAGTTTACCTCGCTGGAAGAGCCTTCAAAATATTCCATCACTGCTGTTGTTTTGGGCTCACTTGCCGACGGATCTTGTTTCGTCGGATCTGAAAGGCGAGATGAACCCGACGGTCCAATGAGGATGTTTAAGCTTCCGATTGTCAACTCCATCTCTTGATTTTCGTCGATTTCTGTACTGCTGTTGGCTAAAAGCGAAAAAGCCGTCGAATTTATGATTCCAACGCCCAAGGTCCCCACGGTCGGGGGCCAATTGACGAGGGTTAACTCGACAAATGTCCTAGATGAAGGACTTAGGATCGGGGAGATAGGGCGTCGGATGAACCCGAAGGTAAAGTTAGTCGAAATAGGTGTGTGTCGAAAGTAAACTTGGGTGTTCAACCTTGCTTGCTTTCAATCTGGCCTACACCGTCCCCTCCTGGCCCCTATATATAGATGGCCAGGTCTCGAGGATCGGGTAGGGTCCGATACAGATTACAATATCGATATACGATAAAGACTCGTATTCGACTATTATTACAATTGGGCCTAGCTATACGGGCCTTAGGGGTACTCAACTAACGGGCTCTATTAGCTATACCCTTGTCACCTACATAGCAAAAAACGAGAAAATTTATCACTGCTAAGTTTGCACTGGAGAAGATCATCTGGAGATGCCACTCACCAATAAAGAACTGACACCTAGATGTGTCCTGTTTGAGACCGTCGTCGGCGATGTTTCTGCTATGCCATCTAACCTAGAAACTGTGTGAAATCACATCCATAACGTACATCAGAATTCATGCAAACCTGCATATTTTTTCTTACTCGCACGAGCTTAAACTTGAATTCAGATAGAGATTACCTCACCTCGTGGCGCTACATGTCGTCTTCGTCGGCAAACATGAATTGTGCTGAACCACCGTCATCATCCTTGTCTCTGCTATATAAGTCAATAGTTTTAATTTTTCAAAATTGAATGGAAGAACAAGCTTGAGAGTATTGATATTAAACATTGATAATTGCACTCAAGTTATAGAATTTACTCTACCACAATGAGGGCAATTTAGTTTCAATAGTACAAATATAGCATGAGAGCTACGTACCTAGCCTGTGCATGTATGAAAGGAAGCCAAGGAGCTTGGCTGTCACAACCAATCTGCAGCAATCTCCTACAATTCGTATGGAAGAAATAGTTAGAACTTGGAAACCAAATGTATATTGTCAAGATAATTAACTGTAATCTCATTTGGTACTGATATCTACACAATTCCATATTAAATATGTGCATTCCAAATGTTTCTATTTACCATACCTATATAAGTGAATAAGACTAATAGGAATTTATTTTAATGTTTGTGGTTTCGGATATACAGGTCAAGGTTTTCCTTCTGTAGTGAAATACATACCACCAGAAATCAGTTCTTACATAGCCGTTCTTAAGAATCGTGCAAGCCACAGTTTAACAACCAGAATACATAGTATGCAACCAAAAACCAAAGTCATTTATGAGTTTTACCTGCAGATAACAACAACTCTCCAAGTGCGGGCTCTTCTATTGTGATCTTGGCTAAATTAGGAAAATGTGAGAGTATGAGAGCAAAAGATGACAGTTGAGTAATAGCAGAAGTGTTTGAAATAATTCATTATGATTTACAGTGGAAACTAAAGCATGTGCAGTTTACATGCATGCGAGCAGATTTATGTTTTGTCTTATACCTAGCTTACACTAAATTAAGTAAATACGTGCTAACAAAAGAATGAACACATCACATCCTCTGGCCATTGTCATCTTGGTCGACAGAGTAAAAGAATTCAAAACCAAATGTAATGAAGTGTAGCTAGACAAGTGTAAATGTAGTCCAAAATGACTTTTAAGTACATCTGATTAGGGCCAGCCTGGGACAATGGGAAAAGGGTAGTGGAAGTAAGAAATACCCCAAAGCTACATGACCACAACAACGTCTCTAGTTTTCAATATAAGGAACTTATTTGAAGGGAAAAACATGGTGTTGCACTCAGTTAAACAATAGGGTTAAATGGGAAAAGGGTAGTGGAAGCAAGAACATGTGAACCAGTAAACCACTATCCATGTTAAAAAATCCCTACAAAGCTAAAACAAAGTACAATATGTCGTACAAATTACAATAGATAGATTATTTATTTCTATTAGAAAAACAGAGCCAACACACAACTCTATTATCCAACCCAGTCCAAGTCAGTGACAGAGATGATCTAGTGGTTGAGTTAAGTCTACAGGTAACAATATGTGAATCAGTTCTCAAGTTGCCTAATTATTTTAGTCTACAGGTAAGAACATGTGAACCAGTAAACCACTATCCATGTTTAAAAAATCCCTACAAAGCCAAAACAAAGTACAATATGTCGTACAAATTACAATAGATAGATTATTTCTTTCTATTAGAGAAACAGAGCCAACACACAACTCTATTATCCAACCAATATTATAGTGCACATTTAGAGGCACAAAAAATGTTTTTCTCATGCCATTAAAAGTGCCACTACTGAAGCAAGTTAAATCAAGACAAACAATAAATACCAAACACAGCTGCCGGATTGCTAATTCCAGTTTACTATTCTGCACTAACACGAAGAGGACTAAAGCAACCTCGAAGAAGCACAATCCAAGAAAAAAGAACCAGTTGATCACCCTACAGGCTACAACCCTCGACACAATGTGAAATAGCCATAGTTTCCACCACAATAAAAATAACCACGACCAAGAAAATAGGACCATATTGAAGCACTCTCACCTCAAATGGAGCAAGAAGATTGCACATCCAAGTTCATGATGGAGGTAGAGCTGCCCAAGATTAAAGTACAACAAGCATAACTGGTACCACCACACCATGTGGTCCATTGTCCTGCTTCAAGTGTTGATACCATCAATACTTGATACATAAATCCATCATCTAGCCAAAACCAAAACTAAATTATCCTCTGCTACTTTATTGTTTGGCTGCAAAAGAAAGTTGACCAGTCACTCAAAATAAATGATACAACGGCAAATTAATTTTATTATCTAGAGGATAATTTGCCAATACGAACCAAACCATGTATCGACGATTTTGATGCTGTGGAAGTTTAAATATTGGTCCCCAGATCATTTGTTCAACAAAGTTTCATGCCCTCAATATACTACCTCTCGGAAAAGAGTCAATATCTGAAAACATGATGAAAATAAGAGTGTTCTTTACGCTTTGCTTAGCAAACTAAAGTTCACTTATACCAGGAACTTAAAGACATACTCTCACCACATGAAGGAATAGAGCACAACGCACAAGTTTGCTACCGCCAACAGGCTGCTACACCCCTCGCTGCGGCCACCGGCCACGTCGCTTGACTCGCTGTCGGCACGCTCGATTTCAACCTCCTCACCTACCCCATCCTTGATGTGAAGCGCCCAATCAAATTCCTGGAATCTTGCACTCTATAAAAACAGAAAATCTTTGGTAGTTCAAGATACTCCACTGAAGAATAAATCTAAATGACACACTTATGCACATAGAGAAATAAGCTGATACGGAAGCACTTCAAGAAAAAGGAAGGAACAAATTCTCTCACCTCACCCTGCCATGGCGACCTGGGCTGCATCTCTTCCTCTCCTCTGGTTACTGGCTATGAGGGAGGGAGTCTCCTCCTCTCATGTTGCTGCCACTGCAGCTCCAGGACCTCTTCTCGCTCCTGCAATAGCTCTGCGTCATAGCGTAGTCACAGCCGTAGCTAGCCCTTATCAAGGCCACCGCCAAAGAAGGAGATCTCAAGCGCAGGTGGCGGTCAACTTCAACGAGATCCTCGGAGCGACACGCGCCGGCGCCAAGGACCCCATTGGCATAGGGGAATCGCTGCCAGACTCCTTCCTGGACGTGTTGTTGTAGCAGCCGGCCCAATCATCAATTCCCCCCGCCATGGTCCAATCTCTGGACAAGAGAAAGTGAGAGAGAGAGAGAGAGATGAGAGAGTGAAGGTGCGTTGAGAGGAAGAGGAGGAGCTTACCCGGCACCAGCGTTGCCCGCCGCTGTGTTGCCTGCCATCGCGCCGCCTCCCACCGATGCGCCACCCCGAGATTTGATGCCATTCTGCAAGGTCTAAGTGGAGGAGAAAAAGGTGTGTCTGATACCTAAATTCCTGGAGTTCGGGATAACACCAAGGACGACGGCAATGGAGATACCGATGTTGAGTGTACCTCTGCCGCAGGGACGACCCGCGTGGCCTTCTTTGACCCCTCCTTCATGTCTCCTCCCCCGCGGCCGGCGAAGCAGCTCCAGCATCACCGGAGGAGCTTCTCACTCCCGCAGCTGCTCTCTGCCCCGGTGCAGCTGATACGTCTCCGACGTATCCATAATTTTTGATGCTCCATGCTTGTTTTTACACCATTTGCCTTGTGTTTCGTTACACTTCGTGGCGTTTTTATGCGATTTCCAGAACTAACCTATTAACAAGTCGCCACAGTGCCAGTTCCCTGTTTTCTGCTATTTTTGTGTTTCAGAAGTGATACACAGGAAATATTCTCGGAATTGGACAAAACCAAAGCCAGAAGTCTTATTTTTCCCGGGAGCATCCAGACATCCGAAGAGAGGAAGGAGAGGGGCCACAGGCCACCCTCACATAGGGCTGGCGCGGCCCAGGCCCTGGCCACGCCACCCTAGTGTGAGGGGGCCTGAGGCCACCCCTGACATCGCCCCTTCGCCTATAAGAAGCCTCGAGACGGAAAACCCTAAAGGAGTCGGCGAAATTTCCAGAACAGTTCCGTAGCTCCGCCGCCGCCACCGACGAATTTCGGGGGACAGAAGTCTCTGTTCCGGCACCCTGCCGGGACGGGGAAGTGCCCCCAGAGGCATCTCCATCGGTCTCCATCGCCGTCTCCGCCGTCTCCATCGACCTCACCGCCATCTCCATCAACCTTGCTGTCTCCTATGATGAGGAGGGAGTAGTTCATCCCCGGGGCTAAGGGCTCTACCGGTAGCTATGTGGTTCACCTCTCTCTCCCATGATGTGATCTTTATGTGATCGTGAGCTTTGTATCATGTTGAACAAGTAGATGTTATTATTCAGATATTATGTGTACTCTAGTGGTATTATTAAAGTAATCTATTCCTCCTGCCATGGTGTAACGGTGACAGTGCGTGCATCATGGTGGTACTTGGTTTAGGCTATGATTGTGATCTCTTGTGGATTATGAGAGTAATTATTACTATGATAGTATTGAAGTGATCTATTCCTCCTTTCATGGTGTAATGTTGACAGTGTGTGCACCGTGTTAGTACTTGGTCTAAGTTGCAATAATATCTATCTTGAGTTGTGCTTTGATTTGGATATCTCTATGAGTGGTGTTTGTCAAGTACTTGATGAACTTTAAGGGGTGCTTCTGTAGCCACTACACAATGATTAGTGTTATTCAATAGGAGAGTAATTCAGAGTACCATAGTGGAGAGAAGTTGTTTATTTGTTCAATCATGTTATATTGTTGGGAGTGTGTCCACTAGTGAAAGTATGATCCCTAGGCCTTGTTTCCAAGCATTGCACACCGTTTACTTGCTGTTTTGTTACATGTTTGCTCGCAGCGATTTTTATTCCAGATTGTATTTACTACTTATAATCATCTATACCACTTGTATTTCACTATCTCTTCGCCGAACTAGTGCACCTATACATCTGACAAGTGTATTGGGTGTGTTGGGGACACAAGAGACTTTCTGTATCGTAATTGCAGGGTTGCTTGAGAGGGATAGCTTTGACCTCTTCCTCCCTGAGTTCGATAAACCTTGGGTGATCCACTTAAGGGAAACTTGCTGCTGTTCTACAAACCTCTGCACTTGGAGGCACAACAAGTGTCTACAAGAATAGAAGTGCGTAGACATCAAGCTCTTTTCTGGCGCCGTTGCCGGGGAGGTAAGGTAAAAGGTACTCACATCCTCCTGTGTGAGTGCTCGGAGTTATTTCCTTTAGATTTTGCAATTACATCTTTTTGTTTCTTGTTTTTATTTTCACTAGTTAGGCTTAATGGAAAACAATGAGTTCTGTAGTCTTTTTCCTGAGTTTAGATATGAAGTGTTTGAAGAGAAAATTGAAAAACCTTTGGAGCTTAATTTGCATGCTAATAGTGTTGTTAGTATGAATGCTTTGAACACCGTTGTTGATAATGCTATAGAAAAGTCTAAGCTTGGGGAAGCTGGTTTTGTTAAGCATGATATTTTTAGTTCCCAGCTTTAGTGGAGAAAGTTTGCTCTGATGATATTTTATCTCCCATATGTGATGTTCCTTCTTATGATGATATGTTTGAAGAATATGCTTTGCGAAATAGCTGT
The DNA here is from genome assembly GCA_007115705.1 of Dactylis glomerata. Lineage (NCBI taxonomy): Eukaryota > Viridiplantae > Streptophyta > Magnoliopsida > Poales > Poaceae > Dactylis > Dactylis glomerata. The sequence continues at coordinate 2,014,891 of QXEO01000389.1, read as the reverse complement.
TCTTTAGCCTGCGATGATACTAAACCTCTAGTTTATGATGGCTATGCTGATGAGTATAATATTTTCAGTTCACCTACTATTGAGGATAAAATTAGCTATGATTACAATATGCCTCCTATTTATGATGATTATGGTGATGAGAATAATTATTCTGTTGAATCTGCTCCTATTACTATTGTTCCTGTGGTGAGTATTAATTCTTTTATGCATGTGGCTCATGATAGGGATGTTTTATGTGATAGTTATATTGTTAGTTCTATTCATGATGCTACTGAAAGTTATTATGAGAGAGGGAAACATGGTTTGATGGATCTCAACAATATTAAGTTTCCCCTCTTTATGTTCCAAATCTTGAAGTGGCACTTGTTTTATCTATCCATGCTTGCTACTATGTGCCTCGTTGATTTATTTTCTTACAAGATTCCTATGCATAGGAAGTGGTTCAGATATAAATGTCTTTCACATTTGCTTTTTGATGCTCTCTATTGCTTTAAGTTCCTATATGGCGCATTTGCCTCAAGCTCTTATATGGCGCCCACATGAGCATCTTTGCAAATTACTGCGCCTAGCTCAAAGGCGTTAAAGAAAAGCACTCTTGGGAGATAACCCAATGTTTTATTTTCAGTAATTTTTCTTTTATTTGAGTCTTGGAAGTTATTACTACTGTAATAACCGCTCCTTATCCTTTTTATTTCGTTTTTGTGCCAAGAGAAGCCTCTAATTTGAGTGAGGTAAAGATTTGGGGATGTTGCTGTCCTGAAACAGTTTTCGGTGCTGCACCGTAAAAATTCGTATAAATTCTCTGTATATATTTTGGACCTGTTATTTCTTGTGCATATGCCCCTGGTTATATCCAAACTTTCATTAGTTGAACACTTTTTGATTTGAGCAACAGAAAACTCTCTAAAAATTCGACCTTTATCAGCTGTTCTGTTTTGACAGATTTCTGCCACTATTTGTGTTTGCCTCTCGATCGCTTTCTTTTTTAGTTCTTTTTGATCATGGAACTTTTGGGGAAGTTGGTACAGTAGTATATACTTAATATGTGGTGGTTTTAGGTTGAAACCTGAAGCAAAGAGAGGTTGATTATATGATATGCTTACACTAATGTTGCTAATAGATTTGTGTTTAGTTTTGTATGAAGAAAGTTTTCAAGTGTAGGGATTGGAGAATGATGAGTGATACGTCTCAAACGTATTTATAATTTTTGATGCTCCATGCTTGTTTTTACACCATTTGCCTATTGTTTCGTTACACTTAGTGGCATTTTTATACATTTTCCGGAACTAACCTATTAACGAAGTGTCACAGTGCCAGTTTCCTGTTTTCTGCTGTTTTTGTGTTTCAGAAGTGATACACAGGAAATATTCTCGGAATTGGACGAAACAAGTTCCTGAAGTCATATTTCACGGGGAAGCTTCCAGACATCCGAAGACCTGACGGAGTGGGGCTACGTGGGCCCCAGACACAGGGGCGGCGCGGCCACCCCCCTGGCCGCGCCAGCCCCGTGTGAGGGGGCGTGGTCCCTCCTCTGACATCGCCCTTTCGCCTATATATACCCCCTGACGAGAAAAACCTAAGCCCGATCAGTTTTCCAGAATACATCGCGATCCGCCGCCGCCGTCGACCCGAAGATCGGGAGGGTCCAGAAGCTCTTCCCGGCACCTTGCCGGAGAGGGGAATCGCCACCGGAGGTCTTCTTCATCGCCATGCTTGCCTCCGGAGCGATGAGTGAGTAGTCTACCTTGGACTATGGGTCCATAGCAGTAGCTAGATGGTTGTCTTCTCCACCATGTGCTTCATGTTTAGATCTCATGAGCTGACATACATGATTGAGATCACCGTTATGTAATTCTATGATGTTGGTTTGTTGGGATCCGATGAATATTGGTGTTTATGATTAAGTTGCTGTACTGAATTATATCTTTTGTTATCTCTATGTTGTTTATGATCTTGCATGCTCTCCGTTGTTAGTAGCTATCTTGGCCGAGTAGTTGCTAGTGACTCCAAGAGGGGGTATTTATGCTCGATAGTGGGTTCATGTCTCTATTTCACCTGGGGGAGTGACAGAAACCTCTAAGGTGGTAGATGTGCTATTGCTACTAGGGAGAAAACAACATTCATATGCTCAAGGGCATATGCTTTGTTTACATTACACACTTTGCTTAATGCAATTATCTGTTGTTCGCAACTTAATACTTCTAGGGTGTTCGGATGATATCCCCGGGGGTGGATTATTAGTCATAGATGCAGTTGGATGGCGGTCTATGTATTTTGTTGTAATGCCCAGAGTAAATCTCATAGTGATCTTCTTGACATATCACGTTATCTTTATTCTATCAATTGCCCAACTGTAATTTGTTTACCCAGCATGTTATTTTATCTATGGAGAGACACCACTAGTGAACTGTGGACCCCGGTCCTATTTTAATCATATTGCAATCACCTGTTTACTTTTCCCGCACTGTTTACTTTACTCGCATATTACTACTGTTTTCCACTCGATACACTCATAACCTTTGTTTCAAGCAAACCGGTGACATTGACAACCTCATCGCAAGTTGGGGACAAAGTATTTGTTTGTGTGTGTGCAGGTTCCACAAACACCTTCAGTCGTCATCGTCTCTCTTCTCCTGATCGATAAACCTTGGTTTCTTAACTGAGGGAAAACTAGCCGCTACACTCATCATACCTTCCTCTTGGGGTTCCCAATGGGCTGGTCATCACCACGCACAAGGACTTACTGCTCCCACGTCAACTAAACGCCATAGTCTTTTCTGGCGCCATCACACGAGTAGCAGCTTCTTTTCTGGCGCCGTTGCCGGGGAAGAGAGAAGACTTCTGCGAGGGGAGTTCTTCGCACACACATTCTTTACTTTGTTATTTGTTTTGCTTTACTTTATTTTATTTTACCTGCACTGCTTTTTATATCAAAAACCCAAAAAAAAATAGAATCCTTGGTAGTTGTTACTTCTTTGCTTTTAGTTTATTATGTCTAATTTAGTTGCTTCTACTATGTCCCCCAAGGACATGATCTTTACCTTTAAGCAGAAAGATGAGGAAAGCTTTAAAGAAGCTTGGTCTAGAATTTATGATTGGCATGGAAAAACTGAACCTAAAATGGCTTTGAGTTTGCTTCTTAGTAGGTTTTACTTTGGACTTTCTCTTCGTTATAGATATGCTTTGGATGCTACTGCAGAAGGAGATTTCCTTCATTGTGATGGAGATCAAGCCTTCAATATTATTAAAAAGTTGATTACAATTTATAGCATGCCAACCTATTTTGATTCCTCTCTTGTGAGCATTTTTAATAGACTTAATACTCTTGAGACTCACACAGCTAGTTTGAATTCTTGCTACAATACTTTGCGCCAGCATTTTGATTATGTGCCTATAAATTCTGAGCCTTCGAGTTGGTATCCTACAATAAAAATCACCATTAGTGGTGAAACTTGTCATGCTCGTTGTGATATTATGTCTGAATTTTGTCTTATGCCAAAGGATGTTTATGAATCTTTGAGCCTTTGGAAGCTTTCTGAGGGAGGAGAAGAAATTTTTCTTACTAACAATGCCACCATATTTCCCCTTGGAATAGCTGAAGGAGTCTTTACAAAAATCCTAGGAAGAATGATATCTACTGATTATCTTGTTATTGAATGTGTAGGAAAAGGACAAATCACACTTGGAAGATCCATTCTGAAGCTCCTTGGCGCCGTTATCGATGTGGGAAAAGGCAATATAACATTTACTACTCCACCTTGCAATAACCATGTCTTTCCCAGAGTCAAGAGCAAAGGTAAGAAAGGGAGACGTAAGGCACGTGCTGACCCTAGCACTTCATCACTTGATATTACTTGATTCGCAATTTTCTGTGCCTAGCTCAAAGGCGTTAAAGAAAAGCACTCTTGGGAGATAACCCATTGTTTACTTTTCAGTACTTTTTCTTTTATTTGAGTCTTGGAAGTCATTACTACTGTAATGACCGCTCCTTATCTTGTTTATTTCGTTTTTGTGCCAAGAGAAGCCTCTAATTTGAGTGAGGTAAAGATTTGGGGTTATTGCTGTCCTGAAACTGTTTTCGGTGCTGCACCGTAAAAATTCGTGAAAATTCTCTGTTTATCTTTTGGACCTGCGATTTCTTGTGCATATGCCCCAGGTTATATCCAAACTTTTCTTAGTTGAACACTTTTTTATTTGAGCAACAGAAAATCCCTCAAAAATTCGTCCTTTGTCAGCTGTCCAGTTTTGACAGATTTCTGCCAATATTTGTTTTACCCACTTTATCGCTTTCTTTTGAGTTCTTTTTGATCATGGAACTCTTGTGGAAGTTGCTACAGTAGTATATACTTTATATGTGGTGGTTTTGGGTTGAAACCTGAAGCTAAAAGAGGTTGAATATATTTTATGCTTACACTAATGTTGCTAATAGAATTGTGTTTAGTTTTGTATGAAGGAAGTTTTCAAGTGTAGGGATTGGAGAATGATGAGATGAGTTGAAGAATGGACAAAAGCTCAAGCTTGGGGATGCCCATGCATCACCCCAAGAAATATCCAAGAATTACAAGCGTCAAAGCTTGGGGATGTCCCCGAGGCACCCCTTCTTCATCGGCAAAAATCAGGTCACCTTTCAAAACACTATATTTTTATTGCTTCATGCACTATGTGTTTTTCTTGGAGCGTCAGTTGTTTTAGTTTTCTTAGTTTGTTTAGTTTGTTTGTTTGCTGCAATAAATGGTTGGACCCCAACAAATTTCCTTTGGAGGAGATGTACTCGTTTTCATTTGCAAAGAACGCTCTAGTTTTCACTCTTATTAAAAATCGAGCGTTCTTCTTTTTCTGCTACTGCTTTTGGTTTTCGTTTTCGCCTTGATTTGCGTTCAGATCTTGTCATATCTTTTCATCAAGGTGTATTTTTGCCTCTGATCTTTATTGGTTTTCATCAAAAGAGGTGTTTATAAAAATTTCATATGGTGTTGGAAAAGAGAAAAAGCTTTGTGCAAAATAGTGGTACAAGAAGAAGCTTGTGTAGACTGCGGCTTAGGCTTTTTCATGTCATGCTTGATGTCTTTTTGATAGTATGCTTAGTGGTTTTGCTGTAGCATGACTTGTCTCAAATAACTGAGATTGCTTAATGAGCCTTTGAAAAAATCATGCGTTGTTTTTATTGTATGGAAGCATTATTTTGGTTTTCTCCTTTATGCTTTATTTGGGTTGACTTGGCGCATGCTCACACATGTTAGACTCTTACAAAGTCGCCAATAGCCTTCATGATCATTTAGTTTTTGACTTTTGATGCCATCGTATGCTTCTTTTAATGTCGCTTTGTCGCTTTGCATGATTATGGCCATTATTGCTCTCTTAGTTGGTCGCTCCCAGTCTTTTGCTAGCCCTCGCCTTGTACTGAGTATGAGCTCTACTCGTGCATCCAACTCCTAAAAGCCAAAGTTTGCCATTGTGTCCACTATAAATTCCTATGCATGGTATTTGTAAGCCATTCCAAAGTAAAATTTTCGTGTGCTACCTTTCAAAAACCTTCAAAATACTTCTCGTTTTGTGACACTGTTTTCAGCTCATGGGGACGTAGTGGTCGGATTTGCTATCTTCCATATTGCTTATTCCAAAAAGAAAAAAAAATAAAAAAGAAAGAAAAAAGGCACTCCTCCAATGAATGTGAATGTTGGTGGGCACCCGATGGAATCGGTTAGCCATGGTATGTGAAAGAAAAGGTGGGGAGGAGTGCCAAGTTTTATAAAAAGAGCACAAGAGTGCCAATCTCTCTCTCAAAAACTTGCTTTATTTTTTGTATGGAAGATAGTAAGAACCCCATTGCCAGTCGTTGACAAAGACAACCACCTCTCAAAATCAAGTTTTATCTCTGTTTTACAAATGAAAAGCTCTAGCACATGTTTAAATCACTGCTTCCCTCTGCGAAGGGCCTTTCTTTTACTTTTATGTTGAGTCACCACCTTCTTTCTTTATGCACCATTAAGAGAGCATAGTTGTCATTCTTAGTGTGATATGCATTGTCCCAAAGTTCATTGATTGACTCATATTGTTGGTTTCACTTGTTCTTAAATTATTTGTATCTAGTCGCCCTCTTAAACTTTGAGGTGTCCTATGCATTTATGTTTTGCTCTCTTTGAAGGACAAGCTGAAAACCATTTGTATGTTTTTCCTTATGATTTGAACACACGTTTGACTTTCATTGTTTCATTATCATGATCTTTTGTTTGTGTTCATTTGCATGTTTACAACATGGTTGCTAAGTTCTTATTGTCATGATTATATCTTCATGCCCATGTTTTAAGTTCTATTGATCCCAGCTCACCAATGCTTGCATATATGATCAAGATTGTGTAGGTGCATGTCACCTCAAAAATTATTCTTTGTTATCACTTACCTACTCGAGGACGAGCAGGAGTTAAGCTTGGGGATGCTTGATACGTCTCAAACGTATCTATAATTTTTGATGGTCCATGCTTGTTTTTACACCATTTGCCTATTGTTTCGTTACACTTAGTGGCATTTTTATACATTTTCCGGAACTAACCTATTAACGAAGTGCCACAGTGCCAGTTTCCTATTTTCTGCTGTTTTTGTGTTTCAGAAGTGATACACAGGAAATATTCTCGGAATTGGACGAAACAAGTTCCTGAAGTCATATTTCACGGGGAAGCTTCCAGACATCCGAAGACCTGACGGAGTGGGGCCACGTGGGCCCCAGACACAGGGGCGGCGCGGCCACCCCCTGGCCGCGCCAGCCCCGTGTGAGGGGGCGTGGTCCCTCCTCTGACATCGCCCTTTCGCCTATATATACCCCCTGACGAGAAAAACCTAAGCCCGATCAATTTTCCAGAATACATCGCGATCCGCCGCCGCCGTCGACCCGAAGATCGGGAGGGTCCAGAAGCTCTTCCCGGCACCCTGCCGGAGAGGGGAATCGCCACCGGAGGTCTTCTTCATCGCCATGCTTGCCTCCGGAGCGATGAGTGAGTAGTCTACCTTGGACTATGGGTCCATAGCAGTAGCTAGATGGTTGTCTTCTCCACCATGTGCTTCATGTTTAGATCTCATGAGCTGCCATACATGATTGAGATCACCGTTATGTAATTCTATGATGTTGGTTTGTTGGGATCCGATGAATATTGGTGTTTATGATTAAGTTGTTGTACTGAATTATATCTTTTGTTATCTCTATGTTGTTTATGATCTTGCATGCTCTCCGTTGTTAGTAGCTATCTTGGCCGAGTAGTTGCTAGTGACTCCAAGAGGGGGTATTTATGCTCGATAGTGGGTTCATGTCTCTATTTCACCTAGGGGGGTGACAGAAACCTCTAAGGTGGTAGATGTGCTGTTGCTACTAGGGAGAAAACAACATTCATATGCTCAAGGGCATATGCTTTGTTTACATTACACACTTTGCTTAATGCAATTATCTGTTGTTCGCAACTTAATACTTCTAGGGTGTTCAGATGATATCCCCGGGGGTGGATTATTAGTCATAGATGCAGTTGGATGGCGGTCTATGTATTTTGTTGTAATGCCCAGAGTAAATCTCATAGTGATCTTCTTGACATATCACGTTATCTTTATTCTATCAATTGCCCAACTGTAATTTGTTTACCCAGCATGTTATTTTATCTATGGAGAGACACCACTAGTGAACTGTGGACCCCGGTCCTATTTTAATCATATTGCAATTACCTATTTACTTTTCCCGCACTGTTTACTTTACTCGCATATTACTACTGTTTTCCACTCGATACACTCATAACCTTTGTTTCAAGCAAACCGGTGAGATTGACAACCTCATCGCAAGTTGGGGACAAAGTATTTGTTTGTGTGTGTGCAGGTTCCACAAACACCTTCAGTCATCATCGTCTCTCTTCTCCTGATCGATAAACCTTGGTTTCTTAACTGAGGGAAAACTAGCCGCTACACTCATCATACCTTCCTCTTGGGGTTCCCAACGGGCTGGTCATCACCACGCACAAGGACTTACTGCTCCCACGTCAACTAAACGCCACAGTCTTTTCTGGCGCCATCACACGAGTAGCAATGAGATGAGTTGAAGAATGGACAAAAGCTCAAGGTTGGGGATGCCCATGCATCACCCCAAGAAATATCCAAGAAGTACAAGCGTCAAAGCTTGGGAATGCCCCCGAGGCACCCCTTCTTCATCGGCAAAAATCAGGTCACCTTTCAAGACACTATATTTTTATTGCTTCATGCACTATGCGTTTTTCTTGGAGCGTCAGTTGTTTTTGTTTTCAGTTTTCTTTTCTTTTGTTTGCTGCAATAAATGGTTAGATCACATCATGTTTCTTTTGGAGGAGATGAACTCGCTTTTCATTTGCCAAGAACACTCTAGTTTTCACTCTTATCGTTCAACGAGTGTTCTCTTTTTCTGCTACTGCGTTTAGCTTTTGTTTTTTTTGCCTTGATTTTTGTTCAGATCTTGTTTTATCTTTGCATCAAGGTGTATTTTTGCCTCTGGACCATGTTGGTTTTCCTCAAAAGAGTTTCCTAAAAAAAGAAGGTTTGAATGGTGTTGGAAAAGAGAAAAAGCTTTATGCAAAAAAAAGTGGTACAAAAAGGAGCTTGTGTAGACTGTGGCCTAGGCTTTTGCATGTCATTCTTGATGTCTTTTTGATAGTATGCTTAGTGGTTTTGCTGTAGCATGACTTGTCTCAAATAACTGAGATTGCTTAATGAGCCTTCGAAAAAATCATACGTTGTTTTAATTATTTGGAAGCATTATTTTGGTTTTCTCCTTCATGCTTTATTTGGGTTGACTTGGCGCATGCTCACACATGTTAGACTCTTACAAAGTCACCAATAGCCTCTATGATCATTTAGTTTTTGACTTTTGATGCCATCTTATGCTTCTTTTAATGTCGCTTTGTCGCTTTGCATGATTATGGCCATTATTGTTCTCTTAGTTGGTCGCTCCCAGTCTTTTGCTAGCCCTCATTTTGTACTGAGTATGAGCTCTACTCGTGCATCCAACTCCCAAAAACCAAGTTTGCCATTGTGTCCACTATAAATTCCTATGCATGGTATTTGTAAGCCATTCCAAGTAAATTTTCATGTGCTACCTTTGAAAAAAACCTTCAAAACACTTCTCGTTTTGTGACACTGTTTTTAGCTCATGGGGACATAGTGGTCGGATTTGCTATCTTCCATATTGCTTATTCCAAAAAAAAAGGCACTCCTCCATGGAATGTGAATGTTGGTGGGCACCCGATGGAATCGGTTAGCCATGGTTTGTGAAAGGAAAAAAGGTGGGGAGGAGTGCCAAGCTTTATAAAAGAGCACAAAAGTGCCAATCTCTCTCTCAAAAACTTGCTTCATTTTTGTATGGAAGATAGTAAGAACCCCATTGCCAGTCGTTGACAAAGACAACCACCTCTCAAAAACCAATTTTCATCTCTCTGTTTTACAAATGAAAAGCTCTAGCACATGTTTAATCGCTGCTTCCCTCTGCGAAGGGCCTTTCTTTTACTTTTATGTTGAGTCACCACCTTCTATCTTTATGCACCATTAAGAGAGCATAGTTGTCATTCTTAGTGTAATGTGCATTGTCCCAAAGTTTTCATTGATCGATTCATGATCATGGTTTCACTTGTTCTTAAATTATTTGTATCTAGTCGCCCTCTTAAACTTGAAGGTGTCCTATGCATTTATGTTTTGCTCTCCATGAAGGACAAGCTGAAAACCATTTGTATGTTTTTCCTTATGATTTGAACACACGTTTGACTTTCATTGTTTCATTTTCATGATCTTTTGTTTGTGTTCATTTCCATGTTTACAACATGGTTGCTAAGTTTCTTATTGTCATGATTATATCTTCATGCCCATGTTTTAAGTTCTTTTGATCTCAGCTCACAACGCTTACATATATGATCAAGATTGTGTAGGTGCATGTCACCTCAATAATTATTTCTTTTGTTATCACTTACCTACTCGAGGACGAGTAGGAGTTAAGCTTGGGGATGCTGATACGTCTCCGACGTATCCATAATTTTTGATGCTCCATGCTTGTTTTTACACCATTTGTCTTGTGTTTCGTTACACTTCGTGGCGTTTTTATGCGATTTCCAGAACTAACCTATTAACAAGTCGCCACAGTGCCAGTTCCCTGTTTTCTGCTGTTTTTGTGTTTCAGAAGTGATACACAGGAAATATTCTTGGAATTGGACGAAACCAAAGCCAGAAGTCTTATTTCTCCCGGGAGCATCCAGACATCCGAAGAGAGGAAGGAGAGGGGCCACAGGCCACCCTCACATAGGGCTGGCGCGGCCCAGGCCCTGGCCGCGCCACCCTAGTGTGAGGAGGCCTAGGGCCACCCCTGACATCGCCCCTTCGCCTATAAGTAGCCTCGGGACGGAAAACCCTAAAGGAGTCGGCGAAATTTCCAGAACAGTTCCGTAGCTCCGCCGCCGCCACCGACGAATTTCGGGGGACAGAAGTCTCTGTTCCGGCACCCTGCCGGGACGGGGAAGTGCCCCCGGATCCATCTCCATCGGTCTCCATCGCCGTCTCCGCCGTCTCCATCGACCTCACCGCCATCTCCATCAACCTTGTTGTCTCCTATGATGAGGAGGGAGTAGTTCATCCCCGGGGCTAAGGGCTCTACCGGTAGCTATGTGGTTCACCTTTCTCTCCCATGATGTGATCTTTATGTGATCGTGAGCTTTGTATCATGTTGAACAAGTAGATGTTATTATTCAGATATTATGTGTACTCTAGTGGTATTATTAAAGTAATCTATTCCTCCTGCCATGGTGTAACGGTGATAGTGCGTGCATCATGGTGGTACTTGGTTTAGGCTATGATTGTGATCTCTTGTGGATTATGAGAGTAATTATTACTATGATAGTATTGAAGTGATCTATTCCTCCTTTCATGGTGTAATGTTGACAGTGTGTGCACCGTGTTAGTACTTGGTCTAAGTTGCAATAATATCTATCTTGAGTTGTGCTTTGATTTGGATATCTCTATGAGTGGTGTTTGTCAAGTACTTGATGATCTTTAAGGGGTGCTTCTGTAGACACTACACAATGATTAGTGTTATTCAATAGGAGAGTAATTCAGAGTACCATAGTGGAGAGAAGTTATTTATTTGTTCAATCATGTTATATTGTTGGGAGTGTGTCCACTAGTGAAAGTATGATCCCTAGGCCTTGTTTCCAAGCATTGCACACCGTTTACTTGCTGTTTTGTTACATGTTTGCTCGCAGCGATTTTTATTCCAGATTGTATTTACTACTTATAATCATCTATACCACTTGTATTTCACTATCTCTTCGCCGAACTAGTGCACCTATACATCTGACAAGTGTATTGGGTGTGTTGGGGACACAAGAGACTTTCTGTATCGTAATTGCAGGGTTGCTTGAGAGGGATAGCTTTGACCTCTTCCTCCCTGAGTTCGATAAACCTTGGGTGATCCACTTAAGGGAAACTTGCTGCTGTTCTACAAACCTCTGCACTTGGAGGCCCAACAAGTGTCTACAAGAATAGAAGTGCGTAGACATCAGCAGCCATGGCCGATTTCTGTCGCCGGAGATGGAAATCTTGAGCCTCAGGTGACGGTGGAGGAGCTTCTCGAGGCGGCGCGCCGTTCCCCTGCCCGCCCGCGCCGCCGTCTATCTCCCGCCCGCTCCCCCAGCTGCCTGCACCATCGCCCTTCTGCCATGCCGCCGTCCTGCTCCCATCCGCTACGTCCGCTCCCGATGCATTCTGGATGAGGTCGATTGCATGGAGAAAAGGGAACTGGGAGGAGGTCGGTGGGGAGGAGAGAACGGGGCGGGAGGCGATGGGGAGGAGGGGAAACGAGAAGAGGCCAGAGAGAGATGGGAGGCGCCGCCATGGTGAGCTCGTCTGATTGGGGAGGAGGAAGCGGGGATTGGGAACTGGTTTTGTTCCCCGATCTAGGGTTTCACTGTGTAACAAAAGAAGGCCACGCAAATGAGTCGGGTTGCAGCCTCTGTTCGTTGGTCCCGCTCGTGTCTGGCCCCATTTGTCATCGACTTAATCAGAGAAGTGTCATGTAACAAAAAAATTACCAATCGAATGGCTGGGGTAAAACGTGGGATCCAAATTTCACTGTTGCCTGCCATCCAACGAAGGAGAAGCACGCGGAGCACTGGGATAGCATGAGAATCTGGGTAGACTAGCGTCCTTTAGAGGAGTAATGTGTTCTGCAGTAACTAAATTATCATGGAACAAAAAAAATATACGAAACAGATTAAACTGGAAAATAATTTACACTACGAGGACACATAGATTTTGTTCAACAAGTCAGGAACACTCTAAGAATATTTTAGCTTGAAAGGGAACAAAATTCAACTGCCCAGAAAAATGGTCAAAGAAGGAACAAATTTTTACCGACCATGGAACAAAATTACGAGTATAGGTGAAACGTAAATTTAGCTCTTGAAGACCAAGGAACAAAATTTAAGTTCTTCGAGAACAAAACTTTGGTTAAGAAGGAACAAAATTTTAGCGATCGCGGAATATATTACAAGTACAAGTGGAAGACAAAATTATCACCCCAACATCCAAGGAACAGAATTTAGTTCTTAGAGAACAAAAAATTTGTGGAACTAATTTTCTGAAATCGGAGGAACAAATATTTTGGCATTAAAGAACAACACAATAATGCACTAGGAAACTAAAAGATAACATCATGGGAACAAAAAAATTGTTGAACTACTTTTACGGAAAAAAATTACAAAAATATGGGAACAAAAATTACAAAAATCCAAGAATAAAAGTTACAAAAATCTAGGAACAAAAATTACAAAAATCTAGGAACAAAAATTACAAAAATTTCAATAATCTAGGAAGAAAAATCCAGGAACAAAAAATTTAAAATCTAGGAACAAAAGTTAAAAAAATCGGGAACAAAAATCTAGGAACAAAAATTACAAAAATCCGGGAACAAAAATTACAAAAATCCGGGAACAAAATTAGAAAAGTCTGAGAAACAAAATTACAAAAATCTAGGAACAAAAATTACAAAAATCTAGGAACAAAAGTTTAAAAAACTGGGAATTTTTTTTTCTAAAATCTAGGAACAAAAGTTTAAAATTGGGAACAAAAATTTAAAAATCTGGAAACAAATATTTGGAAAAAGTTTTACAAAAATCCAAGAACTAAATCCGGGAACAAAAATTACAAAAATTCAGGAATAAAAATTACGTAAATCTAGGAACAAAAATTATAAAAATTTGGGATAAAATATTACATAAATCTAGGAACAAGAATTTAGGAACAAACTTACGAAAATCTAAGAACAAAAATTGCATAATTTTATGGAACAAAAAAGACATGATTAGGAACAAAAAAAACCAAGAATCAAAAAATTGTGGAACTAATTTTATGGAACAAGAGGAACAAATCTTCCAGAACAAAGGAACAAATCACAATATACTATGGGACAAAAAAGAACATCATGGGGAACAAAGTAAAAATAACCAGAAATAAAAAATTATGGAACTAGTTTTCTAGAACAAGAGGAACAAAATTTTAGATTAAATGGAACAAAACACTAAATTAGGGAACAAATAAGAACGTCACAGGAACAAGAAAAATACAACCAAGAAGAAAAATTGTGGAACTAATTTCTAAAATAAGAGGAACACAAAAATTAATCATTATACACTAGGGAACAAAGAAAGAACAAATTATTATTCATTTGGGAACAAAAAGTACATCACAGAGAACAAAAAATAAAAATATTTATAAAAAGATAAAAAAATTGAGATAAAAGGAAAAATAGAAGAAGAAAATAGTGAAAGAAACATATGAAAGAAAAAATGAAAAAGAAAAATCCTGACTAGATCCTACCAGCAACCGTCCTAGTAGAATAGAGGAACAACACGTTTAGACTTGACTATCCTGTAACTGCAAAACGCGGCAAGAACGAAACAAACGGAAGCCTGAAACTTCAACGAACCAACCAGCATCGAAGCTAATGGGCTGGCCCATTATCGTAAAACCTTTAGCGAAATGGTGATTCCTGATGCGCGCGCGCCAGGGAGCAGTCTCCTGAAGCGGAGAGGTAGACCATCAATCTCGTTGACCAACACCGTGGCCTCCCCGCCACCAGACCCGACCCGCATGAGGCGTCTGCCACGTACAAGTTTTCGGACTTGTGGTGAAACTGTAGTCCGAGCGGCCAGCCGCAGAGGGTCTCTGGGTTAGTCGCCGGACGGAGCTTGGCCGACCTGCACGCCTCGGTGTTGTAGTCCGGACTATAGGTGTACGTTTTCCAGCCAAGCTCGTCGCCGTTTCACTTGAGCACGCGGCCGTCGGAGACGCCGCTGTAAGGACCTTGGCCTTGAGCGTCAAACGCGACGCTCTCTGGCCCTCGAGCTGATCCGTCGGGTAGCGGTATGCGCTGGCTCTGGGTGGCGTCAAAGCTGGGGACGGTGGCCGCCATGGCAGCAGGCATGAACAGCATGACGATGATGACCAGCGCGATAGTCGCCTTGGCGAGACGACTCAGGGTGCGTCCCATCTTCGCTAGCTCTGGTCGATCTGGATCGCTTCGGTGGCTATCTTGATTGCACTTTGCCTGATTGATTGCTGGCAGGTTGTTTGGCCGAGAGAAACGCGCTACTTATAGATGCTCTGGGTAGGTGATTCCCTGTCCGACTCGGTGCTAGCTACGAGTTTGATTTTCCAGTCTACTACTCCCTTCCTATCGGAAATAAGTGTGTAGACAGTTATTTCCGATCGGAGGGAGTAGGTTATTCCGGTCCGTCTCGGTGTTGTAGTCTGGCTGACACGCTACCATTGACTTCGATCAGGTAGAATTCCCTTTAATTTCAGACGTTGCCGAGTGATTTTAGTTTCTCTTATCAGCACAATCAGAGTTCGAGTGCATCATGGATCCCGTACACTGGTGGAAAAAGGGCCTATGGTCCCGGTTCATTTGGGCCATTGGTCCCGGTTGCCGAACCGGGATCCATTACTCGGGACCAATGCCGGTCCCGGTTCCAGCACGAACCGGGACCGAGAGGTCTCCACGTGGACGCGCTGCGGCGCGAGGGGGCCTGGGTCATTGGTCCCGGTTCGTAGAACGAACCGGGATCGTTGATCCAGGTTTTTTTTTCTATTTAGGGTTTAGGGTTTTATTTGGTGTGTTTTGTATTCAATTTAGTGGTATTATATATATACAGCAATAATGAAGGAACCACACTATATATATATATTACACATCATGGTCACGAATATATTATTCACCGTCTCATCCGTCGTGCTTGGTCGCTATTACAATCGGTAACTCACACAAATTTGATTTTACATCTTCTTTTTTACACTTCACCCTTCTAAATGAACCGGGTAATAGTATTCTCCTTTCGGATCTATGACTTGTTCTAATAAGAATCCGGCAATTTCCTCTTGAATTGCTTGCACGCGTTCCCGTGGTAGAAGACCGTCCCGCATCCATTCGATCTAATTTAAAGAAGGGGATCAATATATATGAATGAAACTAAACACAGTTGATGGTAATAAAATAATGTTGAGATTATTGTTTTTCGTACTTCAAGTTTTTTGATGTTTCGGTCTGCACCATTCTCTTTGGTCGTCTGGCGAATGAACTCGCAGACATAGTATCCACATAAGTTATTCCCAGCTTCTTGCCTCAAGCACTTTACGAGAACGGAGTTCAATCAAAATAAGAATCAAGCATGATAATTGTATTGAAACTAGAATCAAAGAGATGCGTGGATCTAGCAAGTAGTACTTCCATTCAATGGTTTAAATATAAGCTCTGGCTTCCAAACACCCCTAGTGTTGGCGGTGAACCGTTTCCAAGCCTTCTGGAGGCATTCCTGCATGTTCGCCCAGTTTCCTAAAGGTGTGCGTTTTGAGTCCATGACTTTGACTACTCCTTCATCAACACTAATGATTAACAGAATAAAGTGGAAGCTGCACAGACATAACGAGTCAAATAGCTTAACATCGAGTAAAGCAAAAACAAAATGTGTACAAGACAGTAACACTCACTCGAAGTTGTAAGGAAATAGTATTTCCCTTCTGTTGCTGAAATACTTCAACAATTGTACCAAGTTATCCTCTGTCTCTTTGGGTTTTTTTTTAGAGTATCTTCATGAACAAAATTGCAGTCAACGAACCCAAGGTCAAAGATTCCTCCTCGGTCGCATTCGAGAATCTTCATTCTGCATATATAATTAGTATAATGATGAGTAAGATTATACAAGCAACGAATGAGCTAAGCTAGAAAGACTTAATAATACTTACAGGCAATAGGCACTGACAATAGTTTTGTCGAGGGCGTCTTGTTGGTAAAACTGAAATAATTCTAGAAATTCCATCAGTAAGAAGCCATCTCCATGACCGTAATGGTGGTATTTATATCCAGCATAGATCCAGTTTGTGGATTCAGCACAAGCTTGTATGTACCAGTTATGCAATCTCCGCATTTTTGTTGGTAGATCTTTGACTAACTCGGGTTTGACGAGAGGATTCCCGTACCGGTATTTGTATGCTATTTGCTGGTACCCCTCGAACTCATCCAGACGGCTCATGTACTCAGCAATAGACAGTCCATATAACTTGGCCTTTTCTCCGTAGAGTTGAATAAACTCTGGATCAATGTTCGGATCATGCCGCTCCTGGGCTCTCCACTCATTGGTATCGTACACTTTGAGCGGTTCGATCGATTGATTTTTCTGTTGTCCGAGCTGGGCAACTTCTTTCCCGACTCTCCGCTCTTTTGCCTCAGCCGACTTGGTAATAGAGCGATTATAGTCAGGTGTGAGCGCTATGGGTTGGTGAAGCTGAATCTTAAGCGCGGCTGCTTTGGCTTTATCTTCTGCGGTGACCGGGAAGATCAATGGCTCCGTCGGCTTTGGATTTTTCTTGTTAGCCATGTCAGTCTTCCACTGTTGATAATGGGCATCTGCGGCCGTAGCAATTTCCTCATCTGTCTTCTCGTAAGGAAGCTTCTTCATATTCTGATGAGGTACTCTTGGGAGGGGCGATAGCTTACGTTTCGGTGATCGGAACTTGCTCTTGCTGCTGCTGGTGGTGCTGCCCCTCTTAGTATACTTCCGCTTTAGTCTCTGAGGCTCAGGGGACGGAGACGGCTGACGCGGCGGCGGAGACGGCTGAGGCGGCGGTGGAGACAGCTGCGCTGAGTGGTGAGGCGGTGAAGGCGACGGTTGCGCTGGAGAATGGTGAGGTGGCGGCGAAGGTGGACTGCTGCTCTGAGGAGTGGGTGGCCTTGGCGGGACATAATTTGGAAGCACGATGTGCTCCTTTGGCCATACAATAGTCCCCCCTTTGGCTTCTCCTAGTTCAGTCAGGTCCCTATCTTCCCCTGCAGGGTGGTCCAGCTTCAGCTCCTCAAAATCTTGCTTGACATCATCCACCGTGATGACAGCGTACCCTTTTGGAATCGGTCTGCAATGCCAAGTTCCGTTAGGCGCAGTTGGTACGGCCATGCCGACCGCCGCCGTCACCCTTAAGTTCATAACTTGCACCTTTAGCTCACAAGCTGTGCTCTCCGTGATATCATCCACTGGGTAGCGTTTAGGAGGAGCCATCGTCAGTGCATCATCATCACCATCGTGGAGCTGGGTGGAAGCGACGCTGCTTTTCTTATTTGATAGGGCGTCGATACCATCGAATACAGGTTCTACCATGTGCCGCTGAGATTGGCCGCTGATACCTTGCTGGCTAAGTCTGTCGAGTTGATCCTGCTGCCGCTTTAATGCTTCTTCTACATTACGCAGCCGGTCTGCAGCTGCCGCTTTCTCAGCTGCCTCCCTTTCCTTTCTCCTCTGATGACTTTTATCGGGATATCTCTTCATTTCCGCGGGGAAGGCAACCTTCCACGACTTGGAGCCCGGTGTGCCTCGTGCTCGTCCGGTGTGTTCATCATTTTTGAGGGCTCGTGTGAGCTCGTCGTTCTCTCTATCGGGAACGAACCGTCCCGCTTCGACATCTTGTACTGCACTTCTAATATCTTCGATAGAAAGTAGGGGATGATCTTTGTGTTTCTGGGTATATATTGCCCTCCCTTCTTCGTCCAACGTGCCCCCATGGCCGTAAAACCAGTTTCTCGCCCGTGGTGTCCATGTTGTGGGCTCTGGTCTGATCCCGGCAGCAATATACTTGACCTCAAGTGCATTCCACTTAGGCATGCAACCGGCGTAGCCAGCAGACCCCATATTATGGTGGTACACTTTCTTAGCAGCGTTCTCTTTATTTATTCTCGACCTTTCCAAAGCTTTCACCGATGTCTTGTACTTCACAAAATCAGCCCACTGGTGTCTTAACTTAGCATAGCCGGCTTGATTAAAATCCGGAGTCTTGTCTAACTTGACAAACTTAAGGTACAGTTTCTTCTTCCAGTTCTTGAATGCCTCGGCCATCTTGATCAGAGCAAACTTCTTGACTCTTTTAAGTAGCTCCTCATTTGCTTTCTTCTCCTCATCTGGATTCACATCTAGCCTCGGCAGGAGGAAATTAAGCATAAGCCTGTCAAAAAGCTTATCTTTGGCGACGTCGCCGACAAACAGGACTCCACCGCTGCTTGGCCGATTCCATTCTTGAACGATGATCGGGATGTGGTCCCTCGCAAGAACTCCACATTGCTTGACAAATTTTTTTGCGACATCTTCAGGAGCTAGCGGTTGGCCGTCTACACCGACCACTTCGATCCTATATCTCACTTTGTTATCCAAGTTTTTGGTTGGGCCTCGTTTTGTTCTGACGGAACAAGTGCTCGATCCGGAGGGCTAAAATAAGAAAGAGTGTTAATATATGCATGTATATATATAGACAGTCGGGCATTACAAAAAAACATATATACACCTCGCCGGAGTTTCCGAGATTTAAGGTTCGGCCGGAGCCGTCGTCTTCTCCCTCGTCGCCTTCTCCCTTGTCGGCTTCTCCCTCACCGGCTTCTCCCCCGTCCCAGGCTTCTACCTCACCGGAGTCATCTCCTCGGTTGAGAGATTCATCTCCCTCACCGGAATCGTTCAGAAACGTCCTGGTGACATCAATATCTACATTTTCTCGGATCATTCCTTGGAGGAAGTATTCATCATCTTGACTTTTTTTATGTGCTGGATCCATAGTTTCTGCAATATACCGACATTTGTTAGTTAGAATACACGCTATATATTCAAAATGCACGCTAAAACTAATTTTAACTAATTCTAATTCTAACTAACAAACTAACACTAACTTCTAACTAAGTACTAAGTAATATACTAACTACAATCTAACCTAACTAACTAACTAAGGGCATTCATATTCGGCGCTTCAAGCGCCTGTTACGGGTGGACGCCTGAAGGCATGTTCTTAACCGGACAAAAATAAAAGATTTTTATTTCTATTGGGCCAGCCCACTAAGATTTTAACGCCTGTGGGGGGTGCGCGTCAAATAGGAATTGTCCACAGCACCCAGCGGACAAAAGAGGCCGAAAAATCAGCACCAGCGGGCAAAAGAGGCCCAAAAAACAGCACCGTGACGCGTCGGCCCGCGTCAGTGCGTCAGTGCGTCAGTACGTCTTCTCCAACGCGACGCCCGCGTCAGTGCGTCTCCCGTCGCCTCGAGTCCCGCCGCGTCAGTGCTTTGGGCGCCCCGCCGTCACCTTCAATGCCTGCCGCGGCATCAACGCCGGCGTGCCGATTGGGCTGCCGCTCGGTGGCATTCATTGCGGCCGCTGGACGCCCGGCCACTGGCCCCTTTAAAAGGAGGCCAACGGAGCCGCGGCCACCAGCCTCCATCGCCGTAGCCACCGCAGCCGCCAGAGCCACCACATCCCGGCCACCACAGCCCAGCCATGGGGTTCTGGAAGAAGGGCAAGGGCAGCCACGACCACGAGGCCGGCGGGTCTGGATCACGCCGGTCTCCTCCGCGCCGCTCTCCTCCGCGCCGGTCTGGACGCCAGTCTCCTCCACGCCGCGCCAGGACGACCTCGCCGCAGCGCCAGCGTGATCGCCGGTACATTCCGGTGAGTCACTGCCAGGCGTTGTACCAGTGCGGCCAGAGCGTGGACTGGCCGGACTGCAGCCTCCCCGGCGGGTGGCACCTCAACAGCCGGCGCGTGCCGGTCCCGCCGGTGCCGCGTTTCGGCCCGGAGCGGGTCGCCGAGATCCGCCGCCGCCGCGCGCTGATGCCGAGGTGCCTCCGCGCCGATCCCGCCTTTGGCTACGAAAGCCAATGGTGGGACAACTTCGGGCCGCGGGAGCGCGACCCGGTGCGGCGGGCGGCCTTCCTAGGGGAGGTCGCCCCCAACCCCTACGCCGGCGTGTACATGCCGGAGCCGGGGCCAGAGCCGCCGCAGGCGGAGCCCTTCATCGAGGAGATGGAGGCGCCGCCGGAGGTGGGCGGCGACGACATCCCTGGCGAGGAGCCCAGGGACGACACCGACGACTTCATCGGCTGCGTCGCCTACGGCATCCTCGACGCGATGGACCACGGCGAGGCGCCCCCCCCCGCCACCGATGACCGAGGAGGAGGAGCTCCGGGTCGCCGTCCTCGTCTCCGAGGAGGAGGAGAAGAGGCGGTGGGCCGGCATCGACACGGCGCTGGCCATTTCCGTGCACCAGCAGCACGGCCGGCCACCGTCGCCGCCACCGCAGCGTGCGGCGACTCCACCGCCGCCTCCTCCACCAGGCCCGCCGCCGCCGCCACCGCGTGCGGCGACTCCACCGCCGCCTCCTCCACCAGGTCCTCCTCCACCGCCTGCGGCCAACTGGTCGTGGCCGCAGGGGCCCTACATCATCCTCCCCGACGAGGACGACGAGTAGGCCGCGGCGAGGACGACGACGCCGCCGCCCCTGTGCCCGCCCCGACGAGGGCTTTTTATGTTTTTTTATTTTTCTATGTTTTTTAATTTCTATGTATTATATATATATAAGTAATGAAAAATTTGCGTACGGCAATTTAAATGAGACATTTAAAAAAAAGAAAAAAATTGGCCAAAGGGCCGGCCGGCCGGGCCGGGAAGCTCCCTCCCGAGGAGCTCACCGTCGAAGGGGGGGCGGCGGCGCTGGGGGACGGGGCGGCCGCAGGGGGGCGTCGGGGGCGGCGGTGGGGGTGCGGGGCGGGCGCACGGGGCCGGGCGTCGCGGCGGCGCTGGGGGGGCGGCGGCGCAGGGGGCACCTGCAGAGAGAGAATGTGATGAGCGGCGGCGCGGGGGGAAAAGGGAGAGGTCGCGGCGGCGGCGGCGCTCACCTCCTACGGCGGCAGCGGCGGCGCTCTCCGAGGACGGCGGCTCGAAACTCGGACAGCCTGCCGGCGTGGTTTCGCTTCGCGCGCAAAAGTCCTTAGCAGTTTCGGCCGATTTGGGGGGAAGTGGGGGGAGGAAGAAGGGCCAGTTATATTTGGGGGGGTCATTGGTCCCGGTTGATGGTATAAACCGGGACGAATGGATCAACGGTCCCGGTTGATGCCACAAACCGGGACCAATGACCTGGGCGGGAGGCGCTGCTGAGCCGCCACGTGCCCAGGATCATTGGTCCCGGTTCATGGCACCAACCGGGACCGTTGATCCATTCGTCCCGGTTGATGCCATCAACCGGGACCGTTGATCCATTGTTTTTCTTTTTTGTTTTTCTGTTTTAACTTTCTGTTTTCATTTTAACAGGAAAAAACTTTCTTTTATTTAAAATTTGAAAAAACTTTCAACAGGAAAAGTGTTTCAATTTAAATAACTAATCCAAAACCATTTTCTGTTTTCAAAATTATTAATTCTAACTAAACAATTTTACTATTTTTAATAAAAAATGCACTAACACGTTTAAAACGGGCATAAGAAATTCAAAAATGATCCAAACAATGTGAAACCTTCGCGTGGTGTCATATTATGTGTCATAGTTGCAAGGAAAAATATTGAACTTGGAAAATTGCAAACGTCATAAAAAATCCTTCACAAAATGACCTATCATGTTCGAGGTTTCATGGCATTTAGGTCAAACCACCAATGTTATGGCTAGAATCAGGGCATAGTTTGTGATAATGTGCCCATATTGTGCACACATGTGCATCTTGGGATGGCTTACGATGTTGCAGGAGGAATTTTTCGTTTTCGACGCACGAAATAGCCAATTTCCATTTTTGAGGTGCCGAAATTGGGGTGTTCTATGAAGGAACCACCAAATTAAAGTTTGGCATTGGCACCAACCCATTTTTCAAAAATACTAGACCACCTTAGATGGACCAATTGCCAACCGGTGTATCAGAAACCTTACCGTCCATCCCTCATGAAAAAGACAAATTCCTGCCGATTCGATAGGAGGGTGCCCAGATTTGAACTACAAGTACAGGATATAATGCTTGTGAATTTTTTTAAAAATCATTTATAGGTTCACAACATGCTATTTCACCAGAGATCTACTTCAAGTTTAGCGAGGCTCAGCCCCGGGCTAAGAAGCTTCAAGCCCGCCGTTTTGAATATAGTTTGAAACGGGCATAAGAAATTCAAAAATGATCCAAACAATGTGAAACCTTCGCGTGGTGTCATATTATGTGTCATAGTTGCAAGGAAAAATATTGAACTTGGAAAATTGCAAACGTCATAAAAAATCCTTCACAAAATGACCTATCATGTTCGAGGTTTCATGGCATTTAGGTCAAACCACCAATGTTATGGCTGGAATCAGGGCATAGTTTGTGATAATGTGCCCATATTGTGCACACGTGCATCTTGGAATGGCTTACGATGTTGCAGGAGAAAGTTTTCCTTTTCGACGCACGAAATAGCCTAAACATCTTCGAGAAGCTCCGCCACAGGAGATTTCCCAACCCTGTCCTCCATCCATGGGGATGAAACTCTCCCTACCTTCTAGGTTGGCTTGTTGAGCTGCTTGCCATGGCGTATTGATGCTACATGCTTTATCTCATCGAGCAGTGCATCCACCCATGCGTCCTTATCCTGCCGATAGCTTTAGTCCCGGTTGTGTCCACCAACCGGGACTAAAGGTTACCCACATGTCCTTATCCCACCGACAGTTTTGTTAGATGACACAAAAACCACCTTTAGTCTCGGTTGTACCCACCAGCCGGGACTAAAGGTTAGATAGTTTCCCGCGCCACTGCGTTCCCGCCTATTTTCTTCCCGCGCTTTCCACCTTTTCCCGCCTCCGTCTTCCCGCCATTTTTTCACTATATATATGTAGGCTTGGCCTCCATTTACATATCACATCTAGACTCATATCTGCAAACCTCATCACTCTCTCCCATGGCCTCCATCGTATCTCTAACCCCCAAGGAGGCGGAGGCGCTTTGCGCCTCAAACTACCCCTGCCCGCCGGGCTACCGCGTCCCCACCGGCTGGATGCTGAGCGTCGGAGGCGTACCGGTCCCTCCTGTCCCTCTAGGTGTGGCGCGTCAGATGGCCATCACGAACCACTACTACTTCGAGCTCACGCCAGAGCAGCGGAGGAATCCCCAGTGGCATCCCGACTACAGCCCGACTTGGGACGCCTTCTTCATCAATCGGCGTGAGAGTGCGCTTGCCAGGCACGAGGAGAACGGCCCACCTTGTTCGAACTTCAACGAGGCCGGCCGTCGGCTGTGGTGGCGCGGCCGGACTCTCCAGAGCGTCATGGCCTACCGTGGCCCCCGCCTACGCTACCCTCAGTCTCAGCCCACGCATGCTCACCCGCCGAGGTTCGACTACCGCGACTCCGATGCCAGCGATGACAACGTCGACGACTATGATGACTACAGTGGCGACGTTTATAGGGCTAGGCATGACTATGACTGAATCACTCCAATATTATGTGTCATAGCTGCAAGGAAAAATATTGAACTTGGATAATTGCAAATATCATAAAAAATCATTCACAAAATGACGTGTCATAGTTTTCATACATTACATAGATTTACATAGGGTTTAGGGTAATTCTCCTTCGTCGCGTATGTCGATCCCTTGCCTATGATCGCTTCTTAGGCCGTAACCATGGAGCATCTTAATTATTTAACGGGATGCAAGGGTCAGTTTTCACGGTGAAGGGCGGAATTTCTTCAAACTTATCATAATCTGCTGACATGTCTGTCTTGTCCTCGACTCCCGCGATGTTTCTTTTCCCTGAAAGAACTATGTGACGCCTGGGCTCATCGTCTGATGTATTCGTTTCCTTATTTTTCCTTTTTTTCGGTCTGGAGGACATGTCCTTCACATAGAAAACCTGAGCCACATCATTGGCTAGGACGAATGGTTCGTCTCTGTAACCAAGATTCTTGAGATCCACTGTTGTCATTCCGTACAGCTGGTCCACCTTTACCCCTTCTCTATTCATGTTGACCCAACTGCACCGAAACAAAGGGACCTTAAAAGTAGGTCCATAGTCAAGTTCCCATATCTCCTCTATGTAACCATAGTATGTGTCCTTTTTCCCATTGTCACATGTTGCATCAAAGCGGACACCACTATTTTGGTTAGTGCTCTTTTTATCTTGGGAGATCGTGTAAAATGTATTCCCATTTATCTCGTACCCTTGGAAAGTCAATATAGTCGCAGATGGTGTCGCGGCCAACAAGTAGAGCTGATCTCCAATAGTGGTGTCATTTATGAGATGTAATTGCAACCAAGTGCCAAAAGTCTCCATGTGATTTTCTTTAATCTAGTAGTCATCCTTCCCCGGGAACTTGGAGCGTACAACATTCATGTGTTCCTTGATATACGGAGCCACGAAGGTAGAACTTTGTAGAACTGTGTAGTGTGCTTGATTCAAAGAATGCCCGTCCCTAAATATCATTGCTTTCTTTCCTAGCGTGCCTTTTCCACTCAGTCTCCCCTCATACCGTGATTCAGGAACACCAATCGGCTTAAGGTCAGGAAGAAAGTCAACACAGAACCCAATGACCTCCTCTGTTCCATAGCCCTCGGAGATGCTTCCTTCTGGCCTTGCACGATTACGAACATATTTCTTTAAGACTCCCATGAACCTCTCGAAGGGGAACATATTGTGCAGAAATACAGGACCGAGAATGGAAATCTCATCAACTAGGTGAACTAAGAGATGCGTCATAATATTGAAGAAGGACGGGGGGAACACCAACTCAAAACTGACAAGACATTGGACCACATCCTTTTGTAGCCTTTCTAGACTTTCTCGATCAATCACCTTCTGAGATATTGCATTGAGGAATGCACATAGCTTCACAATGGGTACTCGAACATTTTCCGGTAGAAGCCCCCTCAATGCAACCGGAAGCAACTGCGTCATAATCACGTGACAATCATGAGACTTCAGGTTCTGGAATTTTTTCTCTGCCATATTTATTATTCCCTTTATATTTGATGAGAACCCAGCCGGGACCTTGATACTATTCAGGCATTCAAAAAAGATTTCCTTCTCTGCTTTGGTAAGAGCGTAGCTGCTTAAGTATTGACGGCCTTTATCAGTATGCTTGTTGTATGGGTCTTTGATACGTTGCTGGTCCTCCCGTGCTTCTGGTGTATCTTTTGTCTTCCCATACACGCCTAGGAAGCCTAGCAGGTTCACGCAAAGATTCTTCGTCACGTGCATCACATCGATTGAAGAACGGACCTCTAGGTCTTTCCAATACTCAAGCTCCCAAAATATAGATTTCTTCTTCCACATGGCCGTGTGTCCGGTAATGGGGTCTTTCGGAACAGATTGACCGCCAGAACCCTTTCCAAATATTACTTCTAGGTCCTTCACCATACCAAATACATCAGCACCTTTAGGGAGCTTAGGCTTCTTCCGGTGATCTGCCTCACCGTTGAAATGCTTGCCTTTTTTTCTTACTTGATGATTGGTCGGAAGAAATTTACGACACTCCAGGTACACAACCTTCTTACATTTATCCAAATATGTACCTTTAGTCTTATCTAAACAGTGCGTGCATGCATTGTATCCCTTGTTTGACTGTCCTGAAATGTTACTAAGAGCAAGCCAATCATTGATGGTTACGAACAGCAACGCTCGTAGGTCAAATGGCTCATGTTTGTGCTCATCCCACACCTTTACACCTGGTTCTGCCCACAGCTGCAATAGTTCATCGACTAATGGCCTTAGATACACATCAATGTCGTTGCCGGGTTGCTTTGGTCCTTGGATGAGCACTGGCATCATAATGAACTTCCGCTTCATGCACAACCAAGGAGGAAGGTTGTAGATACATAGAGTCACGGGCCAGGTGCTGTGACTGCAGCTCTGCTCCCCAAAAGGATTTATGCCGTCTGTACTTAGACCAAACCATAAGTTCCTCGCATCACCTGCAAAGTTTGAGTACTTTCTCTCAATGTTTCTCCACTGCGACCCATCGGCGGGGTGTCTCAGTTTCCCGTCTTTCTTACGCTCTTCTTTGTGCCATCGCAACAACCTAGCATGCTCTTTGTTTCTGAACAGACGTTTCAACCGTGGTATTATAGGAGCATACCACATAACCTTAGCAGGAACCTTCTTCCTGGGGGGCTCGTCATCACCCTCAACATCACCAGGGTCATCTTGCCTGATCTTGTACCGACATGCAGTGCATACCGGACATTTATCCATATTCTCATACTTCTCACCACGGTATAAGATACAGTCATTAATGCATGCATGTATCTTCTCCACATCTAATCCTAGAGGGCAGATAGTCTTCTTTGCTTCGTACGTTGTCTCGGGCAGCTCATTATCCTTTGGAAGCTTTGGCTTCATTATTTTCAGTAACTTCTCAAATCCCTTGTCAGATAAACCAGCCTCTGCCTTCCATTTCAGCAGTTCAAGTGTGGTACCGAGCTTTGTGCTGCCATCTTCGCAATTTGGGTATAATAACTTTTTGTGATCGTTTTGCATGGCCTCCAACTTCAGCTTCTCCCTTTCTGTATCGCATTGTTGCTTTGCATCAGAAATAACCCAACCAAGACCATCACCGGGCTCATCCGATGCCCGTTGTTCTTCTTCATTGCCGCCTCCCTCTTCTTCATTGTCTTCCATTGCAGTATCACCGTATTCTTCAGGATAGCTTTCATCATCCTCTTCTTCATTTTCTTCCAGCCTAACCCCTCTTTCTCCGTGCATGGCCCAACAATAATATCCGGGCATGAAACCTCTCCGAAGCAGATGGCTTTGAAGGATTCTCGGGGCAGAGTGCTCCGTCAAATTTCGACAGTCGATGCAGGGACAAGGCATAAAATTATCCACTTTGTTTGCCTTAGCCACATCGATAAATTTATGCAGGCCTGCAATAAAATCAGAATCGCGTCGGTCGCCGTACATCCATCGCATCCGCGCATCGATCTGCGTTATAATAATTAACTATTACAATAACATCGTGAATAGTGAAATGACCACCCACATGGACACATATGCAAGATTTTTATATCAGTTACAGATGAAGAAGATAAGGTTGCTAACCTCGGCGGAGGATACCGTGTTGTGCGAACTTAAATGTGGCATGGACATTTCGTCGAACACCTTGTGTGCAATCAAAGGAAAAAAAAGCTAGCACCCACACCACACACACAATCCAGCAAATTTTTGTGGCAAAGGGCAAAGGGCTGGGTATCAATTTATAGCCAGGGGAGGGTCTTTGATCCCGGTTCATGGCATGAATCGGGACCGATGATCCGCAGAGAGGCACGTGTCATGCTGGGGAGGCATTGGTCCCGGTTCATGCCACAAACCGGGACCGATACCCCGAAATGAACCGGGACTAATCTCCAGGCGGCATGAACCGGGACCAATACGTGTCATTGGTCCCCAGTGGCCAGCCGAACCGGGACAGATGACATTTGGATGCTGGACCGAAGACCCTTTTTCTACTAGTGGTAGAAACACTCTTTTACTTTATTTTGTTTTGTTTTTTCACAAAAAAGTCAGCAGCGTGATTTTTATTAAGTGCCAGAGAAAGTGGAAGCTCGTTTTAAAAAAAAATTAAAATGGTATTTCAAAGTTTTTAAAAAATCAGAGAAAACCTAGATGTAGATAATTATACAATCTACCAGTATGCAAATATATATATATATATATATAATTTGTTGTATTTTAGGCCCACCGAAAATGACAAACGCGTGGATCTGGATGCAGTGAACTGTGCACAACTTTAAAAATTCAAAATTTATCAGATTTGCCATTTTTTGTAGCCTAAAATTCAATAAATTTTGAAGTGAGATTTTACACTTGGTAGAGTTCAACATTATCTACAACTAGGATTTTTTGTTCTATACTTTTTGAAACTTACAAATCTTGATCTCGATTTTTCAAAAAAAAAAAGGCCTCGCTCCATGGAGCTCGAACTCCATTTGAGGTTTTTGACGAGATATTTAGGTTATTAGGTCCTTGATCTGACTTGATCATCTTTTTTCTTGGCTCGAATTCCCTCTACCCATCTCTCAAGTGGTCGTCGTAGAGCAGTCCCGCGCCTGCCAAAAGTCCGATGACGCACTGCCCACCTACCTAGGCTTCAAAGACGTGTAGCCCTGCCTCGTGGCCTCACCGGCACCGCCTCGAGATCCTCCAGTGAGTGGCCACTGTCTCAAGTCTGGCTGTACACCGCTACCTTTGGTGCACATCTCCTCCTCTCTAGCTCCAAGGTCAAGGGTCTCCACCAATTCGACATCCAAGAGATCAACCGCTAGAGGCCGTCCGGTCTTGCCTATGCTGCTCATGCCGCACACTGTGAGCACCTAGAGCGGCGCCCATGTGCCCCCATGGCTATCGTGGCCTTCGTCTCACGAGGAGGAGAGTTGTGAAGCTCTCGTGGCCGCACGGATTCGATCTGGTCCATAGCGAGATCCTCTTTTGCCGCACATGGTGGAGCTCGCGTGGCCGCACATATGTGAAGAGGTGTTGGCCAGAGATGCCCTACGGCTCTTCCTCCGGTGTGTGCAGCATCTCTGGCTAGGTCTCCTCTTTCGTTGTTGCACAACACTTGTGAAATGCTTGAGATAAAGGGGGCGAAAAACAATAAAGAAACAAGATTTTAGGGTGATATTAAAAAAATAGTATTTCATATCAGCAAACTAACGGTGGCCTTCACGGAATGACCAAAGAGCTCGCGCGGGGCAACTTCGTGACCCAGAATTCACGATTTGCAAGTTCATGACCAAATTGGCATTTTCTCTTCTATTAATTAGTTGCTAGCTTGGTGAAGAATTTAAAACAAGTGTGTGTCAAAGATATACACATGAGATCATACTGGATTGAAGGGAATGTTTCTTGGGGACCAAGGTTATGTAAGATCCACTAATACTTTGTAGTGGAGTGTTTCAAAATGAAAATTATGAGAAATTTTAATGAAATCATCTTTATGATTTTTTTGAAATTTGAACAAAAATTAAAATCTAAACAAAATTTGAAATTCATGAACAATTTTTAGAACATCCGAAACATAATTTGAAAATCATGAGAAAATTTCCAAACTTCATGAATATTTTTATAAATCTTGAATATTTTTCAAAAAAGTCAAGAACCATTTTTCAAAATTCATAAATATTTTTAGAAGGCATGAACATTTTTCAAATATAATAAATAATATCTTTTAAAAAAACATGAACATTTCTTGAATTGATGAACAAATTATGAAATTGCGAACCTTTTTTTGAAAACTAAAAAATTAAACCAAAAGAGCAAATCAAAAAAGAAAACAGGAAAGGAAAAAATAAAACAGGAACAAAAATTAAATAAATAAAAGTAATAGGACTAAGGAAAGAGTCTAAATGGGCCGGCCGAATGCGGCGCAGGGTGTGAGGGGCGAGCCTCTCGCGCTGTAACGGGTGGCGTATAGGATATCGGCTGGCTTACACGCGCCAGAGCGTTCGTTGGTAAACCCTATACGCCGAGCAGGTCGGGGTGTACGAGGCTTTGCACACCCCCAAGCGTGTGTGGGCCGGCCCATATAGCTTTTTTTCTTTCTTTTTTTCTGTTTTATGTTATCTATTATTTCTTATTTTTTCACATGTTTATGATTCGTTAAATGTTAAATTCAAAATTGTTTGGCATAAAAAAATGTTCAGATTTAAAAAATGTCCAATATTTTTTAAAAATAAAAAATGTTTGAAATTTAAAAGAAATATAAAATGTTCAAAACTAAAAAATTAAAAATGATCAGATTTGAAAAATGCTCAGATTTTGAAAAAATATTCGAATTCGAAAAATGTTCTAATTAAAAATGTTCATAATTCGAAAAATGTCCAAATTCAAAAAATATTCAGCTTCAAAAAATGTTCAGATTCGAAATATGTTCATATTTTAAAAAAATTAAAATCATTCAAGTTTTGAAAAATTTAGAGTTTTGATTTTTTTCGTGAACTAACGCAAAAAAGTATAGAAATGAAAAAAAAGGAAAAAAAAGGCAGCTGGGCCAGCCCATACACCACTCTAGGGTTGTGTGGCACCTGTTCCGCGCCGGCCAGGGTGGCATATAGGAGCCCCCGGGGGCTCCTACCTCCCGCGCGTTTGTAGGAGCGATGGTAGTTGCGCCCGAATGGAGCGGTCCTGTTGGGCCGGCCTAGCGGCTTCCTTCACAGTTTTATATTTTTCTATTTTTTTTAAAAAAAAAATCATATTTAGGAAGAAAGAGTTTAGATCTGAAAAAAATTAGATTGGAAAATTGTTTAAATTTGAAAATTGTTCAAATTCGAAAATTGTTTAAATTCAAAATTATGTCAAATTTAAAAGTGTTCAAATTTGAAATTGTTCAAATTTAAAAATTGTTCAAAATTTTAAAAAAAAATTGAAAATACATATTCGAAAAAATCAGATAAAAAACAGAAAACCGCATACAAAACTAGTAACCAAAACTACCGAAACAAAAAAAACCGTACAAAAAACCATGTATAATTATAGTAATGGGCCGCGGCCCATGTTGCCCCGGCGACGCATTTCAACACGCCTGCGGGCAATAAATAGGAATCGTCGAAGCCCCCATGTTCGTTTTGCTTAAGGGCATGTGTTGGTGGTCTCAGCCATTTGTGTTTGGTGTGGTTCTTTCGGTTCATTAGCATTCTTTTGCTTTGCTAAAAGAAATAGCCTTCTTTCGCTTCGTTCCGAAGGAATTTACATATGATTTTATTCCTTCTTTCTTTCCTTCCTGAGTTCCTTTAGTTGATAAATTGGTTCATGTTTTCCTCGTATCGTTCAAATTTCCTTTGCGGATATTTTTTTCTTTGGTTGATAAGTGTGCGTACAGTTGTTAGATATAATTTTGTTCCACTTGGTCAAAACCTTGTCTTGTCTGTGGCTCAGATATATATTCCATAGTTTTAACCTTTTTTTTTACCAAGTTTGTAATATGATCTGAGGACTGGATCGATGACTCCACATAAATACAGTTGATGCATCAGTTGCACAGGATTTTTTTTTTTTTAGAAAAGTTGCACAGGATGTATTCGTGTGCTGTGCAGCCTAGACAGGCCAGCAGTTGACCATGCATATGTATATAAGCACATGTGCATGACTGACCATATATTAGACTAGACGGGCCGGCCGGCTTCGCCTGGCCCGGCTGCCCCTCGTTTGGCACAAAGTGGATATCACCGTTGTTTGACATGTCTTGCTGTCGTGGGTAACGTGGTTACCTTTTTTAGAATCTTATTTCAATGCCGCATGGATGAGCGTCACTAATTTGAAACTTAGTACCTTCATCATCATGAATTTTTTTAGTGTTTCTAAGAAAGAAATTTCAAGAAATAATTAATTTGCTTATCCCAGCATAATTTTGCAGTGCGTAAATTTACCACACAAGAAATGCAAAGACAACTATAAATTCCCCTACAAAGATGATAACACTACCAAGCAACAATACTCCACCTTATTGGAATATAACTGATAACTTCCCATGTCTTTTGTGAGATAATCCTGCATAGATCCCACCTCTGATTTATGCACTCCACCTTATTGGTGTTACCATTGTTGTATAGAGGGCAATTTCAACAGCGCAAGCACCAAGAGAAAAAGTATGTGCATACCAAAAGTCAATGTCAACCATAACTACATTTTCTAGTTAATTTCTTTAGACAATAAGGATTCTGCTTATCTCAATTAAAAAACATAAATAGTTTGAATATTCAATGTTTTATATGGAGTCACGCAATCATACAACGGAAAAAATTAGCCACTTAGCAGAATAGTAAAAGAACTATAGCAGATTAGTCTAAAGTGCATATTGACACCTAAAACTTGTCTTGCAACCATGTGACTTACCACAAGCTTTCTACAAAACAATTTGTACATTATCCTGCCTCTCCAAGAACAGATTTAAAACAATTTGTCTTAAATATTTTTAAGGCATCCATATGTCCCTGATGGTGAATATGGTTTTTAAAATGGTAAGACGTTCCAAGGCGAAACATAGGGGCTCTGGCGCGCCTAGGCGGACGCTTTCTGTTTTTCCGAAGCGGAAAAAGGACGCTTTGACGCTTAGGCATCGCCTTAAAAACCATGCCTAGGAGTAGATTTTGGGCCAAGATTAAACGGATCAACGACGCATGTGACGTGCACAAGTGAGAGTAAAAAAGGGACCAATCCACCAGCTGAATGTATTGCTAAGATTGATTTCAGCTCAGCTGGAATTGGACGGTCCTAAACATACGCGTCCGGGAGTGGCCTCAGCGTGCGAGTACGCCGACCAAGCTTACAGCTTGTAGTACATATATATAGGAATGAATCATAGCGTCTACGATATCCTCGAAAGAAGCATTCAGAGAATGCATGTGGTGCTCACAGGTGTAGAAAATGAATCATGTACATAGGCGGAAACTCTAATGGAAGCACATGGACAGCTATATCATAGGCCCATAGGGTTCCATTACAGGATTTGCGGCAGACATATCCTTAATACAAATGATGAAGTAAAGTTAGCTACATTACTAATCAGTGGGCACCACTACAGTTTTAGTTTTAGCTAGTATGATAGCACACTTAGGACCCATCTTTATCCAAAAAACTTAGGACACATGGCGCCCTTACATTGCCGTCAGAAATGATGTCCAATCATCCTCTGCGTGGCCAGAAAATAGTTCTCATGATTATGAGTGACAAATGCATTGGCTCACCATTTAGTTCACAACCTATGCACCCAAGGTTCACCGTCAACCTCACATGGCAAAACATTATTCAGTGTACTCAGCTAACAGAATCATACTGTACGCCGCGGCTTGCTCCATACAATGCATCGACACCACCAAAACTCCCATCGCCTCGATATGTGTGCTGCGCCTCCCTTTTGCTAGAACCATGGTAGATTAGGAGCGAAATAAGCAACTGTCTGGTGTTCCCTGGAGATGACATGAGCCTGAGGAAGACGAAGCAGCAAGGTTGCCCCGGGATTTGATCATACCTCACGGTCTCACCTTGAGGCAGCATGAAGTGGCCATCGAGCAAGGGTTTGATGGATTAATTCCATGCCGAAGCTCTTTTTTGTTGGATCTACAAATTAACAATGACAGTCCTGTCTAAGATTGAAACAGAAAGATTCCAGCATTAATAGACAGCAACGTCAGGCCGAAAAATGTACCACCAAAGCAATACACTTTTATGCAGACATGCTCGTCAATAACTTGTTAAGAGATCCTGGGTGTTCAGTTCCACACCCTTGAATTTCAAAGTTCCTAATGCAATCCAACATTACGAACAGTCGCAGAAAATTTGGATGCAACTGTTATAACATCCAGCATGGTAAACTGCGATTTCCTGCAGCATAGTTGATTCTTATAAAGGAATTCAAACAATGTTGGTAACCCTGGCATGATGATCACCAGACATTATGTCACACCTTTGTCAAATAGTCTAGTATACTCACAACCCTGATTGATGAACATTTAATATTACATCTGTAGTATTTGGAGTCTAATTTTCTAATAAATGGTAAGTAAATGCTGGTTCTATACAACCAGAAGACAGACTAAAACAAGTGATTTCAAATTGCTGAGATGAGGCACGCATAGGTTTATTTTTCATTAGAATTTCCAAAGTTGCTTTTCAAAATTTGAAATAACGCCAGAACTATCAGTCTATCACCACTAGCTAAATGCCCGTGCGTTGCTACGGCCTACATAAGTTTTTTTTTTAAATATTATGTGCCTATTTTGACATGAAGTTTCATGTATATATTTATATTTGCAGCAAGAAAATACTTATGTAGGATTTTTTAAATATTATGTGCCTATTTTGACATGAAGTTTCATGCATATATTTATATTTGCAGCAAGAAAATACTTATGTAGACCGTAGCAACGCACGGACATTTAGCTAGTCGAGTATAACGCCCCAAATTGCGCTATGTCAAATTTCCATTATGATTAGTTAACCGTATATTTAAAATGGCAAGCAAAAAGGCAACCGCCAAAGAAAAATTAAACCAAGGAATTAATACGAGATTTTAAGAAGATCAAGAGAATAAACTGATCTGGGCCTACTCTGGCGCGTAGGCTACTTGCAGGATATCGTAGCCACATTCACGACACTGAATCACATCTCCGATCTTCAGATTGTTCTCCGATCTGAAGTCTACAATCTGAACCAGCTCACAACCTCACACTCGATAAAATATGAAGGAGAACTCCAATTGTTTGTACTGCATAAACATTGGAAAATTCAGTGGAGAGCAAAGTTACCAATTTCTCCTATTTGGTAGGAGCAAGAACCAGTCAGATCAAGGCCACACACGTACGCATGTTGTACTTTTGTTTGTGCTCAACAAATCGAACCAAAATAAGATTGAACAAAGAAGCAAGCCATGCATACAAATAACCGCTAGCTGAAAATCGAGAAACACAGAGAGAAATCATCTCCGTATTGGTAACTGACAGTCTCCACCTGCTGCGGATCCATCGGGGGAGGGGAGAAGCTTGTGCAGAACCAGACATCCGGGGTGGGTGAGGCCATCCTTGCGTCGTCATGGCAGTCGTGGCGCCGCGGGTGTTGCTCAAGATTTGGCAGGACCCGACGGACGTCGACGGCGATCTGTTTTTGTGTAATCTTATGGACGTATTGATTACCAAAAATTATGGCAGAGTGATTGATTACCTTGATTAGCGAAAATTATGGCCCAATTAATGTTACGATTCGTTGTTTGCTGTTGATCTTTTTTTGGTAGGGGTAATTTTGGAAACCAAAAGATGTATATCAAAAGTGCCTTCACTAACTCTAATCTTATAGGTAAGAAGATAATAATAATTGTAGTGCAGATGAGTTGTCAAATTGAAACTGAAAAACCTTGAGCACAACTAACATATATGGGGCATCATAATGACACCGGACCAGAGCTCTCAATCTCCCCACGGGCTATTGTCGGACGAGTTGTGCCTCCAGAGCCATCTCACACACCACAACTATAAAAGCATGAAGAGTTGTTCCATTCAAATCATGAAGACCACCAAAGGCAGGACTCGTGTATCAATTCTGAAACAGAAAAGAATAGAGAGATGTCGTCAGTACACAGCTCCTACAGATTAATATAGTACACCTCCTAGCATATTACCAGCAAGAGATTAATATGATGCGGTAAAATAACTGCTATGAGGAAGAACGTCAAATCCTCTAAATCCCATCTCCAATCAAACTAAAATATTTATAATAAATGCTGGAGATGGCCAAGAGCTTTTCCTACACCGGCACCTCAGATCCAATTAGGAAAACAAATTCCGTTCACCTCTTGGGAGGGGATTCGATTGCTGTGTGACGAACCGCAGGGCAAACATAGCCAGCAATTCTCTCCAAGCTACGTCCGCGTCGTCCTCATCCTGCTCGCCATGGGCGGCAGGCCCATCACCTACTTCCCCTCCGGAGGCGGAGCGCTGATTTCAGAGGGTGGGAGCAGCTGAAAGGACAAAGCGAGCAAGGGCGCAGGGACGCACTGGGCGAGGAGCCTCGCCGTCGCCGGTTCGAGATGGGAAGAGGGCAGAGAAGATTGGTCAGGGCGGCACGGCGGCGAGGATTTGATGTGGGTTGCGTCATGGGAGGATGGATTAGTTGTGGAGGCCGGTGTTACAGCGGTTTGTATTTTTTTCACTATTATTTTTCTTACTTTGTCACCGCCTTGTGGACCAGACTTAAGGGTGGACCTTGTTTAATCACAGTAGGGACGGTAGTCACGGTAACAAAACCTCTAGAGTGGAAGACCAATTGGACGATTCAGATACCTTTTCATCTAGTAATAAGCGGCTGACAAAAGTTCAAACGGAAGTTACTTTACCAGGCGGGTAGCTCACCAAGCTTACAGCTTAGTATAATACCATGTAAGACAAGACATGTGATGTATACTCCCTATGCTAGGCGGGGATTATTCCCTTCTGCATTACTGTTCCATGAGAACGATGTATGAATCATGTTCAGCCTGAACGCATGTTGTTTGGTCAATGGTCAGCCGTCAGCGCAGTATGGTACATATCATCGGGGAGCTAAAACCTTTTTTTATAAAGGGAATATATTAATATTAAAAAGATACTGATTACACCCAGCCTCTGCAACAATATAATGTCAAAAACTAGTCAAGACATCAAGGTTGCACATAGCCAAAAAAAATAAAAGAAAAAGAAAAAACCCGCCGAAGTGATCAGCAACCCGAAGCAACATGAAACCATTGTTGCCAAGCACTGATCACCAGGCACACATTTGTCAAGCACACATTTGTTGAGCACACGGTTTTGACATGGACATCGCCACGCAAGCGAAACCGTATTCACACAGCATGTTGTGTAGCATCGGCTTTGCCTCATCCTTTGCAAACATACCCGAAAACAGCCGCTTGCACACGTGGTCCTTACACGGACATTGCCAGTTGAATGAACAACCATGTATACACGGTGACCTTTAGGGATATCTTCATCCTTCCTTGCCACCGCCACCACTTAGAGGTCTCAAACTCGACTTGAGCATGTAGAACCTCTGGCCTTTGAACCACGTTGATGTACCCACCTTCGGCACCACCATGGTAATCACGGCGTTAATTGCCGTAATCGACATGCCCTTAGATACCGACGAAAGTGGATCTTCCTGTCCCAATGGCTAACAACCAACAGCGGCAACAGTGCCGGTTCTGTTATACAGAATTGCAAGTTTCTGCTGCTCAACTATCCGTCAGAAAACCATAGATATGTTCCTTGCTTGGTATTAAGGAGGCCACCACTAGTGATCCAACATGAATATTGAGCTATGAACAACAGTACCACAATTTGCTAGTGGGAGGGCATCACACGCAGGACACATCCAGGAGGAGTTGTGGCGATGTACCTCACGAGCTTGAGACTGTCAGGAGCTCCAAACTGAACCTCAACCTTTCCTCAAACTGTCAGAGCGGAGCAGGACAGCAGCTGAACGCCATCAGGCCAGACAAGATGTCCCTGGGCCGAGACGGGCGCTTGACTCGATCCCGGCACAAAATCATGGAGCTGCACGTGGTGGCAACAGGACAGCCAGGGCATGAAGGTCGACCGCCTCAACGGAGTCGCCGCACGGCGCGGACCACGCTAGTCGCCCCAACACACGACGGTGAAGCAGATTCAGATTGGATGAGTTGAAGGAGACAAACGCTAGGGCTAAAAAAGGAAGCGGAGAACGCCCGCCGCCGCCGTCCGC
Organism: Dactylis glomerata; assembly: GCA_007115705.1. Lineage (NCBI taxonomy): Eukaryota > Viridiplantae > Streptophyta > Magnoliopsida > Poales > Poaceae > Dactylis > Dactylis glomerata. Next base: position 1,977,355 of record QXEO01000389.1, on the reverse strand, counting down.
CGTCGAACGGCCTCCTCCGGCTGCGGCGAGGTGGCTGGGGCTGCGTGGGAGGTGCTCTTTGAGTGGCGGCGGCGGCGCCTCCGGAGTCACCTCTAGCGACCCGGGAGGTTAGGGCATCTCCAGCAGGCCGACCCAAACGACCACCCGGGAAGCTAAAACCTATAGGTAAATTCCAAATGCATATGTTCTAATTTTAAATTTTGAGGATCTTGATCTGCATATTTCGTTTCCAGAAGTGGGCCGGAGCATGACTCTATTATCTGTGATCATAAGACTTCCTTTTCGTGGATTTGCATACCGTAGTGATGGCTCTTATCATCTTATGTGATGGCAATCATAAACTCGTCTAACCCACAAAAACCACACACTGCCATAATACTCTTATTTTAAATACTAAATAAAAATGTACTATGGCAAGGAATTAAAATGGATCCACATCATGGGATCGGAGGCCTTATCCACCACTTCTAGAGGCCTTATTGTCGTGGTTTTATCGAGGAAGATGCTACAGGGGTAGCTTGCGTGAGGTAGTTGCTGATAACGGCATTTGAGCATCTGGATGAGATTGATATACGACACGATGAACCCAGGTTCGACCCATCATGGTGAAGGTACAGACCTACTTCCTGCTTGATTATATTGATATTAATATGTGTTTACATGGTTACCGCCAGCGTAGAGCATACAGATGGATCTACGACGGCTATGGAGGTTACACAGATGAATGGAGAGTCTGCCCTATGCTATCTAGGTCAAGCTTTATATAGGCCTTGACCTAAGGTTTTACATTGTTAGTAAGAAATATTCATCGTAAACCCTAGTCGACTACCATGGTTTGATCCTTGGCTTGCTCCTCATGAAGGTCTTGAACAGATCAAATGGGCCTTCATGTAATCTTGGCCTTGACTCGATGAGTCCTTAGAGGTGGCGAGTGGCTTAGGCCACCCTAGTGGTGTACAGCAACTTGCTTCCTTGGGCCTACCCGATTCGGTATTCCCCCCTCACCCATTGCGTATTACCCTCAAATGCTCTATGAGCCTCGCTGGGGAGAATCACCTGTGGTTTCCTCATTACATACATTCATATGAAATAGATGAGGATTCTACTTTAGCCTTCGTAGGTCATTTTTACAGTGTTGTGAGTGGGGCATTCAGCCACTCTTTTAGGTTGAAGAGGAGACAGTTGTCCCCTAGATGACAAACCAGGGAGTGTCGAGGATGCATGATTTTGGAATGAAAGCAACCCGAGTTGAAGTTTATTGGCATATGAGGCAAAATGTCGTATAATTTTTCTATGTTAGGATCCTATTCACTGGTGGAAAAAGGCCCTATGGTCCCGGTTCGTGCGGGCCATTGGTCTCGGTTGCCGAACTGGGATCAATTACTCGGGACCAATGCCGGTCCCGGTTCTAGCACGAACCGGGACCGATAGGTCTCCACGTGGACGCGCTGCAGCGCGAGGGGGCCTGGGTCATTGGTCCCGGTTCGTAGCACGAACCGGGATCGTTGATATCTGCAGGGTTTTGTTTTTTTTCCATTTAGGGTTAGGGTTTTATTTGGTGTGTTTTGTATTCAATTTAATGGTACTACATATATACAGCAATAATGAAGGAACCACACTATATATATATATTACACATCATGGTCACGAATATATTATTCACCGTCTCATCCGTCGTGCTTGGTCGCTATTACAAACGGTAACTCACACAAATTTGATTTTACATCTTCTTTTTTACACTTCACCCTTCTAAATGAACCGGGTAATAGTATTCTCCTTTTGGATCTATGACATGTTCTAATAAGAATCCGGCAATTTCCTCTTGAATTGCTTGCACGTGTTCTTGTGGTAGAAGACCGTCCCGCGTCCGTTCGATCTAATTTAAAGAAGGGGATCAATATATATGAATGAAACTAAACACAGTTGATGGTAATAAAATAAAGTTGTGATTATTGTTTATCGTACTTCAAGTTTTTTGAAGTTTCGGTCTGCGCCCTTCTCTTTGGTCGTCTGGCGAATGAACTCGCAGACATAGTATCCACATAAGTTATTCCCAGCTTCCTGCCTCAAGCACTTTACGAGAACGGAGTTCAATCAAAATAAGAATCAAGCACTTTACGAAACTAGAATCAAAGAGATGCGCGGATCTAGCAAGTAGTACTTACATTCAATGGTTGAAATGTAAGCTCTGGCTTCCAAACACCCCTAGTGTTGGCGGCGAACCGTTTCCAAGCCTTCTGGAGGCATTCCTGCATGTTCGCCCAGTTTTCTAAAGGTGTGCGTTTTGAGTCCATGACTTTGACTACTCCTTCATCAACATTAATGATTAACAGAATAAAGTGGAAGCTGCACAGACATAATGAGTCAATTATACGCTTAACATCGAGTAAGCGAAAACAGAATGTGTACAAGACAGTAACACTCACTCGAAGTTGTAAGGAAATAGTATTTCCCTTCTGTTGCTGAAATACTTCAACAATTGTACCAAGTTATCCTCTGTCTCTCTGGGTTTTTTTTTAGAGTATCTTCATGAACGAAATTGCAGTCAACGAACCCAAGGTCATAGATTCCTCCTTTGTTGCATTCGAGAATCTTCATTCTGCATATATAATTAGTATAATGATGAGTAAGATTATACAAGCAACGAATGAGCTGAGCTAGAAAGACTTAATAATACTTACAGACAATAGGCACTGACGATAGTTTTGTCGAGGGCGTCTTGTTGGTAAAACTGAAATAATTCTAGAAATTCAATCACTAAGAAGCCATCTCCATGACCGTAATGGTGGTGTTTATATCCAGCATAGATCCAGTTTGTGGATTCAGCACAGGCTTGCATGTACCAGTTATGCAATCTTTTTGTTGGTAGATCTTTGACTAACTCGGGTTTGACGAGAGAAGCCTCGTACCGGTATATGTATGCTATTTGCTGGTACCCCTCGAACTCATCCAGACGGCTGATGTACTCAGCAATAGACAGTCCATATAACTTGGCCTTTTCTCCATAGAGTTGAATAAACTCTGGATCAATGTTCGGATCATGCCGCTCCTGGGCTCTCCACTCATTGGTATCGTACACTTTGAGTGCTTCGATCGATTGATTTTTCTGTTGTCCGAGCTGGGCAACTTATTTCCCGACTCTCCGCTCTTTTTCCTCAGCCGACTTGGTAATAGAGCGATTATAGTCTGGTGTGAGCGCTATGGGTTGGTGAAGCTGAATCTTAAGCGCGGCTGCTTTGGCTTTATCTTCTGCGGTGACCGGGAAGATCAATGGCTCCGTCGGCTTTGGCTTTTTCTTGTTAGCCATGTCAGTCTTCCACTTTTCACAATGGGCATCTGCGGCCGCAGGAATTTCCCCATATGTCTTCTCGCAAGGAAGCTTCTTCATATTCTGATGAGGTACTCTTGGGAGGGGCGATAGCTTACGTTCCGGTGATCGAAACGTGCTCTTGCTGCTGCTGCTGGTGCTGCCCCTCTTAGTATACTTCCGCTTTAGTCTCTGAGGCTCAGGGGATGGAGACGGCTGACGCGGCGGCGGAGATGGCTGAGGCGGCGGTGGAGACGGCTGCGCTGAGTGGTGAGGCGGTGAAGGCGACGGTTGCGCTGGAGAATGGTGAGGTGGCGGCGAAGGTGGATTGCTGCTCTGAGGAGTGGGTGGCCTTGGCGGCACATAATTTGGAAGCACGATGTGCTCCTTTGGCCATACAACAGTCCCCCCTTTGGCTTCTCCTAGTTCAGTCAGGTCCATATCTTCCCCTGCAGGGTGGTCCAGCTTCAGCTCCTCAAAATCTTGCTTCACATCATCTACCGTGACGACAGCGTACCCTTTTGGAACCGGTCTGCAATGCCAAGTTGCGTTAGGCGCAATTGGTATGGCCATGCCGACCGCCGCCGTCACCCTTAAGTTCATAACTTGCATCTTTAGCTCACAAGCTGTGCTCTCCGTGATATCATCCACTGGGTAGCATTTAGGAGGAGCCGTCGTTAGTGCATCATCATCACCATCCTGGAGCTGGGTGGAAGCGACGCTGCTTTTCTTATTCGATAGGGCACCGGTACCATCGAATGCAGCTTCTACCATGTGCAGCTGAGATTGCCCACTAATACCTTGCTGGCTAAGTCTGTCGAGTTGATCCTGCTGCCGCTTTAATGCTTCTTCTACATTACGCAGCCGGTCTGCAGCTGCCGCTTTCTCAGCTGCCTCCCTTTCCTTTCTCCTCTGATGACTTTTATCGGGATATCTCTTCATTTCCGCGGGGAAGGCAACATTCCACGGCTTGGAGCCTGGTGTGCCTCGTGCTCGTCCGGTGTGTTCATCATTTTTAAGGGCGCGTGTAAGCTCGTCGTTCTCTCTATCGGGAACGAACCGTCCCGCTTCAACATCTTGTACTGCACTTCTAATATCTTCGATGGGCAGTAAGGGATGATCTTTGTGTTTCTGGGTATATATTGCCCTCCCTTCTTTGTCCAACGTGCCCTTATGGCCGTAAAACCAGTTTCTCGCCCATGGTGTCCATGTTGTGAGCTCTGGTCTGATCCTGGCAGCAATATACTTGACCTCAAGTGCATCCCACTTAGGCATGCAACCGGCATGGCCAGCAGACCCCATATTATGGTGGTACACTTTCTTAGCAACGTTCTCCTTATTTATTCTCGACCTTTCCAAAGCTTTCTCCGATGTCTTGTACTTCACAAAATCATCCCACTGGTGTCTTAACTTAGCATAGCCGGCTTGATTGAAATCCGGAGTCTTGTCTAACTTGACAAACTTAAGGTACAGTTTCTTCTTCCAGTTCTTGAATGCCTCGGCCATCTTGATCAGAGCAAACTTCTTGACTCTTTGCATGAGCTCCTTATTTGCTCTCTCCTCCTCATCTGGATTCACATCTGGCCTCGGCAGGAGGAAATTAATCATGAGCTTGTCAAAAAGCTTATCTTTGGCAACATCGCCGACATACGGGACTCCACCGCTGCTTGGCCAATTCCATTGACGATGATCGGGATGTAGTCCCTCACAAGAACTCCGCATTGCTTGACAAATTTTTTTGCGACGTCGTCAGGAGCTGTCGGTTCGCCGTCTACACCGACCACTTCGATCCTATATCTCACAGTGTTATCCAACTTTTTTGTTGGGCCTCGTTTCGTTCTGACGGAAGAAGTGCTCGATCCGGAGGGCTAAAAGAAGAAAGAGTGTTAATATATGCATGTATATATTAGACAGTCGGGCATTACAAAAATACATATATACACCTCGCCGGAGTTTCCGAGATTTAAGGTTCGACCGGAGCCGTCGCCTTCTCCCTCGTCGGCTTCTCCCTTATCGGCTTCTCCCTCACCGGCTTCTCCCCCGTCCCAGGCTTCTACCTCACCGGAGCCGTCTCCTCGGTTGAGAGATTCATCTCCCTCATCGGAATCGTTCAGAAACGTCCTGGTGACATCGATATCTTCATTTTCTCGGATCATTCCTTGGGGGAAGTATTCATCATCTTGAGTTGTACCATGTGCTGGATCCATAGTATCTGCAAATTAAGAATTGCAAGTTATTATAATGCAAATAATCAAATGCAAATAAGCATATGCAAATAATCCATAATTATTGCGGGATATGTGTCGATATGGGGTGGAGGAAGAAGGGGGATATGTGTCGATATGTCGATATGTGTCGATATGGGGTGGAGGAAGAGGGAGGATATGTGTCGATATGTGTCGATATGGGGTGGAGGAAGAGGAGAGATATGTGTCGATATGTGGCGTCGTCCTCGACTCGAGGCAGGGCGAGGAGCTCGGTGAATCTTATACTAGCTCGGTGAATCCTATAATATATATATATATGTCGATACTAGTTTTTTTAACCCGTGCGTTGCTACGGTTTATAAATTTATAACAAATAAATTTATACAAAGTTCATTTTTGTGTTTTTCATAACTATAAGACAATGACAATATTTGCATCTTATAATTAAGAGATGCATACATATTTTATATAATAACTATTAACATGAAATATTATTGCAGAAAATAACTATTTGCATCTTATATGTGTGTTTTTCATAACTATTTTATATAATAACTATTTGAAAATCCATACATAATCTTTGGAATAAAATGAAATATTATTGCAGAAAATAAAATTATTGCAGAAAATCCATACATATAATACATGAAATATTATTGTGCAGGATAAAATTATTGCAGAAAATACATAAATATAATACATGAAATATTATTTTGCAGAAAAAAAATTGGTTAATAACAAATAAGATTTACTGCAAATAACAATTAAGATTTACTACAGTTAATAACAAATAAGATTTACTGCAGAAAATACATACAATAACAAATGACAATACATGCAAAAAAATTTGGGCAAGGGCCCGGCCGGCGGCCGGGATAGCTCCTCCCGAGGAGCTCACCGACGGGCGGTGGCGGAGCGAGGGGCGGGAAGGGCGTCGGCGGCGCAGGGGGGGGCGCGTCTCCGGGGCGGCCGGCTCTGCAGGGGGGCGCGGGGCGGGCGCAAGGGGGCATCTCTGGGGGGCGTCGCGGCGGCGCAGGGGGGCGGCGGCGCAGGGGGCACGGGGCGGGCGCAGGGGGCGTCTCCGGGGGGCGTCGCGGTGGCGCAGGGGGGCGGCGGCGCAGGGGGCGCCTGCAGAGAGAAGAAGGGTGAGCGGCGGCGCAGGAGGAAGAGGGAGAGGTCGCGGCGGCGGCGCTCACCGAGGACGGCGGCGAGCTTCTCCGCGGCGGGGACGGGCAGCCTGCCGGCGTCAATTCGCTCTGCGCGCAAAAGTCCTTAGCCATTTTCGCGAGATTGGGGGGAAGTGGGGAGGAAGAGGGCGATAGTTATATTTGGGGGGGTCATTGGTCCCGGTTCGTCGCATCAACCGGGACCAATGGATCAACGGTCCCGGTTGATGCGATGAACCGGGACCAATGACCTGGGCGGGGGGGGGCGCTGCTGAGCCGCCACGTGCCCAGGATCATTGGTCCTGGTTCATCGCATCAACCGGGACCGTTGATCCATTGGTCCCGGTTGATGCGACGAACCGGGACCAATGACTTTCTTTTTTGTTTTAACTTTTTGTTTTAACTTTCTGTTTTTATTTTAGTAGGAAAAAACTTTCTTTTATTTGAAATTTGAAAAAACTTTCAACAGGAAAAGTGTTTCAATTTAAATAACTAATCCAAAACCATTTTCTGTTTTCAAAATTATTAATTCTAACTAAACAATTTTACTATTTTTAATTAAAAATGCATTAACATATATTTATTGCATAATTTGGAATTTGAAAAAACTTTCAGCAGGAAAAGTGCTTCAATTTAAATAACTAATCCAAAACTATTTTCTGTTTTCAAAATTATTTATTCTAACTATACAAACTATTAACAATTTTACCATTTTCAATTAAAAATGCACAAACGCGTTTGAAACGGGCATAAGAAATTCAAAAATGATCTAAACAATGTGAAACCTTCGCGGGGTGTCATATTATGTGTCATAGTTGCAAGAAAAAATATTGAACTTTAAAAATTGCAAACATCATAAAAAATCCTTCACAAAATGACCTATCATATTTGAGGTTTCATGGCATTTAGGTCAAATAACCAATGTTATGGCTAGAATCAGGGCATAGTTTGTGATAATGTGCCCATATTATGCACACATGTGCATCTTGGGATGGCTTACGATGTTGCAGGAGGAAGTTTTCCTTTTCGACGCACGAAATAGCCAATTTTCATTTTTGAGGTGCCGAAATTAGGGTGTTCTATGAAGGAACCATCAAATTAAAGTTTGGCATTGGTACCAACCCATTTTTCAAAAATACTAGACCACCTTAGATGGACCAATTCCCAACCGGTGTATCAGGAACCTTTCCGTCCATCCCTCAGGAAAAAGACAAATTCCTGCCGAATCGATAGGAGGGTGCCCAGATTTGAACTACAAGTACAGGATATAATGCTTGTGATTTTTTTTTAAATCATTTATAGGTTCACAACATGCTATTTCATCAGAGATCCACTTCAAGTTTAGCGAGGCTCAGCCCCGGGCTAAGAAGCTTCATGCCCGCCGTTTTGAATATAGTTTGAAACGGGCATAAGAAATTCAAAAATGATCCAAACAATGTGAAACCTTTGCGTGGTGTCATATTATGTATCATAGTTGCAAGGAAAAATATTGAACTTGGAAAATTGCAAACATCATAAAAAATCCTTCACAAAATGACCTATCATGTTCGAGGTTTCATGGCATTTAGGTCAAACCACCAATGTTATGGCTAGAATCAGGGCATAGTTTGTGATAATGTGCCCATATTGTGCACACATATGCATCTTGGGATGGCTTACGATCTTGCAGGAGGAAGTTTTAATTTTCGACGCACGAAATAGCCAATTTCCATTTTTGAGGTGCCGAAATCGGGGTGTTCTGTGAAGGAACCACCAAATTAAAGTTTGGCATTGGTACCAACCCATTTTTCAAAAATACTAGACCACCTTAGATGGACAAATTCCCAACCGGTGTATCAGGAACCTTTCCGTCCATCCCTCATGAAAAATACAAATTCCTGCCGATTCGGTAGGAGGGTGCCCAGATTTGAACTACAAGTACAGGATATAATGCTTGTGAATTTTTTTTAAAAATCATTTATAGTTTCACAACATGCTATTTCATCAGAGATCCACTTCAAGTTTAGCGAGACTCAGCCTCGTGCTAAGAAGCTTCATGTCCGCCCTTTACCCAACAGTGTTAGAGGAGATGGAGTATTTCACGGGCTTGCATGGAAATTTTTCCGAGGCGGAGCTTCCGAAGATGCCGTAGGATGTGAGCACCAACGACATCTTCAAGAAGCTCCGCCACGGGAGATTTCCGAACCCTTTACCCAACATTGTTAGAGGAGATGGAGTCTTTCACGGGCTTGCAGGGAAATTTTCCCGAGGCGGAGCTTCCGAAGATGCCGTAGGGCGTGAGCACTAACGACATCTTCGAGAAGCTCCGCCATAGGAGATTTCCCAACCCTTTACCCAACACTGTTAGAGGAGATGGAGTCTTTCACGGGCTTGCAGGGAAATTTTTCCGAGGCGGAGGTTCTGAAGATGCCGTAGGGCGTGAGCTCCAACGACATCTTCGAGAAGCTCCGCCACGGGAGATTTCCCAACCCTGTCCTCCATCCATGGGGATGAAACTCTCCCTACCTTCTAGGTTGGCTTGTTGAGCTGCTTGCCATGGCGTATTGATGCTCCTTTTATAGGCATGGCGCTGCTTCTACTTTGTCTTGTTCCTCCGATAGGGGTGTCGTGCGCTACATGCTTTATCTCATCGAGCAGTGCATCCACCCATGCGTCCTTATCCTGCCGACAGCTCTAGTCTCGGTTGCACCCACCAGCCGGGACTAAAGGTTACCCACACGTCCTTATCCCACCGACAGCTTTAGCCTTTGAAACGGGCATAAGAAATTCAAAAATGATCCAAACAATGTGAAACCTTCACGTGGTGTCATATTATATGTCATAGTTGCAAGGAAAAATATTGAACTTTGAAAATTGCAAACATCATAAAAAATCCTTCACAAAATGATGTGTCATAGTTTTCATACATTACATAGATTTACATAGGGTTTAGGGTAAGAATCCTTCGTCGCGTATTTTGATCCCTTGCCTATGATCGCTTCTTAGGACGTAACCATGGAGCATCTTCATTATTTAACGGGATGCAAGGGTCAGTTTTCACAGTGAAGGGCAGAATTTCTTCAAACTTATCATAATCTGCTGACATGTCTGTCTTGTCCTCGACTCCCGTGATGTTTCTTTTCCCTGAAAGAACTATGTGACGCCTGGGCTCATCGTCTGATGTATTCGTTTCCTTATTTTTTGTTTTTTCGGTCTGGAGGATATGTCCTTCACATAGAAAACCTGAGCCACATCATTGGCTAGGACGAATGGTTCATCTCTGTAACCAAGATTCTTGAGATCCACTGTTGTCATTCCGTATAGCTGGTCTACCTTTACCCCTTCTCCATTCATGTTGACCCAACTGCACCGAAACAAAGGGACCTTAAAAGTAGGTCCATAGTCAAGTTTCCATATCTCCTCTATGTAACCATAGTATGTGTCCTTTTTCCCATTCTCACATGTTGCATCAAAGCGGACAACACTATTTTGGTTAGTGTTCTTTTTATCTTGGGAGATCGTGTAAAATGTATTCCCATTTATCTCGTACCCTTGGAAAGTCAATACAGTCGCAGATGGTGCCGCGGCCAACAAGTAGAGCTGACCTCCAATAGTGGTGTCATTCATGAGATGTAATTGCAACCAAGTGCCGAAAGTCTTCATGTGATTTTCTTTAATCCAGTAGTCATCCTTCCCTAGGAACTTGGAGCGTACAACATTCATGTGTTCCTTGATATACGGAGCCACGAAGGTAGAACTTTGTAGAACTATGTAGTGTGCTTGATTCAAAGAATGCCCGTCCCTAAATATCATTGCTTTCTTTCCTAGCGTGCATTTTCCACTCAGTCTCCCCTCATACCGTGACTCAGGAACACCAATCGGCTTAAGGTCAGGAAGAAAGTCAACATAGAACCCAATGACCTCCTCTGTTCCATAGCCCTTGGAGATGCTTCCTTCTGGCCTAGCATGGTTACGAACATATTTCTTTAAGACTCCCATGAACCTCTCGAAGGGGAACATATTGTGCAAAAATACAGGACCGAGAATGGAAATCTCTTCGACTAGGTGAACTAAGAGATGCGTCATAATATTGAAGAAGGACGGGGGGAACACCAACTCAAAACTGACAAGACATTGGACCACATCCTTTTGTAGCCTTTCCAGACTTTCTCGATCGATCACCTTCTGAGATATTGCATTGAGGAATGCACATAGCTTCACGCATGGGTACTCGAACATTTTCCGGTAGAAGCCCCCTCAATGCAACCGGAAGCAACTGCGTCATAATCACGTGACAATCATGAGACTTCAGGTTCTGGAATTTTTTCTCTGCCATATTTATTATTCCCTTTATATTTGACGAGAACCCAGCCGGGACCTTGATACTGCTCAGGCATTCAAAAAAGATTTCCTTCTCTGCTTTGGTAAGAGCGTAGCTGCTTAAGTATTGACGGCCTTTATCAGTATGCTTGTTGTATGGGTCTTTGATACATTGCTGGTCCTCCCGTGCTTCTGGTGTATCTTTTGTGTTCCCATACACGCCTAGGAAGCCTAGCAGGTTCACGCAAAGATTCTTCGTCACGTGCATCACGTCGATTGAAGAACAGACCTCTAGGTCTTTCCAATACTCAAGCTCCCAAAATATAGATTTCTTCTTCCACATGGCCGTGTGTCCGGTAATGGGGTCTTTTGGAACAGATTGACCACCAGGACCCTTTCCAAAGATTACTTCTAGGTCCTTCACCATACCAAATACATCAGCACCTTTAGGGAGCTTAGGCTTCTTCCGGTGATCTGCCTCACCGTTGAAATGCTTGCCTTTTTTCTTACTTGATGATTGGTCGGAAGAAATTTACGACACTCCAGGTACACAACCTTCTTACATTTATCCAAATATGTACCTTTAGTCTTATCTAAACAGTGTGTGCATGCATTGTATCCCTTGTTTGACTGTTCTGAAATGTTACTAAGAGCAGGCCAATCATTGATGGTTACGAACAGCAATGCTCGTAGGTCAAATGGCTCCTGTTTGTGCTCATCCCACACCTTTACACCTGGTTCTGCCCACAGCTGCAAAAGTTCATCGACTAATGGCCTTAGGTACACATCAATGTCGTTGCCGGGTTGCTTCGGTCCTTGGATGAGCACTGGCATCATAATGAACTTCTGCTTCATGCACAACCAAGGAGGAAGGTTGTAGATATATAGAGTCACGGGCCAGGTGCGGTGACTGCAGCTCTGCTCCCCAAAAGGATTCATGCCGTCTGTACTTAGACCAAACCATAAGTTCTTCGCGTCACCTGCAAAGTTCGAGTACTTTATCTCGATGTTTCTCCACTGCAACCCATCGGCGGGGTGTCTTAGTTTCCCGTCTTTCTTACGCTCTTCTTTGTGCCATCGCAACAACCTGGCATGCTCTTTGTTTTTGAACAGACGTTTCAACCGTGGTATTATAGGAGCATACCATATAACCTTAGCAGGAACCTTCTTCCTGGGGGGCTCGTCATCGCCCTCAACATCACCAGGGTCATCTTGTCTAATCTTGTACCGACATGCAGTACATACCGGATATTTATCCATATTCTCGTACTTCTCACCGCGGTACAGGATGCAGTCATTAATGCATGCATGTATCTTCTCCACATCTAATCCTAGAGGGCAGATAGTCTTCTTTGCTTCGTACGTTGTCTCGGGCAGCTCGTTATCCTTTGGAAGCTTCGGCTTCATTATTTTCAGTAACTTCTCAAATCCCTTGTCAGATAAACCAGCCTCTGCCTTCGATTTCAGCAGTTCAAGTGTGGTACCGAGCTTTGTGCTGCCATCTTCGCAATTTGGGTACAACAACTTTTTGTGATCCTTTTGCATGGCCTCCAACTTCAGCTTCTTCCTTTCTGTATCGCATTGTTGCTTTACATCAGAAATGACCCGACCAAGACCATCAGCGGGCTCATCTGATGCCCGTTGTTCTTCTTCATTGTCGCCTCCCTCTTCTTCATTGTCTTCCATTGCAGTATCACCGTATTCTTCAGGCGACATAGGATAGCTGTCATCATCCTCTTCTTCATTTTCTTCCAGCCTAACCCATCTTTCTCCGTGCATGGCCCAACAATAATATCCGGGCATGAAACCTCTCCGAAGCAGATGGCTTTGAAGGATTCTCGGGGCAGAGTGCTCCGTCACATTCCGACAGTCGACGCAGGGACAAGGCATAAAATTATCCACTTTTTTGCCTTAGCCACATCGATAAATTTATGCAGGCCTGCAATAAAATTGGAATCGCGTCGGTCGATGTACATCCATCGCATCCGCGCATCGATCTGCGTTATAATAATTAACTATTACAATAACATCATGAATAGTGAAATGACCACCCTACATGGACACATGCAATATTTTTGTATCAGTTACAGATGAAGAAGATAAGGTTGCTAACCTCGACCGAGGATATCGTGTTGTGCGAACTTAAATGTGGCATGGACATTTCGTCGAACACCTTGTGTGCAATCAAAGGAAAAAAAAGCTAGCACCCACACCTCACACACAATCCAGCAAAATTTTGTGGCAAAGGGCAAAGGGCTGGGTATCAATTTATAGCCAGGGGAGGGTCTTTGATCCCGGTTCATGGCATGAACCGGGACCAATGCTCCGCAGAGAGCCATGTGCCACGCTGGGGGGGCATTGGTCCCAGTTTATGCCACAAATCGGGACCGATTCTCCGAAATGAACCGGGACCGACCACCAAACGGTACGAACCGGGACCAATGCCTGTCATTGGTCCCCATTGACAAACCCTACCGGGACAGATGTGATTTTGGTGCTAGACCAAAGACCCATTTTCTACTAGTGATTATGAAGCACAATAAAGTAGAGTCTACACTTGTGTTGTATTATTGCAGGCCAAATCTTGTTCGGTTTGAACCAAATGATAGGAACCAATTAATAGAATGGCATCCACAACTAGACTAGTGATCTTTCAAACTGTAACATTTCTAGGTAATAGAGTAACAGAAGGATGCGACCCATGATGCTCAAAAGCTTCATCAACTCTGAAAACATAGTCTACGCCGCTGACCTCGTCCGTTGTTGCCACCTCAAGAAAGCTCCCTCTGTGGTCCTCAAGCTTGATTTTAGGAAGGCCTTCGACTCGGTCAACTGGGACAGCCTCCTGACTATCCTCAGGGTGAGAGGTTTCGATGACCGTTGGTGCGGTTGGCTCCGCCTCATTCTTTCTACCGGCCATACCGCCATCCTCCTTAATGGGGTCCCTGGGGATTGGATCCGATGCCGTAACGGCCTCCGGCAGGGTGACCCTCTATCCCCCTACCTCTTTATCATTGTGGCTGACGTTCTCCAACGTCTCGTCCGCCAGGCTTGGGTCGACGGAAAGATGCACCACCCTCTTTCCCCTGGTCTTCCTTGCCCCGTTCTCCAATACGCTGATGACACACTAATTCTCTGCAGGGCCGATCTTCAGGCTGTTTCCCACCTCAAAGTGGTGCTTGACGATTTTGCCTCCGCTACAGGCCTTGCCATTAACTTCCACAAATCTTGTTTCATCCCCATGCATGTTCCCCCGGAGGATGCCACCGAGATGGCCTCGGCCCTCGGATGCCCGGTCTCCTCCTTTCCCCAACCCTACCTCGGCCTACCTCTCTCCCCTACCAAACTTCCGATCTCGGCTTACGCCCCGCTTCTTCTTTCCTTCGATAGGAGACTCTCTGGCTGGCGCGCGCTTCTTCTCTCCTCGGGGGGCCGGCTTGTGTTGTGTAATGCAGTTCTCAATAACCTCGCTACCTATTTCATGTGTTCGTTCTTGCTACCTCGTGGTGTGATAGAGAGTATAGATAAAAGGCGCCGTGCTTTTTTCTGGACCGGCAAGGATTCTTGCTCGGGTGCTCGTTGTCTAATCGCTTGGGATAAGGTTTTGTTGTCTAAGCAGGAGGGCGGCTTCGGCATTAAGGATCTCCACCGACAAAACAGGTGTCTGCTGCTGAACTTCATCCACAAACTACACCAACATGAGAGCCTCCCCTGGAAGGAGTGGTACCATCGACACTCTCCACGGGATCTTGGGGATACTGCGACTTCCCCGTCCTTTATGGATAAAATTGTTGCAGAATGTCTCCCGCTCTACCGTGCTATTACCAGGGTCTCCATCGGCGACGGATCGTCTACTGCCTTCTGGAAGGACAAGTGGCTCCCGGGGCTGTGCCTCGCCGACAGGTTTCCCGCTCTGTTCTCCCACTGCTTGCGACCCAACATCTCGGTCGCGGCAGCGGTCTCCACCGGCCTCCACCTGCAGCCCCGCCTGACGACTGCTGCCTCGACTCAGCTCGGCTGGGTCACGCAGCACCTTGACCCCTCTACGCTTCGGGGCGGCTACGACACGCGCTCCATCGACTCGTCCACCTCTACGCCCTTCAGCTCTCGGGCGGCCTACCGCATGCTGTCGCCCTCGTTTCCTGAGGACGCCTCCGCATGTACTGCGTGGGGATCGCGGCTCCCCGCCAAGCTGAAGATCTTCACCTACCTTGCCGATATTGATCGGCTAAGCACTCGGGCCAACTTGTTCTTCAAGAACTGCGCCCCCTCCGCCTGCTGCTCCGCCTGCTCTGCGAACGAGACGGGGCGACACATCTTCTTCGACTGCACGCTTGCCGCTAGTGTTTGGGATGCTATCGGCGTCTCCATTCCCGCTGCGAGCTTCTTGATTTGGAGCCTTCCCTCCCCACCAGCGGTTGCCACCCACGTCTGGCATGTTGGCATCGCTGCGCTGTTATGGGCTTTGTGGAAGGCGAGGAACGACAGGGTCTTCAACGGCATCGCCTGCACACGGCACACCATCATCCACCGTGCTTGTGCTGACATCGCCATTTGGAGATGGCGTTTTTGTATCGACGATCGCCCCCTCCTCGACTCCCTACGAACCTTTCTCCTCACCTCAAATTTGTAATTGCGCCTTGTAATCTCCTCTTCCCCCCTGTTTTTTTTCCCAACCTGATTTTGTTGTAACGAACTGACTGCCAAAGTCCCCTTGAGAGTAATATAATACAAGCGGTGGGGAGTAATCCCCCCCCCCCCCCCCCCCCGTCATACTCAAAAAAAAAATCCTCGAATTGAGGCCATGTTGGGTAGGTATATGGATTTGATCCAGCTGCCATCTTCGGATCCTCACTCGACATTCTCCCATGATGAGAGGTGATCATAAAAAAACTCTAGGGGTCTTAGCTAGGATCATGTTGGAGTCACCACACCAATTATGATGTACCAGAGGGTCTTTCACTGTTTCTAACATGAATTATGATTGGGGCATGCAAAGTCGTCCAGAGGGAAGATTTAGCTAGAACCATCCTGGAGGATGACTGCTATTTAGCCATATGTATCCTCGCAACCGAGTGACCACGATAGACTAGTATTCTTCCTCCAAACTGGTGGTGAAAATGTATTTAGAGGCACAAATACTTCCCAAGAAGCTAGCAACGTGTGGCACAGTGGCAGGGCAGACCAAGAGCATACGCTATAGATCGATGTTATCCTATGTAATTCGGAATACTTGCATCTTCAGAAGATTTGGTCAATTTGTGGATATTCTTTGGACTCGCTCACCGGGCTGAAACCAACTATCTGACCTTAGTAGTTGAATATGGTGACAACACCGTACCGCTCGTGCATCGTAAATTCTTTAAGGCGTCGTGTTTGGAAAACCTCTCCCAGAGTATTGGTGTTTACAACAGTTACCTTTCGTTGTTGTGTGTGCCGTTCATCTCCATAGCATGACTTTTCCTCTATAAACTTTTGACTTAGTATTGTTGCAAAGATCAGCTGTAACTGGTATCAACATGATATGAATATATTTACTTCAACCGGAAAAAATCATAAGAAAAATTGTTTTCCCCATTGTCCTTTTCAAAACATGACAGTATCCCCATAGTAGCATACTAGCATGAAGCTGGTTCTTATCTTGGTTAATGTCGGCCGTGACAAAGGATCCGGATCGAGAGCTGCATGCATATATGTCCAAATCGAACAGAGTGGCCCTGCCCGGAGCATGCATATTCACTGATGGATGAACAGTGTTTCGAATTGAATTATGCCACGCATGTGTTGCTTATTAACGGCTGCATGCATGCATGTGCTGGAGTGCTGGAATGTGCCAGTGCCATATCATGGGACAGTCGTACTCGTACCTATAGCTTGTGACGTTTTAACATTGAAAATAAGTAGCCTGCAAGCTTTTCGTATTCATCACCCCTCCGACCTCAGTCCATCTACTGTTGCAGACAAAGCAATGGCAACATCTCTCTCTCTCTCTCATCAAGCAATACCACGAAATCGGTGGAACAAACTATTTTTTCGCTAAATGCATGCGAAAGAAAACTTGCATTCCTCAGAATATTAGCAGTCACTTTTTGGCAAATTTTGCTAGGATTAATGGCTGTACGGCATTGTGGTTATCCTCTGGTCCAGAGGGTCTTTCTGACACTTGCCAAGATATTGTAATACCTGTTGTTCTCTGAGGAATGCAAGTTCTTTCGCAAAAAAAAAAAGGAAGTTTTTACAAATTTACAAGCTCAAGATGAGGCAACACCCACCCCATACAACTCAACCCTCTAGATCTAAGCAACAACGGGGATCATGGCCCGTAAGTCGATTGCACCAATGGTCGTCCAAGACCGAGCTTCGAATTGAATGGTGTCAAGGAGACTATTTATGTTTGGGAGCATGTTGTTGAAGATGACCATGTTGCGATTGTTTCCAAACCCACCAAGCCATCAACATAATTAGCGATGAGGTGCCCTCGCATAGAGCATGGGGGTAGTACGGATAGCCATCAACCACCATTCAGCAAAGACATCCTCTGCAACCGGTTGTTGAGTCGTGGATCGGATCAAAGATAACACCTCATACTAGATTGTCCTAGAGAAGGGGCAACCTGTGAGGAGGTGCTGTATGGTCTCCTCCATTTGGTCGCACAAGGGGAGCGTGGAAGGTGTTGAAGCCTCCGTCTTCATAGGGAGTGTTTATGATATTGAGCTCTTGACATGGCATGCATACATATTGATCTGGATGAGCATATGAGTTGTATTTCCCCCCACAATCGAGCATAAGGTGCGACCAGATGATCAGTTGATTGGTTTGTCATCATTACCAGCGGTACCATAATATTGGCCATTGTGGGCTTGCCTAGGTAAAAATGCAATCTAATAAGGAGATAGAGATGCAAGAAGGTCAACATTAGAGTACCCTGTACTATCTTTATTCTGAACAAATGAATTAACTTTTCCAATGACATCATCATTATGAACAAGTAGTTCATTTATTTGAATTATAAAGAGGGTAAAGGGTGCCCTGACGGTGAACCACTTGCATCTCTGTAAGGAGATGTGTCGCCACATCTAAACAAGGGTTTATAAATGTACACCCATTATCTGGCCTAACTTCATTGTAAAACAGATAGCTCACTCGGTCTTAGCCAAACCAACAAGCAAAATCCAAAGTGATTTTAAAATTTGTACACCCGTTCTAGTAAATCCGACTCCGCCAATGGGTGTAATTATGGAGCGATTTATCCTCGGACTTGGACCATTTTACTTATCTTGTTTCTAGGCTTGCTACAGTACTTTGTGACCATTCTTCTGCATGCACCTAACATTTTTGATTTATACCAACTCACGGACTCGTTTGATGAAGATCCTCGACTTTAGTTGAGTGATCAAATTTCCTTTACAACAGTTTCTCTATATATTAAACAGTACAGACAAAATGGCAGTTTCGCTATTCCACAGATAGTATGACTTCGAAACTATAAAAACCCTCTGGCCTAAATATCGGATTTGCGCAAGTGCATAAGTATGAGGTATAGTCACTCCAATACGATCATTTTGGATAAGCAAGTACTCTTTACCTAATTCACTCAATACCTATTATAGTGACTGGTAAATTAGGTGAAAACTCCAATTCAACATGATGATTATAATCATTATACAAGACTTCAGAACAAACTAGTAAATGTGTAGCTTCTTTTACGTATTGCAAGTTTGCAACAACTGAAACCAAGGACAATTATATATACATCATATATGTAAGGATACTCTATATCTAAACAAGCCTTTGGCCAAAACGAATCGATCCAGGAGAAAAACAATTAAAAATGAGAGACGGAAAATAATAAGTTGAAGAAACAAGATAGCTGATCAAGCAGAAGTGAACAAGTTCATCTTCTAATTTCCCCTTGAGAAATCAATTGGGTTTGCATGTCATGCAACTTTTGGATTGGTCCAAAGCCTAAGCTCTAGATCTACTAGTTGTTGTTTCTTGATGAAGTGATCTACTTCCGGTTGGTCCACAAGGGGAGGATCAGGACTAGAGCTAGTAGGGCTTGCGATTTTTTGGATAAGTACCTTGGAATGATCAAGAGAAAATCCTTCATGTGGTGCTGCGGCCACCTCTGCCGCCATTGATCTCACAAATATGGGAAGCGCCACCGCAGGAGGCTGATCCGCACGCCTCCTCTTACTCCTCCCCGAGTCGTCATCCAGATCTTGGTCGTGATGATGCATAGCTTCTTGACCTCTCGCCGCCATGGAGATGAGGACCTTGTGCCTCTTACTCTCCTCCTCCTTCACGGTTGTTGATTGGTAGGAAGGAGCCGTGGTGCTAGGGTTTGTAACTGGCGCCGGCTGCTTGTATTTGAAAGAGTCTTCCTCGTGAGACTCTTCTTGGACCTCATCGTCTTGGTGGCGGAGACGTGCCCTGTCGCGGCGGTGTATGTTCATGTGGCCGCCGAGCGCCTGCGCCGACCGGAACTCGCGGCTGCAGAAGCTGCAAGAGTAGGAGCGCGGCGGCCACACGAGCAGGTTGTCCGCCGCGTCGCGTGCGAAGGCCTGCTCCTCCCACGACGAGGACGACGGCGAGCTGATGTCGTGCGCCGCCGCCGCGGCCCAAGATGGGATGCCCTTGTACTTGGCTGTTTGCTCCATTGCTAGCTGCCGGCCGGCCAGATTAATTAGCTGCCAGCCACGCCAAATCAAGATCGTCCTGGATCAAGTGAGAGCTCTCCTATATAGCTAGGGATTGATATGATTGAAGGAGTTGCGGAGGTTTTGGAGAAGGAGAGGACAGCGCTAGCTGGGAACATGGAGAATGTAGAGGAGCACGTCTATACTACTATCAGTGACTAGCTAGCTAGCTAGGCTGATAACAACTTAACAAGTAGTAGTACAAGTGTGTACGTTGTTTAGGCCCGTACTGCTGGCTTGTTGTTTGCTTCCGATGCAGAGATTGATTGATAATTGATACACTCATACACAGTGTTATTTTCTGGCATACTATACTGCTAGTCTGCTACTAGCTAGTTGAGTTGGATCATAAAGTGTGATTTTTTTTTCTTGGAAATACCAAGAGAAATGGACAGATATGTGATTAAGCTTCATCTGAGATTTTTTCATTTGTTTCTTGTGGACAAAGTTTCTGGAATAATTGATCTTGACTGGTCACTGTGCAATCTTATAGGAAATGACTATCTATCCAGGTGAGGCGGCCCATGTGGTAGCGTGTCCCCATCGAATCTGGACACTAATTGCGTCGCTTGCCATATGATTCTTGTCATTATTTGGTACACCTGATCCAAGATCATAAACTCCCAGTTGATCGGCAAGTTATGAATATGCAAAGGCATCCGAGGTGCTCGGGCCAATTTATTAAAAACACGGTCGATTAATTATCTGAAAAATACTACTCTCTGCAACTACTATTACTTATCCTAGTAGGGATGTATTTAGATATATTTTAATATCTAGATACATCCATACTAAAAACAGTGTGTGAGAGGTCGCATAAAATTGTAGATTTCTAGATAAATGCACGTTCAATTCCCTCTGAATCCAATTACAACCAGCTGGCAAGTGAAGACTAACGACTATTTCAGGGTCTCCACTGCACTTGATCGACCCTTCTGGAATTCAACCACACTATATTCCAGGATCTGCAGTGCACTTGATCTATCTCTTGACTCTCTCATCGGTCTCTTGATATGCAAAAGGACTACTGATCCATCGAATTACAACGAGATTTACTGAATCCCTTTTTTGGAATTAATGAGGTGGGTACGGGCTTGCAAGAAACAATGGAATCCAGGTCGTTTCTCGGGTGAAATTTTCAACATATCTTGAATCTTAAATTCTTTGTAGTGAATAACAAGACTAGAAACCATAAGTCCTCAAAAAACGGAGTTGCAGAGGCGGTCGTAGATAGATAAACCACGAAACAGAGACAAACATGCAAACATTGGAGGGGAAGCGCGGCTTGGGTCACCCATGGCTGCTCCTTCGACCCTCTAACATCACCTTCAACACCGCCACGATGAAGTAAAAGTAGTCCACTCCTGAACTATGGGTTTGTGCAAGTAAATTGTATCATCTCTCTATATATACTTCATTGATGTAGCACCACATGAGCTACTTTACATGATTGTGGTCATAATTTCATTACTCCTACGGTGAATTTTTGGTTTATAAGATGAGTTATGAGATGCAAATTTTTAGTATGCGCTTGATATATTTATAGACACGTCGGTTACCTCCTTCATGTATGCTTTGCTCTAATCAAACTTGTATGCAAGAACCTGTGAGGAAGAGATGTTGTGAGAAAATTGACCACACTTGGGCCTTTCCACTGCATGTATATTTATACAAGAATTACAATCCTAATCATAAATGGGAGATCACAATAATAAGGACTCTCCACGATTCAGAGGATCAGGGAGTTATGTCACATATCGTAACATATCTCTGGCAGTTATGTCACATAATGTGACATATCTCTAACACTCCCCCGCAGTCACAATGGGAGGAGTACGGACATTGAGACTGGACTAAAAATCCAGAAACAACGTGATGGAAGACCCTTCGTCAAGCTGTCAGCAAACTGTCGAGACGAAGGAGCATGCAACACGTGAACCTGATCCATGGCAACATGATCGCGAACAAAGTGAAAATTGATTTCGATGTGCTTGGTGCACTGGTGCTGGACGGGGTTCGTTGACATGTATACAGCGCTAACATTTTCGCAAAACACAACCGTAGCTGGAGGAGATGGTCGATGAAGCTCGTGGAGGAGTTGGCAAATCCAACTGGCCTCGACAACAGCGTTAGCCACAACATGATACTCGCCTCAGTGCTGAAATGAGAGACCATGTGTTGCCGCTTCGACGACCATGAGACGATCAACCAAACCATCTCGCATGGTCTTTTAGCCACCGTCTCGATCGAGAAGTCTATTCTATTCCATGAAGACATGTGCATGCCTACGAATGTTCTATAGAAGAACCTCTTTGTCTACGAAAACAGTATAAAGAGTTGATTATACTTTGGTGGTGTATTTTTTCTAACCACCTTTCCCAGTCGATCTGCAATCCAACCTACATGAGTTATCCTTTATAGCTTCTTTTGGGAAGTATCTTTCTAGCATGTTTAATCAATTTAATTAATTCTAACTCATCAAGTTCTTGTATGTATTGTTAATGACGTATGAGTACGACATGCTAGAATGATTGCTTCAGCACATGCAATATGCTTCTCTCTTGTTATTTTAGATAAATGGATGTTTCATGTGGCCGCATCTGTCCTCAGAGAGTCACAGACTCACAGTGCTGGCTGCTGAAATGTGAAATTGTTTTACTCGGCAATACATACAGCATACACTGTAGTATGTATGCACATGCGGCTGACACACACGGATGACATTGATTTGGCACTGAAGAGAGAGATTCAGAAATTATCAGCTGCTAGCCTCTTCCTGCTGGCTGCTGCTGGTACAGTCAAGCAAATGTGCATCTATAGAGATGCTTAATTGGCAGCATGCATTGGCACTATCCTTTTCCGGACAACTGTCAATTGGCCTGGTCGGATCTCTTGTGCTTGCGAAGAAGAGTTCGGCAACTGTTTGTTAGAGCATCTCCAGCAGAGGCTGTATACTAGCGCGGCGCTGTAATAACTGCTTTTTTGGGCGCGCGCGGCGCGGTATCTTCCTCCAGCAGGCGCAGGAAAAAAGCGCGCGCGGGATCTTTAAGCGCGCGCGCTGCTGTTGCGCTAGGTTGGGCGGCAAATCTCCTGCGCGTCGTGGAGCGCGCGCTACAAAAGCCGCGCGTCGCCCGCGCCCAACCGCCACGCGCGCGCACCTGGAACGTTCCCTTTCTTCTCTATCCCCTTCCACGCGCGCACACCGCCCAAACGCCACGCGCCCCGCCGCCATGCCGCCTCGCCGGCGCAGCGCCTCCGGCTTCACCGGCGTGCGCCCGCGCCCGAACGGGCTCTACTACGCCGAGATCCGCACCGCCGGCTTCCGCCTCACGCTCGGCACCTTCAACACGCCGGAGGAGGCGGCGCGCGCGTACGACGCGGCGGCATGGCGCCTCGGGCGCCCGCGCCGGCAGATGAATTTCCCCGAGACGGAGACGCTCGAGGAGGCGCAGTTCCTCGCGCCACCACCGCGCCTCATCACGGAGGAGGACCGCCGCCTGCATCGCGAGGCGCAGCGCCGCCTGCTCATCGCCGAGCACGACGAGCGCGCCATGGCGAGGTGGCGCGCCGAGTTTCCGCAGGATGTGCAGGCGGAGCTCGAGTTCTACCGCTCGAGAAGGGCCGAGCGGCGCGCCTACCGGGAAGATCGCCGCCGGCGCAAAGCCTTCATCAACGCGCAGCTCGCGGGGCCGCAGACCATCGACGAGGACGATCCGAGGTGGGATGACCTGTGGACGCAGTCCGAGGACACCTCCTCCGATGATGATGATGAAGCGTAGAATGTAGCTTCATTTGGTAGTTTGTAGTTTTAATTTCTGTTGAACGCAATGTATTTTCTGTTCGTCGCGGTTTAATTTTAGTCTATTTTCTAGATCTTCGATCAATCTGTTTGTGTGCGCGCGCGTGTTTGCGCGCTGTATGATGCAGCGTCTGGTGGAGGCGCGTCTGCGCGCCGTGTATTGCCGCGCGCGTTTACAGCTTCTGAGAATGGCCGCTCGAAAATGACGCGCGCAAAGCATCTACAGCGCGCTGGTTCGGCGTTTTACAGCGCGCTAGTATACGGCCTCTGCTGGAGATGCTCTTAATCGGAGCAGATCACCAACTCAAAGATTCGTCCTGCGTTGCTGTTATCTGACGTGCAACCTGCTGACCCTACGTGGCTACACCCGGCTGAAAGCTGCTTTACAGTAGATTATATATTTGTCCATGTTCAGATCGTAGCAATGGACATGGTAGCAGCTCTACCTGAGCATCTCCAGCCGTCCCCCCAAATGACCTCCGGCAGAAGCATTTTCAGAGCCGTTTGGGGGGGGCTGCCGGCGGATTTTTTCGTATTGGGAGGGCATAATTCTCAGCCGTGCCCTATCCTAAAAACACAGTCATTTTCATGAACACCGTGCTGGCCGGCCTCTTGATGTTGCTGATGATGGAAACTCCACCGTCCGTCCCGGCAAACGCCAAGCAGAACGTGCCCTTCGAGTCCACCGGGATAAGGTAGTTCTCGGGAGGCAGCGCCGCCGACGCCCCGCTCATGAAGTGCATCAACACGGTCGTCACCTTCACCACCTTGCGCCCTCTCAGGTCGTAGCAGGTGTCGAACAGGGAGAACCCGCCGGGGGGAGAGCGGGAGCCTGGCTGCGACAGCCCGGAACGCGTCGTATGTCGGGCGGGCGAGGCGGGTCACGGAGGTGCCCGAGTCCACGATGGCGCGCCGCGCATGCTTCTTTCGGCCTCACACCTCGCCTCCGCGCCTCCGCTCGCCGCGCATGGCCGCGCATGCTTCTCCTGGCCTCGCGCATTGCCGGTGAGAGGAAAGAGAAGGAAAGTCAAGTGAGTGGGGTAGGTGGGCACATGGGAGAGAGAGGAGAGAGAGAGAGAGGCTGACAATGGGCCTACATGCATGCAAAAGCATGAAAAAATTGGTACCGTCGGACAAAAAACAAATTTAGGGGGCGCGACTGGGAGCAATTTTTTACGCTGGAACTCCCAAATAGTGTTTGGGGGGGCCTTTAGGGGGCCTTAGTGGAGATGCTCTTAGCGCCTCTTTAGGGTGTGTTTGGTTGAGCTGTGACTTATCTGAAAAAAGCTGTGGGCTGTGTGCTGTAAAAAAGTAGTTGTAGACTGTGTGCTGTGTGAAAGCTGTAAAAGCCATTTGGCTGCGATGAAAGCGCACAACCAACGCGGTGAAAGCACCTCTTCGCGTGCTTTTTCACGATGCTGCTGTTGAAATATTGGGCCATTTCATATGAGCCCATAGTAGATTTCAGAAATTCTTAGAAATCTCAAAGCCCATGTGTGTAAGCCCATTTGGAATGCAGCCCAAGTTTTTGGCTGCACAAAGGCAAGGGGTGGGAGCTAAGTTTAGTCCCACATGGGAAGTTGGGAGAGATGTAGACCAACATATAAGGTGGGGTGTTGCACCACTTGGTAAGTGAGTGAGAAGAGAAGTGCCACACGCGCGCTCCTCCTCCTCCTCGCTCGCTCGTCTCGACACGACGCGCGCGCGCCGCGGTTTGCGGAATTGAGCCTCGGAGCCGAGCTTATCTTTTTGCGGAATTGAGTCTCGACTCGACCGAACGTTTGACCGAGTCCTTGACGGACGCGTCACAGCTAGCCAGTTCGGGTCGCTCCCGGATCGTGGGCTACTGTAACCGACTCGGACGTGCGACGTGGGCGTGGCCCACGTTGCCTAGGGTTTTTCCGCTGTGCGTCCGCGCCTATATAAACTCTTGCCTGGCTACACACCTGAAACCGATCTAGGGTTTTACCACCTCTCGCTGCTTGCGCCGCCTCCGTAGTCTACTCCATCCCGAGCGCCGGCGTGCACCGGCGAACGGGAGAGCAGGTCTCCGGAACCACTCGCCTTTGCGATCCTGTACGGGAGAGGGCGAATTAGGTTTTTGGGAAGCGCTCTGCGCGACTGCTCAAGCTCTTCATCACGGGTCGTCTTCCATCCAAGTCGGGCGGTGCTGCCTACCGCCGTCTGCTTCGACCGGTCTTCTCCAACGTTGTCATCAACAACGTTACTGCTACGACTACATTCTGCAAGCGAACGGTACGTGCGGTCTACTGCTGTTCGTCTGTTCATCATGTTCTGCGAGTACATGTTTAGCTACTGCCTGTTTCCGTTCATCTTGTTGTTTAGTATATCTAGTATGTTCGAGTTACATGTGGTAGTAGCTGCTATTGTCATGTTTAATATTCTAGAATTAATAATGGAAATTGTGCCTAATTATCCAACAGCTGCTTTCGCGAGGCTTTCCTCGTAAGCGCGTTTTGCTGTATTTGTTGTTTAGTTGGGCTTATGGTTATAAGCCATAAAAACCATAGCAAAAGCCCAACCAGACAGGGCCTTAGTTAGATCGTAGCAATGAAAAACACATGAGCAAAACAGTTTAGAAGTTAGGGCTGGGGATGCACCAATTTCAGAGCATTTCTCACCAGGCCAAATATCTTCTGAATGTTGTGAGTTGTGGTCTGGGGTTAGTAATAAAGTATCTTGCTATTTTGTGGAATTATTCCAGGGATTGGCTGTCATCCTTCACTGGCAAAGAAAGGAAAATTGTTGCTACAAGAGTAGCCGCTTTATTTTGGCTAATGTTTGGGGGAACAAAGCTTGTTTTCAAGAAATGCTACCTGGGGACCGTACCTACTAATGTGGCTTTGTTTCTTTATCATCAGTTCTCACCTTCCGGTTTGCTGTTACATGGTATAAGTCAGATCGTTGTGTCTGTCAGTGCATTCTGGAAGTTGTTAAGCTGTGGTTTGTTGTAGGGTTCATGCCAGTGTATATACTCCCATTTCCAAGGATTTTTTTTAGAGGATTATGGGCTCCCATTTAATTCTCAGTACGATTAAAAGGAATTTCATTTAATTCTTTAGAGCATTCTGGTCCATCAAAAAAATCTATGCAAGTCATTTGATTACTAAAAATGAAATCCCTAAAAATTATCTAAGGATTGCATTGCACTATGTCCTTAAAAAAGTTTTCACCCACTCAGGCATCTTGTAACAATTCTTCTATTTCTTCTGTGATGTCAAACATTATTTGAAAATCCAACAAAGTTCGTTTTGAAAATCCTTTAAAACGCACACAAATTGTTTGGTTGCATCATAGGAAAAATGGTGGAAATTTTTATGAAGCTTGAGTACATGTCATGATCGTCAGATATATAGATAAATTTCCAAGAGGTCTAACCCCCTTGCTAGGAATCCTATGAAATTGTAGTGTAGAAAAGTAATCCATAAGAATTTTGGAGGGTTCATTGCTTTAAATCAAATGAACCCTTAAGACCTATGAATTGAAATCCTACAAAGTTCCTTTGAAAATCCTTTGAACCAAAGAACGTCTTGGATTCGGAAATAGAGGATGCACTATGCACATCAAGACCACGCGTGCGTACATATTGACAGCAATGTTACAAACTTGCCGTTGGATAAGAGACATTATTTGGCGAAAGCAATACCATTGTTCTAAGTAGCTGTGAGCATCGAAACCATCCACCGGGAGTTGCCTCAGCAAGCCGGCGGGTCATTATGTTGTATGCATCGAAACTATCGATCTCTCGCTGTCTGTTGTACGAACGTGGAGGAGAATCCAACACTAACTATAGTAACTAACTAAGAACAAGATGAATGGTCATCGGCATATAACTACTCGAATTTTCCCACTCTACTTAGCTATTGTGAGATCCAGCTCTGAATAACCATCGATCCTACATCGATGGCAGACGTCACACCGGATACTTCAGAGGAGACGATGAGCCTCCGGTGGAGCCTCGCCGGCATGACGGCGCTCGTCACAGGAGGAACCAAAGGCATCGGGTACGTGCAGATATGCTTCAGTTCATGCCTCCACACAGCTCTAGTGTCCATTGACGATCGAACTCCATCAATGCAATGTTTGCCTCCGTAGGCTTGCGATCGTGGAGGAGCTGGCCGGTCTCGGCGCCAGGGTGCACACCTGCTCCCGCCGCGCCGCCGACCTGGACCAATGCCGCCGGCGATGGCAGGACAAGGGCCTCCACCACCTGGTCTCCACCTCCGTCTGCGACGTCTCCGTGCGCCACGACAGGGAGGCCCTCGTCGCCACAGTCCGCGACCTCTACGGCGGCAAGCTCCACATCCTCGTCAGCAACGCCGGCCAGTCCCTCTACAAGCCGGCCGCCGCCACCACGCAGGAGGACTACGCGCACCTCATGGCCACCAACTTTGACCCCTGCTTCCACCTCTCCCAGCTCGCGCACCCGCTGCTCCGGCAAGCCGGAGCGTCCTCCGTGGTTTACATGTCCTCCGTCACGGGCTACATCGCCTACCCGGCGCTGTCGGTCTACTCCGTCACCAAGGGCGCAATGCACCAGCTTGCCAGGAGCCTGGCCGCCGAGTGGGCGACGCACGGCATCCGTGTCAACTGCGTCGCTCCGGGCGGCGTCGACACCGAGTTCTCCGCCACCACGCTCGCGGCTGACACAGCCATGGCACGGAGGCTCGCCGACATGGAGACGGCAAGGGTGCCCATGCGGCGCTTCTGCAAGCCCCATGAGGTCGCCACAGTCGTGGCATTCCTCTGCATGCCCGGCGCTGGGTACATCACCGGCCAGGTCATCTGCGTAGACGGCGGACGCACCATAGCAGCCAAGCTATGAGGGCAACCGAACATTATAACGCAGTGCAAACCAAGGTCTGCTTGGCTCAGTCAGATTCAGATGCTTCAAATTAACGACATGCTTTAAATTAGTATTCAGTTGTACCCTTAAACGTGCAATTATACCCAGATAAACTTGCAAGGAGAAAATATAAATGAACATAAAAGATTTCGGTTATTTTACTCCACTTACAAAACTATTCTGACAAGTTGTTGCTGCTTCAGATTTAACTTCTTGCCTGCCATATGTAATCAGTACGTCCAAACAAACCACAATAGCACACAACAAACTTAATTCATCACAAAATATATAAGTTGGCCTAGACAACACTGATCACATTACGATAGCAAATATGGGAAGAAGATAGACATGGCCTGTGGGATTAATAGCCTCGGATAATTTCTGTGCCCAGGATCGATCGACGCCATCTATCTCCTCCCATGAAGGCAATGTTACCACCAATTAATACAACAGATCAAAAACTAGTTTCGATGAGCTGACCAAGAGAAAAAAGAGTAGCTTCACAATTTACAAATGCTTCTTTTCTTCCTCTTCAATGGCCTTTATCTTGCGGTAACCCTTGTCCGTGCCAAACAACCTGACACAAGACGAAGATGCATGTCACACAAAAGGGGAAACATGATTCAACACAGCAACAGAAACACATATGCTCACCAGTCCATGTAAACAAAAGTAGAGGCGTAGTTCCCTGACTTGGTGTAAAGCAAGCGATGATGGTAGTCATGGAAGTCGGAGCTGCTCATGAGGAAATATTTATAACACTGTTAAATGCAACCTATTGAATAGACAAGTAGAATCCCATTACCATCATACAGCACATGTGTGCACTCTAGACTACTTACCCTCCATACAGTGGCAGGAAATTCGATGGGCTCCATGGGAAGTGATATCCACTGTGAGCTTCAACCGTCTCTAACACCCTCAACACCATCCACAGCCATAGGGTGAACAAGTGAGGTCCAGTCAGGGCAGGACCAACAATCGTGGCGAATCCAAGAAACAAAATTTCAGCTGGGTGCGCATATTCCGAAGTTAAGCCAAATGGTGTAGCATATCTGCTCACAATTTATTGTGTCAAAAATTAGAATGATAAAAAAATTGTTGTGCTCCTATTATAAAATAAGAGGTAATAAGCAGTCACTTACTCGTGGTGCACACTGTGGACATGCTTGTATAGCCATTTGGTATGGAGAGCCCTGTGTCCCCAATAGAATATGAAATCCTCGAGTACAAAATAGAAAAGAATTTGAGACACAACGACAGTCCTGCATCAACAGAGGTACCTTTAGCAAATTAAACAATTTTCGTTTCCACTCGAGTCTTGATTGTTAGCATTCTTAGATGAGAAGAACATTGGTAACCTACATTTGTTGGAAAAAGAAGGAAATTAAGTTTAATACCAGTGCGGAAGAGGAAGAGAGCTCCTCAGCCCCATGAACTTAAAGGCGGGATAGGATAAAATCATGACTGGCAAGTTGACGCAGACATGGTAGAGAATGAGTCGCAGTACACATCTGTTCTGGTAATCAGAGGTGTTGCTTTTTTTCTGCAAAGATGCACATATTTCTTGTTAAGTGCACCAAGTATGGAATAAATGACTGTTCAGTGAATCAAACATTTCAGCACGGAAACAGATAAAAGAGCAAATTAAAATGATGCGTACTGAAAGCAGAAACGGGAGTGAAAATCAATAAGATGCATTCCAAGATAGATTTTTCTGTGGAATGTTAGTTTGGCGTGGACATCAATAACATTAAATGTCATAGCCCAACAGGCACTTTAAGGGACAAGCTCGACACATGCATGTTTTCGTAAGAGCCAGGAAGACAACCTCCTTCCATTACTAAAACAAAATCCAGAACCAGATTATTGGTTAAATATTATACAAATTAATGCTCATAGTGAGGAAAGCCTTCGGTAAACTGGCAAGACAGTAGGTCCTCTAGTTTGGATTAATTCTACGACAAAAAGGACACACTAATATAATTAAAATTTGCAGCAGAGAAATTGTATTGCAAGTGTGGCACGATTTTCCAAGAAAGTCTAACTAGTATGACGACTAGTAGCTGTAGAATAGATCTAGCATAATTATGCAACCACATATGCTTTTTTAACGATTTACTATTATAGAAGAACCTGGATTTGAACTATTTTACATCTTCATGTATTTGGTGCAAGATAAGGCATTCCACATTCCAAGAATTTGCTTACCCTGATAAAGATGAGAGTTTGATCCCCGGAGTGCTTATCATTCCACAGACATGGATTAGTTAGCTTTTCAAATTTTACCTCGGGACTGACTTTATATTATAGCTTGATCAAGATATGGAAGAATTAAATAGTGCTCCCGCATCCGCAGTAAGAAGGCAGTTTGATTTGGCCGTGAGGCATAATATATGGCTTAGAATCTCTAGCAGGAAAAGCAATAAATAGTTTCTTAAATACGAGCTGGCCACTTGGTGATCAAGATATGAAGATTTTAAGCGGTGCTCTGCATACCCGGTAAAAGGGAATCAACATTTCAATGTCCAGACACACATATTTAGTTGACCAAGTGTTTACCGTTCTTATTTTCTTTCTCTCGGAAGGCAATTTGATGTGGCCATGAGGCGTAATATGTGACTTTGAATTTCTAACAGGAAAAAGCAATAAATAGCTTCTTAAATAGGAGCAAAGAAAACGAAACGAAAATGGGTGGTGCCTAGTGTTTTCTGGTTCATATCAGTATCATACAGTAGAAATTACTCAGCTCCTTGCTTGGACTGTCTTACTTGTCATGATAGAGAAAGTTGTAAAAGCGATTTCCGATGGCCAGGGACACACGTTTAGCGGACCAATTGTTTCCCATCCTTTCTTTCTCTTGGTAGTCATTTTGACTGAGGCACGAGGAGTAATATTTGACTTTGAATATCTAACAGGAAAAGAAAAGAAATAGTTCAAAATGAACATGGGTGGTGCCTAGTGTTGTTTGGTTCATGTCAGTACCATACAACTGACATAAATCAGTTCTCCTTGCTTGGACCTTACTTTGAATATCTAACAGGAAAAAGCAATAAATAGCTTCTTAAATAGGAGCAAAGAAAACGAAACGAAAATGGGTGCTGCCTAGTGTTTTCTGGTCCACATCAGTATCATACAGATGAAATTACTCACTTCCTTGGACTGTCTTAATTGTCATGACAGAGAAAGTTATAAAAGAGATTCCCGATGGCCACAGACACACGTTTAGCTGACCAACTGTTTCCCATCCTTATTTTCTTTCTCTCGGTGGTCTTTTTGATTGGGGCACAAGGCGTAATATTTGACTTTGAATATCTAACAGGAAAAACAGTTCAAAATGAACATGGGTGGTGCCTAGTGTTTTTTGGTTTATGTCAGTAACATGCAGCTGAAATAAATCAGTTCTCCTTGCTTGGACCTTCTTACTTGTCATGATAGAGAAATTTATGCGAATAGATTTTCAACTGTCCACATACACATGTTTAGCCAAGTATATCCAGTCCTTATTTTCTTTCTCTTGGAAGCCATTTTTATTCAGCCCCGAGGCGTATCATTTGATTTTGAATCTCTAACAGAGAGAGAAAAAAAAGTAGTTTCTTATGCAGGAGCCAAGAACGCGAAATGAAAATGGGTGATGCCAACCTAGTGTTGTTTGGTTCATGTCAATATCATAAAATTGGGGGGAAAACAGATCCTTGCTTGGACTGCCTTGTCACGATAGAGAAAGTTATGTTAAAATAGGAAAAAGAAAAACATCCGTTAGTAGGTTGGAAGAAAGGTTTGGTCTCCTGTCCTCCTGTCTATCCCCTCGGTTGACTGCTGTTCCACCATGTGTGACGAAATTCCAAAGGTGTACGCATGCATTCGACATGGCAGGTGGACATAGATACGTGCATCTAGTGGACGAATCAAATCAACCAAGCAGGGTGTGAGGTGGGCAGGATCAGACCTGGATCTTGTACTTGGCGAAGAGTCCGAAGCGCTCGAAGAGGAGGGACGGGATGCCGGAGAGGAAGAAGACGCTCTCGTGGAGGACGAAGGTGACGACGCTAGCCAGCTGGAACTCGCTGAAGTTTCCGATCAGGGACTGCATTCGTCGGTTGATCCGGACGACGACAAGGCAGGCACACAGTCAGGATGAGGAGAAGGGAGACGGGAGAAAGATCCGTCGAGATCGAGACATGCAGGGAGAGGACGAAGGAGATCGGAGCGGCGGGCGCGCACGTACCTCCCAGGCGGAGTCGATGGGGGAGGCCGCCATTGTGGCTCGCCGCCGGCGGACCCGATGGCAGGGGACGGAGGGGGGAAAGAATCTTTCTTGTTGCTGTATTGTATCTGGCTGGCCGCCCTTGGAGCTTTCCTCGGCTCCTCCTCTTGTATGTCCACTCGGTCATGGGACTCGGAGGAGGACTAGATGCGTCCACGTGTGTGGGGTTTTCCGATCCCTTCGGCCCATCCCCTTTCCGTTTTTTTCCTTCACAGCAACTACAAAAAAAACATTCTCTTTCGTACACCCATCACCAATTAATTAATCCTCCTTGAAAGCGTCAATGGCAGGCTTTCGCCCCGCTATATTAATATAGCAATCACATCGATACAATAGATCAAAATTAAAAGAATGCTGAAGCAACAACAAAAATATGTACAAAAAGAAAAGAAATGACAACAATAGCAAAGTGACGAAACGATGATGACCCGCAAGTGTTGCGTCCTCCGTCTTTTGCCCACCACGCTCAAAGCACTCCAAAGTGCCACATACCAAGCAGCATCTTTAAGAAGGGTAACGCCGTCGACACGGTGCTACTGCCCGGACCTGACCGGTCCTAGGGTTTCCCCCAGTTCGTAGAGTATAGTGGACAGAAGATTTCCACGGCGCCCTCCAGGAATGAATGGTGTCACTCGAAAGCGACACCGCGTCAAGGCCAAACAAGGATTTCTCCTGCCTCTGTCACACACACAAAAACCTGGCACAACAAAGCGCTACCACCTAGCTTCACCACCTACCAGCATGAGCCACCACGATCTTGAAGTTTCCATCATCTGGTTGAACAGCAGAGACACACGACATCGTCGGGGCTAGGAAACAGCAGCCTCGCTACCAAGCGGGGGGAACCCACCTCCACCACCGAGAGGCAGTCATTGGCCGGACATAGTAGCGGGAGCACACCAGGCCCCGTCTGGCCCGGCCATGCCCAGATGGGCATGTAAATGTAACATCCCACTTTTTGTAAACCTTTTTAGACCAAAGTTTGACACTTTATTTTTGGGGCAAATTAAAAACTTTTATTCATACATGTGCTTGAGTGCTAGCATGTATGATTTCATGTATGTGTATGCATAATTTTATGTGAGTGCATGTGTGTGCTTATTTATTTTTGATTGATTTTATTTTCAGCACAACAAACATCTTTATTCTTGAATTCTACTTGGTGCTATGATTTTATGCTGAAATTATGATCTTGATGTTGCTTAGGTAAAACAAAAACCTTAGCTAGACTTCTTTGCTTGATCACATTCTATTAGAATTTCTTTCTCTTTTATTTTTGAACCACTATTTGAAAATAGACATCACCAAAACCCCAATTCCACTCATTCAAAATTTCTGAAACTTGGTAGATGGACTTCTACTATTTGAAAACCACTTCTTAGCTAATCATCACCACCACTTGGACCAAACTTTGAACTTTTCAAAATTCAAACGAATTTTGGCCAAACTCCCCATTTCTTCTTCTTCTCTTCTCTTCTCTTCCCTCTCTCTCTGCAAACCGACCAGGAGATCACCCTAGCCGGCCACCCTTCTCTTTCCCTCTTATTCTCCTTGTCCTTTTGTGCTTGGACACAAAGAAGGAGAGGAGCCCGAGGCAATCTTTGCAAAGATTGCCCTACTCCCTCACTCTCACCCCCTCCATGCTACCGGTTGATGGCGCCAGAAAAGAGGCTGCTGGCGTGGAGCAGTAAGTCCTTGTGCGTGGTGAATGACCAGCCCGTTGGGAACCCCAAGAGGAAGGTATGATGAGTATAGCAGCTAGTTTTCCCTCAGTTAAGAAACCAAGGTTTAATATCGGTCAGGAGAGGAGAGACAGCGACGACTGAAGGTGATGCGGAACCTGCACACACACAACCAAGTACTTTGTTCCCAACTTGCGATGAGGTTGTCAATCTCACCGGTTTGCTTGAAACAAAGATTATGAGCGTATCGAGTAGAAAACAATATAGTATGCGAGTAAAGTAAACAGTACGAGTAAAGTAAACAGGTGATAACAATATGATGTAAATAGGACCGGGATCCACAGTTCACTAGTGGTGTCTCTCCATAGATAAAATAACACATGCTGGGTAAACAAATTACAGTTGGGCAATTGATAGAATAGAGATAACGTGATATGTCAAGAAGATCACTATGAGATTTACTCTGGGCATTACAACAAAATACATAGACCGCCATCCAACTGCATCTATGACTAATAATCCACTCCCGGGGATATCAATCCGAACACCCCATGAGTATTAAGTTGCGAACAACAGATAATTGCATTAAGCAAAGTGTGTAATGTAAACAAAGCATATGCCCTTGAGCATATGAATGTTGTTTCTCCCTAGTAGCAACATCACATCTACCACCTTAGAGGTTTCTGTCACTCCCCCAGGTGAAATAGAGGCATGAACCCACTATCGAGCATAAATACCCCCTCTTGGAGTCACTAGCAACTACTCGGCCAAGATAGCTACTAACAACGAAGAGCATGCAAGATCATAAACAACATAGAGATAACAAAAGATATAATTCAGTACAGCAACTTAATCATAAACACCAATATTCATCGGATCCCAACAAACCAAACATGTAGAATTACATAACGGTGATCTCAATCATGTAGGGCAGCTCATGAGATCTAAACATGAAGCACATGGTGGAGAAGACAACCATCTAGCTACTGCTATGGACCCATAGTCCAAGGTAGACTACTCACTCATCGCTCCGGAGGCAAGCATGGCGATGAAGAAGACCTCCGGTGGCGATTCCCCTCTCCGGCAGGGTGCCGGGAAGAGCTTCTAGACCCTCCCGATCTTCGGGTCGACGGCGGCGGCGGATCGCGATGTGTTCTGGAAATCTGATCGGGTACTTAGGTTTTTTCCGTCGGGGGGTCTTTATAGGCGAAGGGGCGATGTCAAAGGTGGAGCCAGGCTCCCTCACGCGGGCCCCGCGCGGCCAGCGGGCTGGCCGCACCGCCCCTGCGTGTGGGGCCCTGGTGGCCCCCCTCCTACTCCTCTTCGGATCTCTGGAAGCTTCCGGGTAAAATAAGACTTCAGGAACTTGTTTCGTCCAATTCCGAGAATATTTCCTGTGTATCACTTCTGAAACACAAAAACAGCAGAAAACAGGGAACTGGCACTGTGGCAACTTGTTAATAGGTTAGTTCCGGAAAATGCATAAAAGTGCCACTAAGTGTAACGAAACAATAGGCAAATGGTGTAAAAACAAGCATGGAGCATCAAAAATTATAGATACGTTGGAGACGTATCAAGCATCCCCAAGCTTAACTCCTGCTCGTCCTCGAGTAGGTAAGTGATAACAAAAGAATGATTTTTGAGGTGACATGCACATACACAATCTTGATCATATATGTAAACATTGGTGAGCTGGGATCATAAGAACTTAAAACATGGGCATGAAGATATAATCATGACAATAAGAACTTAGCAACCATGTTGTAAACATGCAAATGAACACAAACAAAAGATCATGATAATGAAACAATGAAAGTCAAACGTGTGTTCAAATCATAAGGAAAAACATACAAATGGTTTTCAGCTTGTCCTTTGTGACGACCTCAAATTTGATACAAATTCGAAGTGCCCGTTATGTATTCCACCGCAATCCCAGAACCATTATTGCGATATACATAACGTAGTTGGTACTCAGTTCCATAGACATTACAATACGATAGTTCAAATACAATGGTCATATAGACCAAGTCATATTACAACATAATATAGCAGCGGAAATAACGTCTTCGGCCCATGCCTTCTCCCTACAGGCAAATGGCGACTCACGGAGACGAGCTTAGTTCTGGTACTCTTCTTCATACCCTTCCTCCTGGTATTCTTCCCCATAGTCTGGCCAAGTTGATAGCCAGGGACACAGCCATGAGTACATTGGATGCACTCGCAAACCATCTTATAAATGAAAGGATGAAGTAGAAATGCAAAGTTGATATGGTGGACTAAGCACTAAGTTGTTTTGCAAAAGCTAGTTTTATTTCCCACGAATGTTCATTTATAGGAAAGAGATTTAGTTCTCTAAGTTCCATCTAAAAGGACTTCAAGTGGTGTCAAAAACATTTCAAGTCAAGTCATTCACCAAGTTCACCATTGTCACTTTTAGTCATGACAAAAGTCAAGTACAGCTTGCCAACCGTCCATGACCGCGGACGCGGCTATTCGAATAGTTTCAAAACCTCTGCAGAGGGGTACACTTTACCCACAAGATTCGATACATCTGCCGGGAGAAATCCACGGTTCGTCATACACAAAGTATGCGAGGTTCAGATAATCAAACAAACTCTTTCACTTGCTCATCCTAGTATAGGATCCTTCCCTAGAGCCCGGGATACGGAACCCCGCTCCGGCGCCTCTAGTTCTGCCCATCCCGGAGGCCGGGTTAGTGGAATCCACCTGGTCCAGAAGTAACCGTTTCGCGGTGTCCTTCCATGAAGCTTTGATACAAGGCCTCCCATACTAAGATAAACAAGCTACGGATTAAGCCCCTTCCCATATAGGGGTAATGTGGTCGTACTGTAAAATTGGCTCCCATGGTACATCACTCGTTGTCATTTGAGAAATATATTTCATAGTTCTTAGTCAAGATTAATTTCTTTTATAAAGCCATCATGTAGTAGCAATCTCCCATTTCAAGTTTCAGATTCAAGTCACCCATTTCAACTAGAGTTCCCCTTATCGATGGCCTCAATATTATTAGCGACTAAGCAACTATATTGAGTGATGAACACTAGATAGAGTTGGATAAACTCAGCTTGATGCTCTTGATAATCAAGACATCAATTCACTTCTATCATTCTACTCTAGCAATTCAATCATGCAATTTACTTAAAACAAGTAGAATGCAATATAAAAACTAGGTAGTGGAAGTATGAATCAAAAGATGGCTTGCCTTGGTTGGCAAAGTGTCCGGGGTTTTCTTCTTCTTCTTGATAATAATAATCCCCTCCAATATCCTCCTCGGCAACACTAGCGTCTAATAACGAATAAACACAAAGCACACCATCACTTCACCAAGCTAACAACACACCAAGCACACATCTTTGTTTGCTACCCAAAGCATTCATGTTGCATTTTTATGGGTTGGATGGTAAGTCTTTCTTCTAAGTTTTTCTTCAAGTGTGCAAGCTAGATTCTTTACTAAGTGGCATAAGTGGTTCACTTGTGCAGCATTGGTGTTGATTTAGGGTTACTAAGACAAGTTTAAGTGGGATGGGTCCACTAAGTGAATTGGTAATGAGGGCAATTAATTTTTAGTGTGCACTAGTGATCTATCATTTTATGCTACCAAATAGGTTTGGGTTAGGGTCTAAAAGATCACCCTAACCTGGTTTGGGGTAGATTAGTGTTGACTAACAGTAAGAGGGATCATTAGCAAGTTCACATTTTAATTTTCATGATTTTTGATGGCTTAAATAAGTTTCTAGAACTCTTTCATTATTACACAAGCTATGGTCACACTATTCATATCTAAATTTATTCTGAACTTATTTTGAATTCTAACCAGTTCTATTGGGTAGAGTATTTCATAAGCTTTCCAATGCATATTTATTTGCTAGATTTGGATTTGTAAAACTCTAGGAATTAAAGTTTGAAAATAGCATCTGAAAGTTATTTGAAATAAATAAAACGGGCGGGAAATTAATTAAAAACGAAACGGACCGAAACTGAAACGAGCCGGGCCCTATTCAGAATAAAGCCGAACGGGCCGGCCCATACCGTTTCGCGCGGGGAAAAAAGAATAAAAGGGGAGCTGACAGGTGGGGTCGCGATGTCAGCTCACTTAACGATTCCTGAATCGGTACGCTAGCGTCGGATTAAGATCGGACGGCTCACGGGCATCGTCTTCCTCAGCACGGCGGAAGCTCACCTGCGAACAGCGATGATCGTTCGACGGCGATGGCGAGGCGTAGGGGAAGCAGATCTTGACGGCGACGCGCGGGATCGGCTGCGGTGCTCCTCCTCCTCCGATTCCTTGCAGCGGCGAGCTCCCAGGTGGTCGGACGCGGCGGCGCTCCGCTCGTCCAGTGCTGCTCCGGCGAGGCTGGCGACGGCGAACTAGGGCAAGCGGGGCTAAGCGACGATGTCTGGGAGGTAGAGGGGAGTGAGGTGAGTCGATTCGTTTGATCGGAGGGGCTTTATATAGGCCGGAGCGACGGGGACAAGCTCGGCCAGAAGCTCGTCTGCACGGGGGCCCTGGCGGCGTTTGCAGCATTCTCCGGTCACGGCGGCCATGCTCGCATGCTGGGGGGTTGCTGGTTCGGCCGCGGGGTGCTGTGGGTCTCCTCTGGCGCCTCCAAGCTGGTCGGCATCGCGCAGGGCAAAGGGTTACTGGGAGGGGGCCCTGGGTGCAAACCTTGCCGTCCCTCCACTTCTCCTGGCTTGGGTCGGGGTTGGGGGAGCTGGAATCGATCGAGGGGAGGCCAGAGAGCATGGCTACAGCACTTGGTCGAGCTAGAACAGTGCTGCACCAGTGAAGTTGATCTCACTCGATTTGCTTCTGCCAGTGCTCGATGAAATGCCCGCAAGAACTCAAAATTTGATTTTTCAAATTTTTCCACTTTGGGTGCTCATCATATTGGATAATATACCCAGGCATATTTTTGTTACAGTGAAAGGTTGAGTTTTACAAAAATTTATATTTCAAATTTGATATGGTTTCTGTTTCAGATTCAAACTTTGGCTCAAGTTTGAGTGGTGTTCTGGTTTGAAATTTGGGTAAATCTTTGTTGGTTGAGTTAGTCCATAACTTGGTTAAGCTCAACTCACTGGCCAAACCTGAAGGTGAGATGTAGATTGCTTAATCTAAGGGCTCAAAGTGGTGCAGTCATTAACAATTCCTAGATCATATTAACTTTATCTCTTTCTTACTTATTTTTATTTCTTGTTGCTTTGGTTCTTATAATCTTTCTCAATTGATTCTGTTGGTTCACTTAGAATTATCTAACCAATGCTCAATCAAAAATAACACACATAAAATCATAGGATACCAAATAAAGAAAATGCATGTATGCATACAATAATAGATAAGAAGTTTTATTTGGGTCCAAAATTTGGCACTTTATTTAATAAGACTTGGGTTACAAATTTCTGAGTTGTTACAATCTTCCCCCCTTAAAAAGAATCTCGTCCCCGAGATTCACTAATTAAGAAATGAAAAGATTGGGAAACTCTTTCTGAAGGTAATCTTCTCGTTCCCAAGTGGCTTCATCTTCGGTGTGATTACTCCACTGAACTTTCAGGAACTTGATGCTTCGGGTTCGAGTGGTTCTATAAGCTTCCTCGAGGATACGGATAGGCATTTCACGGTAGGTCAAATCCTTGTTGATGTCCACCGAACGGTGATCAATATTCTTGAAGATTTCTGGCTTCTCCGGCACTTCAAGACATTTCCGAAGTAACGACACGTGAAAGACATCGTGTACTTCGGACAATTCAGGGGGCATTTCCAACTGATAAGACACTTCTCCTCTGCGGTCTAGTATCTTGAAGGGTCCAATATATCTTGGGGCAAGCTTTCCTTTTACTTGGAATCTTTGCATTCCCTTGAGAGGTGATACTCTAAGATAAACAAAGTCTCCACTCTTGAAAGTCAGTTCTCGACGTCTCTTGTCGGCATAACTCTTTTGTCTTGACTGGGCTGCCTTGAGGTATTCACGAATCATGCGAACTTTCTCCTCGGCTTCTTGCAAAATATCTGGTCCAAAAATCTGACTGTCTCCGGTTTCTGACCAATTCAAAGGGGTACGACACTTTCTTCCATACAAAGCTTCAAATGGGGCCATTTGCAAACTGGCTTGATAACTGTTGTTGTAGGAAAACTCCGCGAAAGGCAGGCAATCTTCCCACTTAGCTCCGTAAGCTAGGACACGGGCTCTCAACATATCTTCAAGTATTTGATTCACTCTTTCAGTCTGCCCGTCAGTCTGAGGGTGGTAAGCGGTGCTGAAGGCTAATTTGGTTCCCAAGGCTTGATGCAAACTCTTCCAAAATCTCGAGGTGAATTGGGTTCCTCGATCGGAAACTATGGTTTTAGGAACTCCATGCAAACTGACAATTCTGGATAGATACAGATCTGCTAGCTGTCCCGAGTTGTAAGTGGTCTTGACAGGAATAAAGTGGGCTACCTTGGTTAGTCTATCCACAATGACCCAAATAGAGTCATTGCCACGGCTAGACCTGGGAAATCCAGTGATGAAATCCATTCCAACAGATTCCCACTTCCATTCCGGAACTTGCAAAGGTTGCAGCAATCCGGCAGGACGTTGATGTTCAGCCTTGACTCTTTGACAAATATCACACTTAGAGATGAACGATGCAATCTCCCGCTTCATTCCATGCCACCAAAATTGTTCCTTCAAATCTTGGTACATCTTAGTCCCACCGGGGTGGATGGAGTAAGGTGTCTCATGGGCTTCCTTCATAATCACTTCCTTTAATTCTGAATCAGCGGGCACACAAATACGGCCTTTGTACCAAAGAACTCCTTGATCATCCTCTTCAAATCCTGGCACCTTGCCGGAACCAATTCTGCGCTTGATCCCTTCAATACTCTCATTTCCCTTCTGGGCTTCTTTGATTTGGCTCATCAAGGTGGGTTGAAACTCAAGGTTGGCTAAGAATCCTTGACTGACTAGTTCCAATCCAAAATTCTCAAACTCTTGGTGCAACATAGGTTGCTCTTCCTTGATCCTCATATTCAACGAACACGGCTTCCTACTCAATGCATCGGCCACTACGTTGGCCTTACCGGGGTGATAGTGAATTTCCAGATCATAATCCTTGATCAACTCTATCCATCTCCTTTGCCTCATGTTCAACTCCTTCTGGGTGAAGATATACTTCAAACTCTTGTGATCGGAGTAGATCTCACAACGGTTGCCCATCAAATAATGCCTCCAAGTCTTCAAAGCTAGGACCACAGCTGCTAACTCTAGATCATGGGTTGGATAATTTTCTTCATGAGGTCGAAGCTGCCGAGAGAGGTAAGCTATGACCTTGCCTTCTTGCATCAATACGCAACCAAGTCCAAGTTTGGAAGCGTCGCAATAGACATCAAAATTTTTGGTGATATCGGGCATGGTTAGGACGGGGGCGGTCACCAATCGCTTTTTGAGCTCTTGAAAACTCTCTTCACATTTAGGGGTCCATTCAAACTTCTTGTCCTTCTTCAACAATTGGGTCATTGGCCGGGCAATGCTGGAAAATCCTTCAACAAACTTGCGGTAATATCCGGCTAATCCGAGAAAACCTCTAACTTCAGTCTGAGTGGTAGGGGCTTCCCATTCCATGACTGATTTAATCTTCTTGGGGTCTACCGATATTCCTCCTGCTGATAGCACATGGCCTAAGAATCCAACCTCCTTCAACCAGAACTCACATTTACTGAACTTGGCATACAGCTGATGCTCTCTTAAGGTCTCTAGAAATAATCTCAAATGGGTTGCATGCTCTTCTTCGGATTTGGAGTAGATAAGAATGTCGTCAATGAAGACAACGACAAACTTATCCAAGAACTCCATAAAAACCTTATTCATGAGGTTCATGAAATAAGCAGGGGCATTGGTCAATCCAATTGCTTCTTCAACTCAACTAATTCAGCTGGGTTCATACGATAGGGTCGTTGGGCTATTGATCCAGTTCCGGGGATAAGCTCGATGATAAACTCAATATCCCGATCCGGTGGCATTCCGGGTAGCTCATTGGGAAAGACATCCGGGTATTCACAAACAATGGGAACTTCCTCTATGGTTGGTCCCGAGATACTTTTATGACATCGGGTAGTTTGGGGTGGTTTTACGGACACATGCTTGACTATGATTCCATTGCTACTCTTCATGGTGATGGTCTTCTTGGCACAATCTATCACTCCTTGATGGAAAGACATCCAATTCATACCAAGAACTACTTCCAAACCTTTGGTTCCCAACACTATCAAATCGGCTAAGAAGGCTATTCCATGGATTTCTATGGGTACTGCCAAGCAGGTACAACTGGCTTTTGTTACGGACCCGGGAATTTGCACAGACATGACATCTTTCAAGGGTGTGGGTTGAAGTCCACTTTTATCAACGAATAATTGGGTAACAAATGAGTGTGAAGCTCCAGAATCAAACAGAACTCTTGCACGAACTGAGTTAACAGGGAACATACCAAGCACAACGTCGGTTGCTTCCTGAGCTTCTTCCACGTTCATATGATTCAGACGGCCGTGAGACTGAGGCTGGTTCCTTGGTGGATAGTTCTTGCCATTTCCCACACGGCGCTGCTGCTGAGCAGGGGCAGTGGTCTTGGATGCATCATTCAGCTTCTTGGGGCACTCATTGGAGTAATGCCCTTTGAGTCCGCACTCATAACAGGTAATTCCAGACTTGTCGCCAGGCTTGGGTAACACCGGGGCACCATTTGGCCTTGGAGTATTGGTGTTGAAGTTGTTGCCACTAGGTCTTGGGGGTGCACGGTTGAAGTTGTTGCCGGGTGGACGGCTAGGATAGTTGGGACGTGGAGCAGGTGCAGACGGCCTCATTAGTCTAGGGGCGAAACCCATTGGTGCATTTCCCCTTGGCTTCTGCGAGTTGCTCGAGTTGCCTTGATACATCATACGACGCTTGCGGTTCTCGGTAGCTTGCTTGAGTTTGCCCTCCATCTGAATGGCAGAGTCAACCAATGACTCCAGGTCGGCAAAGTGAATGCTGACCAAGACACATTGCATCTCATCATGAAGTCCATCCAGAAACCTTTCTTGCTTCTTCTTAGTGGTGTTGGTGTCATCTGGGGCATACCTAGACAAGGTAAGGAACTTGTCACGGTAATCCACCACAGATAGGGAACCTTGCTTCAGATTTCTGAACTCATCTCTCATCCTTTTCACCAATCCCAATGGAACATGGGCTTTGCTAAACTTGCTCTTGAACTCCTCCCAAGGCATCACATACCCTAGGGCTTGCATTGCACGGGTGCTATCCCACCAAGCTCTTGCTGCTCCAGCAAGATAGTGGGTGGTGTACAGAACCTTCTCATTTTCACCAACTTCGGCGACTGCCAAATTGTTCTCCATAGTGCGAAGCCAGTCATCGGCAT
This sequence comes from Dactylis glomerata, assembly GCA_007115705.1. Classification (NCBI taxonomy): domain Eukaryota; kingdom Viridiplantae; phylum Streptophyta; class Magnoliopsida; order Poales; family Poaceae; genus Dactylis; species Dactylis glomerata. The sequence goes on along the minus strand of QXEO01000389.1, from coordinate 1,933,651 downwards.
CTAAGGGCTCTTCAGACTTAGTAAATATAGGAGGGTTGGTGTTTTGGAAACTCCTTAACTTGGATCGGTGATCACCATTGCCATTGTTTTCTCCTTCACCATGGCCATTGCCATTGCCATTGTTGTGGTTCATTGCCATCTGGGTTAATTGCTGAAGAGTGGCCAAGTTAGCTTGGCGCTCAGCTCGGGCTGCTTCCCGATCTTCCATGATCAACCTTAGCAATTCGGCCATTTCCGGGTTCGGGGGTGGGGGTGCTCGCGGCATCTGAAGATAAGGTGTGTAAGACAAGAGGGAAAAGCTAACTTGCTAAGATTTAAAGGTACATGGATGATGCAATTTTGTTTTACTAGGGCCTTAAAGGGCCAAATTCAAATTTCATTCAACACTCATCAAACATATCATACATACGAGTTCACACATTACAAATGGTTTATATTAATCCATTGTGACTCGTCTACTAGAGAGGGGGATACAACTCACACCTACACGAAGTGAAAAATAAAGTGGAACTCATAACTAGATAACACGTGGATCTTGAGTCTAAACAGCGGGCTCCTCGGGGTCTTCCTCCTCATCACTCACAATGAATCCATTGTGCCCACCATCTTCCGGATCATCAAGGTCCTCCATGAAGTCATCCTCATCACTAATGAGGGCATTATCCTCCTTGCGGAGATCAATGCCTTCCTCCTCACCAAGGTGATCCTCAAGACTCTCAATGTACGCAGTCAGCTCTGCCACATTGGCCTTCAACTCCTCAAGGTCTTGCTCCTTCTCATCACGCTGGCGACGAAGGCTCTTGCGCTCCTTCGCAAGAATCCTGATAGTGCTCCTCGCCTCCACCAGGGCGAAGTGCTCAAGGTTGGCCTTGGTACGTGCACGATCGGCCTCCTGCTGAGTGGAGTACAGCAAGAAGTCCATGTGATCGATGTAGGTACTCGGCTCATTCTGCCCGGGCATGTTGGCGGGACGTCCATCCGCATCACGCCGAGCAAAATCCCTGAAGCGTCCTCCCTGAACCTCCTCAACATGCAGTCCGCACAAGCGGGCGTGCATCTCCTGCATAGCTCGGACCAAACCATCGGCCCAAGTGTTCCCCACAAGCTCAAACTTGATCCTTGGAGAACCCAACATCCCCTTCTTGCCACGGCAACTAGCTCGGATGAGCCACCGTAGCTCTCCATCCGGGTGCTCATTGAGCACGGCTCCCTTGAACTCCGGGTACAAGCGGTTCAGGAACAAGGTCAAGGTGGTGAGGTCGCGCTCGAAACAAAGGCTGCCACCATGGCCCAACTGGTACTGCTCAGTGAATACCGGGGCCATCTACAAAATTTTAAATTAGTTCAAGTTAGTGATCAACTCAAGTGTGCAAAATTTTAAGTAGGCAAAAACTGAAGTATGTATAAAACTTTGCAACTAGAGAGGAAAGACTAAGCAATTTTTGCAACCGTTCTTGTATCTTTCTTTTATCAAGGTTTTGTTTAACGCCCATTCTAACTAAGGTCTCCTATGGTCAGCCTAGGCTCTGATACCAACTTGTGACGACCTCAAATTTGATACAAATTCGAAGTGCCCGTTATGTATTCCACCGCAATCCCAGAACCATTGTTGCGATATACATAACGTAGTTGGTACTCAGTTCCATAGACATTACAATACGATAGTTCAAATACAATGGTCATATAGACCAAGTCATATTACAACATAATATAGCAGCGGAAATAACGTCTTCGGCCCATGCCTTCTCCCTACAGGCAAATGGCGACTCACGGAGACGAGCTTAGTTCTGGTACTCTTCTTCATACCCTTCCTCCTGGTATTCTTCCCCATAGTCTGGCCAAGTTGATAGCCAGGGACACAGCCATGAGTACATTGGATGCACTCGCAAACCATCTTATAAATGAAAGGATGAAGTAGAAATCCAAAGTTGATATGGTGGACTAAGCACTAAGTTGTTTTGCAAAAGCTAGTTTTATTTCCCACGAATGTTCATTTATAGGAAAGAGATTTAGTTCTCTAAGTTCCATCTAAAAGGACTTCAAGTGGTGTCAAAAACATTTCAAGTCAAGTCATTCACCAAGTTCACCATTGTCACTTTTAGTCATGACAAAAGTCAAGTACAGCTTGCCAACCGTCCATGACCGCGGACGCGGCTATTCGAATAGTTTCAAAACCTCTGCAGAGGGGTACACTTTACCCACAAGATTCGATACATCTGCCGGGAGAAATCCACGGTTCGTCATACACAAAGTATGCGAGGTTCAGATAATCAAACAAACTCTTTCACTTGCTCATCCTAGTATAGGATCCTTCCCTAGAGCCCGGGATACGGAACCCCGCTCCGGCGCCTCTAGTTCTGCCCATCTCGGAGGCCGGGTTAGTGGAATCCACCTGGTCTAGAAGTAACCGTTTCGCGGTGTCCTTCCATGAAGCTTTGATACAAGGCCTCCCATACTAAGATAAACAAGCTACGGATTAAGCCCCTTCCCATATAGGGGTAATGTGGTCGTACTGTAAAATTGGCTCCCATGGTACATCACTCGTTGTCATTTGAGAAATATATTTCATAGTTCTTAGTCAAGATTAATTTCTTTTATAAAGCCATCATGTAGGAGCAATCTCCCATTTCAAGTTTCAGATTCAAGTCACCCATTTCAACTAGAGTTCCCCTTATCGATGGCCTCAATATTATTAGCGACTAAGCAACTATATTGAGTGATGAACACTAGATAGAGTTGGATAAACTCAGCTTGATGCTCTTGATAATCAAGACATCAATTCACTTCTATCATTCTACTCTAGCAATTCAATCATGCAATTTACTTAAAACAAGTAGAATGCAATATAAAAACTAGGTAGTGGAAGTATGAATCAAAAGATGGCTTGCCTTGGTTGGCAAAGTGTCCGGGGTTTTCTTCTTCTTCTTGATAATAATAATCCCCTCCAATATCCTCCTCGGCAACACTAGCGTCTAATAACGAATAAACACAAAGCACACCATCACTTCACCAAGCTAACAACACACCAAGCACACATCTTTGTTTGCTACCCAAAGCATTCATGTTGCATTTTTATGGGTTGGATGGTAAGTCTTTCTTCTAAGTTTTTCTTCAAGTGTGCAAGCTAGATTCTTTACTAAGTGGCATAAGTGGTTCACTTGTGCAGCATTGGTGTTGATTTAGGGTTACTAAGACAAGTTTAAGTGGGATGGGTCCACTAAGTGAATTGGTAATGAGGGCAATTAATTTTTAGTGTGCACTAGTGATCTATCATTTTATGCTACCAAATAGGTTTGGGTTAGGGTCTAAAAGATCACCCTAACCTGGTTTGTGGTAGATTAGTGTTGACTAATAGTAAGAGGGGTCATTAGCAAGTTCACATTTTAATTTTCATGATTTTTGATGGCTTAAATAAGTTTCTAGAACTCTTTCATTATTACACAAGCTATGGTCACACTATTCATATCTAAATTTATTCTGAACTTATTTTGAATTCTAACCAGTTCTATTGGGTAGAGTATTTCATAAGCTTTCCAATGCATATTTATTTGCTAGATTTGGATTTGTAAAACTCTAGGAATTAAAGTTTGAAAATAGCATCTGAAAGTTATTTGAAATAAATAAAACGGGCGGGAAATTAATTAAAAACGAAACGGACCGAAACTGAAACGAGCCGGGCCCTATTCAGAATAAAGCCGAACGGGCCGGCCCATACCATTTCGCGCGGGGAAAAAAGAATAAAAGGGGAGCTGACAGGTGGGGTCGCGATGTCAGCTCACTTAACGATTCCCGAATCGGTACGCTAGCGTCGGATTAAGATCGGACGGCTCACGGGCATCGTCTTCCTCAGCACGGCGGAAGCTCACCTGCGAACAGCGACGATCGTTCGACGGCGATGGCGAGGCGTAGGGGAAGCAGATCTTGACGGCGACGCGCGGGATCGGCTGCGGTGCTCCTCCTCCTCCGATTCCCTGCAGCGGCGAGCTCCCAGGTGGTCGGACGCGGCGGCGCTCCGCTCGTCCAGTGCTGCTCCGGCGAGGCTGGCGACGGCGAACTAGGGCAAGCGGGGCTAAGCGACGATGTCTGGGAGGTAGAGGGGAGTGAGGTGAGTCGATTCGTTTGATCGGAGGGGCTTTATATAGGCCGGAGCGACGGGGACAAGCTCGGCCAGAAGCTCGTCTGCACGGGGGCCCTGGCGGCGTTTGCAGCGTTCTCCGGTCACGGCGGCCATGCTCGCGTGCTGGGGGGTTGCTGGTTCGGCCGCGGGGTGCTGTGGGTCTCCTCTGGCGCCTCCAAGCTGGTCGGCATCGCGCAGGGCAAAGGGTTACTGGGAGGGGGCCCTGGGTGCAAACCTTGCCGTCCCTCCGCTTCTCCTGGCTTGGGTCGGGGTTGGGGGAGCTGGAATCGATCGAGGGGAGGCCAGAGAGCATGGCTACAGCACTTGGTCGAGCTAGAACAGTGCTGCACCAGTGAAGTTGATCTCACTCGATTTGCTTCTGCCAGTGCTCGATGAAATGCCCGCAAGAACTCAAAATTTGATTTTTCAAATTTTTCCACTTTGGGTGCTCATCATATTGGATAATATACCCAGGCATATTTTTGTTACAGTGAAAGGTTGAGTTTTACAAAAATTTATATTTCAAATTTGATATGGTTTCTGTTTCAGATTCAAACTTTGGCTCAAGTTTGAGTGGTGTTCTGGTTTGAAATTTGGGTAAATCTTTGTTGGTTGAGTTAGTCCATAACTTGGTTAAGCTCAACTCACTGGCCAAACCTGAAGGTGAGATGTAGATTGCTTAATCTAAGGGCTCAAAGTGGTGCAGTCATTAACAATTCCTAGATCATATTAACTTTATCTCTTTCTTACTTATTTTTATTTCTTGTTGCTTTGGTTCTTATAATCTTTCTCAATTGATTCTGTTGGTTCACTTAGAATTATCTAACCAATGCTCAATCAAAAATAACACACATAAAATCATAGGATACCAAATAAAGAAAATGCATGTATGCATACAATAATAGATAAGAAGTTTTATTTGGGTCCAAAATTTGGCACTTTATTTAATAAGACTTGGGTTACAAATTTCTGAGTTGTTACATCCTTCAAAGAGAGCAAAACATAAATGCATAGGACACCTTCAAGTTTAAAAGGGCGACTAGATACAAATAATTTAAGAACAAGTGAAACCAACAATATGAATCAATCAATGAACTTTGGGACAATGCATATCACACTAAGAATGACAACTATGCTCTCTTAATGGTGCATAAAGAAAGAAGGTGGTGACTCAACATAAAAGTAAAAGAAAGGCCCTTCGCAGAGGGAAGCAGTGATTGCAAGTTTTATAACCTTCAAAAATTATGGTACTTACCGGCTTTGAGCTCTCATTGCCCCCATCATAAGCATCTTGAATGGTTAAAGTTAATGCGAGAACAATTATGATGCATATGCTTGACAAATCATAAGTTGAAGACCTCGTGCCCCGTGAATATGAGTACCCAAACCTCATGCTACTTTACTTAGAGTCCCAAGCAAGGCTCTTGTCATTGTAAGTATATGCATATCATTGAGAACCGCCAATGGGGTACCTCCGTGCCCGATGACATGGAACAAGCCCACACCAAAATGACAGGACAAGCAGACAATGAACACCTCGACATCTCTTTTATTTGCCTTTTGTTTACCTTTTTATTGTGAGATGCGTCGTCGAATGTTCACCATGGGTATGCTGCAAATTTCCACCATGAATTATGCATGGCTTAGATTGGCGGCCCGGCGCTTCCCTAACACATATACAAACTCCATGATCCCCACAAGATTTCCAATTCATTTCACACCGCGGGCATCCATAAACAAAAGATCACGATATCAACTCAAATAAGAAGTGCAATGTTGAAAGCTTGCCCCATGACAGCATGGATGGGCTAGAATCCAACTTACAACTTGCAAGCATAACAACTCAACATAAGAGACCACAATGTCAAATTTTTAAGAACAGGAAAAAGTAAAGTGTGCCCTTCCGGTTCGTGAGAGCTTTACTGACCGAATTTCGCATAACACTGGTAAGAGTTTAATTTGAAGAGAAAATAAAAGCAAGTCAAATTTACTTGGAATAGCAAATTGCTAGTAGGTATGTATGGTGGACACTTTGGAAAACTTTGGCTTTTAGGAGTTGGATGCACGAGTAGAGCTCATACTCAGTACAAGGTGAGGGCTAGCAAAAGACTGGGAGCGACCAACTAAGAGAGCAATAATGGCCATAATCATGCAAAGCGACAAAGCGACATTAAAAGAAGCATAAGATGGCATAAAAAGTCAAAAACTAAATGATCATGAAGGCTATTGGCGACTTTGTAAGAGTCTAACATGTGTGAGCATGCGCCAAGTCAACCCAAATAAAGCATCAAGGAGAAAACCAAAATAATGCTTCCATACAATAAAAACAACGCATGATTTTTTCAAAGACTCATTAAGCAATCTCAGTTATTTGAGACAAGTCATGCTACAGCAAAACCACTAAGCATACTATTAAAAAGACATCAAGCATGACATGAAAAAGCCTAAGCCGCAGTCTACACAAGCTCCTTCTTGTACCACTATTTTGCACAAAGCTTTTTCTCTTTTCCAACACCATTTGAAATTTTTATAAACACCTCTTTTGATGAAAACCAATAAAGATCAGAGGCAAAAATACACCTTGATGAAAAGATATGACAAGGTCTGAACGCAAATCAAGGCGAAAACGAAAACCAAAAGCAGTAGCAGAAAAAGAAGAACACCCGGTGAAATTGTAAGAATGAAAAACGGAGTGTTCTTTGCAAATGAAAACGAGTACATCTCCTCCAAAAGAAATTTGTTGGGGTCCAACCATTTATTACAGCAAACAAACAAACTAAACCAACTAAGAAAACTAAAACAACTGACGCTCCAAGAAAAACACATAGTGCATGAAGCAATAAAAATATAGTGTTTTGAAAGGTGACCTGATTTTTGCCGATGAAGAAGGGGTGCCTCGGGGGCATCCCCAAGCTTTGACGCTTGTACTTCTTGGATATTTCTTGGGGTGATGCATGGGCATCCCCAAGCTTGAGCTTTTGTCCATTCTTCAACTCATCTCATCATTCTCCAATCCCTACACTTGAAAACTTCCTTCATACAAAACTAAACACAATTCTATTAGCAACATTAGTGCAAGCATAACATGTAATCAATCCTCTATTTGCTTCAGGTTTCAACTCAAAACCACCACATATATAGCAAATACTACTGTAGCAACCTCCCAAAAAGTTCCGTGATCAAAAGAACTCAAAAGAAAGCGATAAAGTGGCAAACATAAATATTGGCAGAAATCTGTCAAAACTGAACAGCTGACAAAGGTCGAATTTTTTTGAGGGATTTTCTGTTGCTCAAATCAAAAAGTGTTCAACTAACAAAAGTTTGGATAAAACCTGGGGCATATGCACAAGAAATCGCAGGTCCAAAAGATATACAGAGAATTTTCACGAATTTTTACGGTGCAGCACCGAAAACAGTTTCAGGACAGCAACATCCTCAAATCTTTACCTCACTCAAATTAGAGGCTTCTCTTGGCACAAAAATGAAATAAACAAGATAAGGAGCGGTCATTACAGTAGTAATGACTTACAAGACTCAAATAAAAGAAAAAGTACTGAAAAGAAAACATTGGGTTATCTCCCAAGAGTGCTTTTCTTTAACGCCTTTGAGCTAGGCGCAGAAAATTGTGAATCAAGTAATATCAAGTGATGAAGCATCAAGCTCATAATTTGCTCTAAGAATAGAGTCAAAAAGTAATTTCTTTCTTTTCCTAGGGAAGTGTTCCATACCTTTCTTAAGTGGGAATTGATATTTGATGGTGCCTTCCCTCATATCAATGATGGCACCTACAGTTCGAAGAAAGGGTCTTCCCAAAATAATAGGACATGAAGCATGGCATTCAACGTCCATAACAAGAAAATCAACAGGAATAAGGTTATTGTTAACCACAATAAGAACATCATTAATCCTTCCCAAAGGTTTCTTCTTAGCAACATCAGCAATAGGAACATCAAATAACATTTTTCAAGCGGTGGTAAATCAAGCATGTCATAAATCTTATATTTACTAATTGGAGGCACCATACGAGCTTCCACGTTAATCCTAAAGATTAGAAAGTTTTGTCCGTACGATATACCCGTAAGTTGTCTAAAGTCGTTGGATTTAAGTCCGTCTGTCCGGCGCGTACCTCCAACTCAATCCGGTGGCCTTGAGTTCGAATCTCGGTTCATCCTCAAGAGGAGCCTCTAATTAATTCGTGTCGTCCTGTCGGCTGTCGCAAGGATTACGTACGGTGGCCTCTGCCCCCGTATCCAATCTGCATGATATGTATTGCACGTCTCCGCAGCGGCAATTGCGCGCTTGCGCCATCCTCGAAGCCGGCATAAGGTATAGCTCTCAAGGTTGTAGTTTCATGCGCCTGTACTCGCACGACCAATGTTGCTGATCTCAGGTGAAGCCTCAGCAGGAACGATCACCTCTTTATTTTCCAGTCTGATATGTGTACTATTTTGGTCTTGAAAATTAAACGATCTCTTTTTCCCAGTCAGATCTGTCTAATACTTTGATCTAGAGAATTGGACAGTAATTTAGCATCGGATCCTCTTGGTGCAATCATCGGCGACAAACACTGAACCTCTTGCATATTGCACTTGCCCTACACTATTTTCAGGTCAATTTTTTACGCAATCAAATTACGTACCCTTGCTGCAAAGTTGTAGCTTCTTCATACTCTAATATAGTTGTCAGTAACCAAACAATTATTGCCCTGCATATAGAAATTAAAAGTGGTGCTCTAGACTTACTCTATGTCAAAGTAACCGGTTTTTTCATAAAGACAATGAAATCCCTTCTGGATTGGATACAAACCTCGCTTTAGTTATGATCACATCAGCACTCCATTTTCCTGCGTGCAGGCCTATCATGTGTTTGATGGGACCATGCGAAATAACGATGTGTCGCAGATTATAATTTGGTTAGCTTAGCTGACAGCCTTCTGCGTTTAGTTCTTCTACGATGGTACAAGTAATATTTACATACAGTGACAAGACAAATACAGTGCAAAGGAGTGCTGGAGTCGGTGGCGCCCGGTGGAAGGTATATAAATCGAATATTTAAGTGCTTTGTCAATATTTAGTGACAGAGGAAGCTAAATAATGTTGCATGGGACCGTAATGCATATACATTGCGGAAAGATAGTCTTGAAACTGAATGACTAAGATGGCAAAGGAGGAATAGATGCATGCCAGAAATTTTAATTATGTTCATATCCAGTTAGCAAAACTGTAGTTGAAACTCTGGTACAAAAAATATTCTTTCACTTTTATGTGTGTGCTTTTGAACAGTCGTAAGGATGATCTTTGAAATTGAGTGCAGTTAACATATATCTGTGAGTTAATTCTGAACAATGACTCTTAAGCATCATACAACCACGCCACATGCTTAAATGCCTAATAGGAAACAATAAATGAAACTATGCCATATTTACTCCTTGGGTTCAGTTTAATAGGCACACATGAGAAATTTTTTGACCATTATTTTGGATAGCATAATATAAATTATATTTCAAAAATATATAGCCAGATACATATCCAAAATTAGTTTTCAATGGTTTTGTGATATAAAATTCATATTTTGTTGACCAAACTGACGGTCAAAGTTTTTCTTAAACGACGTGTGTGCCTGTTAAACAAAATCGGAATCGGATGGAGTAGTGTTTTAGGCAACATCTATTCAAGGCTTATTACTCGCCACTCATGTAATTTTTTAGACCATACTAATATTATAAAATTGGTTTCAGTAGTTTATTGTCGAAAGAACTAGCCCGTGCTGCTGCACGGGTTGATGACTAGTCTTTCTAGGCATGATAGAAATACTAGCGCCTAGATTACATAAAGCATGGCAATCATAACCATTAACATGCATATCAATGATGGGTTCCCAACCATCTTCTAACTTCTTGGGAACGGAAGCTTTTTGCTTCAACTTTTCATCCCTAATCTTTATGAGAGCATTGGTAATATGCTTAGTAAAAGCAATATTTAAAGAACTAGCATTGGGAGTCAAAGCAAGCTTTTGCAAGAACAAAATAACTTCAGATATATTGCAGCCATCAACATCAAAATCATTAAAAGAAATAGAGCTATCATCTCCCACACTCCGAAAAAATTTAGCACTCTTTTGAGAAAAAGTTTTGGCAGTTTTAGGCTTTTTAACACAAGGAGTGGGAGTTTTCTCTACACCAATCAAAGTAAGAGGATTGCTACCAGTAGGAGCAACATCATTAGAGGTAGTAATGGTACATACCTTCATCTCTCTAGCCATCTCATCTTCTCTTTCCCACCTGGCATGCAATTCCGCTAACAATCTAATATTTTCATCAATTCTAACTTGGATAGCATTAGCGGTAGCAAAAATATTATTCTCTTTCACATCATTAGGCAACACTTTTAATTTCAGAAGTTCAACATCATGAGCAAGGCTATCAACTTTAGAAGCAAGAATATCAATTTTGCCTAACTTTTCCTCAACAGACTTGTTAAAAGCAGTTTGCTTACCGATGAAGTCCTTGAGAATTACCTCAAGCTCGGAGGGCGCGGCCCTAGTGTTGTTGTAGGAATTACCATAAGAGTTACCATAACCATTACCATTGGTAGAAGGATACGGCCTATAATTGTTACTAGCAAAATTGTTCCTATAAGCATTGTTGTTAAAATTATTGTTTCTAATGAAATTCACATCAACATGCTCTTCTTGAGCAACCAGAGAGGCCAAAGGAACATTATTAGGATCAACATGAGTCCTATCATTAGCAAGCATAGCCATAATGGTATCAATCTTATCACTTAAGGAAGAGGTTTCCTCAACAGAATTTACCTTCTTACCTTGTGGAGCTCTCTCGGTGTGCCATTCAGAATAATTTACCATCATGTTGTCGAGTAACTTTGATGCGGCGCCCAAGGTAAGGGACATAAAAGTGCCTCCAGCAGCTGAATCAAGTAGGTTCCTTGAAGAAAAATTCAGTCCTGCATAAAAAGTTTGGATAATCATCCAAGTAGTCAGTCCATGAGTGGGGCAATTCTTTATCATAGATTTCATTCTTTCCCAAGCTTGAGCAACATGTTCATTATCAAACTGAGTAAACTTCATAATATTGCTACGCAGAGATATAATCTTAGCAGGAGGATAGTATCTACCAGTAAAAGCATCCTTACACTTAGCACATGAATCAATACTATTCTTAGTCAAAGACAGCAACCAATCTTTAGCTTTTCCTCTCAAAGAAAAAGGAAACAACTTGAGCTTAATAATATCACTATCAACATCCTTATATTTCTGCATCTCACATAGCTCAACAAAATTGTTGAGATGAGCTGCAGCATCTTCAGTACTAGCACCAGAAAATTGCTCTTTCATAACAAGGTTCAATAAAGCAGGCTTAATCTCATAAAAGTTTGCAGCAGGAATAGGTGGTGCAATAGGAGTGCAGATAAAATCACTATTGTTCGTGCTAGTAAAGTCACACAACTTGGTGTTTTCAGGATTGGCCATTTCAGCAAAACGAAAGTAAACAAGTAAAAACAACTACTAAGGATTCTAATTTTTTTGGGTTTTTGATATAAAGCAATGCAGGTAAAATAAATAAAGTAAAGCAAAACAATAAAACAAAGTAAAGGATGTGTGTGCAAAAAACTCCCCTCGCAGAAGTCTTCTCTTCCTCCCCGGCAACGGCGCCAGAAAAGAAGCTGCTACCGGTTGATGGCGCCAGAAAAGAGGCTGCTGGCGTGGAGCAGTAAGTCCTTGTGCGTGGTGAATGACCAGCCCGTTGGGAACCCCAAGAGGAAGGTATGATGAGTATAGCAGCTAGTTTTCCCTCAGTTAAGAAACCAAGGTTTAATATCGGTCAGGAGAGGAGAGACAGCGACGACTGAAGGTGATGCAGAACCTGCACACACACAACCAAGTACTTTGTTCCCAACTTGCGATGAGGTTGTCAATCTCACCGGTTTGCTTGAAACAAAGATTATGAGCGTATCGAGTGGAAAACAATATAGTATGCGAGTAAAGTAAACAGTACGAGTAAAGTAAACAGGTGATAACAATATGATGTAAATAGGACCGGGATCCACAGTTCACTAGTGGTGTCTCTCCATAGATAAAATAACACATGCTGGGTAAACAAATTATAGTTGGGCAATTGATAGAATAGAGATAACGTGATATGTCAAGAAAATCACTATGAGATTTACTCTGGGCATTACAACAAAATACATAGACCGCCATCCAACTGCATCTATGACTAATAATCCACTCCCGGGGATATCAATCCGAACACCCCATGAGTATTAAGTTGCGAACAACAGATAATTGCATTAAGCAAAGTGTGTAATGTAAACAAAGCATATGCCCTTGAGCATATGAATGTTGTTTTCTCCCTAGTAGCAACAACACATCTACCACCTTAGAGGTTTCTGTCACTCCCCCAGGTGAAATAGAGGCATGAACCCACTATCGAGCATAAATACCCCCTCTTGGAGTCACTAGCAACTACTCTGCCAAGATAGCTACTAACAATGGAGAGCATGCAAGATCATAAACAACATAGAGATAACAAAAGATATAATTCAGTACAGCAACTTAATCATAAACACCAATATTCATCGGATCCCAACAAACCAAACATGTAGAATTACATAACGGTGATCTCAATCATGTAGGGCAGCTCATGAGATCTAAACATGAAGCACATGGTGGAGAAGACAACCATCTAGCTACTGCTATGGACCCATAGTCCAAGGTAGACTACTCACTCATCGCTCCGGAGGCAAGCATGGCGATGAAGAAGACCTCCGGTGGCGATTCCCCTCTCTGGCAGGGTGCCGGGAAGAGCTTTTGGACCCTCCCGATCTTCGGGTCGACGGCGGCAGCGGATCGCGATGTGTTCTAGAAATCTGATCGGGTACTTAGGTTTTTTTCCATCGGGGGGTCTTTATAGGCGAAGGGGCGATGTCAGAGGTGGAGCCAGGCTCCCTCATGTGGGCCCCACGCGGCCAGGGGGCTGGCCGCACCGCCCCTACGTGTGGGGCCCTGGTGGCCCCCCTCCTACTCCTCTTCGGATCTCTGGAAGCTTCCGGGTAAAATAAGACTTCAGGAACTTGTTTCGTCCAATTCTGAGAATATTTCCTGTGTATCACTTCTGAAACACAAAAACAGCAGAAAACAGGGAACTGGCACTATGGCAACTCGTTAATAGGTTAGTTCCGGAAAATGCATAAAAGTGCCACTAAGTGTAACGAAACAATAGGCAAATGGTGTAAAAACAAGCATGGAGCATCAAAAATTATAGATACGTTGGAGACGTATCACTCCACCTCAGACCCCCAATCGGCGATGAGCTGCCGCCCAGGAGGACCCCCATGACCCCACTCGCTAGCCACCGAGACCCCTGCACCTCACCTTCTCTCTCTCTCTCTCTCTCTCTCTCTCTCTCTCTCTCTCTCTCTCTCTCTCTCTCTCTCTCTCTCTCTCTCTCTCTCTCTCGCTGACACCGACCGTGCGCACGCCCGTGGAGACAGAGGCTTCGGCGGGAAGCCAGCCGTTGCTGCCTCGCCATCAGCACCCTCTGGCCACCGTCGACGCAGCCCAATAGCCAACCACCGCCCTTGCCTCCCGTGGACCCTGCTCCAGCCCGTGCTCCGCCCCTGCTAGTGCACACTCTGCACGCCGAGAGCATCGGTCGCGTTCCAAAGTGTGCACGCTCGCGACAGCCCTGCAAACCACCCCACGGTGCATGGAACTGAACGTGCGATGCCGCGCCACACCTGCCCAGCACCCTAGCCGACCGAGGCGCCCTCGCCGCGCCCGAGTCTGACCTCCCTCTCACTGAACCCGTGCCGTTTCCGACCAAACCAAGCCACCACCGACGCAGACGACCTGATCACTGCACTTGGTGCACAACACCGTCCTAGACCACCGCTTGCCTCGCCCAATCATTTCCGACGAGAGACCACGATAGACCGAGCCCACGCCACCATATTAAAAAAAACCAGCCGAGCCCTGAGCCCCCGGTTGGACGCCATTCGCTCCCATCCGCCTCTCCCCACCTCCCAGAGCTCACCTTGCTAGCCCCTGCTCTCCCTCTCTCTCTACAGAAGGAAAACGCCATCGCCAGAGTCCGAGAAGAAGGGGAAGGTTGCCATCGCCAGCAGGCCTTCTCCTGCTTTCTTCTCTGCATCTCTGAAACCCCCTTGCTTCCCTCGATCTCATGCACTCTCTTGTTTTGTCCAGATCAAGCTCAAGCCGTCGCCATCGCCGATCTCTGCAATGAGGAATGTCGACAACCTCGGCTTCAACGCGAGCACCCCAGCCCCTGCATGCAGCACATTTCGAGCTAGACCACCTCCTGAATGCCTCCGCCTCCAATCTGCCGCCGTCCAGCCGCCGACGACCCACGGTGAGCATCGCCAGCCCCCAAACCCTAGCTAGCCCGCCGGTGATGCCCTGCGTGTATGGCTGCGCGAGGAAGAAGGACACCGCGCCGTCCGATCTAGATCGGATGGCGGCATACCGCTTTGCTCGGCCGGGCCCCGGGCAGGCCGCCAGATCTGGGCCGGCCCAGGCTGGATCTGGCCAGATCCGCTCGAAGCCGGCCTGTTACATTTTTTTCAAATGGTTTTCTTTATTTCCAATTCTCTGCAAGATTCAAAAATGCATAGAAAATTCTCAGATTGTGCAAATTGAGTGTTTCAAGTTTCTATGAGTATCTTACTGCAAGATCTTTCATATGGCATAGGTCCCATGTCTGTAGACCCTCTGTAGATGAAATTATAAATTGTGAAACTAATTAGGTCACTTTTCAAGTTTATTTTATATCTTGAGTTTTATATACTGAAAATGAGTAGATACAATTTTCAGTGATAGCTTGATGTGTTAGTTTGCTTGGCCAACTAGATTTAGTATTTTAGGATCTTTATTTTTGCAGTAGTAATTAATATGGTTGATTGTTTATTTAGTCTTATAGAAATTACCATTTGCAGTAGATTAGGAATTTTGGTATGAGACCAATTTCCTTGGATTGTGCTCTGGAAGAGCTTTCCAGAACATCTTAATTCATAATTTTCTGATACTCAGAGAATATCTGAGATATAGTTTGGTATTCTAGTGTTATTTCCTATTGTTTAATTCTTAGGAATTAAACCACAAACTGTTTTTGTGCAAATCCAACTTTGTTGGATTCTTAAGATTGTTGTCAACCTGTAAGTACACTGAGTGTATTGTTTGGTCCATAAGATCACATGCATGCTTGTTGGGAATGATATGGTGTGGTGATTGCTTTATTTGAAAACCTAGTTTCTAATAGGATTAATTGCTAATTAAAAACCTATAAAATCTTGTATTGCTTTCTAAACATGTTTGTTTCTGATACTCTATGATGGTGTGGTATTGAGTGCTGAAATGTGTGTGACTTGTGCATGCTTGTATATTTACTGGGTGTTATTATTTTTCTGGCGATAGAATCGAACGAGGAGTGTACCGAGGAAGGTGAAGTGTACGAGTACCATGAAGAAGAGGACCAGGGAAAAGCCAACCAAGGCAAGCCATCTAACTTGTTGCATATCTGAATCCTATTCACTTGTTTTGAAGGTTGCATAAAGGTTTATGAAATTGCATGTTTCTATATTGATATAGCTCTTGTAGCAATTATATTGTTGGCTCAAGCTCCACGAGCCTATTGTTATCATCCCTTGAGATGACCCCCTTGAACACCTACTCTTCATCCTTTTAGTGGAGACTTGTTGATTAGCAGCATGGCCATTGGAAACCCTCTAGTGGAGCCAAAAACTCTAGGATGGGAACACTCAAAAAGTTTTCTTGAAAATATTTTCGAAAACCTTGGAGTAGCATCTACTCCACTGAAATGTTTTACAATTGGCTTTGAACAAAGGGTGATGCTCATGGAGGATAAAGGAGTGGGTGGTTTTCAAATGACATTGGTGATCACTAGGTATCCACCGAAACAATTTACCCGTGCAACCACATTACCCCGGTATGAGATGGGGCTTAGTTCGAAGTTTATTTGCTTTAGTGCGGGGAGCCTCGCACTATATAAGGGTTTGTAGGACCCCGGAATCTGGGTGGCCGCAAGAGTATGGGCAATAGTGAATCGGGATCCTTCAGGATTTATCCGGCCGGAGGACACTTGGGTTCTCCCGCCGTGGCACTGGAGCTACACTCGAAATGAAGGTAGGCTGCCAGGGTTTGCCGGGGAGGTTAACTCCACAGGGCAGGCACATGTACTAAGGTAGATAGATGGAAGACTTTGTTTGATTATCCGAACCTCGCATACTTGTGTATGACGGACCGTGGTGGTATCCCGGCGGATTTATCGAATCTTGTGGGTAAAGTGTACAACCTCTGCAGAGTGAAATCCTATTCGAATAGCCGAGTCCTCGGTCATGGACGGTTGGAATGGTCGCTATCTAGCCCAATGTCGGTTTTGTTTTCAAAGTATGTTTTGGAAAGAAAAGGAGAAAGGTGCCGGACGGAGTACTCGAAGGGTACTGCCGTGTCACGAGGATGGTTCGGAGTACTTGGAGGGTACTACCGAGGAAAGGAGATGGTCATGTTTGATTGACCATCGTTGTTCTTGGAAAATAAATGAGTTCCCCCTTCCCTAGAGCTTTTTTACTAAAAATGGTTTTTTTATAAAAATTCTTCTTTAGTAAGGATATAGAGATGTCGTATGACATGCTATATCGACAAGTGAAACTATGATATAGAGATGTCTTATGACATGCTATATCGACACGAGAAGCTATGATTAGCATAGACAACTAGTCTGAAACCACTTCCCTTTGCTACAGCCAAACTGCATGTTAATCACTCTCTCTTAGATGGTTTGCAAGTACAATTCAAAATGTACTCACGGCTTTGTTCCTGGCTATTAACTTGGTCAGATTATGGTGAAGTCTATGATGACGATGGTGAGGAGTTCGATGATGCCGGTGCGAACTAGGACCTGCCTCCTGGTCAGTCGCCTGTAGGGTAGAGGCATGGACCGGGCTACCAACGCTACCCTTGTATCCGCTGCAACTGTTAGTGAACTTGCCCTGCGTGGCATTTGAATTCGGCCAAGTGGCCATGTAAGACTATTTGAACTCGTTATGTAATGGATGATGTATTTTGTAATGCCAAATCTGTTATGTGGATTCACGATGGTCTTCCTGGGATCGTGAATTGTATGCATAACAGGAATCCCGGGTGGTAAGCCGGGGTCCCCACAGAGTTGGTATCAGAGCCATCCTGACCTTAGGAGACCCTAGAGTAGCATGGGCGTTAGATCGAACCAAAACTTATTTTCACTACTAAACTAAAAGAGATGGCTTAATATATATAAGGTGAATATATATTGCTCTCATCTCTTCCCTTGTTCTTTAAGCATATAGACTACTTGCATTTTAATTCAAGTTTTTACTGTACTTAAAATATTGCACACTTGGGTAAGTTATTAATTAAATCTACCTTAAAACTTTGTGTAGATGGACGCTCCTACTGCACACCATCAGGTCGGTACCCACGAGGACGTGCTCGTTTTTTAGCGCGACTTGGTGGAGCTGGCCGCGCGTCTCGGATGCCCGCGTCCGGAGGTTCGAGGTTACCGTCTTTTCGAGGAGGGTACCCGGGAGCTGGCTTACCAGGTTGTCTGCCAGGTCCGTGGGAAGGAGGTTCCGCCGATTTCTCAGGGGTTCACCTTCGAGGTGATTGAGCGTACTTGGGGTGATGGACTTATGCGTGTTCTGCGACATGCCATCTTGCACCTCGTCCACCTCCACTACGACGAGCTACTCGGCACTCGCTACGAGCACTACGGACAGGTCGACTCCGACGGTCTTCCCTATCAGGCCGCCGCTCACACCCCGTTCAGCCGCCACCTTTGCCACATGGAGGCCCTACTGCACCACACTTAGGAGCAGCTGGACCATGTCCGTATGGTCGCCGACGAGAGGGGCTTGGAGTTGGCCGTTCTTCGAGAGGACCTTCAGGAGACTATTCTCTCTCGTCACCACCTCCTTGCAGCCAAGAGGAGGATCTCGAAGAGGAACAAGACTCTTAGGCAGCGTGTCCGCGACTTGGAGGACCACCTAGCTTCTCTCGAGAGCCACGTGTCAGAGTTAGAGGAGGAGACCGCCAAGCTCCGCAAGGAGAATGAGGCAGTCCTTGGCCGTGACGACGACCACCAGGAGGCCTACGACGAGGAGCACGCGAGCACCGACGACGACGACCGTGGTAGCGATGACGGTGATGACTGCAACGCTATCATGGACTTCTACGCGCCCGAGACTCCGAGCGAGGAGGACCCCGAGGAGGTTGATCCCCACGTTAGCATCGACTAGTAGGTGTCCGGCGCACTGCTACCTCACTTAGGATGACGACTACTGAGTAGGACTACTTATCCCTTTTGCGTAGGTGTTGTATGGTTCAGCTGAAACCATTGATGTTGGTGATGTATGAGACTATGAGTGGTTTGTGCTAGACTGATGTGGCACTACTTTTGTATGTATGTATGCATGTGCTGGACTTGGATGCTTTTGGATGTTAATATGATATGGATGCTTCATTTATTTATGTCTATCCTGGATGATTCCTTATAAAATATTTATGCACAACTCGATCCCTCTTATTTAATTTTGCCATGGTTTCTCACCACCCCACTTTTCTCCAGAATGGCTCCGAAAACGCGTGGCCAAGCTGGAAGCAATCCGCCCCCTCCACCTGAGCCCAGCATGGCGCAGGTGCTGCAACTCATGTTAGAAGAACGTGAAGCCGCACATGCCGAACGCCAAGCCAACCTCGCCACTCTCCAACACCTCGCCCAGCTAGCCACCAATAACAACAATAATAATGGTGGCAATGGCAATGATGAACCACAAACCAAGCTCAGGGATTTCCAGAATTCCAACCCACCCACTTTCACCAAGTCCACTGAGCCTCTGGATGCCGATGATTGGCTCAGGACTATCGAAAATAAGCTTGAGTATGCGGGAGTGGGAGCAAACGAGAAGGTCCTGTATGCAACTCACTTCTTAGCTGGACCAGCTGGAGCATGGTGGGAGAATGTCCGCGCCATGCAGCCCGAGGGTCAAGTTATGACTTGGGATGCCTTCAAGACCAAGTTCCACAAGGCCCACGTGCCCTCAGGGCTTATCAAGATCATGAGGGATAAATTTCTCAATTTGAAGCAAGAAGGCACGAGTGTTACCGACTACCTTGACAAGTTCACCACCTGGGGAAGGTATGCCCCAAATGATATTGATACCGATGAGAAGAAGAGAGAGAGAGAGATTTCTCAACGGGTTACAGGAGGAGCTGCAGACTTACCTTGTGGCTGCTCACTATCCTGATTTGGAGGCCATGGTAGATGATGCCATCATGGTCGAAGACAAGAACAAAGTTGCCCGTGAGAGTCGCAAGAGGAGGATGATGAACCAGGGAGGACCTAGTAGTCATCGGTTCCGCAGCATGCCCCCATCCAGAGCCGCGCCACCACCACAGAGGTTCGCTTCTCAAGCCCCTAGGCCCAACAACCCCAACCGTCAGTACCCCAGCAACCGCCCATCAAGTGGAAATTCCTCCGGAGGTAACCGCAATACTTTCAATCCCACCAACCGCAGCCAGGGCAGTGGATCCTACACTTGTGGTCAGCCTGGGCACTTCTCTAAGGAGTGCCCTCTGAAGAAGCCTTCTGCCCCGAGCCTCAGCGCGCCGCGACCTAATTAGGGTCAAGGCCGTGGACCCTCTGGTAGGAACATGAAGACCCAAGCCAATAATGCAAGAGGCCGTCTGAACCACGTCACTGCTGAAGAAGCTGCTGAGGCACCTGATGTTGTGCTTGGTACGTTTCTTGTCAACTCCATCCCTGCTAGAGTGTTGTTTGATTCTGGTGCATCACATTCTTTCGTTACCGAGCACTTTGTGAAAAAGGGGAAGTTAGAGTCTACCATGATGACTAGAGCTATGCTAGTTCAGATTCCTGGTTCCGTCGTGAAGACCAAGGATAATTGTGTAGATGTACCGGTAGATATTCATGGGGTATCTTTTCAAGCCAATTTGATCATTTTAGGCACAAAGGGGTTGGATGTGGTGCTTGGAATGGATTGGATGTCCAAGTACCAGGGACACATAGATTGCGCCAGGAAGTCAATAACAGTAACCAACAGCGACGGTATTCAAATTGAACACATTGCAACCATGCCATCCCGCAAAGCCTACTACAAGAAGTCAGTATCTGGGCCAACCCTCGACCAAGTTCCGGTGGTATGTGAATACCCGGATGTTTTCCCTGAAGAGTTGCCAGGTATGCCCCCTGACCGGGATATCGAGTTCATTATTGAGTTGGTTCCCGGAATAGCCCCTATTGCGCAAAGAGCTTACTGCATGAACCCCCAAGAACTAGAAGAGTTAAAGAGGCAACTCGCTGATATGCTCAGCAAGGGCCTCATTCGTCCCAGTGCGTCACCTTGGGGTTCGCCTGTTCTTTTTGTGGACAAGTGGGATGGTACCATTCGATTATGTGTGGACTACCGTAAACTGAATGAGGTGACCATTAAGAATAAGTATCCCCTCCCAAAGATTAAAGACCTATTTGATCAGCTGAATGGGGCCAAGGTGTTCTCCAAGATTGATCTCCGTACCGGATATCATCAGCTGAAGGTTCGTGAGTCCGATATTCCCAAGACCGCCTTCACCACCCGCTATGGTTTGTTTGAGTATACCGTGATGTCATTTGGCCTAACCAATGCCCCTGCCTACTTCATGAATCTCATGAATAAGGTGTTCATGAAGTTCCTCGATAAGTTTGTAGTGGTGTTTATTGATGACATCTTGGTCTATTCCAAGACAGAGGAGGAGCACGCAGAACATCTGCGGCTTGTGTTGGGAACCCTGCGCGAGCATCAGCTCTATGCTAAATTCAGCAAATGTGAGTTTTGGCTAAAAGAAGTTGGATTTCTAGGCCATGTTATATCAGCCGGTGGAGTTTCCGTTGACCCCTCTAAAATCACATCCATCATGGAAAGAAAAGCCCCAACTAACCCCACCGAGGTTCGAGCCTTCCTTGGACTAGCTGGTTATTACCAGAAGTTTGTTGAAGGGTTTTCCAGCATCGCTTGCCCGTTGACTCAACTCCTCAAGAAGGACAAAAAGTTCAAGTGGACAGAAAAGTGCGAGCAAAGTTTCCAAGAACTCAAGAAGAGACTTGTGTCAGCCCCTATCTTAACCATGCCCAATATCACCAAGAGCTTTGACGTCTATTGCGACGCATCCAAGCTTGGACTTGGGAGTGTCTTAATGCAAGATGGCAAAGTCATTGCTTACCTATCCCGTCAACTACGACCGCACGAGTTAAACTACCCTACCCATGACCTAGAACTTGCCGATGTGGTGTACGCACTCAAAACTTGGTGACACTATCTTATGGGAAACCGGTGTGAAATCTACACGGATCATAAGAGCTTGAAGTACATCTTCTCTCAGAAGGAGTTAAATATGAGGCAACAAAGATGGATTGAGCTTATTAAGGACTATGACCTAGGCATTCACTATCACCCGGGTAAGGCGAATGTTGTTGCCGATGCACTCAGTCGAGAGCCTTGCTCTCTAAATGCCCTGCTAAAGACCAGCCAACCTAACCTATGCCAAGAGTTTGAAAGGTTTGGACTTGAGCTTGTGAGCCATGGGTTCTTAGCCAACCTTGAAGTCCGGCCTACTCTGTTCGATCAAATTAAAGAAGCCCAGAAAGGTCACGAGAGTATTGAAGGGATCAAGCGTAGGATGGGATGAGAAGAAGTACCTGGGTTTTCAATTGACCAGCAAGGTGTGCTATGGTATAATGGCTGCCTCTGCGTCCCCAGCATCGATGAGTTGAAGCAGCTTATTCTAAAGGAGGCCCATGATACTCCTTATTCGATTCACCCAGGAGGCACCAAGATGTACCAAGATTTGAAAGAGCAGTTTTGATGGCATGGCATGAAGCGAGAGATAGCCTTTTATATTGCACGATGCGATGTCTGCCAGTGTGTCAAGGCCGAGCACCAGCGACCTGCGGGTCTGCTGCAGCCATTAAAAGTACCCATGTGGAAATGGGAAGAAGTTGGTATGGACTTTATCACTAGACTTCCGAGGT
This sequence comes from Dactylis glomerata, assembly GCA_007115705.1. Classification (NCBI taxonomy): domain Eukaryota; kingdom Viridiplantae; phylum Streptophyta; class Magnoliopsida; order Poales; family Poaceae; genus Dactylis; species Dactylis glomerata. Next base: position 1,911,416 of record QXEO01000389.1, on the reverse strand, counting down.
CAAACAGGGGACATGACTCTATTTGGGTCATCGTCGATCGCCTAACCAAGGTTGCCCACTTCCTACCTGTCAAGACCACCGACCGAGGTCAGAATCTGGCCAAGCTCTATATAAGCTGAATCGTGAGCCTGCATGGAGTACCAAAGAGGATTGTATCTGATCGAGGATCACAATTCACCTCCCGATTTTGGGAAAGCCTGCACCGAGCCCTTGGGACAAACCTCTCCTTTAGCACCGCCTTCCATCCGCAAACAGGAGGTCAGACCGAGCGAGTGAATCAAATTATTGAAGACATGCTTGGCGCCTGCGTCCTCTCATACGGAGCCAAATGGGAGGATTGTTTGCCCTTCGCCGAGTTTTCCTACAACAATAGCTACCAAGCGAGCCTGCAAATGGCCCCCTTTGAAGCCCTATACGGTCGCAAGTGTCGTACCCCTCTCAACTGGTCCGAGAACAGGGAAAGCCAAGTGTTTGGACCCGATATTATTAAGGGATTTCTATTTTTGTGCCCCTGGGTCGTTAGTTGTACTCAGTTTTCCCCAACCGCTTAACTTTTCCTCAGTTTTCCCCTCGCTCTAGTTTGAAACCCCTCGCAGACGCTCGGACGGGAGGGTTGCCGTTTAGTTGACCGTTCCGTGCTGACATGTGGGGCCGCGTCGTGTGGGGCCGCGTCGCGTGGGGTTGGTAGAACGGGACCGCGTGGGACAGGACGAGACCGCGTTTGGTTGTACGTGAGAGCTCGGTTTTGTCTCTCTCGGCCCAAATTGGCATTTTTCAGAGCGCCTTTTTCCCCCTCTCTCTGTAACAGTTCTCTCTCTTTTCACCAAATTAGTATCAAATCTAGAGAAGCTTCTATTTCTGTCTTTCTTTAATGATTGTTGCCTTTTGGCCCTTGTTTTTTGCCCAATATATTAACAAATCTAGTAGCAAATCTAGAAGCTAGTAGAGGATAAATTCACAGCAGCATAATAAATCGAGAAAATATAGGATAAGCTGCATACAGCAGCCAACATAGCATATATATATATATATATATATATATATATATATATTCAGGACAGATCCAACAGTACTACCGATCCCTAGATCCAACATAAGCTACATTTTATATGGGATTAAGCGTGGAGGCTGCGCAGGTGAATCCCAAGTGCTTTGTGTTTGGCCATGAACGCATGCACGTTCACGGTCGTTCCAACTCTAGCGCCGCCAGGGGCACTGCCAAGGGATTCGGCATGGTTCACCAAGCAGTTGAAGTCGGTGGCGCGGAGCCTCCTGTTGCAGAAGGGGCACTTGTAAACGCCTCGAGCAAAGTGGCGATCGTAATGGCCGGACTGCAGCCTCCTGAGGACGTGACGAGTCTTGGTGTGGAAGGACTCGTCGTCGTTGTCGACGTCGCTGCTCTGCACCTGTCACGTAGCACCAAAGATCGAAAAACACGGAGTCAATTGCAGCGATGATGAAACAGAGAGTGAACAAAAGATCATGCATGATAATATGGGCACGAAAAAAAGAAGCCTCAGTTACATTGGACACACTTATATCCAGGATTTGGGTCAGTGAACCAAAGATTATGCACAACAAATTTGTACACACCAATTGTTCACAGACCAAACCCTGAATCAATTTGTGCCCAAATATTCATCATCATCGGCACAAATTAACCGGATGGGATTGATTACTCACATAAGTTAACCGAATCTTAAAGAAAAGCAAATCACAAACACTAATAACGCTAGATCTATCATAATAACACTAGATCTATCATAAAAGGATTGAACTAGGAACAGACTAACCCTAATAACGCTAGATCTATCATAAAAAGGATTGAACGGGGAACAGACGAACCCTAATAACGCTAGATCTAACACAAAAGGATTGAAATGGCATAAGAACAAGGGAACAAAGGGTTACCTCCGGGTAGTCGTCGACGATGCTGGTGTCGTAGGGGTTCGCCGGCGCGACGTACGGCACTGGTTCGTACGGTCTTCATACAGGTCCCAATCGACGGGGGCCTGGACGGGTGCCTGGACGGGTGCCTGGACGGGGGCCTCGACGGGGGCGGTGGCCATTGCGCCGGCGGCTGATGCGCCGGCGCCTACGTCGGAAGCAGCGACGGGGGCCTGGACGGGGCCGGCGGCCGATGCGCCGGCGGCCGATGCGCCGGCGGCTACGTCGGCGATGGGCATCTCATGCTTCTCCATCGTCGGGGTTTTTTCTTAGGGGTTTTTTCGACGCGAAGTGGAGAAGATGATGGGACAGGAGAGGCGGTTGCAGTGAGAATGAGAGAGTGGGCAAGCGTCGAGAGAGAGAAAGAGGGGCTCTATAAAGACGAAGGTGGCATTTGGTGTACCGCAACACGCGTCCGCTATGCACGGCTGCAGCGTGCACCGCGACACGAGGCTAACCCTTCGACGTTTGGTGTACTCAGTTCTACCCTCGGGCCTTATTCAGAAATTTTATATGTACTCAGTTTTCCCCTCGAGTACTTAGACTGGCAAGTGCAATATACTCAGTTCTACCCTCAAGTAGCTGGTCAACAGAGAGTCAACAAATGAGATTAACATAGCTAATTGAGTCATTTCATGCGCAAAAAAATCCAAAAAAATAAAAACATAGTGGCACCTACTCATGGAGTCTTCCTACGCAACCTGCCACCTTAACAAATATAGATAAATCATGTTTTACCACAAATTGCCACTTCTCATAATCACTAGTAGCTATGAAGATGTATGGTTTTCCACTCAAACCCCTTTGCAAAACATCTTCCCCAAAACATAGTTTGTCTAAATGAGGCCATAATTGTCACACTCATGTATATTTGAATTGCAAATAATTTGATGTAGCCCAATATGAATTATATTGTACAAAACACGCATTTTTCATTTTGTAATTATTTTGTTTGAATCCCTTAGTCTATTTACTATTTACGTGTCCTTGGTTTCTTAGTACTACTCAGTTTTGCCCTCAAGTACTGTCACAAATGCTCACAGAAACCCAAACTTATCCTGATTGGTTGAGCGGTTGTCACACGGATCGACTCCACCAACCGTTGATCTACTGATCTAACGGGCAGTATACCCCTATCCGTCTCTTCGTGGCCACCCCTCTCTCTCTCTTTCTTCGTGGCCACCCCTCTCTCTCTCTCTCTGTCGGTGGATAAACGGTTGGTGGAGTCGATCCGTGTGCATTTATGGATTATTTTGCCACGTAACTATATTCCCTCTATTTATGCATTATTTTCCACGATTTAAAAATGTTAAACTCAAAAGTGGTAAACAAGAGACATACATATTTATCACCCCTCTAACAATTATCAACTATCTTTAGCATTCCTTTTCTTTTAGGGAATTTAGTTTTGGTAATTTGAAACGGCCCAAAAGTGGTATAATTTTGGTAGAAACATGAGACATACATATTTATCACCCCTCTAACAATTATCAACTATCTTTAGCATTCCTTTTCTTTTAGGGAATATAGTTTTTGTAATTTGAAACGGCCCAAAAGTGGTATAATTTTGGTAGAAACATGAGACATACATGTTTGGCATATTTGGGGCATTTCGGTGAATGAATTATTTATCACCCCTCTAACAATTATCAACTATCTTTATCATTCCTTTTCTTTTAGGGAATATAGTTTTGGCAATTTGAAACGGCCCAAAAATGGTATAATTTTGGTAGAAACATGAGACATACATATTTGGCATATTTGTGGGATTTCGGTGAATGGATTATTTATCACCCCTCTAACAATTATCAACTTTCTTTAGCATTCCTTTTCTTTTAGGGAATACAGTTTGGGATATAGTTTTGGTTATTTGAAACGTCCCAAAAGTGGTATAATTTTGGTATAAACATGAGACATACATATTTGTGGGATTTCGGTGAATGCATTATTTGTCACCCCTCTAACAATTAGCAACTATCTTTAGCATTCCTATATTCCCTAACACTAATTTTTTTTGGTAATTTCAGTGAATGCACACACTAACTTTGAAAACAACTACAAGTACATGTAACTGAATAATGGATTTGTAACAAGGGATCCCTTGTAACAACTTCTAGCGCTTGACGAGCAATGATAAGAATCCGATCGCAATTATACAACAACAAAAACAACCAGCCATCAGATTAGCTTGCTTCTTCAACTCGATCAGCTGCTTTAACTGCTTGTTCATTTTCTTCAGTTCTCCCTTCACTTCCACCAGTTCTGCATTGGGAGCATTAGGCATAATCGGGACGGCCCCTCTCTCCGCCGCATTCTCTACAGCAAGTACCCCCCCTCCCAAATTGTGCTCCCCAATACCGCCAATTGATTCCTGCAATTTAAGCCTCTGAACGTACACATCGATCCACTCGAAATACCTGCATTTCTTCAGGATCTGAAAACAACAACATGAACCCTAAATCCCAAATTCGAGGGAATAACAAGAAAATCGAGAGAAAACAGAGCAATTGGAGCGAGATCTAACCTTATCCCCCTCTCTATATGGCAAGCTCTCGCATGCAAGGAACTCACGTCCACGGTTGCCGTTGTCGTTCGTCTTACAGATCGACCGCTTTAGAGGCTCTTGGCGTGGGCAGTCAGGGCATCTTGTCAAAGGCACGGGTCCATACTGCGGCCATGAAGAACGGGAGGTCGAAGAGAAACTAGACATCACCCGCCTGCTGGAGAAGGGCTGCCGCTGGCGGAGAAGAAGAACAATGGGGCACGGGGAAAGAAGGGGGAAGCAATGGCACGGGCACGGGCGCGGGCGTGGGGCTGGCTCGGGCTCCCATTTTGCAACGGGCACCTGGGTAAGCTGTGGGTCCAGCGCGCTAACGTGGACAAGTTGCGGGTCCCACGATGATCTGGATAAGTGGAGGCGTGTCCACTGCGGGGTACCAACAGCGGCCCCACTTGCCAGCACCAACCAACGGTCAACTTAACGGGATTCCTCCTGTCCGAGCTCCTTGTGAGAGTTTCAGACAAGGGCTTGGGCAAAACTGAGGAAAAACTAAGCGGCTGGGGAAAACTGAGCACAACTAAGGACCCGAGGGCACGAAAATAGAAATCCCTATTATTAAAGAAGCCGAAGAACAGGTGCAACTGATTCGGAACCGACTAAAGGCCGCCCAATCTAGACAGAAGAGCTACGCCGATTCCCGATGGAGGCCCATATCATTCCAAGTGGGAGATCTTGTCTATCTCCGTGTTACACCTCTCAAAGGCATGCAGAGATTCCATGTTAAAGGCAAACTAGCACCCCGCTATATTGGCCCATATAAAATCCTAGAACGCCGCGGAGAGATGTCCTACAAATTGGAGCTACCCCCGAAGCTGTCCGAATTCCACGATGTCTTCCACGTGTCTCAGTTACGCAAATGCCTTCAAGCCCCCAACAAGCCCGAAACCTTCAAACAAGTTGACCAAGACTCCATTGACCTCAACCACGACTTGACCTACCGCGAAAGACCAAGACGTATCTTGGAGAAAGATGTCCGTCTTACTCGTAGAAGAAAAATCAACATGTATAAAGTCCAATGGAGTAACCACACCGAAGATGAAGCCACTTGGGAACGGGAGGATTATCTTCAGCGGGAATTTCCAGAGTTGTTTAGCGCTTAGCTACCAAATCTCGGGACGAGATTCTTTTAAGGGGGGAAGGTCTGTAACATCCCACTTTTTGTAAACCTTTTTAGACCAAAGTTTGACACTTTATTTTTGGGGCAAATTAAAAACTTTTATTCATACATGTGCTTGAGTGCTAGCATGTATGATTTCATGTGTGTGTATGCATGATTTTATGTGAGTGCATGTGTGTGCTTATTTATTTTTGATTGATTTTATTTTCAGCACAACAAACATCTTTATTCTTGAATTCTACTTGGTGCTATGATTTTATGCTGAAATTCTGATCTTGATGCTTGCTTAGGTAAAACAAAAACCTTAGCTAGACTTCTTTGCTTGATCACACTCTATTATAATTTCTTTCTCTTTTATTTTTGAACCACTATTTGAAAATAGGAAGATCACCAAAACCCCACTTCCACTCATTCAAAATTTCCGAGACTTGGTAGATGGACTTCTACTATTTGAAAACCACTTCTTAGCTAATCATCACCACCACTTGGACCAAACTTTGAACTTTTCAAAATTCAAAAGAATTTCGGCCAAACTCCCCATTTCTTCTTCTTCTCTTCTCTTCTCTTCCCTCTCTCTCTGCAAACCGACCAGGAGATCACCCTAGCCGACCACCCTTCTCTCTCCCTCTTATTCTCCTTGTCCTTTTGTGCTTGGACACAAAAAGGAGAGGAGCCCGAGGCAATCTTTGCAAAGATTGCCCGACTCCCTCTCTCTCACCCCCTCCACCTCAGACCCCCAATCGGCGATGAGCTGCCGCCCAGGAGGACCCCCATGACCCCACTCGCCAGCCACCGAGACCCCTGCACCTCACCTTCTCTCTCTCTCTCTCTCTCTCTCTTTTGCCGATGCTGACCATGCGCACGCCCGTGGAGACAGAGGCTTCGGCGGCAAGCCAGCCGTTGCTGCCTCGCCATCAGCACCCTCTGGCCACCGTCGACGTAGCCTAATAGCCAGCCACCGCCCTTGCCGCCCGTGGACCCTGCTCCAGCCCGTGCTCCGTCCCTGCCAGTGCACGCTCTGCACGCCGAGAGCATCGGTCACGTTCCGAAGCGTGCACGCCCGCGACAACACTACAAACCACCCCACGGTGCACAGAACTGAACGTGCGATGCCGCGCCACACCTGCCCAGCACCCTAACCGACCGAGGCACCCTCGCCGCGCCCGAGTCTGACCACCCTCTCACTGAACCCGTGCCGTTTCCGACCAAACCAAGCCGCCACCGACGCAGATGACCTGATCACTGCACTTGGTGCACGATGCCGTCCCAGACCACCGCTTGTCTCGCCCAATCGTTTTCGACGAGAGACCACGATAGACCGAGCCCACGCCACCATATAAAAAACCCCAGCTGAGCCCTAAGCCCCCGGTTGGATGCCATTCGCTCCCATCCGCCTCTCCCCACCTCCCAGAGCTCACCTTGCTAGCCCCTGCTCTCCCTCTCTCTCTCTGCAGAAGGAGAACACCCTCGTCGGAGTCCGAGAAGAAGGGGAAGGTTGCCATTGCCAACAAGCCTTCTCCTGCTTTCTTCTCTGCATCTCTGAAAGCCCCTTGCTTCCCTCGATCTCATGCACTCTCTCGTTTTGTCCAGATCGAGCTCGAGCTGTCGCCATCGCCGATCTCTGCAAGGAGGAACGTCGACGACCTTGGCTTCGACGCGAGCACCCCAGCCCCTGCATGCAGCACGTTTCGAGCTAGACCACCTCCTGAATGCCTCTGCCTCCGATCTGCCGCCGTCCAGCCGCCGCCGACCCACGGTGAGCATCCCCAGCCCCCAAACCCTAGCTAGCCCGCCGGCGATGCCCTGCGTGCATGGCTGCGCAAGGAAGAAGGACGCCGCGCCGTCTGATCTAGATCGGATGGTGGCATACCGCTTCACTCGGCCGGGCCCCGGGCAGGCCGCCAGATCTGGGCCGGCCCAGGCCGCATCTGGCTAGATCCGCTCGAAGCCGGCCTGTTACATTTTTTTTCAAATGGTTTTCTTTATTTCCAATTCTTTGCAAGATTCAAAAATGCATAGAAAATTTTCAGATTGTGCAAATTGAGTTTTTCAAGTTTCTATGAGTAGCTTACTGCAAGATCTTTCATATGGCATAGGTCCCATGTCTGTAGACCCTCTGTAGATGAAATGATAAATTGTGAAACTAATTAGGTCACTTTTCAAGTTTATTTTATATCTTGAGTTTTATATACTGAAAATGAGTAGATCCAATTTTTTGTGATAGCCTGATGTGTTAGTTTGCTTGGGCAACTGGATTTAGTATTTTAGGATCTTTATTTTTGCAGTAGTAATTAATATGGTTGATTGTGTATTTAGTCTTAGATAAATTACCATTTGCAGTAGATCAGGAATTTTGGTATGAGACCAATTTCTTTGGATTGTGCTCTGGAAGAGCTTTCCAGGACATCTTAATTCATAATTTTCTGATACTCAGAGAATATCTGAGATTTATTTTGGTATTCTAGTGTTATTTCCTATTGTTTAATTCTTAGGAATTAAACCACAAACTGTTTTTGTGCAAATCCAATTTTGTTGGATTCTTAAGATTGTTGTCAACCTGTAAGTATACTGAGTGTGTTGTTTGGTCCATAAGATCACATGCATGCTTGTTGGGAATGATATGGTGTGGTGATTGCTTTATTTGAAAACCTAGTTTCTAATAGGATTAATTGCTAATTAAAAACCTATAAAGTCTTGTATTGCTTTCTAAACATGTTTGTTTTTGATACTCTATGATGGTGTGGTATTGAGTGCTGAAATGTGTGTGACTTGTGCATGCTTGTATATTTACTGGGTGTTATTATTTTTTCGGCGACAGAATCGAACGAGGAGTGTACCGAGGAAGGTGAAGTGTACGAGTACCAGGAAGAAGAGGACCAGGGACAAGCCAACCAAGGCAAGCCATCTAACTTGTTGCATATCTGAATCCTATTCACTTGTTTTGCAGGTTGCATAAAGGTTTATGAAATTGCATGTTTCTATATTGCTATAGCTCTTTTAGCAATTATATTGTTGGCTCGAGCTCCACGAGCCTATTGTTATCATCCCTTGAGATGACCCCCTTGAACACCTACTCTTCATCCTTTTAGTGGAGACTTGTTGATTAGCAGCAAGGCCATTGGAAACCCTCTAGTGGAGCCAAAAACTCTAGGATGGGAACACTCAAAAAGTTTTCTTGAAAATGTTTTCGAAAACCTTGGAGTAGCATCTACTCCACTGAAATGTTTTACAATTGGCTTTGAACAAAGGGTGATGCTCATGGAGGATAAAGGAGTCGGTGGTTTTCAAATGATATTGGTGATCACTAGGTATCCACCGGAACAATTTACCCGTGCAACCACATTACCCCGGTATGGGACGGGGCTTAGTTCGAAGTTTATTTGCTTTAGTGCGGGGAGCCTCACACTATATAAGGGTTTGTAGGACCCCGGAATCTAGGTTGCCGCAAGAGTATGGACAATAGTGAATCGGGATCCTTCGGGATTTATCTGGGCGGAGGACACTTGGGTTCTCCCGCCGTGGCACTGGAGCTACACTCGAAATGAAGGTAGGCTGCCAGGGTTTGCCGGGGAGGTTAACTCCACAGGGCAGGCACCCGTACTAAGGTAGATAGATGGAAGACTTTGTTTGATTATCCGAACCCCGCATACTTGTGTATGACGGTCCGTGGTGGTATCCCGGCGGATTTATCGAATCTTGTGGGTAAAGTGTACAACCTCTGCAGAGTAAAATCCTATTCGAATAGCCGAGTCCTCGGTCATGGACGGTTGGAATGGTCGCTATCTAACCCAATGTCGGTTTTGTTTTCAAAGTATGTTTTGGAAAGAAAAGGAGAAAGGTGCCGGACGGAGTACTCGAAGGGTACTGCCGTGGCACGAGGATGGTTCGGAGTACTTGGAGGGTACTACCGAGGAAAGGAGATGGTCATGTCTGATTGACCATCATTGTTCTTGGAAAATAAATGAGTTCCCCCTTCCCTAGAGCTTTTTACTAAAAATGGTCTTTTTATAAAAATTCTTCTTTAATAAGGATATAGAGATGTCGTATGACATGCTATATCGACAAGAGAAACTATGATATAGAGATGTCTTATGACATGCTATATCGACACGAGAAGCTATGATTAGCATAGACAACTAGTCTGAAACCACTTCCCTTTGCTACAGCCAAACTGCATGTTAATCCCTCTCTCTTAGATGGTTTGCGAGTACAATTCAAAATGTACTCATGGCTTTGTCCCTGGCTATTAACTTGGTCAGATTATGGTGAAGACTATGATGACGATGGTGAGGAGTTCGACGATGCCGGTGCGAACTAGGACCTGCCTCCTGGTCAATCGCCTGTAGGGTAGAGGCATGGACTGGGCTACCGACGCTACCCTTGTATCCGCTGCAACTGTTAGTGAACTTGCCCTGCGTGGCATTTGAATTCGGCCAAGTGGCCATGTAAGACTTTTTGAACTCGTTATGTAATGGATGATGTATTCTGTAATGCCAACTCTGTTATGTGGATTCACGACGGTCTTCCTGGGATCGTGAATTGTATGCATAATGGGAATCCCGGGTGGTAAGCCGGGGTCCCCACAGTAAAGCTCCGGACGCCCTGCTGCAATAGGCTGGCCACAGAGCCGTCGTCCAGAGACCCCGCCAAGTTGTCTCCTCCACCACCAAGAAACCCACCCGTTGTAGAACTTGGCCCGCTTGAGCCCATCTGGGCCCGACTGAGCCCATCTTGGGCCGAGGCGCCCAGGCCAGGGACCAGCCGCCGCCGGAGCTCCCTGCAGTCGAGCCTCGCCGCCGCCAGAGCCACCCGGTCGCGCTGGACTAGAACCGTCCTCGGTGCACCGCTGCCAGAGAGGGGGAGGGTCCCGACCCGCCCTCCATGACGCGAGGGAAGAAGAGCCATCGCCGCCAGCGTTGACCGGGCTTCGCCTGGCGACCTATGCCGGCGGCAGCGACGGGGGAGAGGGCAAGGAGGAGGGGCGGCCGTCAGAGGGGTGGGAGGGCCCCGTCGCCCTCGGGGGGCGAAAGGGGGCGAGAGCTTTTTTTTCCACGGGCAGAAACTTCCTCACCAATGAATTGGTAAGATCATATGATTCCAATTTCAAAAAAAAAATTGAATTGATAAGATCCAACTAAAATATTCAAGTATTAACATTGGAGAAAAAATCTCCAAGAAAAAACATCTTCTTCCATACACCCCATCACCAATGCATTGATAAGATCCAACTAAAATTTCAAGCATGAACAGTGGAGAAAACATTCTCCAAGCATTAGCAGTGGAGAAATAATTCGTCAAGCATTAACTCAACACTATCTATTTCAGTCGTAAGCATACAAAGGCTCCTGATCCAGTTCGGTTCCTCCATACCCATCATGGTGTGCAGACACTAAGATCCGACAACAAATCGAAGCATTTATTCACAGCAGAAAATATATGATTTTCCCCGGTGGAAGGAGAAGGTGTGCAGTGTGCTACATAAGTTGGGTTTCTGTGGGCTAGGACCGCATGGCATGAGGACCAGATCTGATGGTGATATTTCAGATATTGTTTGGTGGATCTGACGCGGCTACAGTAGCCATCCCGACCATCCAACCATATTTGGTTCTAGGCTTCTAGCAAAAAAAAAATGGAAGATTATATTCACTTGGACTTTTATAGCCTGTATTTGGTTTGCAGTAATAGAAACCATAAAAAAGTTTCTACATACTACTTTGTATACAATTCAAAGGAAGTTTCTGAATGATCAAAAATGATGACTAGATTGAGGTGAATAGACGACCAAAAAGATGAATTAATTTCGTTAATTTCAGGAGACAATACATAGGCCTCACCAAAGTATACTGCCAAAATACATGGCCTAATTGTTTGCAGTCAAACTACACCAACTATGACTCACATTATGCGTAGAAAACTATTACGGTTGAATAGCTAAGAATACTGTCACTAGATTTGTTATGAAAATACCCACACAAGTATGTTTTACAGATTTAAACCAATATGCATGTGTCAAAAGCAATGGTCAAAATTGCACATGGGAGACTGTCGATTTGTAACGCGGCATGTATTGCAACCGAAGGAGTATATTTTATTGCCTACGGTGCAATCAAAATGGTATTCGTTTTTCAATTCAATGTCATGAACATGTCATGACATACAAAACATACATTATTGTGATCCTAATAAAAACCATGCCTAACATTTTGAGGATATGACTGTACAATACAAATTCATTGAGATAATAACTTTAAAAAAATACAGCATACAAAGAGCCACCATGGATTTCAGTACCCCACGTTCTGCAGAAGGTGACCGTATGCGCTGGTCGATTCCAGTTGATCACTCTCGGGATCTTGTCTACTATGTAAAACAAGCAACATGTGACCTGCAACTGATCGCGGCTCAGTTGATAGAGCTGACAAGATCTGATCGCGAGCAAGCTGTCATCCACGACAGATTCCTGCTACTAGTTGCGCAGGACACAACTTTGTGAGCTTAATTTACTAAACCCTAATTAAAGTAGGTAAGGTAAGTACATACAACATCACACTTTTCTAGTAACCAATGGATGCTGGATTCATCGTATGTTTAACAAGACATTCTACAGGCTCAAGTGTCGAGATAGTTTGCGGCCATCATCAGCTCCAGGGTTATTTCTGGATCAATTGGGAACTCAGCCGTCTCCTTCCCACTGCAAACAAAACAGTTCAAGAGTCATTAAGAAAAGCTGCTGCAATGTGGGAACATCGGATACCGTACAGGAAATAAAATCATTTTGTCCTTGCCATCTTCAACATACACTGATACACAGTTTTTGCAGTATATTACTGTAGTAGGCATCCAGAAAGAAGTTACACATGACTTGGTCCAGTAGTCTCTCCAGAGTCCCAAATTTTGGTGTAATATCTAATATGCAACACATGTGGAAACACACTAAACTCTCCTTACCTAAGTAAAAAAACAAGCGCCATAGTCTCAACTAGGAATATGAACAACATTTCACATCACAGTCAAAACCGGCAACAATGCAAGCAGCTCAAGTTTCTTCACTGATTCCAAGCAGAACTCCGTACAAATAATTGAACTAAGGGTTTGACGGGCTTAGTCTCACTTCAAAACTTTATTGGTTCCAAGCAGAGCGCTAAACTCAGTACAGATAGTTCAACTACAGGTTTGACGGGTTGAGTTCAAGCCATCTATGAGCAGCTTAGTCTCAACATGCAATTCAGTTCAGAACCGCATTTAAACATAGAATCAAGTATAGGGGTTTGTGCACTCTACTCTAACTCAAGTGGCAGCTGTTAGCTTGGACTGTAACAGTGAGTTGTGGATATTGGAGGAACCACTGTTTTTCTCTGGCTTGTGGTTTCTTCGACCAAAAACCATGTGAACAGAGATGGTCTCCTGAAGCTATGTAACTATGTAAGCAATGATTGCAAATTTACAAGTTTAATCAGAACCCCTCAGCTAAAAATTTAGAGTGTCTGAACCAAAGTTCTGTAAATGGACAACTCAATGATACATTTTCTTAAGAAAATTAAACTACCTAACAATCAGAAGAAATTAAAATAAAGCCAAAGTTGCCCTAAGACATTCTGATGTGAACTATTGATAAGTAAATGTAAAGATCTAACACAGAAAACATGGTTGAAGAACACAGTTAAATCATTTCAGGAACCCCTGTCAACTGAGACATGAGACAACTGTCCTGGTTTTTATGTCTCTCACTCAAATTGGTCCAGCTGCAAAAGAGTGGCTAGGTGGAATAGACAAGATGGTACTGAAAGCTCTATATAAAGACTGCATGTGTTGTTGCTTGATGTTATAGGTGAATAAGTGACTTAACACAAAGGATGCAAAGCACCTCGTCAATGTCAGGCTGGTCACAATAGTAAGCTATTAGGAAGGCTTGGAAGTTAGGACATTTGAGGTTACATTATACACATGGTTAAATTCAGATAAAGTATGGAAAGGAACAAAATAGAAATCGCATGGTATTTGGATAACTAATGGACATGATGCCATGATTTATAAGTAAGCTGGGCGTCTGGCTGGTAAGCATACGAATATATGTTACTTCATAATTGTCTGATGAATTACACGGAAAATCTAGTGCACCAACTGTAAAAAAGAAATGATGTACTGAATGCTGGTTAAATACTGAAATCAGAAGAAAACATCCCATGCTTCATATGTTTTAGCGAGCAAACAAGTTTTGATGAAGGACAGAAAGGAGGAGTAATGTGGGAATACAATGTTTGTTTTGATATGTTATGTCCCTTAATGCCGTAGTGTAAATGAATCTTACAGCAGAATTTTCGGTATGTTGTGAAACAGAGCAATGGAACGATGAAATTTTCTTATTTTCACATGAAAACATCAAAATATTTAAATGCTTCGCTAACATTAATCAAACAGTTGGAAGCACCGGTTAGTAAAGAAAAAATTTACAGTACAACCTTAGTATGTCAGAGAAAAGTATATGTCTAGGTCATCACACTTAAATCTGTATATTTAAACTGTTTGGCAAACGATAAAATAAAACAAAATGTGCAACAAATGTTAATGGGAGCTGCTAAGCAGTGGAATTGCAGACGAGCGTGTAAATTGTTAGCATGCTCTGATCAATCTTAGTCATGGTAAAATAGCCGGCTATAGCTTCGCAATAGCGTTTTGGGCAGGCTGGCGCTAAATGAAATCTGTGTACAACTATCCACTATAGCCCATTTAGCTCCGCTTTAGCCCTGCCATAGCTCTTTAGGAGGGCTGCCGCTATTTGCCATAGCTCGCTATTTAAAATCTTGATCATAGTTCGAGCAATTGATAAACAAAAAAAATACATACAGGAGGATGTTTAGGCGTGGTTGAGGACAAAAAAAGTGCATGTCACGGGCATTTAAATTGGCTATTTATTTCACGACATTGCTTGTACGGAGACACAATTATGGAACTGGGGCTGGTATATCAACCCTAGCTAGGTAGGCAGTTAAGCTATTTGCTCGCCCAGAAACCAAATTAAGTTATTTGCTTATCTGGATTTGCTTAGTGGGGAAAGGGGAATCGAGAGGAAGGAATTTACCTGGCGTAGTGGAGAGACCAGTAGAAGTACTGGCAGATCTTCTCGAGGATGGCCGTGCTGATCTCCGGGAACCTGACCTCGCCCTCACGCGTCTCCGCGAAGCCACCTTACGATTCGTGGATTTCGATTCGATTAATCGGCAATACCAATCGGGATGGACCCAATTCGATCGATTAGCAGCGCCAATCGATAGATGAAACGGATGGACCAGGGGATAGGAAGCGTACCAGGCGAGGTGAGCATGTTCCTGAGCGTCTTGGAGACCATGGCGGCCTTCTTGTCGATGACGAACTCGAAACCCTCGGCGCTGATCAGCTTCACCACGCCCGACATCTCGCCCTCTTCCTCATGCTCCTCCTCCATGCGCTGCGCCGCCGCCTCTCCCTTCCCCACCATGACGGCGTGGATGCCTACTTCCCAGGCTTTCCCCTTGCTTCAGATGGAGATGACACCACGACACCACGCAGGAGAGCGTTTCTTTTTAGCAAACGCAGGAAGAAGAAGAAGAAAAAAAGATCGATGAAAGGCAATCGTGGGCTTCTAGTTTTCTTGTAGGCTGGGCTTTGTTCGTAGGCCTCTGCTCGTAGTATCGGCCACTCTTATATAATGCTCCCTCCTTACCTTAAAAAAAACATATAATGCTCCCTCCGATTTGTAGTTGATTCATATAGTTGTCCGGACGCTTATTGTGAATCGGACTGAATCCCTGAGCGTACTACAAACAGCCAACCTCTCGCGAGTGCAAATACTCCCTCCGTTAGGGTTTAGATTTAGTCAAAGTTTAACTTTGAATAAGCATAAAAGAAAAAACATCAAGAACTACAACATAAATTAGTATTGTTAGAATCATCATAAAATATTTTTCATATTATATATTTTTTCGATAAAGAGTATATATTTTTCATATTATATATATTTGACATTATAGATGTTGATATATTTATTATTATGCTTAGTCAAACTTCTCAAAGTTTAATTTTAACTACCTCTAGAATGTAGGATAATTATTGATAGAGGGAGTACTATAACGCCTTCGTCATTGGGTCGGCCAATTCAGCTTTTCTAGTTTGCTGTTATTTTCGTTTTACTATTTTTGCTTTTATTCTCTGTTTTAATCTATTTTCCCCTTTACTTGGTTTCTATCTCACAACTAACTTTAGAAATATCTGGATTTGAAAGATGTTCTGATTCGCAAATTGTTCACATTTTAATAATGTATAGATTTTAAAACATGTTTAGATTTGGAAAATGTTCAGACTTAAAAACTAATTAGTTTAATAATGTTTGGATTTTGATCAGTTTCGAAGTTCGGAAAAAATGTTTTTATTTTGAAAAAATAGATTTTTAAAATATTCTAATTTAGAAAAAGTACGAAGGAATAGAAAAAAGGTATAAAAAAGGAAACGTGTGGAGTGTGTACCTCTCGCATGGTGCCGCTTTACCCCCCCCCCCCCACCCCACTCCAGAGCTCCTATGCAACGCATATTGCATCGGGGAAGCAACTGGCGGTCGTAATGATAATATGGTGGGCGAGCCCAGGGACCACGCCAACTCTACGCTCGTCTTCTTCACAACACCGGCTCCATTGCATCTTCACCACCCAAGTCCGTACCGCTAGCCTAACTAGCACCGGCAGGCGGGTCCACTTCATCTCCTCCAACGTTGCCCCTGTCGCTAGCTATTACTGCCAGCGGCCAGCGATGTTACAACCCCGTCTCACCGACCTACCTACTTGAGTTGTTACCTCTCAAGGTTCTTTACCCCCATGTCTCCTTCTAAAAACCCCTCTTCATCTTCGGCGACATTCTCGCACCACTATCCTGAACCCTAAGTCATCCGAGACTCGCCGCACCCGCACCTGACTTCACTGACTAAGTATATTCCTCACATCTATAGACGATGTCACAGCCAGCCACATTGTCCCCTTCCCTCGAGAGATCTAGGCCTCTCCTTGCTAACGACACCGCGACCAACCTTGATGAGGACATCCCTGATACGTCTCAAACGTATCTATAATTTTTTATGCTCCATGCTTGTTTTTACACCATTTGCCTATTGTTTCATTACACTTAGTGGTACTTTTATACATTTTCCGGAACTAACCTATTAACGAAGTGCCACAGTGCCAGTTTCCTGTTTTCTGTTGTTTTTGTGTTTCAGAAGTGATACACAGGAAATATTCTCGGAATTGGACGAAACAAGTTCCTGAAGTCATATTTCACCGGGGAGCTCCCAAACATCCGAAGACCTGACGGAGGGGGGCCACGTGGCCCCCACACACAGGGGCGGCGCGGCCTGGCCCCTGGCCGCGCCAGCCCCGTGTGAGGCCGTGTGGCTCCACCTCTGACAGCCCCCCTTCGCCTACATATACCCCCTGACGAGAAAAACCTAAGGCCCGATCAGTTTTCCAGAATACATCGCGATCCGCCGCCGCCGTCGACCCGAAGATCGGGAGGGTCCAGAAGCTCTTCCCAGCACCATGCCGGAGAGGGGAATCGCCACCGGAGGTCTTCTTCATCGCCATGCTTGCCTCCGGAGCGATGAGTGAGTAGTCTACCTTGGACTATGGGTCCATAGCAGTAGCTAGATGGTTGTCTTCTCCACCATGTGCTTCATGTTTAGATCTCATGAGCTGCCCTACATGATTGAGATCACCGTTATGTAATTCTATGATGTTGGTTTGTTGGGATCCGATGAATATTGGTGTTTATGATTAAGTTGCTGTACTGAATTATATCTTTTGTTATCTCTATGTTGTTTATGATCTTGCATGCTCTCCGTTGTTAGTAGCTATCTTGGCCGAGTAGTTGCTAGTGACTCCAAGAGGGGGTATTTATGCTCGATAGTGGGTTCATGTCTCTATTTCACCTGGGGGAGTGACAGAAACCTCTAAGGTGGTAGATGTGCTGTTGCTACTAGGGAGAAAACAACATTCATATGCTCAAGGGCATATGCTTTGTTTACATTACACACTTTGCTTAATGCAATTATCTGTTGTTCGCAACTTAATACTTTTGGGGTGTTCGGATGATATCCCCGAGGGTGGATTATTAGTCATAGATGCAGTTGGATGGCGGTCTATGTATTTTGTTGTAATGCCCAGAGTAAATCTCATAGTGATCTTCTTGACATATCACGTTATCTTTATTCTATCAATTGCCCAACTGTAATTTGTTTACCCAGCATGTTATTTTATCTATGGAGAGACACCACTAGTGAACTGTGGATCTCGGTCCTATTTTAATCATATTGCAATCACCTGTTTACTATTCCCGCACTGTTTACTTTACTAGCATATTACTACTGTTTTCCACTCGATACACTCATAACCTTTGTTTCAAGCAAACCGGTGAGATTGACAACCTCATCGCAAGTTGGGGACAAAGTATTTGTTTGTGTGTGTGCAGGTTCCACAAATACCTTCAGTCGTCATCGTCTCTCTTCTCCTGATCGATAAACCTTGGTTTCTTAACTGAGGGAAAACTAGCCGCTACACTCATCATACCTTCCTCTTGGGGTTCCCAACAGGCTGGTCATCACCACGCACAAGGACATACTGCTCCCACGTCAACTAAACGCCACAGCTCTTTTCTGGCGCCATCACACGAGTAGCAGCTTCTTTTCTGGCGCCGTTGCCGGGGAAGAGAGGAGACTTCTGCGAGGGGAGTTCTTCGCACACACATTCTTTACTTTGTTATTTGTTTTGCTTTACTTTATTTTATTTTACCTGCATTGCTTTTTATATCAAAAACCCAAAAAAATTAGAATCCTTGGTAGTTGTTTTTACTTATCTGCTTTTAGTTTTGTTACAATGAGTAATCCTGAAGTAGAAGTTCGTAGTTTCAAGCAACAAGGGGGAGAAAGTTTAAAAGATGCTTGGTACCGTATTAACAATGCTCATCATAGGTGTACCAAAAAGCACTCCACCACGATCCTCCTTAGAAATTTTTATGTTGGTATATCTAGCTGGAATAGGTATGTTCTTGATACTCTTACAGGAGGTAATTTTCTGGGTACTCCCGCGGGAGAAGCATGCACTATAATTGAAAGTTTAGTGGGAGTACCACCTATTCATGTTGCTAAGACTGAGACCACCTTGGAAGAGGTGGTAGAAAAGCTCAGCTCCTTAGAAAAAAGTTTGCCAAGTATCCTAGAAAATGCTAGCCGCGTTAGTGAATTAATAGAAAATATTGGTAAGAGAATTACCATTTTAGAGGCTAGCACTACTCATGACAATCAAAACTTGAGGATTGGTAAACTAGAGGAGTCTATGGAAACTCTTAGTTTAATCTTCTCTTCTCTTAAATTTAAGAAGGAGAAAGTGTTTGTTGGAAAAGAGCAAAAATTTATGTATGTTCCCAAGGTTTCTGCGCTTAAATCTCAACATGTTCTTAAAATTGGTAAGACACTTAGTTCCACTAAGGGTGACCTGCAGGTTGAATCATCTTCGGGAACCTTCAAAGAGCCTACTGAGGTAACTAGCACTTCATCTATTGATATTACTTGATTCGCAATTTTCAGCGCCTAGCTCAAAGGCGTTAAAGAAAAGCACTCTTGGGAGATAACCCATTGTTTACTTTTCAGTACTTTTTCTTTTATTTGAGTCTTGGAAGTCATTACTACTGTAATGACCGCTCCTTATCTTGTTTATTTCGTTTTTGTGCCAAGAGAAGCCTCTAATTTGAGTGAGGTAAAGATTTGAGGTTATTGCTGTCCTAAAACTGTTTTCGGTGCTGCACCGTAAAAATTCGTGAAAATTCTCTGTATATCTTTTGGACCTGCGATTTCTTGTGCATATGCCCCAGGTTGTATCCAAACTGTTCTTAGTTGAACACTTTTTGATTTGAGCAACGGAAAATCCCTCAAAAATTCGTCCATTATCAGCTGTCCAGTTTTGACAGATTTCTGCCAATATTTGTTTTTGCCACTTTATCGCTTTCTTTTGAGTTCTTTTTTATCATGGAACTCTTGTGGAAGTTGCTACAGTAGTATATACTTTATATGTGGTAGTTTTGGGTTGAAACCTGAAGCTAAAAGAGGTTGAATATATTTTATGCTTGCACTAATGTTGCTAATAGAATTGTGTTTAGTTTTGTATGAAGGAAGTTTTCAAGTGTAGGGATTGGAGAATGATGAGATGAGTTGAAGAATGGACAAAAGCTCAAGCTTGGGGATGCCCATGCATCACCCCAAGAAATATCCAAGAAGTACAATCGTCAAAGCTTGGGGATGCCCCCGAGGCACCCCTTCTTCATCGGCAAAAATCAGGTCACCTTTCAAAACACTATATTTTTATTGCTTCATGCACTATGTGTTTTTCTTGGAGCGTCAGTTGTTTTAGTTTTCTTAGTTTGTTTAGTTTGTTTGTTTGCTGCAATAAATGGTTGGACCCCAACAAATTTCCTTTGAAGGAGATGTACTTGTTTTCATTTGCAAAGAACGCTCTAGTTTTCACTCTTATTAAAAATTGAGCGTTCTACTTTTTCTGCTACTGCTTTTGGTTTTCGTTTTTGCCTTGATTTGCATTCAGATCTTGTCATATCTTTTCATCAAGGTGTATTTTTGCCTCTGAACTTTATTGGTTTTCATCAAAAGAGGTGTTTATAAAATTTTCAAATGGTGTTGGAAAAGAGAAAAAGCTTTGTGCAAAATAGTGGTACAAGAAGGAGCTTGTGTAGACTGCGGCTTAGGCTTTTTCATGTCATGCTTGATGTCTTTTTGATAGTATGCTTAGTGGTTTTGCTGTATCATGACTTGTCTCAAATAACTGAGATTGCTTAATGAGCCTTTGAAAAAATCATGCGTTGTTTTTATTATATGGAAGCATTATTTTGGTTTTCTCCTTGATGCTTTATTTGGGTTGACTTGGCGCATGCTCACACATGTTAGACTCTTCCAAAGTCGCCATTAGCCTTCATGATCATTTAGTTTTTGACTTTTGATGCCATTGTATGCTTCTTTTAATGTCGCTTTGTCGCTTTGCATGATTATGGCCATTACTGCTATCTTAGTTGGTCGCTCCCAGTCTTTTGCTAGCCCTCGCCTTGTACTGAGTATGAGCTCTACTCGTGCATCCAACTCCTAAAAGCCAAAGTTTTCCATTGTGTCCACTATAAATTCCTATGCATGGTATTTGTAAGCCATTCCAAAGTAAAATTATCGTGTGCTACCTTTCAAGAACCTTCAAAATACTTCTCGTTTTGTGACACTGTTTTCAGCTCATGGGGACGTAATGGTTGGATTTGCTATCTTCCATATTGTTTATTCCAAAAAAGAAAAAAAAAAAGAAAAAAAGAAAGAAAAAAGGCACTCCTCCAATGAATGTGAATGTTGGTGGGCACCCGATGGAATGGGTTAGCCATGGTATGTGAAAGGAAAAGGTGGGGAGGAGTGCCAAGTTTTATAAAAAGAGCACGAAGTGCCAATCTCTCTCTCAAAAACTTGCTTTATTTTTGTATGGAAGATAGTAAGAACCCCATTGCCAGTCGTTGACAAAGACAACCACCTCTCAAAATCAAGTTTTATCTCTGTTTTACAAATGAAAAGCTCTAGCACATGTTTAAATCACTGCTTCCCTCTGCGAAGGGCCTTTCTTTTACTTTTATGTTGAGTCACCACCTTCTTTCTTTATGCACCATTAAGAGAGCATAGTTGTCATTCTTAGTGTGATATGCATTGTCCCAAGGTTCACTGATTGATTCATATTGTTGGTTTCACTTGTTCTTAAATTATTTGTATCTAGTCGCCCTCTTAAACTTTGAGGTGTCCTATGCATTTATGTTTTGCTCTCTTTGAAGGACAAGCTGAAAACCATTTGTATGTTTTTCCTTATGATTAGAACACACGTTTGACTTTCATTGTTTCATTATCATGATCTTTTGTTTGTGTTCATTTGCATGTTTACAACATGGTTGCTAAGTTCTTATTGTCATGATTATATCTTTCATGCCCATGTTTTAAGTTCTATTGATCCCAGCTCATCAATGATTACATATATGATCAAGATTGTGTAGGTGCATGTCACCTCAAAAATTATTCTTTTGTTATCACTTACCTACTCGAGGACGAGCAGGAGTTAAGCTTGGGGATGCTTGATACGTCTCAAACGTATCTATAATTTTTGATGCTCCATGCTTGTTTTTACACCATTTGCCTATTGTTTCGTTACACTTAGTGGTACTTTTATACATTTTCCAGAACTAACCTATTAACGAAGTGCCACAGTGCCAGTTTCCTGTTTTCTGCTGTTTTTGTGTTTCAGAAGTGATACACAGGAAATATTCTCGGAATTGGACGAAACAAGTTCCAGAAGTCATATTTCACCGGGGAGCTCCCAAACATCCGAAGACCTGACGGAGGGGGGCCACGTGGCCCCCACACACAGGGGCGGCGCGGCCTGGCCCCTGGCCGCGCCAGCCCCGTGTGAGGCCGCGTGGCTCCACCTCTGACAGCCCCCCTTCGCCTACATATACCCCCTGACGAGAAAAACCTAAGGCCCGATCAGTTTTCCAGAATACATCGCGATCCGCCGCCGCCGTCGACCCGAAGATCGGGAGGGTCCAGAAGCTCTTCCCGGCACCCTGCCGGAGAGGGGAATCGCCACCGGAGGTCTTCTTCATCGCCATGCTTGCCTCCAGAGCGATGAGTGAGTAGTCTACCTTGGACTATGGGTCCATAGCAGTAGCTAGATGGTTGTCTTCTCCACCATGTGCTTCATGTTTAGATCTCATGAGCTGCCCTACATGATTGAGATCACCGTTATGTAATTCTATGATGTTGGTTTGTTGGGATCCGATGAATATTGGTGTTTATGATTAAGTTGCTGTACTGAATTATATCTTTTGTTATCTCTATGTTGTTTATGATCTTGCATGCTCTCCGTTGTTAGTAGCTATCTTGGCCGAGTAGTTGCTAGTGACTCCAAGAGGGGGTATTTATGCTCGATAGTGGGTTCATGTCTCTATTTCACCTGGGGGAGTGACATAAACCTCTAAGGTGGTAGATGTGCTGTTGCTACTAGGGAGAAAACAACATTCATATGCTCAAGGGCATATGCTTTGTTTACATTACACACTTTGCTTAATGCAATTATCTGTTGTTCGCAACTTAATACTTTTGGGGTGTTCGGATGATATCCCCGAGGGTGGATTATTAGTCATAGATGCAGTTGGATGGCGGTCTATGTATTTTGTTGTAATGCCCAGAGTAAATCTCATAGTGATCTTCTTGACATATCACGTTATCTTTATTCTATCAATTGCCAACTGTAATTTGTTTACCCAGCATGTTATTTTATCTATGGAGAGACACCACTAGTGAACTGTGGATCCCGGTCCTATTTTAATCATATTGCAATCACCTGTTTACTATTCCCGCACTGTTTACTTTACTAGCATATTACTACTGTTTTCCACTCGATACACTCATAACCTTTGTTTCAAGCAAACCGGTGAGATTGACAACCTCATCGCAAGTTGGGGACAAAGTATTTGTTTGTGTGTGTGCAGGTTCCACAAACACCTTCAGTCGTCATCATCTCTCTTCTCCTGATCGATAAACCTTGGTTTCTTAACTGAGGGAAAACTAGCCGCTACACTCATCATACCTTCCTCTTGGGGTTCCCAACGGGCTGGTCATCACCACGCACAAGGACATACTGCTCCCACGTCAACTAAACTTCACAGCTCTTTTCTGGCGCCATCACACGAGTAGCAATCCCTACTACACAGCCATCTCCACCTACTGTTGATGATCCTATTGTTGCTGATCAAGATTGTAACGACCCAAGATTTTATCAAATTTTGGGGGAAAATTTTTGTTTTTATTTTGCTTGTGCTGATTGAAAATTCACAGGGATTTAAAACTTTTGAGTCTATTTGAAAACTTTATTAGAAAACTATATTAAACTTTCTATTACTTCTTGAAGAACTTATTTAGAAAGATCAAGTATCAAATTATTATTTTCCTTTCTTTTATATCAAAACCTATGCAAGATATTAGCATAGAGAATATTTATTAAAAGGTTTATATCTGCTAAAGTTTTCTTTCTCAAAATTTAAAGTTTGAAAGATGATTTCAAACACTATCTAAATTAAGTATTTTCACAAATTCTGAAAAGAATAATTTCCCACCCTATTTCTAATTGTTTTATGCAAGCAAGTCCCTCTTGCTTGGTTCATAATGTTTTATTAAAAATACCCCTTTTACTTGAAAACTTGTTTTATTACTGGCTTAGATTATTGTGCATCCCTTTTGAAAATCTCTGGAAGAAGTTTGGTTTGAATTGAAGTATCTTTGCAAGAGTTATGAAAGAAATAAGAAAACAGAAAAAGAAAAGAAGAAAGAAAAACGAAATAAAAATAGAAGAGGGCCGAGGGGCACCGTTTCGGCCCAACAAAGAAAGCAGCCCGTGGCCCAGTAGGCGAACACCGAACCGGTACCCCTGCTTCCTTTCTCACCCCGGCTGACTGGTGGGACCCGCGTGTCAGCACCGACACCTTCTTCTTCCTCCGAACGAAAATCCCGCCGGTGACCAAGCCCGAGTGCGCCGTTACTCCCCTCTTCAATTCCTTTAATCCCCCTGCCGTTTCTTCCCCGCTCCTGCGCCTATAAAATGCCCTCGCTCCCCTCTCCTATTTCCCCTTCATCCCCTCCAAACCGTGCCCCCAGGCTGCCGCAATAGCTCACCGGAGTTGAAGCTATGCGCCACTGTTTCCGTCGAAATCCGGCGGAGTAAGGTGACACCGCCACCAGACTTGGCACCCCTCATCTCCCCCTTGATCACGCGCATCCCCTGATGCCCTCTAATTGTTCTAACTCGCAGTAAACCGAGCAAGCCGAAGGTCACCGACGCTCGCGCTGCCTCCAGCCGCGCCGTTCACCCACGCCAGGACGCAATCGGCCTCGACGACCACGCATTCGAGCTCTCCTTGACCTCCCGAACCCCGTCGTGCAGTCGCCGTGGTCCAGGAACCTCCAGAGCCCCGCCGGAATCAACCACCTGGCCGCTATATCACCGCCGGCAAGCCGGAACCCTAGCCTCCACGGTGAGCATCTCCCCTGACTCATCTCGTTCGTCGGATCTCGCATCAACGCACGAAAACGAATCACTTAACTGAACAGGTACCCTCAGATCTGGTGCATTCATATTCCTTTAGATCCGACGGCTCACAATCAGGATCCACACGAACCGGTACGGGCGAGTAAGAACACGCCGCGTGTCGTCTCCAGACTCAAATAGAAATCAAATAGATTTTCAAATCACAGATTTGGCCCAGATCTTGTAAAATCAATATAAAATCTTCTGTAAGTCCAAAAATAACAAATGATATACCGTTGGAATCCTTAGAACATCTAGAATCCAGTAGTACAATAATACTCCATATTTTATGGGTCCAATTTGAAACCATTTTCAAATTGGAATCAAACCTTCTGTTAGCTTGATTAATTCATATCCTTAGTTCTGTCCATCCAAAAATTACAAATTTGTAGTCTCTGGAATCCTCTCAACTTGTAGAACACCATAGAATCAAGAAAATCCAAATTTGATACGTGCACACACTTTGTGCATTCAAATCTATCCAAATCACTATTCTGATCATAGTTTGAATTCTATAACCTATTTTGGAGTGATTCCAATTGCAGTGACCTTGCATTACTGCAAGCTATCCAGTAGAAACACTCCCATAATTTCTTGAACCACTTCACAATTATTCAAATTCTAATATGAGGATTTGAGTAATTTCCATTATAAGAATAAATCTATTTCTGTTCAGTAATGTTCCCATCTACCATAGCAAATCTTATGATCATACCTAGCCATCAATGTTATCTAATCAACATCTTGATCAAGATCATATCTACTTAGACCTATCTTGTCTAGTTCACACATATTCAAATTACAATTGTGTTGTTTGAGTAAAGTGTGATACATCTCAATCTTAGATTCTATTCTTGCTATCCTTGTAATGTTGATCTAATCGACATTATAACACTTATCCAATACCCCATGAACCCAATAGAAACCTTAAACCATTATCCCAAATGTTATCTACCCATACTCAATCCTCTGCCCACTTGATCTTGATTTCATGTGTAGAGCTATTCGATTAACAAATGAGTTAATTGAGTAACTCAATAATTCGTGAGTCCTAGCCAAAGCTTAAGTGTAATAGATACTATTTAAGAATAATTGTTGTCACACTTATTCAGTAGTATTACTACTACACTATTTTGTCTCTTATGTGATTTACCCACATGAGATGTTCCAAGACCCAATATGCTTTAATAAAGCATAAAGATCCCACTCATCATATTTTGTCTAATTCATATGTTTACTCAAACAGCAAATGAGCTACTTGAGTAGAATATGAATTCATCACAAACCTAAATCCTATTTTGTTATTATGGTGTTGTTATCAACCATACCCAGATCAGTGCCTACCTAGTATCTGTTCACATGTATTGAACTATTCAACTTGCAAATGTGCTAATTGAGTACTTCAAGCACTCTTGAAACCTAGCCTAGTACCTAAGGGTGATGTATGCTATTTAAAGAATAAATGTTGTTACACTTATTCAAATAGTATTTTGGTTGCACTACCCCCACACTTATGTGATCCATTTCACATGAGCTATTCTGAAATTCTTTCATACCTCGATAAAGTATAAAACTTCATCAATTATATTATGCCTATTCTAAACCTCTCTCAAATCATATTGATCTCCCCCAACTAGCTCTCAAATTCATATCTCACAAATCATGATCCTTCGCCATATCTTTCTATCTTAACATATCAATAAACCTAAATTGTTAAACAAACACCTTTCAATTATTTGATTGTGTTTGTATGGATTGTTTATGGTATGCTATTTCTTGTGCTATAGTTTGTGCGAAGAGCTACGTGCTTAGTTGAGAGAAGCGGAACGTCATGATCTTCAAAAAGGCAAGTGACACACATATTCCCTACCCATTTTACTTATGCATTAGTATATTCACCTCTTGTAGTATGCATGATAGGTGTTTTACTCAACTGTTTTATCAACTGCTTAGATCCTAGTAGTGTGTAGCAATCCCTCCAACCCCACCTGTTAGGATGCCAAGTACTTTGTTAATACTGATGCCATGCTAAGATCACTTGAAAAGTGTTTTGTGAAAAGTTAAGAACTTCAACTAAAATGAAACACCTGGGTGGAATGGTTTGATAAGATGAGGTGAGGTAGGTGGATTCTGGGACGCAAGCCTCGTAAAGAGGATGTGGGAACAGAGTACCGCTCGGGATGGCCACCCAGGAATAAAGAGATGGCTATGTCTTCCATGCTTAGTGTACTTCCAGTGCAGCCTTATGACATTATGGGCTCTGTCTTGACTGATTTGATGTGGGGGTGCAACTAGGTGCAAGAAGATGGTGGTAGAAAAATTATAGGTTGGGAACGGATCTTGCCAGTTAGTTGCCCTCTCCTTCTAAAAGGTCTCGTTTCATTTTATGTATGGGCATAAAATGAATCGTAAGGTGAAAGTGCACAACCCTTGCAAGGTGTTTAAATCTAATCGATTAGCCGTGTCCTCGGTTATGGACAATTGAGTCTCTAGACATGGAATGTACGGAATAATCTCATCACCGATTCTGAATTATTAAAATTTTGTCTAGAACCCCCTAGGTAGGAACTAAGGACCATACACTCCGAGGGGTGGTGGTGCCTGAGGTTCCAACTTTGTCGAATATCGCCCAGTGCCACGTGCCTAGCTAGTATGTGGTTATTGGGGGTTATTTCGACCTTTGAAAATATAAAAACTTTGAAAGTATTACTTTAAGAAAGAACTATAGGATAAAACTGGCTTTATGCAAATCAGCCTGTGAGATCCACTAGCCAAATACTCATGTAGATAGGCTCCTCACAACAGCCACCAAATATGTGTCATTTGCCAGTACATCATTGTACTGACCCCTCCGGGGCTGCATATTCAACGTGCAGGTTTTACTTCGAGTAAGGAACCAGGATTAGGATCTCGAGCTTACATTCCAACATGTCTGCCTGTGGCACGTGAAGAAGATGGAGGCTCCTTGCCACTCTGTTAATTCCGCTGTGTAAATTGTAAGATTTAAGTACCTTGTATCTGGATCCACGATGTAATCTAGATACTATGCAATGAATAATTCATTTTGTTCTGTGGTGCTATCATTGATCCAGGGAATAGCACTTAACACAGATGTTCCACCTTGTTCTCAAGGTTGGGGCGTTACAGAATGGTATCAGAGCATAGTGTTGCCTGTAGGATCGAGACCCTAGGGTTGGACTAGACTAGGAAACCCAAAAATGATGTCGAATGGATATCAATGCGCTTAGGATGTGTTTTGAAAATTTTGTTGCATTCTAATTACAGTTTGTTTCATTTTCTCGTAAGGCTTATCACTTTCATTTTTACTTACACTGTTCTCCTTTCAAAATTTTAGATGACGTTCACCAAGCTGAAGGTCCCCTATGACGATGACGATGAGCTGTTTAGTGACCAGCTATCCCGCCTCTCTCGGATGCTGAACCTGTCACCACCCACTTTTCGTGGCCGAGTGATACCCTGTGTGGTTCCCGAGATCGTCCGTTGGGAGATTGAGACCAGGATTGAGGGTCGCACCATTGGTACCCCCACGGACACAGTGGTGTACTCGAGGATGTACCCAGGTTGGGAGACTGGTGTCATGATGGCCATGGAGGAGGCACTAGCCCGCATATGTGGTATGTATGTCCAGGAGATATCAGAGTTGGACAATTCCATCTACCAGTTTGGGAGGCGTAACCACGAGGGATGGGCCTTGAGGACTCCAGGGCGCCGTGAGGATTTACCATGGACTGAGATGCAGTTAGAGGACATGGGATCCTATGCTTTCAACTTGGAGGACATGCTGCGCCATGAGATGGATGCCACAGATGATGCCAAGTACCAGCTTCTGGAGAAGGATGAGAGGATAGAACAACTAGAGAGCACAATAGAGAAGCTGAAGGAGAAGAACAAAACACTTGAGGCCGCCAATGATAAGCTGTCAGGTAAGGTCGAGGATCAGGAGGCCCAGATTGTAGGCTTTCGAGGACAGTGCATTTACCTTCACAAGGACCTAATGAAGTACAAGCCCTGGCCGCCCAAGAAAGGAACAACACCTACTGAAGAGAAGAAGGAGTCGACCTCAGAGCTGATAGGAGCGGAGCCTGAGAAGCTGGAGCCTTGCCAGCCCACGACAGAGGAGGATGCTGTGGAGAAGACTCATGCGGCGCCACCTAGCCCTGTGGTGAAGCGACGCAAGACAGGGAACACTAGAGCATATCTGGCACAGTTCAAGTAGTGAGACCACCACTTTATGTAATAAATCGACGATCTAGTATGGGTTAGTCATGCCACCTAGTGGTATGACCCTTTTAGACCTTGTTTTCCTAAAACTTGTAATTGACTTGTTGTGTTTGAGGATCTATGTTTGATGTGATCGTCTATGCTGTTGAGTGCTGGTTGCAATGCTTGTTTTAATTTT
This sequence comes from Dactylis glomerata, assembly GCA_007115705.1. Taxonomy (NCBI): domain Eukaryota; kingdom Viridiplantae; phylum Streptophyta; class Magnoliopsida; order Poales; family Poaceae; genus Dactylis; species Dactylis glomerata. The sequence goes on along the minus strand of QXEO01000389.1, from coordinate 1,882,194 downwards.
ATAGAAATATGTTTTCACTTGACCTACTATGTTTGGGTAGGATCTTCCTTAGATCTCTTCTGTCTAACCCTCATCTATGCTAACCATAAACCTGTCCAAAACCCCAAACAGATGCATCCTCAACGGCAAAACAGTCGCAACAACCCTCAGTTGGAGATAGCAATGCAACAGTTAGTTGAAGCTCACACGGGAGTGATGCGAGTGATGACTCAGAATATGGCTAATCGCGATAGCAAGGAGCTACCCCCAGGGGTGCAGCAAATACTAAATGATCATTCGCGAATAGTGCAAATGATGTTCCGGATGGTGGCTAGTACCAATAATAGCCTACCACAAGAGGAGCGTAGTGGAAAGCTAACACAAGTTGATGCGGAGATGACACAGCAAGCCTGTAAGAGATGTGGAGAAATAGGACACACCTCTAAGGACTGCCATGAAGAGTGTCACCACCATGATGCAAGTCACCCAGTTGGAGAATGTCCCGTGAACCAAGTTACTTGTTTCCTATGTGAGGGAACAAATCATATTCCTGCTGAATGCAAGTTTTATTCCACAGTGCAACGAATAAATCAACAAGCTAAGGATAGAGTGAGCCAACTGCCAGAAAGGACCCCTGAAGATGGAAGACTTAAAAGAAAGATGGATGATAAAGACATGGGGATAGCACTCAACCACACTACTAAGTGCTGCTATTCATGTGAAGAAGAAGGACACTTGTCTAGGAATTGCCTGAAGAAGAGGGAATATTTCTCCCCGACTGTAGTGGAATATGACGAAAATGAAGTGAGAGATCTTCTAGCCCTAGAAAGACCAAAAAGGAAGAAGGACAACAGCAAGATAACGTGCTTCAAATGCAAGGAGCTAGGACATTATGCGGACCAATGCCCGAAGCTGCATCATGAAGTAAACATGCATGACAGCATAAAAAGAGACATCCAAAGGGTTACCTGTTTCAAGTGCAAACAAAAGGGGCACTACTCGTATAATTGTTCAGAGAATGGAACTCCAAGACCTCAGTGACTTGGAACGACCGAAGGATGCTACAATATACAAGGAGGAAATAACAAGACGCAGCCAATTTGGAAGAGCTTGTATGCCATTACCGTCTTTCAATAAATATTGTAAGGACTTGTAAGAACCAAGGACAACCCGGTTAAATAAACTTCTCAGTGAGATGGCAAGCAGAAAGATTTGTAACTCAAGAGTTAACATCTTACGACCGAGTTTGCGTAAAACCCTAACTAAGGAACGATAGATTTGTTTTAAAAATTTAGAATTGAATCACAGGTTCTCATTTCAAGAAAATTTTGGCAAAACCAGTGAGGTTGACCAAGAGTTAGAATGCGAGGTTTGCAAACCATGTATGAAGTAATGATTTGGGTGCAGGATGGATTGATCACCATTCCTACTACTCTTATTATTCGCTCTCATGATGTTGGTTGTACACACCTAGAGAGACATACCTACATGAGGGACGACGTCCTTAAACTATGACCTTAGGAGGATAGCTATGTTACACCCTTCGTAGTATGCCAGTGTGGCCAAAACGTAAGGATACGGTGAGGAACGACTACACGTTTCCAAAGCAATTTCTCAGTGGATCTTGAATGCAGAGACGGTTCAATCTCGGGTTCAATTCCCTGACTTTTCATTTCGGCTCCCCACACGGCCTATTCAACTACCCCTGAGCCTATAAAAGAGGACTCTCCCCTCTCCCGAGAGTCACAACAGAGACTGCCACCACCAACTATGCGGATCCCACCTGATTCCAAAGCCCAACGCCACCGAAGTCTACCTCATCCCGACCTGCGATGCTATGAGGCACCTCTCCAAATCCGTGGAACCCTGTTCCTACCCATGAGAGCTTCGTTAGATCCCTTTTCCCTGAAAAGGAATCCATCTTTGAGATATGGTCAAGTTGTCCAGCGCCTTTCAACAACTATGAAGACGGTTGCTAAAGGAATTCTTAAGGACCATCTGGTACCTGTGGCAAGTAACACGACTTGCTCCGGTAACTTGAATGGGTTCAACAATGCTAGATATAAGGCGACCTTCCGTCCCTTAAAGGTGCCAGTACCTCTTACAGAGTCTACCTTGTTTACCCCTATGAAATGCTTGAGAAGACTACAGAGAGATGTCATCCTAATTCCTTGGGATGTGTGGTCTCATCATGTTCGTGGGGCAAGCATGCAGTGCTTGACACTGGGTCATCTTTTGGGACTACGCAATGAAAATCAGCTAAAAAGCAACAAGGAGCATGGTGATGGCCTATATGCTATCATGGCCTTGGTGAGGACCGACCAAGAAAAGGCTAGATACACATTTTTGGACGATGTGGACTACCTTGTTGAAGACAACGCGATGGATGATATCTGCCTATCACCAGAATTGGATGGAGCATCTGAAATGCCACATCTGAACATCGACGAATATCGACACTTCTGAGAAGAGCAAAATCAGGAAAAATGGCACGACGATGAATTCAAGCTGGGAACAAAATGCAAGTGCCTAAGGAAACATCAAGATACCACCAAGCAAAATCTTCTTTAAGGGTGGTAGCACCAAAGTTCCATTAGGATCTACAAACCTTGTAACCTTCCTTCAATCTCGAGGACGAGATTTCTTTAAGGGTGGTAGTCTGTAACGACCCAAGATTTTATCAAATTTTGGGGGAAAATTTTTGTTTTTATTTTGCTTGTGCTGATTGAAAATTCACAGGGATTTAAAACTTTTGAGTCTATTTGAAAACTTTATTAGAAAACTATATTAAACTTTCTATTACTTCTTGAAGAACTTATTTAGAAAGATCAAGTATCAAATTATTATTTTCCTTTCTTTTATATCAAAACCTATGCAAGATATTAGCATAGAGAATATTTATTAAAAGGTTTATATCTGCTAAAGTTTTCTTTCTCAAAATTTAAAGTTTGAAAGATGATTTCAAACACTATCTAAATTAAGTATTTTCACAAATTCTGAAAAGAATAATTTCCCACCCTATTTCTAATTGTTTTATGCAAGCAAGTCCCTCTTGCTTGGTTCATAATGTTTTATTAAAAATACCCCTTTTACTTGAAAACTTGTTTTATTACTGGCTTAGATTATTGTGCATCCCTTTTGAAAATCTCTGGAAGAAGTTTGGTTTGAATTGAAGTATCTTTGCAAGAGTTATGAAAGAAATAAGAAAACAGAAAAAGAAAAGAAGAAAGAAAAACGAAATAAAAATAGAAGAGGGCCGAGGGGCACCGTTTCGGCCCAACAAAGAAAGCAGCCCGCGGCCCAGTAGGCGAACACCGAACCGGTACCCCTGCTTCCTTTCTCACCCCGGCTGACTGGTGGGACCCGCGTGTCAGCACCGACACCTTCTTCTTCCTCCGAACGAAAATCCCGCCGGTGACCAAGCCCGAGTGCGCCGTTACTCCCCTCTTCAATTCCTTTAATCCCCCTGCCGTTTCTTCCCCGCTCCTGCGCCTATAAAATGCCCTCGCTCCCCTCTCCTATTTCCCCTTCATCCCCTCCAAACCGTGCCCCCAGGCTGCCGCAATAGCTCACCGGAGTTGAAGCTATGCGCCACTGTTTCCGTCGAAATCCGGCGGAGTAAGGTGACACCGCCACCAGACTTGGCACCCCTCATCTCCCCCTTGATCACGCGCATCCCCTGATGCCCTCTAATTGTTCTAACTCGCAGTAAACCGAGCAAGCCGAAGGTCACCGACGCTCGCGCTGCCTCCAGCCGCGCCGTTCACCCACGCCAGGACGCAATCGGCCTCGACGACCACGCATTCGAGCTCTCCTTGACCTCCCGAACCCCGTCGTGCAGTCGCCGTGGTCCAGGAACCTCCAGAGCCCCGCCGGAATCAACCACCTGGCCGCTATATCACCGCCGGCAAGCCGGAACCCTAGCCTCCACGGTGAGCATCTCCCCTGACTCATCTCGTTCGTCGGATCTCGCATCAACGCACGAAAACGAATCACTTAACTGAACAGGTACCCTCAGATCTGGTGCGTTCATATTCCTTTAGATCTGACGGCTCACAATCAGGATCCACACGAACCGGTACGGGCGAGTAAGAACACGCCGTGTGTCGTCTCCAGACTCAAATAGAAATCAAATAGATTTTCAAATCACAGATTTGGCCCAGATCTTGTAAAATCAATATAAAATCTTCTGTAAGTCCAAAAATAACAGATGATATACCGTTGGAATCCTTAGAACATCTAGAATCCAGTAGTACAATAATACTCCATATTTTATGGGTCCAATTTGAAACCATTTTCAAATTGGAATCAAACCTTCTGTTAGCTTGATTAATTCATATCCTTAGTTCTGTCCATCCAAAAATTACAAATTTGTAGTCTCTGGAATCCTCTCAACTTGTAGAACACCATAGAATCAAGAAAATCCAAATTTGATACGTGCACACACTTTGTGCATTCAAATCTATCCAAATCACTATTCTGATCATAGTTTGAATTCTATAACCTATTTTGGAGTGATTCCAATTGCAGTGACCTTGCATTACTGCAAGCTATCCAGTAGCAACACTCCCATAATTTCTTGAACCACTTCACAATTATTCAAATTCTAATATGAGGATTTGAGTAATTTCCATTATAAGAATAAATCTATTTCTGTTCAGTAATGTTCCCATCTACCATAGCAAATCTTATGATCATACCTAGCCATCAATGTTATCTAATCAACATCTTGATCAAGATCATATCTACTTAGACCTATCTTGTCTAGTTCACACATATTCAAATTACAATTGTGTTGTTTGAGTAAAGTGTGATACATCTCAATCTTAGATTCTATTCTTGCTATCCTTGTAATGTTGATCTAATCGACATTATAACACTTATCCAATACCCCATGAACCCAATAGAAACCTTAAACCATTATCCCAAATGTTATCTACCCATACTCAATCCTCTGCCCACTTGATCTTGATTTCATGTGTAGAGCTATTCGATTAACAAATGAGTTAATTGAGTAACTCAATAATTCGTGAGTCCTAGCCAAAGCTTAAGTGTAATAGATACTATTTAAGAATAATTGTTGTCACACTTATTCAGTAGTATTACTACTACACTATTTTGTCTCTTATGTGATTTACCCACATGAGATGTTCCAAGACCCAATATGCTTTAATAAAGCATAAAGATCCCACTCATCATATTTTGTCTAATTCATATGTTTACTCAAACAGCAAATGAGCTACTTGAGTAGAATATGAATTCATCACAAACCTAAATCCTATTTTGTTATTATGGTGTTGTTATCAACCATACCCAGATCAGTGCCTACCTAGTATCTGTTCACATGTATTGAACTATTCAACTTGCAAATGTGCTAATTGAGTACTTCAAGCACTCTTGAAACCTAGCCTAGTACCTAAGGGTGATGTATGCTATTTAAAGAATAAATGTTGTTACACTTATTCAAATAGTATTTTGGTTGCACTACCCCCACACTTATGTGATCCATTTCACATGAGCTATTCTGAAATTCTTTCATACCTCGATAAAGTATAAAACTTCATCAATTATATTATGCCTATTCTAAACCTCTCTCAAATCATATTGATCTCCCCCAACTAGCTCTCAAATTCATATCTCACAAATCATGATCCTTCGCCATATCTTTCTATCTTAACATATCAATAAACCTAAATTGTTAAACAAACACCTTTCAATTGTTTGATTGTGTTTGTATGGATTGTTTATGGTATGCTATTTCTTGTGCTATAGTTTGTGCGAAGAGCTACGTGCTTAGTTGAGAGAAGCGGAACGTCGTGATCTTCAAAAAGGCAAGTGACACACATATTCCCTACCCATTTTACTTATGCATTAGTATATTCACCTCTTGTAGTATGCATGATAGGTGTTTTACTCAACTGTTTTATCAACTGCTTAGATCCTAGTAGTGTGTAGCAATCCCTCCAACCCCACCTGTTAGGATGCCAAGTACTTTGTTAATACTGATGCCATGCTAAGATCACTTGAAAAGTGTTTTGTGAAAAGTTAAGAACTTCAACTAAAATGAAACACCTGGGTGGAATGGTTTGATAAGATGAGGTGAGGTAGGTGGATTCTGGGACGCAAGCCTCGTAAAGAGGATGTGGGAACAGAGTACCGCTCGGGATGGCCACCCAGGAATAAAGAGATGGCTATGTCTTCCATGCTTAGTGTACTTCCAGTGCAGCCTTATGACATTATGGGCTCTGTCTTGACTGATTTGATGTGGGGGTGCAACTAGGTGCAAGAAGATGGTGGTAGAAAAATTATAGGTTGGGAACGGATCTTGCCAGTTAGTTGCCCTCTCCTTCTAAAAGGTCTCGTTTCATTTTATGTATGGGCATAAAATGAATCGTAAGGTGAAAGTGCACAACCCTTGCAAGGTGTTTAAATCTAATCGATTAGCCGTGTCCTCGGTTATGGACAATTGAGTCTCTAGACATGGAATGTACGGAATAATCTCATCACCGATTCTGAATTATTAAAATTTTGTCTAGAACCCCCTAGGTAGGAACTAAGGACCATACACTCCGAGGGGTGGTGGTGCCTGAGGTTCCAACTTTGTCGAATATCGCCCAGTGCCACGTGCCTAGCTAGTATGTGGTTATTGGGGGTTATTTCGACCTTTGAAAATATAAAAACTTTGAAAGTATTACTTTAAGAAAGAACTGTAGGATAAAACTGGCTTTATGCAAATCAGCCTGTGAGATCCACTAGCCAAATACTCATGTAGATAGGCTCCTCACAACAGCCACCAAATATGTGTCATTTGCCAGTACATCATTGTACTGACCCCTCCGGGGCTGCATATTCAACGTGCAGGTTTTACTTCGAGTAAGGAACCAGGATTAGGATCTCGAGCTTACATTCCAACATGTCTGCCTATGGCACGTGAAGAAGATGGAGGCTCCTTGCCACTCTGTTAATTCCGCTGTGTAAATTGTAAGATTTAAGTACCTTGTATCTGGATCCACGATGTAATCTAGATACTATGCAATGAATAATTCATTTTGTTCTGTGGTGCTATCATTGATCCAGGGAATAGCACTTAACACAGATGTTCCACCTTGTTCTCAAGGTTGGGGCGTTACAAAGATAAGTCCAATGATGAGATTCGGATTGGACCAATTACTCGAGCCCGTGCTAAGTTGTTACAACAGCAGGTGAACTCACTCCTTGCTGAATCTGATATTTATTGTAACAAGAATTTTATACTGCCTAAGTCTTTGTTCATATGTATGATCATGTTCATTGGAGAAGAAGGGGTTCGAGGGAGCGAGGAGATGCAACACATGGAGCACGACATGGTGATCAAGCAAGAGAGCGCGAGGGAGGAGAGGGAGGCCGGCGCCACAAGCATGGAGAACATCACCACGTGAAGAAGATCAAGTCTGGATGAGCACGAACATGTGATGGCGCACTAGGACTGCCTACGACATGATGTCTACACGTCTAAGGCGCGCTACACACATGGCCTGCGTGCTAAAATTAGGCCGAACCCATATATGGGTCGGTATGTACCCGTTTGAGTCGAACCGAGTCAGTTTGGGCCCAAACCGGATATGTTTTGGGCCAGGTCTTTGCTGAGGTCGCCCGGCCACCTATAAGTAGCCCTGGGCGCCCCCTCAATTAGGGTTAGACCACGTTTTAGACAAAATACTCTTGTTGAACTGCTGCAAGCATTCATCTTGAATTCCTCTCACCAATTCATCTGGATTTGGTGTTATACTGCTGCAAGTTTAGTGTGATCTGTTGTTCCATTGGGAATCAGTAGATTGCAAACTACCGTTTCGTGGTCGACGGCTACGTGCGCAAGTGTGTGGAGTCGTGAATATTCTACAGGGTTTGAGAGCTATTGCATTGGCATCAGGGTTCAAACGAGGAGAGTTCATCGGTGACACCAAGTTATCCCCGACAATCATCCGCTGCCATCATCACCATCGCGTCGCTCACGAGAAGATCGGGCCACCCCATATCATCTTGGTATCAGATTTCCACGGTTTACTCGGTGAGCATCCACAAATTCATCCCTACAATTCGTTTTTGTTTTCAGTCCTATCCAGAAAAAGCCAAAAAAAAATTAGGGTTCTTAGTTCTGCCATAACCTAGATTGCACCGTTCTTGAGTTTTAGTCGCTGATCGTGTTTTGCGTATCTTTTCTTCCAATCCGTAGGAGTCTAGCTCTAGCAATCTTTTCTGCATCTTAGTTTTACTTTTGGTCGTCTTTTGCATCGCCTCGGATCGTCATCTTCTTCATTGGGTTATGCGGCTGTTCTTCATGTACAGCAGATCCGATCGGAAGTCTTCAAAAAAAAAAGCAAAAAAGAACTACTCGCGCACGCACCATAGCATCCTTTTCCGATCTGCCAAAAGCAAAAAAAAAAATGCTCGCGCACGCACGATCTGCACAAGTCAAAAAAAAAAGCAGCGCCCCGCGCGCCGGACCATAGACTCGGTCTGTGGTCGAGCGCGAGCTTCTCTCGCTAGCGCTGCACGGGTCGCCCGACCTCACATTTTTTCTGTGGTCCGGTGCCAGTTCGGCCCAACTTCTTTGGCCCAAGTATCAGTTTAGTAAAAAAAAATAGAAAAAAGGGGACGTGTACTGCACACACGTCGCACCTATATTAAAAAAAAGACAAGCTACTTTGTCCGTTTCACGTCGCCGTCGCGCTGCCGTGTGTTTCCGGCGTCGTACATCTCTGCCGTTGACATATTTTTCGTCGGTTTCTCTGCCGCAACAGCGTGTTACCACTGTGTCCACATAGCGTCCTTTCTACACGATTTTGATCGCTTTAGCTACAGCCTGTCTACAGCATCGTGTTAGGAGCTTACCCATACGAGACTAGCTACTTCGTGCTCATCAGGCTGCTGCCGTGTGCGCAATCTTGTGCCTGTTCATCGAGCCAGTGCTAGCGTCTCTCTTGTGCATTGCAACACGAGCTATTGTGCGTTGTCACTTATATCTTTTGAGCTCTTTTTCAGAGTTGCTTTGCCTCGCTTATCTCCACCGTGTGTGTTTCGTGGGTCTTGTCATACGATCAGCACTAGGACTTGTTTGCGGTGTACTTAGGATACCATACCTACAGCTCCACCATATATTCCTGGTTTGTCGTGTGATCGCTCTTATACCCTCGGTATTCACTTCATCATATCCGTGCACGAGCTTGATACTTCATTCTAGTACGCACTACTATTCACTTTGGAACGGTAAGATTACCTTTTCTTGTAAGTTTTTGAGTGAGTTGTGAGCGGCACCACACATTTTTGATTTCGTGCACTAATCTACTAATCATGTCTACTAGTGGTTATGATGTGATGCAGGAAAAAGATGGGGATACACCGGTGGTTTGGACAGACTTTGTTGGACTGCGCACTCATCTGGAGGGGGTGTTGGATCGTTCTACTGCCGACGCTGTGACTGCACATCAGCAACTCCAGTTCAAAGTGCAAGGCACCGCAGATAATGTTCAAGCTATGCAAGCTCAGTTCACTACTTTCCAGCACAACATTGATCAGTTGAACCAATCCCTAGCGGAGCTGCGTCGGCCCATGGTACCACCGCCTGTGCAGCCTGCTGCTGACTTTGCTGATGATGACAGTGTCCATGACAATGCCAATCTACTAGGCCCCAATGCTCGTGGGCGTGGTCTTGGACAACATGGTCGGCCACCACATGGCCTCGGTGCCCGACGTGTAATACCTGCTGAGGATGATTTTCTAGGGAAGCCAAAGTTCTCGATACCCAGATTTGATGGTGAAGGTGATGTGGAGGATTACCTCACTTGGGAGCTCAAGATCGACAACCTGTGGCGTTTGCATGCTTACACTGACGATAAGAAGTTCAAACTTGCATCCTCAGAATTTAATGGTTATGCCCTGCGTTGGTGGGATAATATTCTGACACAACGACGAGCAGCTCAGGAGCTTCCTGTTTTGCGATGGACAGAGATGAAGGAAATCATGCAGGCTCGTTTTGTACCCACCAATTATTTGCGTTCAGTTTTTGATAGATTGACACAGCTGAAGCAAGGATTTTTGACAGTTGATGCTTATTACAAGGAGATGGAACTGTTGATGCAGCGATCGCGAGTTCAAGAGTCTAGTCAGATGACTATGCAACGGTTTTTGCACGGACTCAGACTTCCTATCAAGAACATCGTCCGGCATCATGCTTATAATGATATGAATCAGTTGCTTCACCATGCTATGGAGGCTGAGGCACAGTTTACTGAAGAGGCGCAACAAAAATCTCGCTTTTCACCGGCCAGTCGATATACTGCCAGGGCGCCTTCTAGCCCTGCCCCAGCGCCACTTGAGGGGACTCCTACTCGCCCCTCCTCGTCCACTAGGCCAGCGACCTCTGAAGCTCAGTCCAGACGTTCCGCTACCACACCAGCCGCTAGTTCTGGTTCGAGTGCCTCCGTGACTCGTGCTACTGAGAAACTATGTCATACATGTGAAGGCAAGGGACACTTTAAAAGAGATTGTCCCAACAACAAAGTGATAGTGGTTACTGAGAACGGATATGAGACCGGAGAAGATGCTGATCCGTTTGGTTCTGATGATGAAGGTGAAGATGCTTATGCTGACTCTTCTCCTATTATTGCTGTCTCTCCCCGTACGTTGAGTGTGTAGCCCAATATTGATTCTCAACACTGCAACCTGTTTCAAACCAAGGCACTAGTTGGTCCCAATAAAGCTTGCAAGGTGATCATTGATGGCGGAAGTTGTCGCAATCTCGCAAGTAAGGAGTTATGTGCCAAGCTAGGTTTGAAATATTTACCTCATCCTAACCCATATTATATTCAGTGGTTAAGTGACAATGGTGAGATGAAGGTAAACTACATGGTACGTGTGAACTTTGAGATAGGGCCATACAAGGATTCTATTGCTTTTGATGTGGTTCCTATGACGGTTTGTCATCTCTTGTTGGGTCGGCCATGGCTCTATGATCGATATGTGCAACACAATGGTCGAGCCAATACTTATCACTTGGAGTTCAAGGGCAAGAAAATCAACCTACTGCCTATGTCACCGCAGCAAATTGTTAATGAATCTCGTCAGAAGATTGAAGTGAAACTCGAACAGCCACCTCCACGAGATAATGTAACAGCCGTGAGTGATATAACGAAAAGTGAGGGAGTGCCCAACTTGTTAGTTTTAGCCACCAAAGAAGACATGAGAGAATTTAGTGAGGATCCTACAGCCATGCCTCTTGTGCTCATGTACAAGGGCGAGGTCTTAGTTTCTAACGATATGCAACCTGTTTCTCTTGGTGTCTCAACTATTTTGCAGGACTTTGATGATGTTTTTCCGGCGGAGGTACCTGCTGGGCTGCCACCATTACGAGGCATCGAGCACCAGATCGACTTGATCCCTGGCGCCTCCTTGCCCAACCGCGCCCCCTACAGGACCAACCCCGACGAAACAAAGGAGATACAAGCACAAGTGCAAGCTCTTCTGGATAAAGGGTACATTCGTGTCTCTCTTAGTCCTTGTGCTGTTCCTGTAATTTTGGTGCCTAAGAAAGATGGTACATGGCACATGTGCGTAGATTGTAGAGCTATCAACAACATTACTATTCGATATCGTCACCCTATTCCCCATCTCGAGGATATGTTAGATGAATTGAGTGGTGCTGCTGTTTTCTCTAAAATTGATTTGCGTAGTGGTTACCATCAAATTCGCATAAAAGAAGGAGATGAATGGAAAACTGCTTTCAAAACTAAATTTGGTTTATATGAGTGGCTAGTCATGCCTTTTGGTCTTACTAATGCACCTAGTACATTCATGCGCTTAATGAATCATGTTTTGAGAGAGTTCATTGGTCGTTTTGTGGTTGTCTATTTTGATGACATACTTATTTACAGCCGCAATGAAACTGAACACTGTGTTCATATTAGACAAGTTTTGTAAGTGCTGCGTGATAATAAATTGTATGCTAATTTTGAGAAGTGCACATTTGCAAAAGATAAGGTCATATTTCTGGGTTATGTTGTTTCTAAGCATGGAGTAGAGGTAGATCAATCTAAAATTGCTGCTATTCAAGATTGGCCTACTCCCATGAATGTTAGTCAAGTACGAAGTTTTCACGGTCTTGCTAGTTTTTATCGCCGTTTTGTGAAAGACTTTAGTACTATTGCTGCACCATTAAATGAGTTAACAAAGAAAGGTGTTCCTTTTGTGTGGGCGCAGTCCAAGATCATGCATTTGATGAATTGAAACGTTTGCTTACTTCTGCACCTTTACTTGCATTGCCTGATTTTTCCAAGCAATTTGAAGTTGAATGTGATGCTAGTGGTATAGGCATAGGTGGCGTTTTGATGCAAGAGGGTCGTCCTATAGCTTATTTTTCTGAGAAATTATCTGGTGCTAGACTGAATTATCCTGTTTATGATAAAGAATTATATGCACTTGTTAGAGTTCTTGAGGTTTGGCAACATTATTTGTGGCCAAAAGAATTTATCATACATTCTGATCATGAAGCTTTGAAATATTTGAAAGCACAATCCAACCTGCATAGGCGTCTCGCTAAGTGGGTTGAGTTTATTGAATCTTTTCCGTACATCATTAAACATAAGAAGGGAAAAGATAATGTGGTTGCTGATGCTCTCTCTAGGAAGAATATGTTATTGACACAACTTGATATTAATATTCCTGGTTTAGAGAGTATTTTTGAGCTTTATGCAACTGATCATGATTTCGCTGAACCATATCGTTTGTGTGCCTTGAAAAATGCTTGGGAGAAATATCACATACATGATGGGTTTCTATTTCGAGCTAACAAACTATGTGTTCCGGAGTCGTCTTTGCGTTTGCTCTTATTGCAGGAATCACATGCGGGAGGTTTGATGGGTCACTTTGGGCGTGAGAAGACATTACTCATGCTAGCTGATCACTTCTTTTGGCCCAGGATGAGGCGTGATATGGATAGGTATGTGCGGCGCTGCATTGTGTGCATAAGTCCAAGCTGAAGCCTCACGGTTTGTATACACCACTACCTGCACCTATTACACCATGGGAAGATATTAGTATGGATTTTGTGCTAGGATTGCCAAAAACTAAACATGGTCATGATTCTATATTTGTGGTAGTGGATAGATTTTCTAAAATGGCACACTTTATTGCATGTCATAAGAGCGACGATGCGTCGCATGTGGCTAACCTGTTTTTCTGGGATATCGTACGCTTGCATGGAGTGCCCAAGACTATTGTTTCTGACAGGGACGTCAAGTTCATGAGCTACTTCTGGAAGACCTTATGGGGAAAGCTAGGAACGAAGCTGCTGTTCAGCACTACATGTCATCCCCAAACTGACGGCCAGACCGAGGTGGTGAATCGAACTTTGTCACAGTTGCTGAGGACAATGATCAAGAAAAATCTGCGGGAGTGGGAAGATTGTTTGCCGCATGTGGAGTTTGCATACAACAGGGCGGTACATTCTACTACTCAGCTTTGTCCGTTTGAGGTGGTGTATGGCTTCAAACCTGTTACACCACTAGATTTGTTGCCTCTTCCATTGCAAGAGAGAGTTAATATGGAGGCATCAAAGAGAGCTGATTTTGTGAAGAAAATTCATGAGAAGACTCGAGAGGCTATTGAGAAGAAAGGGAAGAATACTGCTGCTGCTCGCAACAAGTCAAGAAAGCAGGTCCTTTTTCAGCCCGGTGATATGGTATGGGTGCACCTGCGCAAGGACATATTTCCTTTGCTTAGGCGTTCCAAGTTGAGGCCCCGAGGTGCTGGTCCCTATAGAGTGCTTGCCAAGATCAATGATAATGCCTACTCGATTGATATTCCTATTGCTGAGTTTGGTGGTGTTAGCAACAGTTTCAATGTTGCTGATTTATCACCATATGATGGAGATGACCTTGGAGCGTCGAGGTCGACGCCTTTTGAAGGGGGGGGGGGGAGATGATGAGGACATCCCTACTACACAGCCATCTCCACCTACTGTTGATGATCCTATTGTTGCTGATCAAGATAAGTCCAATGATGAGATTTGGATTGGACCAATTACTCGAGCCCGTGCTAAGTTGTTACAACAGCAGGTGAACTCACTCCTTGCTGAATCTGATATTTATTGTAACGAGAATTTTATACTGCCTAAGTCTTTGTTCATATGTATGATCAGGTTCATTGGAGAAGAAGGGGTTCGAGGGAGCGAGGAGATGCAACACATGGAGCACGACATGGTGATCAAGCAAGAGAGCGCGAGGGAGGAGAGGGAGGCCGGCGCCACAAGCATGGAGAACATCACCACGTGAAGAAGATCAAGTTTGGATGAGCACGAGCACGTGATGGCGCACTAGGACTGCCTACGACACGATGTCTACATGTCTAAGGCGCGCTACACACATGGCCTGCGTGCTAAAATTAGGCCAAACCCATATATGGGTCGGTATGTACCCGTTTAAGTCGAACCGGGTCAGTTTGGGCCCAAACCGGATATGTTTTGGGCCAGGTCTTTGCTGAGGTCGCCCGGCCAACTATAAGTAGCCCTGGGTGCTCCCTCAATTAGGGTTAGACCACGTTTTAGACAAAATACTCTTGTTGAACTGCTGCAAGCATTCATCTTGAATTCCTCTCACCAATTTATCTGGATTTGGTGTTATACTGCTGCAAGTTTAGTGTGATCTGTTGTTTCATTGGGAATCAGTAGATTGCAAACTACCGTTTCGTGGTCGACGGCTACGTGCGCAAGTGTGTGGAGTCGTGAATATCCTACAGGGTTTGAGAGCTGTTGCATTGGCATCAGGGTTCAAACGAGGAGAGTTCATCGGTGACACCAAGTTATCCCCGACAATCATCCGCTGCCATCATCACCATCGCGTCGCTCACGAGAAGATCGGACCACCCCATATCAAACCTATCATCCACATCTCAGGCAGTCTTCGTCTTCTCTGGCGCATCATCTTTATCTTCTCCGGTTTTTGTACGCTGCCAAAAGGGTGTGAGGTCCAAGACACCCCCGTGTGAGCATCAACGGGATAGCTGACGCGTTCAGCGTTCAAATAGAGTTTTTCCAACGTATCAATGTCTTCCCCCTTTCTCCAATCAAACAACTAACCTACGAAAGAAATAATTAATCAGCTCATTCACCTAATCTCCTTCCACAGTCCCACGGTTGTAGATACGGATAGTGGAGTGGAGATTTTTAACCCTTGACCTCCAGCGATCGCTTTGTATATAGATATTTTATAAAAAATGTAAAAGGATTTTCGATGTACTCAATTATGTATCCTGCTGACTTGAAAAATCTTAAAATGAAGTATTTTGCATTCCGAGCAACCCAAAAATGAAAGAACTGTGGATTTTAGTATATCGAATAGTGCATATTTTCGTAACTCCAAAATTCACCATATTTTATCATTTTTGGTAGCTCAGAGTTGAAAGAATCTTGCTGCTGCAGTTTTACACCCTTTAAGGATAAGACTACATCCAGAATTCCTTTCAGTTTCTTGACACTTGTGAATACAGTATAATTTTTTATTCTTTAAAATAAATAGATTGTTGCAGTTCAGTAGCCAAAGAGAGTTTTCACAAATAACACTGGCATTAAGACGCGGCACTTATATTGTGCAACAAAACTTGTAAATGTACTGATGATGCGCTAGAAGCACCGTCCACTTTCGGACTAACTTTAATTAGTCAGATTAAGCTGCTATGATAATGCGGCCCTCAAAAGAGAGAACACAACAAAAGTACCACTAAATTCCCGGATTATGGGTTTCCCCGGAGAATCTTCTTGGTCAAAGAAGCTAAAGCCGCAAAAATGATGAATGCGCTAGGGAACGACGGCAAGATTTGCCGCTATTGTTCACCTCTCTGGACCGTCACGAGTTATAATTCTTCGATGCACTTTTTTTTATGCGAATGCGCCGTGCACTTATCGTGCCATTTTTTTTTGAACCAGCAGAGTGAGCTTTATTAATCACCAACAAAGGTTACATCATCTATAAGAAAGTTTAAAAGAAAGCTAGGGGGCTCATCGTCCCAATTACAAGAAATACCACTCGAAAAACAACTTTTAGCTATCTCGTGAGCCACTTTATTTGCTTCCCGCGGACAATGTTTGAAGGAGACACTTCCAATCGCTGTAGATAAATCCACACAATCGGCATAAACTGCAGAAGCTTCACTCCACCAATAGTCTTCACCCGTACATGCATCTATAGTATCCAATGAGTCTGATTCTGCTTGGATTCTGGTACATCCTAGTCTGTTAGCCAGTGCCAACCCATGTTTCATTGCTATCGCCTCAGCCATCGCCGGCGTAGCCACATGCGGTATAAACGAGCTCGACGCTGCAATAAAACGACCTTGATAGTCTCGAAGGACAGCCCCTGTAGAACCAGCACCAACATCTGCATGGAATGAAGCATCCACGTTGAGCTTAGTAAATCTAGGCTCAGGTTTTGACCATTTCACATGCGAGTTCGGACCCTGCGGCCTTGCGGCCGACGCGGCATTAGCTATGATGGAAAAGATTGACATCTTGCAGTAGTACATTGGTGGAACTGCTTCATTATGAGTACGACGGCGTCTAATCCACCATAGGTACCAACATGCAACAGCAATAGTTTCATTGAGTCCAATATTATGAAAACCTTGTAGCATACTATCTTGCCTACGTAACAGTACCTCCAAGACAGCAGAACCTGCACGATCAGCTGGTATCGCACCATCAATAATATCCAGAACACCAATAGCTGCCCATAACTCTCTTGCCGCTGGACACTGGAATAGGAGGTGAAGAATATCCTCAGGTCCTTGATTACATATAGGACAGCCAGCCGGTGTGTTAATATGTCGATTGGCAAGTATGCACTTGAGAGGTATAATACCATGGAGCGCCCTCCATAAGAAAATTTTAATTTTGCTTGGGATTTTCATCCGCCATACTGTTTTCCAGACCGGATTAATAGCTGAAGACCCCGGTAGCGCCAGCTGCCCCGCCGATGGACCAAATTGGTGTCGCCATTGTAAGTAATAACCAGATTGTACAGTATACCTTCCATGCTTAGTGGCACCCCATGTTGGGACGAGGACGAGAGGGACGAGACGAGAGGCAGCGCAGTGCAGTGGGTCGGGCCTACCAACTGGGTTCGCATCGGCCTCTACATAGAGTGGTAAGATGGGCTTTAGCACTCGGCCTGAAATATACACGTTTATTCCTTTTGTTGGTGCTAGTGGGTTTTTCGTACTGACCTCGACATGGAGCGGTAGCTGGGCTTGAGCAGTCCGCCTGAAATAAACACGTTTATATCCGTTTTGGTCGGGCAGGTTCCGTGCTTGCGTTTTTGCTTGTGGTGCCGGTAGACTGGTAGTAGCTGTGGATGTATGACAAAATTGACAAGAAAAGCAGCGCCGTTGCCTCGAGACCCAGAAAAGAGTGGCGCATGGGCATGTGCGTGTTTTGGTGATCGCTGAGCATGGGCGCACATGTGCCAAGAGACAAAACAGTCAAACACCACGGGAAATCTATCCGGTGTGGCTGCGTCAATCATGTAGCTAGACACAAACACAAAGCTTTGTAGTACTCTATCTTAATTTTCATTTTCTCATACCCTAGCAGCGTGGCGTGACACCCTCTCGGTTCTAGGCCCTAGCAGCGAGATACGTACTAGTATAATCTATCTAATTAAATAAGAAACTGCTAGATATTTGCTACTATATTTTTCGCGGGAGATTTGAGGATGCAGTTGGGTGGTTGGGCGGTTGCGCTGCATGTCCAGTCCACGAATCAAGGCGCCCCCAGCTGTGGACTAGGACTGGACTGGAGTGGCAGCCGCGTTGAACGCACCAGAGTCGCAGCAAAATGATTTGATCCTGATGTGGTGCGTGCGCATCTCTGTCAGTCATGTCACCCAGCTCCATCAGATTAGGAGTACCCCTGCATATGCGCTTGCGGGGGAAATGGGCGACATCACAGACGAGATCGACATGATGCACATGGAATGATCCTACGGACTCAGAACATGCATGCAAAACATCAGAACATGGCCCGACTTTTTAGCAGTGATTTTTAAACTGAACCAACCAACTACCTACATGTCAGTCCGTAAAATTTTTGTAAGTCCACCACGTCCGTAAGGCTAGCATTATTGACCTAGAAGCTTCCCCCGCTCCGATCAATCAGCCACACTTGCCTTGTCTACGCAGCACAGCGCCGTCCCTGTACTCCACCCGTGGACTCCGTCAGACGACTCTTTCTCCCATCCGTTACCGATCTCTTCCGGCCTTCAACCAAATCACCAATAACCAAAACTCAAACCCATCGATCGATCGATCGACCGATGCCTGACTTGCAACAACGATAGAGGGCTTGCTGGATCAAGGAACCAATTAATGGCGCCCGTGATCACGGACGAGGAGGAGGAGGAGCAGGGTGAGATCGCCGTCCACGACGAGACCGCCCACCAGATTAGCGTCGGTACGTACCTCCAAATCGCGCTCTCTTTCTGTATCTTGCTTTCCATTTCGCGTTTCCTTCACAATTAGCGATGCCGACGCCGATCGATCTGGATACATAATTCTGCTACTCCGTTCACCCTCCCACATGCATTATATTCTGCTACTCCATTTCGAAATTAATACTCCTAAAAGACCAGACGGTGACGCGTGGTATGTGGATATAGTACGAGATTTCAAAAAGTCCTTACGTTACACGTACCTCTGCCTACCAGAAAAGAAAATGGACGGCGTCAATTATAGCTCGGCTGGAGTATATTCGGCCCGTCATGAAACTTCTGTGTTCTGCCTCCTCTTTCTTCTCTCCTTTTTGAATTCTTTAAAAGCTTTAGATCAGATTCCCACTCAAACAAGTCCACAAGTCATGAAAGATAGTCTGGCGTGTACACAAGTCCACAACCCGAGACCTTGTAAAGGTTCTTTTGAGATGTTCCAAAAGTGTTCTTTTCCTTGTACGACTTTAGGAAAAAGAGATGGACCATTCCTATATGTACTGGTGCATGAATGGTGACAACCAAACGAGGTTTTTTTTTAGCAAATTGCTGAAACAAACAGATATTGTTGCAGTTATTATCGAGCAAACTACTCGTTTTACCAAATTGTTCAAACTTTCCCAGATTAGTTAGTGTACGTTATCAGATGATGACACAAACATGCAATGCCTCGTCATCACCGAGTTCGGGGCCTCGGTCATCAGATATGTCGTTTATCCGAATTTCAACATATATGCAACCTTTTACATGAATGGTTGGTGGTTTGTGCAAAAAAAAATAGAAAGTAAGTGAGTAGCTTGTGCAATGACGACAATAATGGTGCTTTTTACGATTTCCTCCCTTTTTACGGAACTTTGTCAAGAGGGTAGTGACGAGGGGTTAACTCGACAAATGTCCTAGATGAAGGACTTAGGATCGGGGAGATAAGGCGTCGGATGAACTCGAAGGTAAATTTAGTCAAACAAGGTGGCTATGAAAGTAAACGTGGGTGTAAAACCTAGCTTGCTTTCAATCTGTCACACACCGTCCCCTCCTGGCTCCTATATATAGGTGGCCAGGTCTCGAGGATCGGGTGGGATCCGACACAGATTACAATATCGATATACGACATGAACTCGTATTTCAACTAATATTACAATTGAGCCTATCTTAACGGGCCTTAGGGGTACTTAACTGACGGGCTCTATTATTTATACCCTTGTCAGTAGCCCCCGAGATTCTACCAGAATTGCAGATTCGGGTTGAATCTCAGATCTTCGATTCTTCGACTTGATCAATACTTAGCTTCTTCAAATCTTTGACTTGGTCTTTCAACTTATCTTTTATTATAATATCTCGCAAGGGGCTTTGATGAACAATCCTGACAACTCTGACGGATCAAGAGGCCAGTTAACTGCCAGAACAGATACTTGCCACCTACTTCAAATTCAATCCCCTTGGACTTGAATTCGGGAAATCGGTCAAACCCATTCTTTTACCGCATTTAGGACTTACAAAGAATAAGTCCCAGTGGTTCTCAGCGTCCACCAGGATTTTTCTTTGCGTCGAAGATACGGATACATACCAGCAGAGCGCATCCATGTGTGTATACCGGGCCACACAGGACGGATCCTGGGGTCTTACCTTCGTGATATATTTCAATCACGACATTCAAGTTTTATCGCGATGACGCAACTCGAGAATCATATGTCGCAGCCTAGTTTGACTGTTCCAGTGTACAAAATATTCGGGTTTATTCAACCTTGATCGATAAAAAACTCCCTCCCGATCGGAGTAATGATGCTTCCTGAATCTTCCTTTGTCTTCCTTGCTCCAGTATTCATGAATAAATATCATCGGGTGCGCACCCAGCGCTCCCGATGGGAGTAGCCCCCGAGGCTATATTCGAAAATTTTCGAGTATAGGCTCAAATATATTGTACCTACTCATAATCATTACATCTAAGTTTTATATGATAATATCGTCGGGTGCGCGCTCAGCGCTCCCGATGGTAGCAGCCCCCGAGGCTATAGTCGAATAATTTCGAATATAGACTCAAACAATGACATACTCTTCCTTCTCTCCTCTGTGGTTTTCATATCAATTCTTTGTCTACTTTCTTGATTATCACCCCTACACGAAAATGTCAGTTTGTAGTTTTCATTGCCATAATCTTATCTTCCGTAACTCAAACTCTCGTGACATCATTAATATAATTACACTGTGTGTAATTTTGATTTTGGCGCTGACCGTTACTCATGGGCAGCGCAGTAATTTCACAATTTCTCTGCCCGTTAGTGGGCTGCCATCTCCGCTCCTTCCGCCATGTCTCAGCCCACGT
Source organism: Dactylis glomerata (assembly GCA_007115705.1). Taxonomy (NCBI): domain Eukaryota; kingdom Viridiplantae; phylum Streptophyta; class Magnoliopsida; order Poales; family Poaceae; genus Dactylis; species Dactylis glomerata. The sequence goes on along the minus strand of QXEO01000389.1, from coordinate 1,861,389 downwards.
TCCGTTACCAGAAAGCTATATAAGGGGAGAGTGGGGGAAAATCACTGTTTACCAGTTCATTGCTTTCGCCGCCGCCGCCATTGTTGCAATCTTTGCGCACCTCTGATCTCCTGCATAGCCCCCATGCGCAAATCATAGATGCGCGTGAAGCATCTGGCGCAGAAGAACAAGATGACCAAGGGGAAAACTGCGAACGCCGCCACCAGCTGGGTGCCTTCTGTTTTCACGTAGAAGGATCTGGACAAGGCCCAAGCTGATGGCCTTATCTCCGATGACGATTAGGTCATCTTCCCGAGCACCGAACGAATCCCCAAGCCCAAAAATGGCTTTCGGGTGATGTTTTTTGCCTTTCTTTTGCGCGGTCTTTCTCTTCCTGCCCATGAGTTCCTTCGTGGGCTTCTTTTCGTTTATAGTGTGCAGCTTCATCAGCTCACACCAAATTTCATTCTTCATATTGCTTGCTTTATAACTCTTTGTGAGTCGTTCCTGGGGATCGATCCCCATTTTCTTCTCTGGAGATCCCTCTTTTGGCTCCGCCCCAGTGTCTCATTATCGAAGAAACCTGAACTGGGTGGAGCTGTTATCTCTGTCCGTGCTGAATCGCAGTATTTGGAATTTTCCATGGCTGCCTCGGTACAAGGTTGGAGGACTAAATGGTTTTATATCAAAGACTGAAAGGTCTCTTCTTCCGACGAATACGACATTGCTCCATTTGATGCTTCCCAGGAATTGAACAAATTGGCCTCGTGGGACTCGCCTCCCAATGATGCAGAGATGAAGGAAGTCAAGCCACTTCTAGCCCGCATCCAGGAGCTGAAGGGTGGTAGAGGAGGTGCACTGTCGGGTACTCAACTCATGGCGTTTTTTCTGCAATGTCGAATTCAACCCCTGCAACATTGTCTCTCCAAATTATGGATATTTTCTGGCTTGGAAGATCCTTCTCGAGTATCCAAAGACCTTATGGAGAAGAAGGATCTTGACAAGCGTGTGAGAGCTCTTACTACTCTCACCAAGGATCATGAAGTTGCGGATTTAGCCGCTAGCTACTTTGACTCCGAGCATCCCTTGCCTGCGGTATGTTTTACTGTCTTTATTCGCCTTGTTTTTCTCTTATCATTGTTTGCCTTGTAACTCTTGGGTTGCTTTTTTTTAGGACCATCAACTTCTTGTTTCTCGCCCTCCTCTCCCAGAAGGAGGGGCCATTCCAAATGTGCCTGTTTCCGTGGCCTCCGAAGCCCCCAAGGCTGAGGACAGCCAGGATGGGGATGAAGGCAAAGATTCGCTGGAAAGGACCAGCTCAATGACGTCACCTCCTCCTGCGCTTTCTGAAGATCTTAGCATTGACAAGAAGAGGAAGCATGTCAAAGAGTTCGCTTCCTCGGGTGCCTCCGCTCATAAAACTGTGGCCGGGGAAACCCCCACGCCAGAGGACGACGTAGAGCTCTTCGACCTCATGGACTCGTAAGTGTCCTTCTGCTTGTTTTCATATACTATTTGTTTCTATCGACTTTGATAGATGACTTTATCTTTTGCTCCTTTTCTCAGTGACGAGGAGAACCCAAAGAGATTTGCTGCTGCCGCCCCTATCACTGATGCTCCCGTTGTCGACGAGCCACCATCACAAGAGGTCGATCGAGCAGCAAAATCTCCAAAAGCTCCAAGCAAGCCTGTTAAGAAGGTAGTCGTTGTTTGTAGTTCTACGCGTGCAAAGAAATTGTCAGACGCCGGTGCTTCTCTTGAGGTCCATCGGTCCATGAGCTCCTCCGATGATGTGCGTGAATATACTGGTATGTCTGCTTCTATTTTTTGCGTGTTGATACTCACGTACTGTTTCTGGACAGAACTTGATGAAGAAATTGGTCGCCTTGGGCAATGAATGTGTCGAGTACCTGAAGGCTGCTAAGGCCTCCGAGGGTAAATTTCTTTTCCTATATTTGCTTCTCTTGTATGCCTTTCTTTGCTTCTTTGCTTGACTCTTCTTTCCTCTTTGGTGAACTGCAGATGCTCTAACGACAGCCAATGCCCGCATTTTGTCGCTGGAAGCTGAACTCGAAGCTTCCAGGAAAGCTTTTGATGCTGCCACTGCTGCCAAGGTCAATGCTGAGAAGTCTACTAAATCAGCACTGGCTAAGGCGAAGAAAACAGAAAAGGCCCTGGCTGATGCTAACAAGGAGCACCTCCAGTGGGAACAGGTCGTGGCTGAGCAGCTGAATAAGATGTCTGCTATTGCTGGATGTACATACTATACCTTTCTTTTCTTCTATTGATTTTCTCACTCTCTTATGCTTGCTGATGTATTCCTTTTCTGCTGTTTTTTGTTTCCTTCAATTTGCAGAATATACTGGGGTGTCTGCATCAACTTTGCAACCCAACAATGATCCCCTCATGGCCGCAGTTAGCTTACTGGAAGTGAACTGGATATCTGTCCAGAAGATCTTCAAGTTGGTTAACCATGTGCTTACACGAATTTTTGTCAGGTTGTGGCCCAAGCAAAAGGCGGAGGTGCCAGATAATGATGTGAAGAAACTTGCCAAGGCCTTCGACACCCCTGACGATCCCATCCTTCTTATGAAGGGCCTCTCCTTGAAGCGAGGTGCCGAGGGGGCCATTGCGCTTTCATATGCACATGGTGAGGAGATTAACTGGGAGAAGGTGACCTCTTTCCATGGCCGCCCCCGTTCGGAGCTGAAGGCTTTCTTCGAGAAGGCAAAAAGGTATGCGCCAGGCATCATGGCAATGATTTCTCCTTCGGCGGCCTCTGCGACCTCTACTGCACCGATTTCTTTGACTCCAGCGACAAGTGGATCCGTACCTCCTCCCAATGCTGGTGCTGCTTCTGCTATGCCTACTTCTGCTGCGGATCGTGAGGCCGAGGTGTGATATGTCTCCAACGTATCCATAATTTTTTATGCTCCATGCTTGTTTTTACACCATTTGCTTAGTGTTTCGTTACACTTCGTGGCATTTTTATGCATTTTCCGGAACTAACCTATTAACGAGATGCCACAGTGCCAGTTCCCTATTTTCTGCTATTTTTGTGTTTCAGAAAAGTTACATAGGAAATATTCTCGAAATTGGATGAAACAAAAGCCAGACATCCAGAAATTTATCAGAGCTTCCAGAGAACCAAAGAGGAGACAGAGAGGAGCCACTGGTGGGCCACACCACCAGGGGGCGCGACCTAGGGCTGGCTCGCGCCCCCCTGTGGTGAGCCCTACCAGGTCTACTTCTGACGCTGCCCCTTCGCCTATAAACACCCCCCAATGGGAAAAACCTAAACACCAGATCACTTTTCCAGAATACATCGCGATCTGCCGCCGCCGACCCGAGATCGGGAGGGTCTAGAAGCTCTTCCCGGCACCCTACCGGAGAGGGGAATCGCCACCGGAGGTCTTCTTCATCGCCATGCTTGCCTCCGGCGCGATGAGTGAGTAGTCTACCTTGGACTATGGGTCCATAGCAGTAGCTAGATGGTTGTCTTCTCCACCATGTGCTTCATGTTTAGATCTCGTGAGCTGCCTTACATGATCGAGACTACCTTTATGTAATTCTACATGTTGTGTTTGTTGGGATCTGGTGAATATTAGTGTTATGATTGAGTTGATGTGCTGAATATTATCTTATGTTATCTCTATGTTGTTTATGATCTTGCATGCTCTCCGTTGTTAGTAGCTATCTTGGCCGAGTAGTTGTTAGTGACTTCAAGAGGGGGTATTTATGCTCGATAGTGGGTTCATGCCTTTATTTAATCTAGGAGAGTGATAGAAACCTCTAAGGTTGTAGATGTGCTGTTGCCATTAGGCAGAAAACAACATTCATATGCTCAAGGGCATATGCTTTGTTTACATTACACACTTTGCTTAATGCAGTTATCTGTTGTTCGCAACTTAATACTTGTGGAGTTCTTGGATTGATTCGCCACAAGTGGATTATTAGTCATAGATGCAGTTGAATGATGGTCTATGTATCTTATTGTAATGCCCAGAGTAAATCTCATAGTGATCCTCTCGACATATGCACGTTGTCTTTATTCTATCAATTGCCCAACTGTAATTTGTTTACCCAGCATGTGTTATTTTATCTTATGGGGAGACACCACTAGTGAACTGTGGACCCCGGTCCTATTTCCATTATATTGCTATCACTTGTTTTCTTTACTCGCACTGTTTACTTTACTCGTATATTACTATTACTTTCCACTCGATACGCTCATACCCTTTGTTTCAAGCAAACCGGTGAGATTGACAACCTCATCGTAAGTTGGGAGCAAAGTATTTGGTTGTGTTGTGTGCAGGTTCTGCGTTGCTACTGGTTGAAGATGAGTCAATAAGAATCATTAACAGCGCCCTTGTTAGAGTGTTAGTAGGCTAGTCGGCATCACCTTCTGGAGTATTGACTTTTTCCTGGACGACTAAACCTTGGTTTCTTTCTGAGGGAAAAACTTGCAGCTGTGCTCATCATACCTTCCTCTTGGGGTTCCCAACTGGACGGTGAAAAACTATCAACACCGCGCCGCATCAAGGTGGTGTAGACTTGGCCTCTTTTTGTAATTTTGGTTTTACCCTGATGTAGTAAACTCTTAGTCGCATGTAGCCCGAGAACTTTAGTCAGAGGGCTTGCACTTTTGTAAATCTTTTTTCTTTTGCAAAATGTCATGTTCGGTTTAGCTTCTGAGATGCTTCTCTTTTCTTTTCTTTTGGCCTTCAGCCTATGCATGCTGGTGGATCATCGGGTCGCGATCAGGCTCCATCTCCTGCCGATGCTTTTGACTCTAGATCTTCATTGCCTCCTCGTCCTTCTTGCCAATGTGCTGAGTATTCCTCAAGGATTTTAGACCTTGAGAGCCGCTTGTCTTTGGTGAAGCGCCAAGCGCAGATGGCTATGGATAAAGCCAGCAAGTCTTGCGGTTTTATGAAACAGATATCCATACTCAAGGATAAGGTGTCGGGTCTGACGGCTAGAGTTGTACATCTGGAGGAGTGCGACTCCTTTCTCGTTGGTATCGTCGAATCTACTTGTGAGCTACTGCGATGTAAGGTTTCTTGCAACTTTTCTCTTTTTCCTTTTTACTCAAATACTGCTGGCCAATGACTTTTATTGTTGTAGGCACTTGCTTGGACTTTGTTGGTGAAAATCGCCATGTTTCTAAATGGATCGCGGCTCTTGAGAGATCATCAGAGGGAGCTGAAAGTTTTTGGTCTGATCCCCGGCGCCGTCATGCTATTGTGCTTCTCCAGGATCGTGCTCAGCATATTGGAGAGGCTGTTGATGGTTGTCAAAGATCTCTGACTACCATGCACTCCGTGATGCTTCCTGATGACCCACAAGTATATGGGGTGTATCATAGTACTTTCGATAAATAAGAGTGTTGAACCCAACGAGGAGCAGCAGGTGTTGATGAGCAGTTTTGGTCAAGGAATCACTGTAAATACTAGCAAACAGGTTTTCAGGAGTATTTGGTAATACAAGTAAGTAAAGTGCGAGTAAATAAAAGATAGTAGTAGCAATTGTAGCAAGTGGCCCAATCCTTTCTTCAGCAAAGGACAAGCCGGTTGTGTACTTATAATAACCAAACGTTCTCGAGGACACACGGGAGTTTCCTGTCAAGAGCTTTTGCTTCATAGAGCCAATAGTATTCATTGGTTTGATAGGTGTTATGGGGGTGAACCTGTGCTAGCGCACTACCCTTACTAGGATAAATACACACTTGTGATTATACCCCTTGCAAGCATCCGCAAATACAAGAAAGTAATTAAGATAAATCTAACCACAGCCTTAAACTCTGAGATCCTACGCTCCCTGGTGCAATGGTTTCCCAACGGAGGTTTAGGTTTCTGTCACTCCAGCAACCCCACAGTCGGTAGCCAAATACACAATGCATCTCACTAGGCCCATAAATGGTGAAGTATCATGTAGTCGACGTTCACATGACACCACTAGTGAAATAGCAACACAATAATATCAAACCATTAAATATTTCTCAACAATAATTCACTACTAACATCTTGACTTCTCCCATGTCCTCAAGAACTAAACGAACTACTCACAAGACATCATATGGATCATGATCAGAGGTGAAATAATGGTAAATAACAATCTGAACATAAACCTTAATTCAACGGTTCCACTCAATAGCATCAACTACAAGAGTAATCAACACCGGGAAAGTTTCCCCTATGAATATAACAAGATCCAACTCAAGATGTTACAGCGGGATGGCGTGGTGATGGTGGAGATGAAGGTGCTGGTGATGGAGATGATGATGATGATGATCCCGATGAAGTCCGGTGTGATGGTGATGACGATGGCGACGATCTCCCCTCTCCGGGAAGGAATTTCCCTGGCAGATTTCTCCCTGCCGGAGAGCTTTTTCTCTCTGGTGTTCTCCGCCCCGAAGAGGCGGCTGTGTCTAACTCTGAACCCCCCCCCTTGACTTAGGTTTTCGGGGATGATGATGTACATGGAGGGGCAAGACCAGAGGTGGGCCAGGGTGGCCCCACGCAGGGCTGGCGCAGCCAGGGGTGGGCCCGCGCCGCCCTGGCGTGTGGAGCCCCCCTGGCTCCTCTCGACTCCCCCTTCTGGCTTCCTGAGTCTTCTGGGAAAATATAATTTCTGGGTATTTTTCTGGAATTTTCCTGATCTTCAAAATATGGTCTCTTGACGGTCCTTTTTCCAGCAGAATCCTGACTCCGACAGCAACTCCTCCGATGATCATCAAACATGTGAAAACAAAGAAAATAACATAAGTATCATTGTCTAAATATGAAATATATCAATGAATAACAGTTAATTATGATACAAAATAGTGATGCAAATTGGACGTATCAACCCCCCCAAGCTTAGACCTCGCTTGTCCCCAAGCGAAAACTAAACTCGGTAAACATGACCACAGGTTTATGGAGTGAAGTGTCGATAATCAAAATACGGACAAAAAGCATCACATTCACCAAGGCACAAATTATAATAGACAGCAACTTCCCTTCATAAGATGTAGACTTGCAATAGGTAAAAGGGAATCACATGTAAAGATGCACAAGGTAAATTATAATTGGCAATGGCAAACCTTAGTTCTTGGTCGAAGGGTGGAGAACAAACTATTCTCTCTTTTAAACGGAACCTTTTAAAATAGAGCTAATATAGCAAAGACTATATGCTCAACAAAGTAAACTTTTGCATTCAAAGAAAGCTTTCAAAGATATATTCCTTCAGACAAAAGCATTATACAAAACAAGGAAGATAATAAACATGATTAAATGGATCAACATATGGATGAGTGAAACATAACAACTCAAATGCTTGCTTGAGACAGAGGGAAATAGGTTGACTCAACATAAAAGTAAAAGATAGGCCCTTCGCAGAGGGAAGCAGGGATTAAACATGTGCTAGAGCTTTTCATTTGTAAAACAGAGGTAAAAGTTATTTTGAGAGGTGGTTGCTTTTGTCAATGACTAGCAATGGAGTTCTTGATATCTTCCATACTAAACAAGTGAGAGCGGTTCCGAGATGTTTGATTAATTAGCACTTTGGTGCTCTTTTATAGCTTTGCACTCCTCCCCACCTTTTCCTTTCTCAAACCATGGCTAACCGATTCCATCGGGTGCCGACCAACTTTCACATTCCAAAGGAGGAGTGCCTTTTTCTTTCTTTTTCTTTTTGAGATTATAATGGTTTGACCAGCTCCCTTGCAAAATTAATGACGAGCAGATGAAGCTGCCTAGTCGAAGGGTACTTAATTTAGTATGGAAGTTAACAAACCCATCCACTACGTCCTCATGAGCTAAAAACAGTGGCACAAAATGAGAAGTGTTTGAAGGTTTTTGAAAGGTAGCACATGAAAATTTACTTAGAATGGCTTGAAATACCATGTATAGGAATTTATAGTGGACTCTTTGGAAGTGACTTGGCTTTTGGGAATTGGATGCACGAGAAGTATTTCCTCTCAGTACAGGTTTTTGGCTAGCAAGGCTGGGTAGCAAGCATAAGAGTTGCATGAAACAAACAAACATACATATAATAAGAACAATCATGCAAACTCCCTTGAAGGTACAACGATTTTAACTTTAAGAATAACAATGCTTATAAGCCAAACATAAGGGAAAACTGAAGTGATGTAACCGCAAGCACTTCTTTATTCTTTTCCACTCAAACCTCAAGGTAAAGTTGCTACTGACCAAGCTAGGTTTGCCAAAACCAACTAAATCTACTCATGCTCCCAATGTGATACCAATACCAATCAACAAGACTAGTCACATAAGAGAGATTGCAGACTAACATAAAGTGTGCGAAAAGTAAACGATAAAACTTCTCATTAATATTTCATTACCGCAACTCACACCAAGGGATACATAGAAAACTAACTAAGGAGGATACTTTCAACTGCAAACTATTCTATATGATAACTTCTCTATTCATGATACGACTCTACTTGAAAAGTAAATGAGCAAAAGGTAATGATATGATACCGCGGCACTCCCCCAAGCTTAGAACAAGCCAAGGGGATGCCTATACCGATGATGAATTACTCCTTTGGTGTTGGCAGTGGATAATCTCTAATAAGCTTCTCAATCAAATCCTTCAGATCATCAATCTTGTACTCGAGGTTATGAATCATCTCGGAATTGTGCTCAACACGGTTCATGAACCTGTCAGCAAGAGAATCCTAGCTCTTGGAATTATTTCCCCATCCTTGAGTGACAACTCCTTCAGATGCATCTTCAGCTCCCTCATATAAGGATTGATGGAATCCGCAGGAGGGTTCTCTTTAGATGAACCAGACGAAGACATTATAACTCCAAACCCGAGGGCAATCCCTGACAGAAATAGCTCGAAACAAAACATGATGAGAAAACGATATACAGACCTCGGGGACTCCGGGGGGTTAAATAGGTGAAAATTATACATCAAAACGAAGTCACAAGAGGAAAACGGGACGGAAACGAGTTCCGAGGTGTTCTCACACAGGGGTGGCGCGGCCAGGGGTGGGCCCGCACCACCCGTGTCTGAGACACACACGGACTCTTTTTCCTGCCCTTTTTCATCTTGTGATTTTTCATATTTAGTAAAAACAGCAAAAATATTAAAGGAAAAACTTTCCGCGAAACTTTTCTGACTAGAACTATTACCTATTCGAAAGCGAACTCTGTAGGTTCCTGCAGTTTGTCTTGGATAAATTCTTCCGGAGAAACTGTTTCAATAACATCAACATCTTCATTATAAGAATCTCCAGAAATATAATGCTTGAGTCTTTGCCCATTCACCGCTTGTGTAGAATCATCTTTCAATGAAGCAATCTTAATAGCACCTGAGCGGTACACTTCCACAATAACATATGGTCCTTCCCATTTAGAGAGTAATTTTCCTGCAAAAAATCTGAGACGAGACCTATACAAAAGAACTTTCTCACCAACATGAAACTCTCTCTTAATAATTCTCTTATCATGCCATTGCTTGACTTTCTCTTTGAAAAGTCTGGCATTCTCATACGCTTCGTTTCTCCATTCATCTAGAGAACTCAAATCTAACAACCTCTTCTTACCGGCTAGTTTAAAATCTCTATTAAGCTCTCCCACTGCCCAAAAAGCTTTGTGTTCTAATTCTAAGGGCAAGTGACACGCTTTTCCGTAAACCATCTTATAAGGAGACATACCCATGGGATTCTTATAAGCAGTTCTATAAGCCCATAAAGCGTCGTTTAACTTACTAGCCCAGTTTTTTCTAGATTTATTAACAGTCTTCTGCAAGATAGACTTGATCTCCCTATTTGAAAGCTCTACCTGCCCACTAGTTTGGGGATGATAAGCAGAAGCAATTCTATGATTGACATCATACTTAGCAAGAGTTTTTCTAAAACTACCGTGAATAAAATGAGAACCTCCGTGAGTCATAAGATATCTAGGCACTCCGAACCTAGGAAAAATAACATCCTTAAGCATTTTTAACGAAGTCTCACCATCGGCACTCTTTGTAGGTATGGCTTCTACCCATTTAGTAACATAATCAACAGCAACAAGTATATGGGTATAGCCTTTTGAAGGAGGAAAAGGACCCATAAAGTCAAATCCCCAATAATCAAATAGTTCAATAACAAGAGTGTAACTCATAGGCATCTCATTGCGTCTAGAAATATTTCCAACTCTTTGACATTCATCACAAGATAAAACATACCTTCTGGCATCCTTAAAGAGGGTTGGCCAATAAAAACCTGATTGTAGAATCTTATGTGTTGTTCTATCTCTAGCATGATGCCCTCCATAAGCACTGCTATGGCATTTTCTTAATATCTCTTGTTACTCATATTCCGGTACGCATCTTCTCATAATTCCATCAACTCCTTCTTTATATAAATGTGGGTCATCCCAAAAATAATGCCTCAAATCATAAAAGAATTTTCTTCTTTGCTGAGCTATAAAGGTCAGAGGCAAATACTTGGAAACAATAAAGTTAGCATAATCAGCATACCTAGGAAGGTCTCGTGAAGTTACATTAATTGTAGCCAACTGTTCATTTGGAAAACTATCATTAACAGGAATAGGATCAAAAGAAATATTTTCCAATCTAGACAAGTTGTCAGCCACAGGATTTTTAGCACCTTTCCTATCTACGATATGCAAATCAAACTCTTGTAAAAGCAACACCCATCTAATAAGCCTAGGCTTAGCATCCTTCTTAGTCATAAGATATCTAATAGCAGCGTGATCAGTATGAATAGTAACTTTAGAATCAACAATGTAAGATCTAAACTTATCATAAGCAAAAACAACGGCAAGAAACTCTTTCTCAGTAGTAGCATAATTCTTTTGAGCAGCATCAAGAGTCTTACTAGCATAATGAATAACATTCAACTTATTATCAATGCGCTGTCCAAGAACAGCACCACCAGCAAAATCACTAGCATCACACATAATTTCAAAAGGTAAATTCCAATCAGGTGGTTGAACAATAGGAGCAGTAGTTAAAGCCTTCTTAAGAGTTTCAAAAGCTTCCTTACAATCATCATCAAAGACAAATGGTACATCCTTTTGAAGAAGATTGGTAAGAGGCTTTGAAATCTTAGAGAAATCTTTAATAAACCTCCTATAGAAACCAGCATGACCAAGAATACTATGAATACCTTTAACATCTCTTGGACATGGCATTTTCTCAATTGCCTCCACTTTTGCTCTGTCAACTTCAATACCACTTTCAGAAATTTTATGTCCAAGGACAATTCCTTCATTTACCATAAAGTGGCATTTCTCCCAATTAAGAACAAGGTTAGTTTCTTTGCACCTCTGCAAAACTTCTTCAAGATTGTGCAAACAATTATCAAAAGAAGTTCCATAGACGGAGAAATCGTCCATGAAGACCTCCACAATTTCTTCACAAAAGCCATGAAAAATAGCAGACATACATCTTTGAAAAGTAGCAGGAGCATTGCATAAACCAAATGGCATACGTCTATAAGCATAAGTTCCATAAGGGCAAGTAAAAGTGGTTTTCTCCTGATCATCCTTCTTAACAGCAATTTGAGAAAAACCAGAATAACCATCAAGGAAACAAAAATGAGTCTTCTTAGACACCTTTCTAGCATTTGATCTATAAACGATAAAGGGTAATGATCTTTCTTAGTAACTTTGTTTACCTTCCTATAATCAATGCACATTCTATAACCAACAACTACCCTTCGAGGAATAAGCTCGTTATTCTCATTAGGTACAACAGTCATACCTCCTTTCTTAGGAACACAGTGAACAGGACTAACCCATCTACTATCAGCAATAGGATAAATAATACCAGCATCTAGGAGTTTTAATACCTCATTCCTTACCACATCCTTCATCTTCAGAATTAGGCAGCGTTGATGCTCTACAACTGGCTTCGCATCTTTCTCCATATTAATGGCATGCTGACATAAAGTGGGAGAAATCCCTTTTAAATCATCCAGAGTATATCCCATAGCTCCTCGATGTTTCCTCAATATCTCCAATAATATTTCTTCCTCCTTTCCTGAAAGTTTAGAACTAATAATAATAGGATATATTTTCTTATCATCAATATAAGCATATTTGAGGTCATCAGGCAAAGGCTTTAATTCAAACACAGGATCTTCTTTAGGCGGCAAAGTGGTACCAAGATCCTCCACAGGTAGATTATGCTTGAGTAATGGTGGTTGACGAAGCAGAATATCGTCAATCTCTTCTCTTTCCTTGCTAAAAACATCACTTTCATGATCTTTCATGAATTGCTGCAAGGCATTATTAGGGGCAAGAGCAATAGAAGCAAGCTGCTCAACTCGAAAATTTTCATTAGGCGTGTCGTTTTCATAAGAAGTCTTAGCAAACTTGGAAAAATTAAACTCATAAGACTCTCCATTAAACTTAGTAAAAAAAATCTCCTTCTTACAGTCTATCACGACGCCACAAGTGTTTAAAAAGGGTCTACCAAAAATAATAGGACAAGTTTTACTAGCCTCCTTACCAAGTACTAGAAAATCAGTGGGGTATTTAGTCTTACCGCACAGAACTTCCACATCTCGAACAATACCAAGAGGCCAAACTGTCTCTCTGTTAGCAAGCTAAACAACCACATCAATATCTTCAAGTTCACAAGCGCCAATCTCATGCATGATTTCTTTGTAAAGCTCTAAGGGAATAGCACTTGCACTAGCACCAATATCACATAAACCATAATAGCAATGATCTCCAATCCTGACAGAGATAACAGGAACACTTGCTTTCCTGTGCTTATTAGGATGTGAAAGAATGTCAGAAGCATCTTCACAAAAAAGAATATATTCATCCCCTACATCTTTAGTAACAAGATCCTTCAATATTGCTACAGGAGACTTAATAGTAATTTGCTCATCAGGCTCTGCAGCTTTCTTAGTACTTTTATTAGACACACTTACCAAAGTAGAATACTTTTTTACCTTAGCGGGGAAAAGTGTCTTCTCAAAATAAGGTTCAGGCACAATGCTATCAACAGTACAAACTTCAGTAGCTGCAGCAGGAATATGACTAATAGAATCTTTATAAGGCGCATGATATTTGTTCCAATCTTTCTTTGGAACATCAATATAAGAGGCAAAGGCCTTAAGACAATTAGCAAGTATTTGGGAATCAAGACCATAAACAGCGCTAACACTATGAAAGTCCTCGGTTCCCATAAAAGATTTAATGCATTCATAATCATAGTTTATACCTGACTTCCTACCTTTGTCATTTTCCCAACCTTCAGCATTCTCTTATATACGGTCAAGAAGTTTCCACTTAGCATCTTCTTTCATATGAGTAAATGATCCAAAACAAGAAGCATCCAAATAATCCTTATCAGGAAGAGTAAGCCACGCATAAAAATTATTAATGACAATATTATTGGGGAGCTCATGAATGGGGCATTTGAGCATTAGTAACTTCAATCTCCCCCACGCTTGGGCAATACTCTCTCCATCATGAGGCCAAAAATTATATATCCGGTTACGGTCTTTATGAATTTCACTTGGAGGATAAAACTTGGAATAAAAGAGAGGCACAATATCCTCCCATGCCATAGATGGACCATCTTGGAGTAGCCGATACCACTCTTCAGCTTTGCCTTTCAATGATAATGAGAATAATTTCTTCTTGACCTGGCTTGGTGAAATACCTGCACATCTAAACAACTTTCATAATTCATGTATAAATAATAAGTGATCACCCGGATGGACAGTTCCATCTCCTGAATAGCAGTTATCCATAATACGCCCAACAATCTTCATAGGTATTTTAAAAGGATCAATTTCAGCAGGCGGTGGCGGTGGTGATTCCTTCGCATGTGCAGCAGTAGCAGTAGTAGATGTGTTTCCAAATAGGAAACCAAATGGAGAGTTCTCCATAGCAGAGTAAAATAAAAGACAAAATAAAAACAATACTCACAGTGACGGTTACCTTTACCAATTCCACTCTTCAATAGCGCTACACTCCCTGGCAACGGCGCCAGAAAATAGTCTTGATGACCCACAAGTATAGGGGGTGTATCATAGTACTTTCAATAAATAAGAGTGTCGAACCCAACGAGGAGCAGAAGGTGTTGATGAGCAGTTTTGGTCAAGGAATCACTGTAAATACTAGCAAACAGGTTTTCAGGAGTATTTGGTAATATGAGTAAGTAAAGTGCGAGTAAATAAAAGATAGTAGTAGCAATTGTAGCAAGTGGCCCAATCCTTTCTTCAGCAAAGAACAAGCCGGTTGTGTACTTATAATAACCAAACATTCTCGAGGACACACGGGAGTTTCCCGTCAAGAGCTTTCGCTTCATAGAGCCAATAGTATTCATTGGTTTGATAGGTGTTATGGGGGTGAACCTGTGCTAGCGCACTATCCTTACTAGGATAAATACACACTTGTGATTATACCCCTTGCAAGCATCCACAAATACAAGAAAGTAATTAAGATAAATCTAACCACAGCCTTAAACTCTGAGATCCTACGCTCCCTGGTGCAATGGTTTCCCAACGGAGGTTTAGGTTTCTGTCACTCCAGCAACCCCACAGTCGGTAGCCAAATACACAATGCATCTCACTAGGCCCATAAATGGTGAAGTATCATGTAGTCGACGTTCACATGACACCACTAGTGAAATAGCACCACAACAATATCAAACCATTAAATATTTCTCAACAATAATTCACTACTAACATCTTGACTTCTCCCATGTCCTCAAGAACTAAACGAACTACTCACAAGACATCATATGGATCATGATCAGAGGTTAAATAATGGTAAATAACAATCTGAACATAAACCTTAATTCAACGGTTCCACTCAATAGCATCAACTACAAGAGTAATCAACACCGGGAAAGTTTCCCCTATGAATATAACAAGATCCAACTCAAGATGTTACAGCGGGATGGCGTGGTGATGGTGGCGATGAAGGTGCTAGTGATGGAGATGATGATGATAATGATAATGATCCCGATGAAGTCCGGTGCGATGGTGATGACGATGGTGATGATCTCCCCTCTCCGGGAAGAAATTTCCCCGACAGATTTCTCCCTGCCGGAGAGCTTTTTCTCTCTGGTGTTCTCCGCCCCGAAGAGGCGGCTGTGTCTAACTCTGAACCCCCCCTCCCCTTGACTTAGGTTTTTGGGGACGATGATGTACGTGGAGGGGCAAGACCAGAGGTGGGCTAGGGTGGCCCCATGCAGGGCTAGCGCGGCCAGGGGTGGGCCCGCGCCACCCTGGCATGTGGAGCCCCCTGGCTCCTCTCGACTCCCCCTTCTGGCTTCCTGAGTCTTCTGGGAAAATATAATTTCTGGGTATTTTTCTGGAATTTTCCTGATCTTCAAAATATGGTCTCTTGACGGTCCTTTTTCCAGCAGAATCCTGACTCCGACAGCAACTCCTCCGATGATCATCAAACATGTGAAAACAAAGAAAATAACATAAGTATCATTGTCTAAATATGAAATATATCAATGAATAACAGTAAATTATGATACAAAATAGTGATGCAAATTGGACGTATCACTTCCTCGTAACCCTCTTCCTGGAACCTTTCTGCAGCTACTCGCTGCTTTTAGATCTACTCAGGGGATTCATCGACTGATAGAGCTTAATTTAGTGGTTGGTGCCAATTTTGCACTTGGTTGGACACGTAAGTGGCACCCAAGGCTTAATTTTATTTTCATGTCACTAGGTTTGCCTCCAGGGGGAGCTCTCCTGCGAGTTCATATGGATGCTACCCATCAACCAGCGAGGAGGCTCATAGCTCGGTTGCTTTAGGAGGATGCCGCGTTTTTTCACGAGCATCACTATTTAGATCCTTAGGGCGTAGATGATTCTGATCAGCCACTGATGTGATACTTGTATGTATTTTGTGTGTATAATGCGAGAGTTTTTGTTTTCTAACTTTTTATGTCAGAAATTTTATCCTCAAAGCATTTTACTTTGTGTGTATGTTGGTGCGCTTGCCGTAGCTTTTGAAGACACGTAAACTCGAATAAGAGGAACTTTTGTATTTTATTTATGCATATATTGTAAGATACATGGGATGACCCAAGAGATCCGGTCAATGACCTGTGTTCTGGATCTAGAGGGCATTGCCCTGGAATAACTCGTGGCTTTTTGATACGTCCATTTTGTATCACTATTTTGTATCATAATTTACTGTTATTCATTGATATATTTCATATTTAGAGATGATACTTATGTTATTTCCTCTGTTTTTACATGTTGATGATCATTGGAGGATTTGTTGCCGGAGTCAGGATTCTGCTGGAAAAGGACCGTCAAGACACCATATTTCGGAAGATCGGGAAAATTCCAGAAAAATACCAGAAAATTATATTTTATCAAAATACTCCGGAAGCCAGAAGGAGGAGTCGAGAGGAGCCCGAGGGCAGCCTCACACATAGGGGGCGCGGCCTGGCCTCTGGCCGCGCCGGCCCTGTGTGAGGCCACCCTAGCCCACTTCTGGTCTCGCCCCTTCGCGTACTTCATCGTCCCTGAAAACCTAAGTCAAGGGGAGGGGGCTCAGAGATAGACAACGCCACCTCTGCGGGGCGGAAAACACCAGAGAGAGAAAAGATCTTCGGCAGGCAGAAATCTGCCGGGGAAATTCCTTCCCAGAGAGGGGAGATCGTCGCCATCGTTATCACCATCGCACCAGACTTCATCGGGATAATCATCATCATCTCCATCACCTACACCATCATCTCCACCATCACCATGCCATCCCGCTGTAACATCTTGAGTTGGATCTTGTTAAATTCTTAGGGGAAACTTTCCCAGTGTTGGTTACTCTTGTAGTTGATGCTATTGAGTGGAACCGTTGAATTAAGGTTTATGTTCAGATTGTTATTTACCATTATTTCACCTCTGATCATGATCCATATGATGTCTTGTGAGTAGTTCGTTTGGTTCTTGAGGACATGGGAGAAGTCAAGATGTTAGTAGTGAATTATTGTTGAGTAATATTTAATGGTTTGATATTGTTGTGGTGCTATTTCACTAGTGGTGTCATGTGAACATCGACTACATGATACTTCACCATTTATGGGCCTAGTGAGATGCATTGTGTATTTGGCTACCAATTGTGGGGTTGCTGGAGTGACAGAAACCTAAACCTCCATTGGGAAACCATTACACCAGGGAGCATAGGATCTTAGAGTTTAAGGCTGTGGTTAGATTTATCTTAATTACTTTCTTGTATTTGCGGATGCTTGCAAGGGGTATAATCACAAGTGTGTATTTATCCTAGTAAGGGTAGTGCGCTAGCACAGGTTCACCCCCAT
This sequence comes from Dactylis glomerata, assembly GCA_007115705.1. Classification (NCBI taxonomy): domain Eukaryota; kingdom Viridiplantae; phylum Streptophyta; class Magnoliopsida; order Poales; family Poaceae; genus Dactylis; species Dactylis glomerata. Next base: position 1,844,136 of record QXEO01000389.1, on the reverse strand, counting down.
AACACTCATCAAACCAATAAAGATTATTTAGCAGAATGAAGCGAAAGCTCTTGACAGAAACTCCCGTGTGTCCTCGAGAACGTTTGGTTATCATAAGTTACACAACCGGCTTGTCCTTTGCTAAGAAAGGATTGGGCCACTTGCTGCAATTGTTGCTACTATCTTTTATTTACTCGCACTTTATTTATTTGCATTATCAAATACCCCTGAAAACCCGTTTGCTAGTATTTAGAGTGAAACCTTGATCAAAACCACTAGTCAACACCTTCTGCTCCTCGTTGGGTTCGACACTCTTATTTATCGTAAGTACTACGATACACCCCCTATACTTGTGGGTCATCAAGACTATTTTCTGGCGCCGTTGCCAGGGAGTGTAGCACTATTGAAGAGTGGATTTGGTAAAGGTAACCGTCACTGTGAGTATTGTTTTTATTTTTTTCTTTCTTTTTTATTTTATTCTGCTATGGAGAATTCTCCATTTGGTTTCCTATTTGGGAACACTTCTACCACTGCTGCACATGTGGATGAATCACCACTGCCACCACCTGCTGAATTAGGTCCTTTTAAAATACCTATGAAAATTGTTGGGCGTGTCATGGATAACTGCTATTTAGGAGATGGAACTGTCCATCCGGGTGATCATTTACTATTTATACATGAATTATGTGAGTTGTCCAAGTGTGTAGGTATTTCACCAAGCCAGGTCAAGAAGAAGCTATTCTCTTTATCATTGAAAGGCAGAGCTGAGGAGTGGTATCGACTGCTCCAAGATGGTCCATCTATGGCATGGGAGGACATTGTACCTCTCTTTTATTCCAAGTTTTATCCTCCAAGTAAAATTCATAAAGATCGTAATTGGATATATAATTTTTGGCCTCATGATAGAGAGAGTATTGCCCAAGCGTGGGAGAGATTAAAGTTACTAATGCTCAAATGCCTATTCATGAGCTCCCCAATAATATTGTTATTGATAATTTTTATGCGAGGCTTACTCTTCCTGATAAGGATTATTTGGATGCTTCTTGCTTTGGATCATGTACTCATATGAAAGAATCTTGACCGTATACAAGAGAATGCTAAAGGATGGGAAAACGACAAAGGTAGGAAGTCAGGTATAAACTATGATTATGAATGCATTAAAACTTTTATGGGAACCGATGACTTTCATAGTGTTAGCATTGCTTATAGTCTTGATACTCAAATACTTGCTAATTGTCTTAAGGCCTTTGCCTCTTATCTTGATGTTCCAAAGAAAGATTGGAACAAATATCATGCATCTTATAAAGATTCTATTAGTCATATTCCTGCTGCAGCTACTGAAGTTTGTAATGTTGATAGCATTGTGCCTGAACCTTATTTTGAGAAGACACCTTTCCCTACTAAGGTAAAGAAGTATTCTACTTTGGTAAGTGTGTCAAATAAAAGTACTATGAAAGTTGTAGAACCTGATGAGCAAATTACTATTAAGTCTCCTGTAGCTATATTGAAGGATCTTGTTACTAAAGATGTAGGGGATGAATATATTCTCTTTTGTGAAGATGCTTCTAACATTCTCTCACATCCTAAAAGGCATAGGAAAACAAGTGTTCCTGTTATTTCTGTCAGGATTGGAGATCATTGCTATTATGGTTTATGTGATATTGGTGCTAGTGCAAGTGCTATTCCTTTAGAGCTTTACAAAGAAATTATACACGAGATTGGCGCTTGTGAACTTGAAGATATTGATGTGGTTGTTCAGCTTGCTAACAGAGAGACTGTTTGGCCTCTTGGTATTGTTCGAGATGTGGAAGTTCTTTGCGGTAAGACTAAATACCCCACTGATTTTCTAGTACTTGGTAAAGAGGCTAGTAAAACTTGTCCCATTATTTTTGGTAGACCCTTTTTGAATACTTGTGGCGCTGTGATAGACTGTAAGAAGGAGAAAATTTTCACTAAGTTTAATGGAGGGACTTATGAGTTTAATTTTTCTAAGTTTGCTAAGACTTCTTATGTAAATGAAATGCCTAATGAATTTTTTTGAGTTGAATAGCTTGCTTCTATTGCTCTTGCTCCTAATAATGCTTTGCAGCAATACATGGAATATCACGAAAGTGATGTTTTCAGTAAGGAAAGAGAAGAGATTGACGACATTTTCTTTCGTCAACAACCGCTGATTAAGCACAATTTGCCTGTGGAGGATCTTGGTACCACTTTGCTGCCTAAGGAAGATCCTGTTTTGAATTAAAACCCTTGCCTGATAATCTTAAATATGATTATATAGATGATAAGAAAATATATCCTGTTATTATTAGTTCTAAACTTTCAGGAAAGGAAGAAGAAAGATTATTGGAGATATTGAGGAAACACCGAGGAGCTATGGGATATACTCTTGATGATTTAAAAGGAATTTGCCCCACTTTATGTCAGCATACTATTAATATGGAGAAAGACGCAAAGCCAGTTGTGGAGCATCAATGCCGCTTAATCCCAAAGATGAAGGATGTGGTAAGAAATGAGGTATTAAAGCTCCTTGATATTGGTATTATTTATCCTATTGCTGATAGTAGATGGGTTAGTCCGGTTCATTGTGTTCCTAAGAAAGGAGGTATGACTGTTGTGCCTAATGAGAATAATGAGCTTATTCCTCAAAGGGTAGTAGTTTGTTATAGGATGTGCATTGATTATAGGAAGGTAAACAAAGTTACTAAGAAAGATCATTATCCCTTACCATTTATAGATCAGATGTTAGAAAGGTTATCTAAGAAGACTCATTTTTGTTTCCTTGATGGTTATTCTGGTTTTTCTCAAATTGCTGTTAGAAAGAAAGATCAAGAGAAAACCACTTTTACTTGTCCTTAGGGAACTTATGCTTATAGACGTATGCCATTTGGTTTATGCAATGCTCCTACTACTTTTCAAAGATGCATGTCTGCTATTTTTCATGATTTTTGTGAGGAAATTATGGAGGTTTTCATGGACGATTTCTCCGTCTATGGAACTTCTTTTGATAACTATTTGCACAACCTTGATAAAGTTTTGCAGAGATGCGAAGAAACTAACCTTGTTCTTAATTGGGAGAAATGCCACTTTATGGTGAATGAAGGAATTGTCCTTGGTCATAAGATTTCTAAAAGAGGTATTGAAGTTGACAGAGCAAAAGTAGAGGCAATTGAGAAAATGCCTTGTCCCAGAGATGTTAAAGGTATTCGTAGTGTTCTTGGTCATGCTGGTTTCTATAGGAGGTTTATTAAAGATTTCTCTAAGATTTTGAAGCCTCTTACTAATCTTCTTCAAAAAGATGTTCCATTTGTCTTTGATGATGATTGTAAAGAAGCTTTTGAAACTCTTAAGAAGGCTTTAACTACTGCTCCTATTGTTCAACCACCTGATTGGAATTTACCTTTTGAAATTATGTATGATGCTAGTGATTTTGCTATTGGTGCTGTTCTTGGACAGCGCATAGATAATAAGTTGAATGTTATTCATTATGCTACTAAGACTCTTGATGCTGCTCAAAAAAATTATGCTACCACTGAGAAAGAGTTTTTTGCTGTTGTTTTTGTATGTGATAAGTTTAGATCTTACATTGTTGATTCTAAAGTTACTATTCATACTGATCACGCTGCTATTAGATATCTTATGACTAAGAAGGATGCTAAGCCTAGGCTTATTAGATGGGTGTTGCTTTTACAAGAATTTAATTTGCATATCGTAGATAGGAAAGGTGCTGAAAATCCTGTGGCTGACAACTTGTCTAGGTTGGAAAACATTTCTTTTGATCCTATTCCTATTAATGATAGTTTTCCAAATGAACAGTTAGCTGCTGTAAATGTAACTTCGCGATACCTTCCTTGGTATGCTGATTATACTAACTTTATTATTTCTAAGTATTTGCCTCCAACTTTTACAGCTCAGCAAAGAAGAAAGTTCTTCTATGATTTGAGGCATCACTTTTGGGATGACCCACATTTATATAAAGAAGGAGTTGATAGTATTATGTGAAGATGCATACTAGAATATGAGCAACAAGAAATATTGAGAAAATGTCATGGCAGTGCTTATGGAGGGCATCATGCTGGAGATAGGACCGCACAGAAGGTTCTACAATCAGGGTTTTATTGGCCAACCCTCTTTAAAGATGCTAGAAGGTATGTTTTATCTTGTGATGAATGTCAAAGAGTTGGTAATATTTCTAGACGCAATGAAATGTCTATGAATTACACTCTTGTTATTGAACCGTTTGATTGTTGGGGATTTGACTTTATGGGTCCTTTTCCTCCTTCAAAAGGCTATACCCACATACTTGTTGCTATTGATTATGTTACTAAATGGGTAGAAGCCATACCTACAAAGAGTGCCGATGGTGAGACCTCGTTAAAAATGCTTAAAGATGTTATTTTTCCTAGGTTTGGTGTGCCTAGATATCTTATGACTTATGGAGGTTCTCATTTTATTCATGGTAGTTTTAGAAAAATTCTTGCTAAATATGATGTTAATCATAGAATTGCTTCTGCTTATCATCCCTAAACTAGTGGGCAGGTAGAGCTTTCAAATAGAGAGATCAAGTCTATTTTGCAGAAGACTGTTAATAGATCTAGAAAAAACTAGGCTAGTAAGTTAAATGATGCTTTATGGGCATATAGAACTACTTATAAGAACCCCATAGGAATGTCTCCTTATAAGATGGTTTACGGAAAAGCTTGTCACTTGCCTTTAGAATTAGAACACAAAGCTTTTTGGGCAGTGAAAGAGCTTAATAGAGATTTTAAACTTGCCAGTAAGAAAAGGTTGTTAGATTTGAGTTCTCTAGATGAGTGGAGAAACGAAGCGTATGAGAATGCCAGACTTTTCAAAGAAAAAGTCAGGCAATGGCATGACATGTGACAAGGGTATAGTTAATAGAGCCCATTAGTTGAGTACCCCTAAGGCCCGTATAGCTAGGCCCAATTGTAATGATAGTCGAATACGAGTTCTCACCGTATGTCGATATTGTAATCTGTATCGGACCCTACCTAATCCTCGAGACCTGGCCATCTATATATAGGGGCCAGGAGGGGACGGTGTGGGGCAGATTGAAAGCAAGCCAGGTTGAATACCCAAGTTTACTTTCGATATACACTTATTTCGACTAACCTTTACCTTCGAGTTCATCTGACGCCCTATTCCCCCGATCCTAAGTCCTTCATCTAGGACATTTGCCGAGTTAACCCTCGTCAATTGGCGCCGACCGTGGGGATATTGGGCGTTGGAATCATGAATTCGATGGCTTTTTCGCTTTTAGCCAACAGTAGTACAGAAGTCAACGAAAATCAAGAGGTGGAGTTGACAATCGGAAGTTTAAGCATCCTCATTGGGCCATCGGGTTCATCTCGCCTTTCAGATCCAACGAAACAAGATCCGTCGGCAAGTGAGCCCGAAACAGTAGCAATGATGGGATATTCTGAAGGCTCTTCCAGCGAGGTAAACTCACCAGTCAGCTTGGAAGAAGTGCAAAAAGGAAAAATCACAGAAGACAACGAAGCAATGGAAAATTTCGACGCAGGGGTACAACTCGAAGATCTTATGATCTGCCTCGATGACATCTCAGACAATTCAACAGATACATGGAAGACAGGATTAGAGATTTCTGAGGATAGTAACTCGATCTTCTCAAGCTTCAAGGGTAACATCGGCAAACAATGTCAGGTGCTCGCCATTGTAGGAGATAACTCAGAGGAATTTGACAAAAACAACAATCCAGTGCTAAACTGTAACAACCCAAATTTTTGGGAAATAGAAATAAATGGATTTATTAAAATCCCAAATTTTGGAGCCAACAAAAACTTTTATTGTGCATATAAGATTAATTTCTTGCCTTTTCGAAACTTCTGAATTTGAGCATTTGCTCCCATGCTTCAAATAAAAAGAGAATGGGAAGGGTTTTTAAAACAAATAATTATACATGTAAAATGTTTTTGTGAAATAGAAAGAGTTTTCTAACTATTAAAGTTTGTGCATGGTTGCGTGCTAAACCCATTTGGGTCATTTGCCAAACCAAAATTAAGTCAAGCAATCACAAACAAATAGAAAAGAATCAAATACTATAAAGTGTGAAACAAAAATCAACTTGGAACTCTATTTAATATTCTACCAAAGTTTGAATTCAAATAAGAGGTCATTTCCCAACTCCATGACATCTACAAGAAAACTAACACCTTTGGACCAAGATTTAAACCTTCTGCACTTCATATTTCATGTATGCATAGAGTTTTAATATAGGTCTTTTATGATTTCATGTGGGTTTTAATTTATGGTGCAATGTTTAGTTAATTCAAACTTAACCAATAGAAGCATTAGAGAAGAACCACAAAGATCAAAGGAACCAGAAGCAAGAGAAATAAAGAAAAAGAGAAGAAAAGATGATCTAGAAAAAGTTAACCACTACCCTACTTTGGACACTTATATTAAGAAATCTGTAACTCAAGTAAGGGTGTGGTCAGTTAGTTGAGCTTGACCAGGCTGCATACTAACTTGACCAAGAAGTTTCAAACCAAAATTCAAATCAGAACCTAACTCAAACATCAGCCAAACTTTGAATCTGAAACAGTGACAATACCCAAGTTTGAAATATAAATTTTTGCAAAACTTGTTATTTCTTCGAAACAAAAATATCCCTGGAACCCTTGTCCAATATGATGAAGACCCACGGTGGCCGTTTTCAAAAATTTGAAATTTGATTTCTTGCGGGCATTTCATCGAACACGTGGTGGGCGAAATCCAGGGAAAATCGGTTCTACTGTGGCCAACGCTGTTCACCCCTGCCCAAACCCTGTAGCCATGCTTGGGGACATCTCTTGGTCGAGCCCCAGCATCCCCTGCCCCGACCACGGCCGTGAGGCAAGGAAGAACAGAGGAGAACCACCGCCCGGACCCCTCACTTGCTCCCTCTGAACCAGACCACCCCGCAGCCCGTGAGTGCGCCAGCAGCACCCCACAGCACCCTGCAGCCCTCCGCCGAAAGCACCGACCGCCGCGTCCCTCCGTTAGCCGACACCGGCCGCGCTCTCTCCGCAGATCCACTCGCCTCGTGCTCCCTCTCCCGTCTATAAAAGGCCGCCATTCTTCCCTGAAAAGAACCCCGCCATCACCAGGAACCTCCTAGACATAATCTCCTCGCTAGTTGCTCGCCGGTTTGAGCTCGCCGGAGTAGGCCGAGCTCCGGAGCGTGCAGCCGTTCCCAGTGTTCCAGCAGCTCCCTCGAGCTTCCGGCTGGACAAGGTGGAAGAGGAGAAGCTCCTCCGCCGCCTAGACAACCTCGCCGCCGCTCCCCATCGCCGCAGGTGAGATCCCCGTCGCCGCCCTGCTCCCAGTAACTCGCTCTCGTTTACGTTCCTGTAGCACGAGGAAGAAGAAGCCCGATACCTGTTCGTGTTTAAGTTCTGACCGGTGGGGCCCCTTGGCAGGCCGGCTCCCTATTTTTTTTTCCCTGCTCACCCGGCCAGCTTAGCCTAGTGGGCCGGCCCAGTAAGATCTGCGTGTCCGGCCCGGATAGAAAAAAAAAGGGGCTAAATCGATATTTTCCGATTTTGCGAATTTCCGAAATTGTTTTCAGATGCTTGAGTATATTTAGTTTTCCCGGAGATCTACCGATCCAAATCTAGCAAATAAAAATGTTCTGGAAACCTTAGAACATAAGCTATCCAATAAAAGTGGTTTCAACACAATTAGATTTACAGATTGGTTGCAGTAAAAATAACAAAACAGGAGCTTTTTCACCTTAGAAAATTCATATCAATTCGAATAAAATTCCTAAAAATATAAATCCAACTTTGAAAATTCACAATTAGTGATACCCATCTGTCTATACCATTAGATCTCATTTTTGAACCTTTTAAATCAAATGCTATTTACCCATATGGTTAAATAGGCATTTGCCATATAGGATTTTATTAAACTCAAACCTATAATTGGAATTTTGATGGAGCTCTTATATATTGTTATACCACCTTTCCAATTATCTATCTGTAGGTTGATCTTAGTCCATGTGATCTGGTAGAAGGTATTTGGAGAATTAATACTACATAGTAGTAATTAGAAACTCAAACTTGCACACCTATCTCAAAATATGGAAATGATATGAAACCAATTCGAATCAACCACATTTCTAAATATTGATCTTTGATCCCATTCAACTAGGATCCATAAACTCTACTTGTAAGATTCAAACTTGATCACTAAATCTTTGCAAACTAGAAATGGCTTCAATAAAAGAAACATACTCCAAATCCTATGAAGCCTCTTTAGTTGAACCATAATCTTGAATATATACTAGTAGTATATGAACTTTGGTCAATAAGAACTTGCAGGAGATATTTTTATAATCCAAAATAAATAAACCCTACTTAGGTACAACAACTCAATCATCTCATCCATCGGAACTCAATTATCATCGAAACCACTCTCCATAGACTTCCTAGATCACTTCCCTTACCCAAGTATGTGTATTTGAGTAAATAGATGTTGTTTGTGAATTGTGTGGTGATTGTATGCTTATTTGCTTTCCAACGATTAGACGACAACGAGAGTAAGGAGAATGGATCCCGAAGTCAACCAAGCAATGGTGATGGAGACTACCCAACCCGAGATGAAGATGAAGAAGCCTATGACATTGCCAAGCCAGGCAAGCCATCTTTTGATCATACCATTACCCAGTTTTATAATGCATGTTTACTTGCTTTTAAATAAAAATACATGCTAAAATGATTGTTACCAAGTTGCAAATAAGTAGTGATGTCTTTCTTGACAAGTGCATCCAACTCTTTTTGTGGATGACATCAAGAGCATCAAACCTAGCCTACCTTTGAGAAACCCTTTCCTTAGTGGATGCTAAGTAGCGCATCAAGCTAAGTCTATCCAATATACCTACCTAGATCCTTGTGCCCTCATGAGGATCATGCTTGAGCTGAAGGCATTCATGGAAAATGACTAGGTGGGAACCCCAATGGAGATCATGAAGATTTTGAAATGAAAACCTTGGAAAGGGGCAACCTTGCCCAAGGATGATTTTTTTTAAATACAAACCTTGGAGATGGGCAACCTTCCCAAGGGTGACTTTGAAAACTATTTACAAAATGGTGACATGGTGAAGGTGACATGAAGGTTTGACAAAAATGATAAATGAGTGAAGTACCACTGGACCAATCATACAGTGCGACCACATTATCCTGGTATGGGACAGGGCTTAGTGGAGTACTTGTGTCTCCTTAGTGTAGACCCTATAAAATGTAAATGGAAGTCCGACCAGGGACTCCTCTTCCAGGGCACCCTATGGCTACGGCCTAGGTTCGCCTTGTCCTCCTTTTTAGGTGGTTGGGGTACAAGCCGAAGAGCCCTCATTGAAAATGGACTGCCGGGTGTAGGACCCTACCTCGGTTAGTGGCATTCCGGTGGGTCAAGCGGCTGGGAACTTTGCACACTCTGGACAGCTTCTTGGACTCCGGTGTTGAGGGGTACATCTCTAGGCGGTAGTGTTTATGCTAAGGCGGGCAGGTGAAACATTAATGGTCGACTGCTTGTCGTGGCATATGTTGTTATGCGGGGAAGTTGCCCACACGATGAGTAGTCGGATGGTGTGGGTAAAGTGTACAACCTCTGCAGAGTGTAAAACTATTCGAATAGCCGCGTCCGCGGTCATGGACGGTTGGATTGGAGCTGCTTGGCCGTTATCAAGTTTTACTTTGAAAATGCTTGAGAAAGGTGACTTGACAATGAATTGTGATGGCCATGAAGGTGACTTGGTGAACAACAGAATTGACATTTGGGGGATTCCATCTAGAGATTTATAAAGAGCTAAATGTTTTCTTACCATTCTAGATAAAAGGATCTTTGAAAGGAAATTCTGCTTTATGCAAATGAACCTAGAGCTTAGACCACTATATGAACTATGCATTCTCTATTCTTTTATTTATAAGATGGTTTGCGAGTGCATGCAATGTACTCACGGCTCTGTCCCTGGCTATTAACTTGGCCAGACTTGAAGGAGAGAAATCAAGAAGGAAGGAATCATTGACGGCTTTGCGAATTAGGCTCGTTCCTACTGTCGGCTTTGCCTGTGCGGTTGAAGCTTGACCATATGGACCCAAAGTGTTATTCCGCTGCATGATGATATAATGTAAGGTTTGGTCTGTGCGACCACCTATGTAATTCCCTTTTATTTGCTATTAGTAGCTATGACTGTGATATCCACTACGTTATGTAAATCACAACAATGATTCTGGGATTGTGATGGATTACATAACGGGCACTTCGAATTTGCTATCAAATTTGAGGTCGTCACAAGTTGGTATCAGAGCCAGGTTGACTCTAGGAAACCCTAGTTAGTATGGTCGTTAGAAAATGATATCTCTGATATCACAAGTTTGGTATCAGGACTATCATGACCTTAGGAGACCTTAGTTAGCATGGTCGTTAGCTAAGAAAGTGATATGTTGACAAAACCTTATTTCTACAAAAGAAATTTATTTGCTTTGGTATCCAAAGCCAACTTATACTCTCATCTTATTCACTTCAAATATCTTACACTCTCAACTTATACTCTCAAGAGATTTTGACAAAGAATTTATTTACCTCTTTGATTACAAAGTCTTTTCAAAGATTTGATTTACTCTATTCCTCATCTACTTCAAATATATATACTATGGATGATATACCGACCTAAGACCAAAGGACTTTTGGATGAAAAGATGAGGGACTCAATATTTTTCAAGACTTCAACCTGGGATGTCAACTACAACCGCTACCATCGAAAGAGAGACTCTTCACCTGATCCAGAAATCTTCCAACAAGAGTCAACCCTGTGAGACAAAGACTACAAGAGCAAATAAAGAGTGATCAAAAATGATGAAGACCCAGCAAACCTTTTGACCCACAGGATTTATAGGAAATGCTCAGTTGATTTCATTGAGCTGCCCTTACCTCACGATTACTAAGTGTGCTTAGTACCTTGATTGTTTGAATGATTGATTTATTTTGAGATATGTTGCTCATATGCCATTCGGCAAAAGGTAGCAACCACCCCAACAACTTGTTTTCTCAAAAATGTTCTAGAATTATTTGGCCCAAACTAAACTCTAAACCATACCCACCCCGCATAAGAAACCTTTTGAAAGACGTTCCCTCTCATCTACTGCAGGACTTGACCCCTCTGATGCACCCCATGCTCTCCAATCCACCATTTCAGTTATGTACGAAAGGAGGTCAGGCCAACTCGGAGTTTGAGTTTCACCTCAATAGAATTGCTCGAGAATACCAAAAGAGGTCCCACTTGAACCTAATTCCAAAGAAGAAGCAAGGAGATTTGTGCACTCAACCCTTATGTTATGATTGTGGAGAAGCACTCCACGCAAAACGTCCCTGTCCCAATAAAAGTATTCCCAACCTAGATCACCTCCGTATGAAGGCTTGTAGCCGTTGTGGAGAAGAAGGTCATCAATCTAGCCAATGTACGAGCAACTGTCCCAATTGCGACATCAAGCATCCAACTGGAGAATGCCCCTCAAGAAACATCACATGCTTCTTATGTGAGAGTAGTACTCATGTTCCAGCAAACTGCTCCATGAATCACCTGGTGACAGCTATATCCAAGATCAAGCAAAAGCATTTTCAGCTAGCAGCTCAAGTTGTCAAGACTAGCAAGGAGCATGACAGTCCTAGAAAACAACAGAAAGCTCGTAACAAAAAGAAGAGAGAAAGGAGGATAAGACGTCAAGAAAGTAGGCCTCCGGCACCCTCTAGCCTATGCTATGACCTTACCCTACGATCTGGAAGAGCTCTACCAAAGAATACTTTTCCCAATGCTAGTGACAAGACCAACATCACCTGCTATGAGTGCGGAACCCAGGGGCACTACTCCAACGACTGCCCAACAAAGTTGAACGCTGCACCAGAACCTCCGGTCGCTCAAGATCAGGTCATAACTAAAGAGAGTGTCAAACCCAGTTGCTCGGAAGATCCTGCAAATGATCTTTCATCTTCAGGAGGCAACCCTATCGACATCAACCTGGGCAGAGTTCACAACCGCATCATTATTGAAGATAGTGTCAAAGGACTCTATAGCCTCGACCCCCGCAGGGGAAGGAAGCAGCCTTACAAACCACCGGGAAGTAACTTTGGCAACCTTAAGACCCGAAGAGAAGAAAAAGATCAAACATCATGAATCAGCCATGGAATACCCCGAAGTTGCTCGTAGCCATAAAGTTAGTAAGAACAAGTTGAATCAAGTGGGAGGATCCAAGCCGAGAAGAAGCCTTAGTCACCTTAGTTGGGACTAGTCAGCTTGTTTATTTCTTTGAGAATCAAGAGCGAGAAGTGTAATCTGCAAGACCCTTATTAATGAAATCCTATGGTTTAAACCGAGAAGATTTTTGTTTTTGAAAGTGTGATTGTGTGTTGACATTGCTGGGTGATTGGTGAAGATGTGTTTTTGGCCCGTATGGCCTTATCACATTTTGGGTGTACCCAATCTTTATAGGAATCAATATACCCTACATCTCTTATCTGTTAATCTCATCTCCCAATCTATCTCAATCTTAACTTGTGAATCTCGGGACGAGATTCTTTTTAAGGGGGGAAGAGTGTAACAACCCAAATTTTTGGGAAATAGAAATAAATGGATTTATTAAAATCCCAAATTTTGGAGCCAACAAAAACTTTTATTGTGCATATAAGATTAATTTCTTGCCTTTTCGAAACTTCTGAATTTGAGCATTTGCTCCCATGCTTCAAATAAAAAGAGAATGGGAAGGGTTTTTAAAACAAATAATTATACATGTAAAATGTTTTTGTGAAATAGAAAGAGTTTTCTAACTATTAAAGTTTGTGCATGGTTGCGTGCTAAACCCATTTGGGTCATTTGCCAAACCAAAATTAAGTCAAGCAATCACAAACAAATAGAAAAGAATCAAATACTATAAAGTGTGAAACAAAAATCAACTTGGAACTCTATTTAATATTCTACCAAAGTTTGAATTCAAATAAGAGGTCATTTCCCAACTCCATGACATCTACAAGAAAACTAACACCTTTGGACCAAGATTTAAACCTTCTGCACTTCATATTTCATGTATGCATAGAGTTTTAATATAGGTCTTTTATGATTTCATGTGGGTTTTAATTTATGGTGCAATGTTTAGTTAATTCAAACTTAACCAATAGAAGCATTAGAGAAGAACCACAAAGATCAAAGGAACCAGAAGCAAGAGAAATAAAGAAAAAGAGAAGAAAAGATGATCTAGAAAAAGTTAACCACTACCCTACTTTGGACACTTATATTAAGAAATCTGTAACTCAAGTAAGGGTGTGGTCAGTTAGTTGAGCTTGACCAGGCTGCATACTAACTTGACCAAGAAGTTTCAAACCAAAATTCAAATCAGAACCTAACTCAAACATCAGCCAAACTTTGAATCTGAAACAGTGACAATACCCAAGTTTGAAATATAAATTTTTGCAAAACTTGTTATTTCTTCGAAACAAAAATATCCCTGGAACCCTTGTCCAATATGATGAAGACCCACGGTGGCCGTTTTCAAAAATTTGAAATTTGATTTCTTGCGGGCATTTCATCGAACACGTGGTGGGCGAAATCCAGGGAAAATCGGTTCTACTGTGGCCAACGCTGTTCACCCCTGCCCAAACCCTGTAGCCATGCTTGGGGACATCTCTTGGTCGAGCCCCAGCATCCCCTGCCCCGACCACGGCCGTGAGGCAAGGAAGAACAGAGGAGAACCACCGCCCGGACCCCTCACTTGCTCCCTCTGAACCAGACCACCCCGCAGCCCGTGAGTGCGCCAGCAGCACCCCACAGCACCCTGCAGCCCTCCGCCGAAAGCACCGACCGCCGCGTCCCTCCGTTAGCCGACACCGGCCGCGCTCTCTCCGCAGATCCACTCGCCTCGTGCTCCCTCTCCCGTCTATAAAAGGCCGCCATTCTTCCCTGAAAAGAACCCCGCCATCACCAGGAACCTCCTAGACATAATCTCCTCGCTAGTTGCTCGCCGGTTTGAGCTCGCCGGAGTAGGCCGAGCTCCGGAGCGTGCAGCCGTTCCCAGTGTTCCAGCAGCTCCCTCGAGCTTCCGGCTGGACAAGGTGGAAGAGGAGAAGCTCCTCCGCCGCCTAGACAACCTCGCCGCCGCTCCCCATCGCCGCAGGTGAGATCCCCGTCGCCGCCCTGCTCCCAGTAACTCGCTCTCGTTTACGTTCCTGTAGCACGAGGAAGAAGAAGCCCGATACCTGTTCGTGTTTAAGTTCTGACCGGTGGGGCCCCTTGGCAGGCCGGCTCCCTATTTTTTTTTCCCTGCTCACCCGGCCAGCTTAGCCTAGTGGGCCGGCCCAGTAAGATCTGCGTGTCCGGCCCGGATAGAAAAAAAAAGGGGCTAAATCGATATTTTCCGATTTTGCGAATTTCCGAAATTGTTTTCAGATGCTTGAGTATATTTAGTTTTCCCGGAGATCTACCGATCCAAATCTAGCAAATAAAAATGTTCTGGAAACCTTAGAACATAAGCTATCCAATAAAAGTGGTTTCAACACAATTAGATTTACAGATTGGTTGCAGTAAAAATAACAAAACAGGAGCTTTTTCACCTTAGAAAATTCATATCAATTCGAATAAAATTCCTAAAAATATAAATCCAACTTTGAAAATTCACAATTAGTGATACCCATCTGTCTATACCATTAGATCTCATTTTTGAACCTTTTAAATCAAATGCTATTTACCCATATGGTTAAATAGGCATTTGCCATATAGGATTTTATTAAACTCAAACCTATAATTGGAATTTTGATGGAGCTCTTATATATTGTTATACCACCTTTCCAATTATCTATCTGTAGGTTGATCTTAGTCCATGTGATCTGGTAGAAGGTATTTGGAGAATTAATACTACATAGTAGTAATTAGAAACTCAAACTTGCACACCTATCTCAAAATATGGAAATGATATGAAACCAATTCGAATCAACCACATTTCTAAATATTGATCTTTGATCCCATTCAACTAGGATCCATAAACTCTACTTGTAAGATTCAAACTTGATCACTAAATCTTTGCAAACTAGAAATGGCTTCAATAAAAGAAACATACTCCAAATCCTATGAAGCCTCTTTAGTTGAACCATAATCTTGAATATATACTAGTAGTATATGAACTTTGGTCAATAAGAAC
The DNA here is from genome assembly GCA_007115705.1 of Dactylis glomerata. NCBI lineage: Eukaryota > Viridiplantae > Streptophyta > Magnoliopsida > Poales > Poaceae > Dactylis > Dactylis glomerata. The sequence continues at coordinate 1,828,954 of QXEO01000389.1, read as the reverse complement.
TTGCAGGAGATATTTTTATAATCCAAAATAAATAAACCCTACTTAGGTACAACAACTCAATCATCTCATCCATCGGAACTCAATTATCATCGAAACCACTCTCCATAGACTTCCTAGATCACTTCCCTTACCCAAGTATGTGTATTTGAGTAAATAGATGTTGTTTGTGAATTGTGTGGTGATTGTATGCTTATTTGCTTTCCAACGATTAGACGACAACGAGAGTAAGGAGAATGGATCCCGAAGTCAACCAAGCAATGGTGATGGAGACTACCCAACCCGAGATGAAGATGAAGAAGCCTATGACATTGCCAAGCCAGGCAAGCCATCTTTTGATCATACCATTACCCAGTTTTATAATGCATGTTTACTTGCTTTTAAATAAAAATACATGCTAAAATGATTGTTACCAAGTTGCAAATAAGTAGTGATGTCTTTCTTGACAAGTGCATCCAACTCTTTTTGTGGATGACATCAAGAGCATCAAACCTAGCCTACCTTTGAGAAACCCTTTCCTTAGTGGATGCTAAGTAGCGCATCAAGCTAAGTCTATCCAATATACCTACCTAGATCCTTGTGCCCTCATGAGGATCATGCTTGAGCTGAAGGCATTCATGGAAAATGACTAGGTGGGAACCCCAATGGAGATCATGAAGATTTTGAAATGAAAACCTTGGAAAGGGGCAACCTTGCCCAAGGATGATTTTTTTTAAATACAAACCTTGGAGATGGGCAACCTTCCCAAGGGTGACTTTGAAAACTATTTACAAAATGGTGACATGGTGAAGGTGACATGAAGGTTTGACAAAAATGATAAATGAGTGAAGTACCACTGGACCAATCATACAGTGCGACCACATTATCCTGGTATGGGACAGGGCTTAGTGGAGTACTTGTGTCTCCTTAGTGTAGACCCTATAAAATGTAAATGGAAGTCCGACCAGGGACTCCTCTTCCAGGGCACCCTATGGCTACGGCCTAGGTTCGCCTTGTCCTCCTTTTTAGGTGGTTGGGGTACAAGCCGAAGAGCCCTCATTGAAAATGGACTGCCGGGTGTAGGACCCTACCTCGGTTAGTGGCATTCCGGTGGGTCAAGCGGCTGGGAACTTTGCACACTCTGGACAGCTTCTTGGACTCCGGTGTTGAGGGGTACATCTCTAGGCGGTAGTGTTTATGCTAAGGCGGGCAGGTGAAACATTAATGGTCGACTGCTTGTCGTGGCATATGTTGTTATGCGGGGAAGTTGCCCACACGATGAGTAGTCGGATGGTGTGGGTAAAGTGTACAACCTCTGCAGAGTGTAAAACTATTCGAATAGCCGCGTCCGCGGTCATGGACGGTTGGATTGGAGCTGCTTGGCCGTTATCAAGTTTTACTTTGAAAATGCTTGAGAAAGGTGACTTGACAATGAATTGTGATGGCCATGAAGGTGACTTGGTGAACAACAGAATTGACATTTGGGGGATTCCATCTAGAGATTTATAAAGAGCTAAATGTTTTCTTACCATTCTAGATAAAAGGATCTTTGAAAGGAAATTCTGCTTTATGCAAATGAACCTAGAGCTTAGACCACTATATGAACTATGCATTCTCTATTCTTTTATTTATAAGATGGTTTGCGAGTGCATGCAATGTACTCACGGCTCTGTCCCTGGCTATTAACTTGGCCAGACTTGAAGGAGAGAAATCAAGAAGGAAGGAATCATTGACGGCTTTGCGAATTAGGCTCGTTCCTACTGTCGGCTTTGCCTGTGCGGTTGAAGCTTGACCATATGGACCCAAAGTGTTATTCCGCTGCATGATGATATAATGTAAGGTTTGGTCTGTGCGACCACCTATGTAATTCCCTTTTATTTGCTATTAGTAGCTATGACTGTGATATCCACTACGTTATGTAAATCACAACAATGATTCTGGGATTGTGATGGATTACATAACGGGCACTTCGAATTTGCTATCAAATTTGAGGTCGTCACATAAACCCAGCAAATATCGACAGAGGAGCAAATCACCTAGCAGAAGGGCAAACAGCAGAATCCCTCACAACCAGGGAAAAAATTTGACTATCAGTCGACGAATGGAGGATAATAAGAGAAGCCGTAGAACACGGCACGCCGATACCATCAAATTCCAGCAAAGACATGCTTCTGGGGTATCATTATGCCCTAAGGCAGCAGGCAAAGCAATTAGCAAAGGAGAAAATAGAGATACAGAGAAGAAAAGACTCAGCCATTGCAGCCAGTAATGCCGCTCGTAAAGCACGAAGCAACGCATCATATAGTAACGCAAGGAAAAATCGCCGACATGGTTCAAGATACGATAACCTCGAGTACTCCGATAGGCAAAGCATTTCTAAAAACCTTGACTCGTCCTTTTTATCGGTCGATGAACAAGGAAACATCGTACCAAAAACTCCTGAAGCAGCATTAGTGGCAGCTCAAGCTTATCTGCTCACAACTCGACCAAACCCGGGAGATCCTAGAGAACATATGCACAGAGCAGCATTGAACGGACTAAACATGGTGGGTCACAAGCTATCAGCAAAAGGAGAAGAAGCACACCACCATAAGGAAACGCACAAGCCAAGATCGCCTCGCCGTCACAGTAGTCCTCGGCGCAGAAGCAGCAGTCAGCAATCTCGATCGCCATCACCAAAACAACATGGAGGAACCCAAAGATCACGATCCCCAAATGAAAAATGCGACTATGAAGAAGACGAAAAAGAGATGGGGGCATCATGCTTTACCGGCAGGGTTCGCACCACTCCAGTTCCCAAGGGATTCAAGTTACCTCATGATCAGCAAAAGTACGATGGATCACAGGAACCACAATCATGGCTCTCAGATTATCTATAAGCAGTACAAATATTGGGAGGAACCAAAGAAATAGCAATGCAAAGTCTGCAACTACACCTCACCAGCGCAGCAAGGTCATGGTTGAGCAAACTTGAGACGGAAACTATTGGAAGCTGGGAAGACCTCACAAAGCAATTTACAAGCAACTTCAGGTCGACATACAAGTGGCTAGCATTGATAGAAGAAGTCAAAGCGTGTGTGCAACAATGCGACGAAACACTGCGGGCATACATCCAAAGATGGAGTCTTATCAAAAATTCAGCAGTCGAAGTTTCAGACGAAACAACAATAGATGCGTTCATCATTGGATTAAGGCGAAGAGACCTAGTCGAAGAGATGGGCAGAATCAAGCAGAAAACAGTGTCAGACCTCATGGACGTAGCAAACAGATTTGCAGATGGAGAAGACACATGCAACAATAAGTGGACGCGATCCCCAGAGGACGATAGAAGAAATAGATATGGAAGTCAAAGAAGACGGTCCAGAAATTACGACAACTATGGCTCCCATAGCCAAGTCGCCGCAGGATACAAAGACAACAGTTATCAAGGAAGTGATCGCCGAAGCTCGGGGTATAGAAGCTACGGGAAAGAGGACTACAAAAAGTTTCCCACAAGAGAACCCAGAGAGTACAACCCATCGCCAGAAGATATGCTCAACGGACCTTGTCATATACACTCAGCGTTCGTCGATGGGAAGCGAGTATCAAGGCACGCAATAAAAGATTGCACAACATTCTTAAAACTACAAGAGGCAACACTAAACAAGCAAACCGAAGCAAGGCGACAAGGATTTGAAGGAAGCAACAATCCTCTGACAAAACAACAAGGAAACAATGGAGCTCCTCAAGGACAAGACCAGCAGAACCAGGGGCACGACAACGATGAAGGGTACGTTCCATCAAAAGGACACATCACAGCAATGATACAACCTATGCCCAAGTCGAACAAAGAAGAAAAGAGTATCACTCGACAAGTCAACTTAGCAGTCATCTCACCGCCAGCCACAATGAAGTATCTGCATTGGTCAGAACAACCAATTGAGTTCAACAGAGAAGACCACCCTATAAAAGTACCTCGTCCAGGAAACGTGCCTTTGGTACTTAAAGCTCAAATTGGCACGTACGATGTTGACAGAATATTTATGGATGCAGGAAGTGGAATCAATCTGATATATGCAAAAACACTCAGAGCAATGCATATATCACTAGAATTCTTGAAGCCAACAGACTGTTCCTTCTATGGGATAGTACCGGGAAGCGCTAACTATCCATTAGGTCAAATAGCACTCAACGTTTGCTTCGGCAACCGACAAAACTACAGAAGAGAAAAGTTAGACTTCGAAGTCATGGACTGGCCATCCCAGTATCACGCGATCCTCGGGTGACCCGCGTTTTCGCGATTCATGGCAGTACCTCACTACACATATCTGGTACTCAAAATGCCAGGACCAAAGGGAGTAATCACAGTAAAAGGAAGTTTTGAAATCTCAGATCTATGCGACAGGAAGTTCCACAAGATGGCGCAAAACTTTGGCATGATAGGCAACCATGCAGAGAAAGTGAAAAGTACGATTACAGAAGGCGTGAAGCTACTTGAAGGACGCGTTGTGGAGCCAGAGATGAAGAAACCATGAGTAGAAGCATCAAGAGAAGACAAAGAAGTAGGAGAAGAGGAGAAGGACATGATGACATAAACATCAAGAGCAGCAGAGTAGAGTAGAAGAATAAGGCTATAAAAAGCCACGAGTTATACCAGGGGCAATGCCCTCTAGATCCAGAACACAGGTCACGGGCCGGATCTCTTGGGACACCCCATGTATCTTACATTACAAGTATAATAAAGACGAAACGTTCCTCATGTTCGAGTTTACGAGTCTTTCAAAGAGAAAATGTGGCAAACACACGAATCATACAATAACGCTTTGAGAACAAAATTCAGACATAAAGTCACAAAATCAGGAACTCTCGCGTTCAGTATATACATAAGGATCATAGCAGTGGATTATCAGAATCATCTATGCCTAAAGGATCTAAATAGTGATACTCGCAGAAAAACCCAGCGTCTGCTTCAAGCAGCCTAGCTACAAGCCTCCGAGCAGGCTGTAAAGTATTTTCCATATGAACTCGAAGACTAGCTCCACCAGGAGCCAAACTCAGGGACATAGTGCTGTAATTAAGCCTTGGGTGCCACTTGCGCATCCACCCAAGAGCAAAATTGGCACCTGCCACCAAGTTCAGCTCTATCAATCTATGAATACGGTGGCTGGACCTAAAAGTATCAAGAAGAAGCGGGAAAGTTAGAGGCAGAGGATTGCGAGGAAGCATGACAGAATGCATAGTTGTCAGAGCTCGTCGGTAACCATCAACTGACTCGCCAATATGTTGGGCACGGTCCTGAAGCAATACAATGGCACTCCGACACCGAGGATCAGACCATAAAGTCTCACAGCCTTCTGACATTATCTCCAAAGCTGCATTTCGTTCGGTAACCCAACGATCTTCAGCAGCAAAATCCAGATAAGTGCCTGTAATGGCAAAGGACGTCACAAAAATAGCAGTGAAGAAATAGGGAAAAGAGAAGCTGAAGGAAACCTTACATCGCAACATCTCGCAGGCAGACTCGACAATGCCAAGAATAAAAGATTCGCATTCTTCATTATGGACAATCTTCGCCGTCAAACTGGAAACCTTTTCATCAAGAGAAGATATTTGCTTTAGATAACCGCAAGCTTTACTAGCTTTGCTCACAGCCATCTGTGCTTGGCGTTTGGCTAAAGACAAGCGAGCTTCAAGATCAGAAATCCTTAAAGAGTACTCTGCGCATTGACTGCATCGACTAGGAGGCGATGACATCGTCGAGTCAAACATGCGGGCAGCGGAAGGAGCAGGCCCGCCAGTCAAGGGATTGTTGGTATGCATCGACTGGAAGTCAACAGAAAATAAAGAAGAAACATTTCAGAGAGGCAGCACAAGATCTCATGAGAAGGAAATATATTTACATAAGTGCAAAACCCTTTGGTTAAAGTTCTCGGGTTGCATGCGACTAAAGGTTTTTACATTCAAAAGAAGAAACTGAAAGCTACAGAGAAGCCAAAGTCTATGCCACCTCAGCATTTTGCTCCGTGGCAGAAGAGGGCATGGCAAATCCATCACCAAAAGTCGACGGAGGTGCAGGCTCTTCCATCGTTGGAGCCGGCATAGTAGATGTCACGGAGGCTGCAGAAGGAGAAATAATTGCCGCCAGTGCAGGCGCCAACTTCTTTGCCTTCTCGAAGAAAGCCTTCATCTCATCGTGGGTGCGGCCATGGGGAAAGCTCACCTTCTCCCAGTCGAAGTCCGCGCCATGAGCAAAAGAAAGTGCAGTAGCACCCTCAGCGCCACGCTTCAGAGAGAGCCCCTTCAGCTGGAGGGTCAGGTCCTCAATTGTATTGAAGGACTTGGCAAGATTCTCCAAGTTATCCTTTGGGACTTCTGCCTTCTTCTTCGGCCACAACCCGACGAACAACCACGACAGAACGCGGCTAACCAACTCAAAAGTCTCCTGGATAGATATCCAGTTTGCCTCGAGTAGGTTAACCGCGGTCAGCAGAGGATCATCGCTCGATGGCAAAGATGAAGAAGACACCTTGGTAAATCCTGCGCGACAAAGGAAGTTAAAAAGAAAGAAGTAAAGAAAAGAATTAGTGAAGATCAACAATATAACAAGAAGTCAAAATAGAAGGCAAGACAAAACACTCACTTTCAGCAGAGGTAGACATTGTGTGAAGGCGCTCCATTACGGCCTGCTCTCGCTGAGCGTGCTCCCTGTTGGCATCGGCCAAAGCTTTTTCAGCCTTTTTTGCCTTACCAAGCGCTGATTTCTGTGACTTCTCAGCGCTTGCTTTGGCAGCGGCCGCAATATCATATGCCTTCTGCGAGGCACTAAGCTCAGCCTCCAATGACGCAATTTGGGCATTGGCTGTTGCTAGAGTAGCTACAGTAGAAGAAGAAAGGAAGTCAGATAAATAGCAAAAGATAAGCGTGGAGGAAAAACCATGACTGGATATAGAACATACCTTCGGAAGCTTTTGCAACCTTTAGGTACTCAGCGCATTTGGTGCCCAAGGCGACGAATCTCTTCAATAATGCCTGAGAAAAAGAGCGTGTAAGAAGCACAAGTGTATGCAAGGAAAACAAGTCAGGAAAAATTGCTCACATCATGGGGGAAGCCGAGGATTCATGGGCTTCCAGAGAGACATCGGGTTCTTTGGCCTTCTTCAAGCGCTTGAGGTTTCGGGGTGCAGGAACCTTCTTTACAGAGGCCCTGGTAACCCTAGGCGCAATTTCTTGGGCAGGGGGCTCATCATCAATTGCAGGAGAAATTGAAGGAGCAGCTGCAGAAGCTTTTGGTGGCTCTTCGTCATCTCTACACGAAGAAAATAAGTTGTGTGTAACACGACAGAAACAAGGCAAGAGCGGTGTAATTGAAGAACTCGAATAAAAACACTTACGACGCCAGGAGGCCGAAGTACTCCGTATCTTCTGCAGGAACAGAGGCCTTATCAGTCGCTGTAGAACTCAAAGAAGCAAATTCTTCGACTCGCTTCCTCTTCTTGTCGACACCAGCATCTTCAGCAAGCACAGGAGGGGACGATGTCGATGAGCTAGTTTCCTCTTCCAATTCTTTGGCATCATCTCCATCCTGATTCTTGTCAGCCTCGGGGGCTTCAGATACAGATGAGGCCAGATCAGCCAGAAGGGGCCCTGCCTCGGGAAGAGGAGGGTGCGAAACAAGGAATTGGTGACCCTGCATATAAATAAGTTAGCAGAGTACAAAGGCAAAGAATAGCGTAAAGTCGAAGCAAGCAAAATTCGATAATAAGTGAACACAAAGATACATACCTCAGGCAGAGGGTGCACGGAGTCGAAGTAGTCAGCAGTCAAGTCAGTAACCGCATGATCCTTGGTGAGCTTGGTAAGGCTCCTAACTCACTTGTCGACATCTTTTTTCTCTATCAAATCTTCAGAGATGCGAGTAGGATCTTCTAAGCCAGAGTAATTCCAGAGCTTGGTGAGGCGGTGCTGCAGGGGTTGAACTCGACGTTGCACACAGAACACCATGAGTTGGATACTCGACAAAGCTCCTCCTTGGCCTTTTTTCAAAGCCTGAATGCGAGATAGAAGAGGAAGAACTTGTGCTATCTCCGAATCTGAGGGAAGCACATCCCATGACACCAATTTCTTCACTTCCTTGGAGGCTTCGAAAGGGGCTAACCCATATTGGTCTTCAAGGGAGGCTTTGCGATCTTTGATATAGAACCATTTGGTTCTCCACCCCTGGACAGACGCGGCAAAGGAAAACTCAAGGTACTGCGCTTCAGGGCGCACAGAGACAACGGCTCCGCCCAATTTAGGCTTTCTAGCCGGAGCAACATTGGGGCGAAGCCGAAAGATTGACCTCCAGAAGAAAGTGGGGTTCAATGCCCAAGAATGACTCACAGAGAGTCACGAAACAAGCAATGTGAAGAAGGGAGTTTGGTGTAAGCTGGTGGAGCTGCACACCGTAGACAAAGAGAAGCCCACAGAGAAACTCGTGGGCAGGAAGAGAAAGGCCACGGAGGAGGAAAGCAAGAAACATTACCTGATAGCCACTTGGGGGCTGCGGGATCCGCTCAGTACTGGGAAACTTGATGGAATCCTGGGCAAAGATGAGGCCATCCGCCCTGGCCTTCTCCACCTCCTTTGGTGTGATGGCAGAGCGTACCCAGTTGGTGGCAGAGGAGTTCTTGGCCATGGTGTTCTTGGTGGCTAGGTGCTTCACGCGCATCTATTGCACCGCGCTTGGGGGCTATGCATGAACAGAGAGAGCAGAAGAGATGGGCAATGGAGGCGGCGGAGGGAACAAGCTGGTAAATAGTAAAATCCCCCACTACGCCCCTTATATACCTTCTGGGAGGAGGATCGTGGGCTGAGACGTGGCACAAAGAGCGGAAACGGCAGCCCACTAACGGTCAAAAATCATGAAAATTACAGTGCTGCCCATAAAATGGTTCGCACTCATACAGAGTGACGTACTCATTGACGTCATAAAGATGATATAAGAAAGAAGAAGGATGGCACCGACAAGTACAAAATTTATAGACAAGATTATATGTGAAGGATTTTCGATTATAGCCTTGGGGGCTACTATTATCAAAGATATTGAAAGCAACTCTTTATTGGAGTGGTGGACGCATATTCGATGACAGGATGTTATGAAAGTATCTCAAGTTGAAGTATGATGGACCACACTATATTTTTGAGCCTATACTCGAAAAAGTCTTTTTTGACTATAGCCTCGGGGGCTACTCCCATCGGGAGCGCTGAGCGCACACCCGACGATATTTCTGGGTAAAGCATTTTGCAGGAGTGTTACTCCCATCGGGAGCGAGTTTTATGGTTGTTGAAACCCAAATATTTTTAGTCAAAATTTAACTGCGACATAAGATTCTCGAGTTATGTTATCGCAATGCAACTCGAATGCCGTGACCTGTCACGAAGGTAAGACCCAAGATCCGTCCTGTGTGGCCTATATACGCACATGGATGCGCTTTGCTGGTATGTATCTGTGTCTACGATGTGAAGAAAATCCTGGTGGACGCACTGGGTACCCTGAGAATCACTGGGATACATTCTTTGTAAGTCTTAAATGCGGCAAAAGAGTGGGTTTGACCGGTATCCCAAATTCAATCCAAGGGAATTGAATTTGAAGTTAGTGACAAGTATCTGTTCCGGCAGTTAACTGACCTCTTGATCCGTCAGAGTTGTTAGGCTTGTTCATCAAAACCCCTTGCAAAAAATTATCATGAAAATAAGTCAAAAGACCAAGTCGAAGATTTGAAGATCAGAAGAAGTCAAAGAATTGATCAAGTCAAAGATTTAAAGATTAGAGATTCAACCCAAATCTGCAATTTTGGTAGAATCTCAGGGGCTACTGACAAGGGTATAGTTAATAGAGCCCATTAGTTGAGTACCCCTAAGGCCCATATAGCTAGGCCCAATTGTAATGATAGTCGAATATGAGTTCTCACCGTATGTCGATATTGTAATCTGTATCGGACCCTACCCGATCCTCGAGACCTGGCCATCTATATATAGGGGGCAGGAGGGGACGGTGTGGGGCAGATTGAAAGCAAGCCAGGTTGAATACCCAAGTTTACTTTCGATATACACTTATTTCGACTAACCTTTACCTTTGAGTTCATCTGATGCCCTATTCCCCCGATCCTAAGTCATTCATCTAGGACATTTGCCGAGTTAACCCTTGTCAACAAGAGAATTCTTAAAAGAGAGTTTCATATTGGTGAGAAAGTTCTATTGTATAGGTCTCGTCTCAGATTTTTTGCAGGAAAATTACTATCAAAATGGGAAGGACCATATGTTATTATTGAAGTGTACGGGTGAATGGGCAAAGACTCAAACATTATATTACTGGAGATTCTTATAATGAAGATGTTGATGTAATTGAAATAGTTTCTCCAGAAGAATTCATCCAAGACAAATTGCAGGTACCTGCAGAGTTCATTTTCGAATAGGTAACAGTTCTATTCAGAGAAGTTTTGTGAAAAGATCTTCCTTTAATAATTTTGCTATTTTTACTAAATATGAAAAATCATGAGATGAAAACGGGCAGGAAAAGGAGTCTGGGTGCTCCTAACACACAGGGAGCGCGGGTCCACCCCTGGCCGCGCCGCCCTGGTGTGAGAACACCTCGGAACTCATTTCTGTCCTAGTTTCCTCCTATGATTTCCCCTCGATGTATAATTTTCGCATATATACCCCCCAGAGTACCCGAGGTCTGTATATCATTTTCTCGTCATGTTTTTGTTTTGAGCTGTTTCTATTAGGGATTGCTCTCAGCTTTGGAGTTACAATGTCTTCATCTGGTCCATCCGAGGAGAACTCTCTTGCGGGTACCATTAATCCATACATGAAGGAGCTGAAGATGCATTCGAAGGAGTTGTCACTCAAGGATGGGGAGTTGCAGATTAAAGATGTCCAAGGACCAAAGGGAGAAGGGAGTCTCGAAGCCAGGATGGAAGCATTGGAACAAGAAGTTTTTAAATATAAGAATATGGCGGAACGCGAGGTGGAACTCATCCATAGGATTAATCAAGAGCTTGTTACTAAGTACAAGAATGATACTACAGAACTTTGGAAGGACAACTTTTTGCTCCACGAGACCACCAACCAATTACAAGCACAACTCTACGACTTGCAGAACCAAAACTGTGAGTATGAAGCTAGGTTTAAACAAATGAGTGCTGCTGAAGTTTTAGGACATTGGAGACCAAGACATCCTTCCTCGATGGAGGACCCCTACCTTGGAAGTATGACAACAATGAAGACTCACCGCCACCGCCAAAGGAGTAATTCGTCATTGGTATAGGCATCCCCTTGGCTTGTTCCAAGCTTGGGGGAGTGCCGCGGTATCACATCATTACCTTTTGCTCATTTACTTTTCAAGTAGAGTCATATCATGAATAGAGAAGTTATCTTATAGAATAGTTTGTAGTTTGGAAGTATCCTCCTTAGTTGGTTATCTATGTATCCCTTGGTGTGAGTTGCGGTATTGAAATATTAATGAGAAGTTCTATCGTTTACTTTCTGCACACTTTATTTTAGTTTGCAATCTCTCTTATACGACTAGTCTTGTTGATTAGTATTGGTATCACTTTGGGAGCATGAGTAAATTTAGTTGGTTTTGGCAAACCTAGCTTGGTCAGTAGCAACATTACCTTGAGGTTTGAGTAGAAAAGAATAAGAAGTGCTTGTAGCTACATCACTTTAGTTACCCTTCATGTTTGGCTTATAAGCAATGTTATTATCAAAGTCAAAATCATTACACCTTCAAGGAAGTTTGCATGATTGTTCCTATTATATGTATGTTTGTTTGTTTCATGCAACTCTTATGCTTGCTACCCAGTGTTGCTAGCCAAAAACCCGTACTGAGAGGGAATACTTCTTGTGCATCCAAATCCCAAAAGCCAAGTCACTTCCAAAGAGTCCACTATAAATTCCTATGCATGGTATTTCAAGCCATTCCAAGTAAATTTTCATGTGCTACCTTTCAAAAACCTTCAAACACTTCTCATTTTATGCCACTGTTTTTAGCTCATGAGGACGTAGTGGATGGGTTTGTTATCTTCCATACTAAATTAAGTACCCCTTGACTAGGCAGCTTCATCTGCTCGTCACTAATTTTGCAAGGGAGCTGGTCAGACCATTATAATCTCAAAAAGAGAAAATAAAAAGAAGCACTCCTCCATGGTATGTGAAAGTTGGTCGGCACCCGATGGAACTGGTTAGCCATGGTTTGAGAAAGGAAAAAGGTGGGGAGGAGTGCAAAGCTATAAAAGAGCACCAATGTGCCAATTAATCAAACATCTCAGAACCGCTCTCACTTGTTTAGTATGGAAGATATCAAGAACTCTGTTGCTAGTCGTTGACAAAAGCAACCACCTCTCAAAATAACTTTTTATCTCTGTTTTGCAAATGAAAAGCTCTAGCACATGCTTAATCCCTGCTTCCCTCTGCGAAGGGCCTGTCTTTTACTTTTATGTTGAGTCATCCTATTCCCCTCTATCTCAAGCAAGCATTTGAGTTGTTCTATTTCACTCATTCATATGTTGATCCGTTTAATCATGTTTACTATCTTCTTTGTTTTGTACAATGCTTTTGTCTGAAGGAATATATCTTTGAAAGCTTTCTATGAATGCAAAAAGTTTTTTTTGTTGAGCATATGGTCTTTGCTATATTAGCTCTGTTTTAAAAGGCTCCATCCAAAAGAAAGAATAGCTTGTTCATCATTCTTTGACCAAGAACTAAGGTTTGCCATCGCCAATTATAGTTTACTTTGTGCGTCCTTATATATGACTCCCTTTTACTTATTGCAAGTCTATATCTTATAAAGGGAAGTTGCTGTCTATTATAATTTGTGCTTTGGTGAATGTGATGCTTCTTGTCCATATTTTGATTATCGACACTTCACTCCATAAACCTGTGGTCATGTTTACCGAGTTTAGTTTTCGCTTGGGGACAAGCGAGGTCTAAGCTTGGGGGGTTGATACGTCCATTTTGCATCACTATTTTGTATCATAATTTACTGTTATTCATTGATATATTTCATATTTAGAGATGATACTTATGTTATTTCCTCTATTTTTACATGTTGATGATCATTGGAGGATTTGCTGCCGGAGTCAGGATTCTGCTGGAAAAGGACCGTCAAGACACCATATTTCTGAAGATCAAAAAAATTCCAGAAAAATACCAGAAAATTATATTTTACCAAAAGACTTCGGAAGCCAGAAGGAGGAGTCGAGAGGAGCCAGAGGGCATCCTCACACATAGGGGGCGCGGCCTAGCCTCTGGCCGCGCCGGCCCTGTGTGAGGCCACCCTGGCCCACTTCTGGTCTCACCCCTTCATGTACTTCATCGTTCTTGAAAACCTAAGTCAAGGGAGGAGCTCAGAGATAGACAACGCTGCCTCTACGGGGCGGAAAACACCAGAGAGAGAAAAGATCTCCGGCAGGCAGAAATCTACCAGGGAAATTCCTTCCCGGAGAGGGGAGATCGTCGCCATCGTCATCACCATCGCACCGGACTTCATCGGGATCATCATCATCATCATCTCCATCACCTGCACCATCATCTCCACCATCACCACGCCATCCCGCTGTAACATCTTGAGTTGGATCTTGTTAAATTCTTAGGGGAAACTTTTCCGGTGTTGATTACTCTTGTAGTTGATGCTATTGAGTGGAACAATTGAATTAAGGTTTATGTTCAGATTGTTATTTACCATTATTTCACCTCTGATCATGATCCATATGATGTCTTGTGAGTAGTTCGTTTAGTTCTTGAGGACATGGGAGAAGTCAGGATGTTAGTAGTGAATTATTGTTGAGTAATATTTAATGGTTTGATATTGTCGTGGTGCTATTTCACTAGTGGTATCATGTGAACATCGACTACATGATACTTCATCATTTATGGGCCTAGTTAGATGCATTGTGTATTTGGCTACCAATTGTGGGGTTGCTGGAGTGACAGAAACCTAAACCTCCGTTGGAAAACCATTACACCAGGAAGCGTAGGATCTTAGAGTTTAAGGTTGTGGTTAGATTTATCTTAATTACTTTCTTGTATTTGCAGATGCTTGCAAGGGGTATAATCATAAGTGTGTATTTATCCTAGTAAGGGTAGTGCGCTAGCACAGGTTCACCCCCATAACACTCATCAAACCAATAAAGATTATTTAGCGGAATGAAGCAAAAGCTCTTGACAGAAACTCCCGTGTGTCCTCGAGAATGTTTGGTTATCATAAGTTACACAACCGGCTTGTCCTTTGCTAAGAAAGGATTGGGCCACTGGCGAGGGTTAACTCGACAAATGTCCTAGATGAAGGACTTAGGATCGGGGAGATAGGGCATCGGATGAACTCGAAGGTAAAGTTAGTCGAAATAGGTGTGTTTCGAAAGTAAACTTGGGTGTTCAACCTAGCTTGCTTTCAATCTGGCCTACACCGTCCCCTCCTGGCCCCTATATATAGGTGGTCAGGTCTCGAGGATCGGGTAGGGTCCGATACAGATTACAATATCGACATACGGTAAAGACTCGTATTCGACTATCATTACAATTGGGCCTAGCTATATGGGCCTTAGGGGTACTCAACTAACGGGCTGTATTAGCTATACCCTTGTCAGTAGCCCCTGAGATTCTACTAGAATTATAGATTCGGGTTGAATCTCTAATCTTCAAATCTTTGACTTGATCAATTCTTTGACTTCTTCTTTATCTTCAAATCTTTGACTTGGTCTTTCGACTTATATTTATGATAATTTGTTCGCAAGGGGTCTTGATGAACAAGCCTGACAACTCTGACGGATCAAGAGGTCAGTTAACTACCAGAACAAATACTTGTCACCTACTTCAAATTCAATCCCCTTGGACTTGAATTTAGGATACCGGTCAAACCCACTCTTTTGCCGCATTTAGGACTTACAAAGAATGAATCCCAGTGGTTCTCAGGGTACCCAGTGCGTCCACTAGGATTTTCTTCGCATCGTAGACACGGATACATACGAGCAGAGCGCATCCATGTGCGTATACCAGGCCACACAGGATGGATCCCGGGGTCTTACCTTCGTGACAAGTCACGGCATTCGAGTTGTGTTGCGATAACGCAACTCGAGAATCTCATGTCGCAGTCAAATTTTGACTAAAAATATTCGGGTTTCTTTAACCATAAAACTCGCTCCCGATGGGAGTGACACTCCTGCACTTCTCCAATTATAATGCTTTGCCAAGAAATATCGTCGGGTGCGCGCTCAGCGCTCCCGATGGGAGTAGCCCCCGAGGCTATAGTCGAAAAAAGGCTTTTTTCGAGTATAGGCTCAAAAATGTAGTGTAATCCATCATATTTCAACTCGAGATATTTTAACTTCCAGATACGTCATCTTTGAGATACTTCAATTTCAAGATACCTTAAGGACATCTTGTCGTCGAATACTAATCCACCACTTTAGAGAGAAGTTTGTATTTACCATTCTTGAAAATAGTAGCCCCCATGGCTATAATCGAAACTCCTTCATATACAGTCTTGTGCACCTATTTTGCATTTGTCGGCGCCATCTTTTCCTCTTTCTTATATTTATCTTCTTTATGATATCAATAAATACATCATTTTGTACCATTGCGAACCGTTGCATGGGCAATACTGTAAATTTCTCATTTTTTGACCGTTAGTGGGCTTACCGTTTCCTATCTTTGCGCCATGTCTCAGCCCATGTTCCTTCTCCCAGAAGATATATAAAGGGGATCATGGGTAGTCTTACTGTTTACCAGCTCTTTCTCTCCGCTGCCTCCATTGCTGATCTCCTCTGTCTCCTCCTCTCGTGCATAGCCCCCGAGCGCACTTCGTACTGGATGCGCATGAAACATCTGGCCACCAAGAACACCATGGCCAAGACTTCTGCCACCAACTGGTGGTGCTCCGCCATCACAAAGAAGGAGGTGGAGAAGGCCAGGGCGGACGGCCTCATCGCCGCCCAGGATTCCATCAAATTTCCTAGTACTGAGCGGATCCCGAAGCCCCCGAGCGGTTATCGGGTAATGTTTCTTGCTTTCCTCCTCCGCGGTTTCTCTCTTCCTGCCCACGAGTTTCTCCATGGGCTTCTATTTGTCTACGGTGTGCAGCTCCATCAGCTCACACTGATCCCTTCTGCATATTGCCTGTTTCGTGACCCTCTGCGAGTCATTCTTGGGCATTGAGCCCCACTTCCTTCTTTAGAGGTCAATCTTTTGGCTCCGCCCCAACGTTGCTTTGGCTAGGAAACCCGAACTGGGTGGAGCCATCGTTTATGTGCGCCCTGAGGCGCAATACCTTGAATTTTCCATGGCTGCATCTGTCCAAGGGTGGAGGACAAAGTGGTTCTATATCAAGGACCACAAATCCTCTCCTGAATATGAATACGGCCTTCCTCCCTTTGACGCTTCCCAGGAGGTAAAGAAATTGGCATCGTGGGATACACTCCCCTCAGATGCAGAAGTAGAAGAAATTCTTCCTCTTCTTTCCCGCATCAAGGCTTTGAAAGGAGGTCAAGGAGGTGCTCTATCGGGTATGCAACTCATGGCGTTTTTTATTCAACGTCGAGTTCAACCCCTTCAACACTGCCTTACCAAACTTTGGAATTTCTCCGGCTTGGAAGATCCTACCCGCATATCTGAAGATCTGATATTGAAAGAAGACATCGACAAGCGAGTCAGGAATCTCACCAAGCTCACCAAGAAACATGCAGTTGCGGATTTAACCGCTGTTTTTTTTGACTCCGTGCACCCTCTGCCTGAGGTATGTATCCTCGCGTTCACTTGTTGTCAAACTTTGCTTTGGTTTGATTTGCGTTATTCTGTGCCTTTGCATTCTGCTGACTTACTTATATGCAGGGTCACCAATTCCTTGTTTCTCGTCCTCCTCTTCCAGAGGCAGGGCCCCTACCGACTGATCTAGCCTCTCCTGCATCTGAAGCCCCCGAGGCTGACGAAAGTCAGGATGGAGATGATGTCGAAGAATCGGAAGAGGAAACTAGCTCGTCGACATCGCCTCCTCCTACACTTGCTGAAGATGTTGGTGTCGACAAGAAAAGGAAGCGTGTCGACAAAATTGCTTCATCAAGTTCTGCAGCGGCTGGTAAAGCCCCCGTTCTTGCAGAAGATATGGAGTACTTCGACATGCTAGCATCGTAAGTATTGTATTCGAGTTCTTCAATTGCATTATTCTTGCCTTGTTTCCATAATTTATATTCTTCATGCAGTGATGATGAAGAGCCACCAACATATGCGACAGCTGCTCCCCCAACTTCTCCTGCGGCCACTGATGAGCCTCTTGAGCCAGATATTGCGCTGAGGGCTACCAGGTCTTCTGTGAAGAAGGTTCCTCAAGCCCGATACCCCAAACGCTCAAAAAAGGCCAAAGAAACCGACATTTCTCTGGAGGCCCATGCATCTATGGTTTCTTCTGACGATGTGAGCAATTCTTTTTTACTTGCTTTCCTTTCATACACTTCTGCTCTTACACACTCCTTTTCTCAGGCATTATTGAAGAGATTTATCACCCTGGGCACTGAATGTGCTGAGTACCTAAAGGTTGCGAAAGCTTCCGAAGGTACAATTTTGACGTCCAGTCATTACTTTTCTTCTGTGCTTTATCCTTTGCTGTTTATCTAACTCCCTGTCATCCTCTTTTGTAGCTGCTTTAGCAACAGCCAATGCTCGAATTGCATCGCTGGAAGCGGAGCTCAATGCTTCACGGAAGGCTTATGATGTTGCGGCCGCTGCTAAAGCAAGTGCTGAGAAGTCACAGAAATCTGCGCTTGGCAAAGCGAAGAAAGCTGAAAAAGCTTTAGCTGATGCTAACAAGGAGCATGCTCAGCGAGAGCAAGCCGTGGCGGAGCGTCTCCACACAATGTCCACTGCTGCTGAAAGTAAGTTTTTCGCCTTGTCTCCTATTTTCGACTTCTGTTGCACTGTTGCATGTGCTGACATCTTCCTCCTTCTTTTCTTTTCTACCTTCTTTGTGTCATGCAGGTTTTACTGGGGTATCTCCATCGGCCCTGCAACCGGACGGTGACCCTCTAATGACTGTGGTTAACTTACTCGAGGAAAACTGGATATCTATCCAAGAAACTTTCGAGTTAGTTAGCCGCGTTCTTTCACGACTCTTTGTCGGGTTGTGGCCGAAGAAAAGGACAGCAGTTCCGATGGACAACTTGAGTGATCTTGCCAAGTCCTTCGATACAACTGAAGACCCCACTCTTCAGCTGAAAGGACTTTCAATTAAGCATGGAGCCGAGGGTGCTATTGCACTTTCTCTTGCACACGGTACGAATTTTGACTGGGAGAGGGTTAGCTCCCCTCATGGCCACACCCGTGATGAGATGAAGGCTTTTTTCGAGAAGGCGAAGAAGTTGGCACCTGCGTTGTTGACAACTATTTCCCCTTCGACGGCTTCTGTGGTGCTTGCCGCACCATCTCCAGCAACGGGAGGTCCAGTGCAACCGTTGACTTCCGGCGAGGAAGTTGCCGTGCCCTCTTCTGCCATGGAAAACAATGCTGAGGTGGCATAGACTCGGCTTTCTTTATATCTTTTAGTTTTCTCCTTTTGGATACAAAAACTTTAGTTGGGTGCAACCCGAGAACCTTAGTCATAGGGTGTTGCACTTATGTAAATATATTTCTGGCGTATGAAGTATTATGATGTCTCTCTGAAATGTTTCTTCTTTCTTTCCCCTTTGGCTTGCAGTCGATGCGCGCCAATGATCCTTTGACTCACGGTCCTGCTCCTTCTTCTACCCGTGTGTTCGGTTCTCAGATTTTGTCGACTCCTAGTCGATGCAATCAGTGCGCAGAATATTCTTCAAGGTTTTCTGACCTTGAGGTTCGTTTGACTTCAGCCAAACGCCAAGCTCAGATGGCGTTTGATAAGGCTAGCAAAACTTCTGCCCAGATGAAGCAGGTATCGATTCTTAGTGATGAAGTGTCCAGCTTGACGGCAAAGATTTTGCATCACGAAGAATGCCATTCTTTCATTCTTGGTATCATCGAATCCGCCTGTGAAATGTTGCGATGTGAGCTTCCTCTCGACTTACTTTCTTCTCTTTCTACTGTTACGTTTTTGATATCCTTTGCCCTTATAGGTACTTGCTTGGATTTCCCTGCTGAAGATCGTCGGGTTACCGAGCGAAGTGCGGCTCTGGAAAAGATGTCCACAGGTGTTGAAAATTTATGGTCTGATCCTCAACGCCGAAGCGCTATTGTATTGCTTCAGGACCGTGCCCAGCATATTGGCGAGGCAGTGGATGGCTGTAGGAGAGCTCTCGTAACTATGCACTCGGTAATGCTTCCTCGCAATCCTCTGCCTGCTACTTTTCCATTGCTTCTTGATGTTTTTAAATCCAGCCAGCGAGTCCATCGGTTGATAGAACTGAACCTAGTAGCGGGTGCCAACTTTGCTCTTGGGTGGATACGCAAGTGGCAACCAAGACTCAATTATAGTTCTATGTCGCTGAGCTATCCTCCTGGTGGGGCAAGCCTTCGAGTACACTTAGAGAGTACCTTACAGCCTGCCCGACGAATTATAGCCAGGTTGTTGCAAGAAGACTCCGCGTTTTTCTGTGAGTTTCACTACTTAGACCCTTTAGGTGTAGACGATTCTGACAACCCAATGTTGTAATATTTTTGTATGTGTGTCACACGAGAGTATTTTATTTCGCGACTTTACGACGAAAATTTGTTCTCAGAGCGTTATTGTATGACTCATGCTTTTGCCGCATTTTCTCTTTGAAAGACTCGTAAACTCGAATATGAGGAATGTTTTGTCTTCATTATATTTGCGATGTAAGATACATGAGGTGACCCAAAAGATCCAGCCTATGGCCCGTGTTCTGGATCTAGAGGGCATTGCCCCTGGTATAACTCGTGGCTTTTACAACCTTATTCTTCTACTCTATTGTGCTTTTGATGCTTATGCTATCGTAGCTTTCTCCTCTTCTCCTATATTTTTGTCCTCTCATGATGCTCCTACTCGTAGTTTCTTCATCTCTGGCTCTGCAGCGTGTCCTTCGAGTGGTTTGACGCCTTCTATAGTCGCGCTTTTCGCCTTCTCTGCGTAGTTGGCTATCATGCCGAAGTTTTGCGCCATTTTGTGGAACTCCCTGTCGTAGAGATCTGAAACTTCAAAACTTCCTTTCACTGTAATTATTCCTCTTGGTCCTAGCATCTTAAGTACCAGATATGTATAGTGAGGTACTGCCATGAATCACAAAAACGCGGGTCGTCTGAGGATCACGTGATATTGAGATGGCCAGTCCATGACTTCAAAATCTAGCTTTTCTCTTCTGTAATTTTGTCAGTTGCCGAAGCAAACGTTGAGTGCTATTCGACCCAATGGGTAATTGGCACTTCCTGGCACGATTCCATGGAAGGAACAATCTGTTGGCTTCAGGAACTCTAGTGATATATGCATTGCTCTGAGTGTTTTTGCGTATATCAGGTTAATTCCACTCCCTACATCCATGAATATTCTGTCGACATCATACGCGCCGATTTGAGCTTTGAGTACCAAAGGCGTGTTTTGAAGGAAATATGCCCTAGAGGCAATAATAATATTGTTATTATCATATTTCTTGTTCATGATAATGTTTATACTCCATGCTATAATTGTATTAATCGGAAACATTAATACTTGTGTGGTTTATGAACAACACCGTGTCCCTAGTACGCCTCTACTAGACTAGCTCATTGATTAATGATGGTTAAGGTTTCCTAACCATAGACATGAGTTGTCAATTAATAATGAGATCATATCATTAGGAGAATGATGTGATGGACAGACCCAAATAAAGCAGAGCAATTAGATCGTGTCATCGTGTTCATCTTTGCGAAGCTTTTCCTATGTCATGTATTGTATTCCTTAGACCATGAGATAATACAACTCCCTAGTATCGGAAGAAAGCTTTGAGGTCATCAAACATCATCCTATGTGAGGGTGATAATAAAGGTGTCTCTCAGGTGATCGGAAAGTACTTGTTGGGTTGTATGTATCGAGATGGAATTTGTCCCTCCCAAGTCGGAGAGATATACTTCGGGCCCACTCGGTAATCGATATCAACACCGCTTGCAAGCATATGGTTAAGGAGTTAATCATGAAGTGATATTGGATTACAGAACGAGTAAAGTACTTGCTGTGAACGAGATTGAACTAGGTATGGCGATACCGACGATCAAATCTCGGGCGAGTAAAATATCGTGTGACGAAGGGAATACATATACGGGATTAATTGAATCCTGACATCGTGGTTCATCCGATATGATCATCGATGAATATGTGGGAGTCAATATGGGTTTCTAGATCCCGCTGTTGATTATTGATAGAAGATCATGTCTGCATATTCTCGAACCCGTAGGGTCACACACTTAACGTGCATCGATGCTAGGATAGAATGGATAATTGGTTTATGAGTTTTAGTTCGGAGTCTCGGATGAGATCCAGGACGTCACGAGAGGTTCCGGAATGGTCCGGAGAATAAGATTCATATAAAGGAAAGCAGTTTTTTGGATTCCGGAATAGTTTCGGAGTTTATCGATATTGTACCGGAAGGTTCTAGAAGGATCCGGAGTGGGACCAACGTGGGGGCCACTTATCGGAGGCCTATGTGGGCCTAAGGGGAAGTGTCCTGGCCACTTTGGGCCAGGCGCACCAAGCCCCTAAGGCCCAGCCGGCCAGCCCAAAGGGGAAACCCTAGGGGAAAGTTCTAGAAGGGAAAGGGGAAGACTTGCCCCCCACTCCACCCCTTGGGCCGCCGCCCTAGGGCTTGGAGGAGGGGTCAAGGGGCCGGCCAGCCCCCCATATAAGGAGGGCAGGGGCGCAGCCTTCCTCCCACTCCAACCCTAGCCGCCGGCTGAACTGCTGCCCTCCACCTCTCTCTCTCGCGACTGTGCGTAGGCGAAGCCCTGCCGCAGAAACTCTCCACCATAAGCACCACGCCGTCGTGCTGCAGATCCAATCTATCTCTCCACCATACTTGCTGGACCAAGGAAGGAGGAGACATCGCTGCACCGTACGTGTGCAACTCTCGGAGGCGCCGCCACTTGCGGCGTAGGATCGGATCGGATCGCGAGGAGGAGACGGCGAGTACGACTACGTCAACCACGTTCTATTGAACGTTTCCGCTGTGCGATATCTTCAAGGGTATGAAGATCTCATCTACCTCTCTCGTTGATTACATCTCCGAGATTAGATCTTGGCTTTCTTGTTCGCTCCGTAAGAAATTTTTTGATTTACTATGCTGCGAAACCCTTCAGTGGTATCAGAGCTAGATCTATGCGTAGATGTGTTTCACGAGTAGAACGCAACATGCTTGTTGCGGGCGTTGATGTTTTCTGTTGCAAACCTCTTGTTGTGTATTTCTTATGGCGCGGTATAGTGAGATCGAAGCGGTCCAGGCCAACTTTACGCGACCGCGTTCGCGAGACCGGCTCCGCACTTGACGTGTGGCTTGTTCCACACATGCGGCTGGTGGATGCCAGTTTCTCTCACTATAGTAGTCATGGGACTTACATCGGATGTTAGCAACCATAATATCACCGTTGTGGCTTTCCGTAGGTAAGAATCGTTCTTAACTTGCTACTCCCATAAGCCACGTAAAACATGCAACAACAAAGTAGAGGCGTCTAACTTGTTTTTGCAGGGAGTGTTTTGTGATATGGTATGGCCCAAGACATGATGTGTATGAATTGAGATGTATGCAATGATCATGTTTTGTAATCTTTCACGACTTGCATGTCGATGAGTTCACAACCGGCAGGAGCCATATGGTTGTCTTTATAATTGTGTATGACCTGCGTGTCAACTTCTTATACGCCATGTAATAGCTTTACTTTATCGCTAAGTAGTTAGCAATAGTTGTAGTTGCTATTCGTGGTGGAGGCAATCATGGTGGAGTGATGGAGATCATGCCGGCGCGCACAAGATGGAGATCATGGCGCGGAGATTGGCTATACCATGTCACATAAAATTATATGCATGTCATGTTTATCTTTTTATGTATCTTATTATGCTTAGATCGCGACGGTAGCATTATAAGATGATTCCTCACTTAAAGATCAAGATAAAATTGTGTTCTCCCCTCGTATGCGCCGTTGCGAAAGTTCGTCGTGTTCAAGCATCTCGTGATGATCGGGTGCTATAAACTCTACGTTCACATACAACGGGTGCAAGCCAGTATTTGCACATGCGGAGATACTTGGGTTTGACTTGACGAGCCTAGCATGTACAGACATGGCCTCGGAACACACGGACCGAAAGGTCAAGCATGAGTCATATGGATGATATGATCAACATGTTGATGTTCACCATTAAAGCTACATCATTCACGTGATGATCGGTCTCGGTGTAGTGAATTTGGATCATGCTTCACTAAACAACTTTGAGGAATGTTGAATTTAGTGGGAGTTCATTAGTAATTTGATTAACTTGAACTAATTATCTTGAACTAAATCTTGTTGTATTTGCATAAGTCGTTGTAGTCTTTGGCACCGTTTCCCACCGACACTTAGCTTAATTGAGTTAAAAGAACTATAGAATTCTGGATAATCACTTTTCGGACTAGTGCCGTTTAGTTAAAATGTCAAGACTAAAGATTAAGTCCTATTGCAAACTTTATCAAACCTTGCTTGCTCCATATGATTTAATAAATTGTATTAATCTAAGAGCAACGATTCAAGTTTAGTATCTAAAGATCATATGTTTGCCTATATGATAAATTGATCTTCAAAATTGTTTGAGAATCAAAGTGATCATTGAGCTGAAAGAATTGTTTCAGAAACAAATAATAAGTAAAAGATATTTGATATCTAAGACTTTGATTGTTTGCAAAATGATGAAGTATAATTTAGTAAAAGAACATATGCTCATATTGTATGACTATATGCGAAGATTGAAGATGCTAGGCGTCCCAATCACCCAAAAGTTTGGGAACTAATATTATACTTGCATTCATCCTTATAAGCTATAGTAGTTTCATCATGAAAGATGTCATGATAGGAGGAATGAAAAGGTATCGGCTAAATTGTTTTGCTATACCAAAGGAATACTAAAGAATGGAATCTGGAAGAATACCAATCATATGATGATGGCGATCCACTTCAAAGTGCAAAATCTAAGGCTATTTGTATTTGACTAAAAATCCTTTGGACTATGTGTCAAATGATTGACGCCACTTTTGATGTCGATAGATTCTTCTAAAAGGAGAGGAAATGCTAAATAGGATCTGCAAAATTATTTGGTAGAAAAAGGAAAAGACTGGAATTGTCCAGCTCAGGTATATAAATGATATACATGTTATAGATGAATTCTTTTGCTCGTTAACAATGTAATTCTTGGGTATTCGATACTGATTTGTTGGTATGAAATGTCATACAAAGCAACACAATACAAGAAGTACAATGGCCTAAGTAACTAGTAAAGGAATATGGTAATGATGCATGTCGAGATACAAATAAAAGTGTTATTGTGCTTCTCGTCGACATCAAAGCTAGCCTTCAAGATATTTCATGAACTTAATAATTGTTATTTTGTTCTGGTATTATGAGAGCAATGGTTGTTCAAATTATTACCATCTTCCATAATCGATGGATAGATTATTATTATCTTGTTGGTGAAATAGACATTTATAACACTGATGCTAAAAGTCGCAAGACAAAATGAATTTCACTTATATATGACACCGCCGTTTAAGTCATATTGGAAACAAAACATGAAAGAAATTCTATATTGATAGATTTTCGAGTCAATTGATTTTGAATTGATTGACGCTTGTGAGACTTTTCCTAAAGATGATTAAACTTTGTTCATGGGCCATGGACAGAACAAGCGATTGACTAAATGGAGATCATACATGTTGATGTATGTAGTCTATGGTGTGAAGTCGATCATGGTGTATTTTCTATTTCATCAATGACTCGAATAGATGTATGGTATATCTACTTGATGAGATAGAAGTATGAAACAATTGAAATTGTTCAATTTATGAAGTGGAAATTGTTGTAACAAAAAATTCAAGTTTTTATGATTGGATCATAAAGAAGAATATTTGAGTTACAAGTTTAGCAAGCATCTAAGAGTTAGAGGAATTGTTCCACAAACTTGCATCGTGACAAACACCATAGGAGTATGGAGTTTTCGATGGATGTAATCAAACCTTGTTTGACATGGTTAGATCAATAATGAAATAAACTACCAATATAATTTGTGGATTATGCTTTAGAGACTACCATTTTTCACTGAATAGAGTGCCATCATAATCTACCGAAATGACACCATACAAATTATAGTTGTCTTTTCTTGAATTTTGGTATGCAAGGCATATGTGTAAAATGTTTACAACCAAAATTGGATTAGTATGTCTTTGTAGGTTATCCCAAAGAATGTCGATGGGTATTTCTTCTGCCATAAACCCAATTAAAGGTGATTGTCACTGAAAGAAGTGAACTTCTTATGAAGGAGTTTTTCGCGAAAGGTTTAAGTGGGAGGAAGATAGAACTTGATGAGGTTATTGAATCTGAGCAAGATGATCAGAGTAGCGCAGCACCAGAATATGTTCTGGAAGCGGCAACTGCATTCATAGCTCACGCGTCTACAATATGTTGTAGTCACGGCATCGAAGTTCCTATTTAACCAAGTTGGTCGTAATCAAATAGCAAGATTTGAGGATGAGCTATTATTAGATAATAGTAACCAACAATATACAAAGAAGCGATGATGGGCCCTGACTTCGTCATATGAATTATTCTAGCAACAATTACATATAGAGATATGTTAGTTGAATAAACGAGACAACATTCCTCTACCGGAATGCACACCAAGGACGTGTACCTGACACGACCCAATGGGTTTTGTTGATTCAAAGGTTGCTAGATATGTATGCAAACTTCTATGGTAGAAGTAAGCATAGCAAAGTTGGAATCTTCAATGATGAAAATGTTAAAGTGTTAATTTCATCAAGATATTTGAAGATGCTTGTATTACAAGAAAGTAAGTGGGAGCGCTAAGACATATTTCTAATGCTTTATGTAGATGACATATCGTTAATTGGAAATTATGTGTTTTTCTTGATATTTGTTAAGTTTTCATTAAAATTAGTTTTTTGATGAAAGACTTAGGTAAAACCAGAATATTAAGCATCAATGTCTATACAGATAGATTGAGGCACTAATATAGTTTTACCAGAGTACATAGATGAAATATTGAATTTGTTCAATATGGAAACAATAAGAACGGTTCTTGTTGCATGGAAGAGGTTGGAGCAAGAATCAATTGTTTTGACACTTGATGAGTGAAACCACAAGAATGATTTTATCAATCTTGTATACCATGATATGTAGATCCAGATGTGTCCAATGCTCTAACGGTTATAGCATTCATATGATGATCGCTGGACAATAGTAAAGATATTCTTATGCACTTTCGAAGAAGTAAGAATATGTTCTGTATGCAAAAGTGACAAATGGTTCATTGCAATGTGTTACATTGGCTTTGTCACATATACAGTTAAAATTTTATCTCAATTTAAAACTATTTGTTTTGAGTTAGAAGGTGGCACAATAAGATGGAAGAAAGTTCCATGATGACTTGGATGAGTTCCAATGTTAATATTGTGGCGGATACTGCAACGAGGGCTAAGTATATAATCGCTTTAGAAGCGGCATAAAAGATGCAAATTAGATAGTGATAATCCAACTTATTTGTGGCACTGTCATCTAGGTCATATTGGCATAAAACGCATAAAGAAACTCCATTCTGATGGACTTTTGGAGTCTCTTGATTTTGAATCATTTGACACGTGCAAGCCATGCCTCATGGGCAAGATGATCAAAAACCCGTTCTCCGGAAAAATGGAGCGAGCAACGGATTTATTGGAAATCATACATACCGATGTGTGCGGACCAATGAGTATTTCGACGAACGGTGGATATCGCTATTTTTCTAAGTGTGCTAGTACTATGTAGTTCTATTGTATGACAATAGTGACAACATAGTCTCGGCAAAGAAATTGAGGTCTCGCCAGAAGACCAAGTTTATACGATGCCATCTCATGTCAAGATGAGTAATGCGTGATGACGCAAAAGATATGCAAATACAAACGGACCTGAAAGTGTCAGACCCGTAGATAAGGTTTACCACGTGCAACGCGTATGAGTAACACCGGAATGCCATAGGTGTTGAATGCGCAAGTATTGACTAGATTATTGACTCTAGTGCAAGTGGGAGACTGAAGGAAATATGCCCTAGAGGCAATAATAATATTGTTATTATCATATTTCTTGTTCATGATAATGTTTATACTCCATGCTATAATTGTATTAATCGGAAACATTAATACTTGTGTGGTTTATGAACAACACCGTGTCCCTATTACGCCTCTACTAGACTAGCTCATTGATTAATGATGGTTAAGGTTTCCTAATCATAGACATGAGTTGTCAATTAATAATGAGATCATATCATTAGGAGAATGATGTGATGGACAGACCCAAATAAAGCAGAGCAATTAGATCGTGTCATCGTGTTCATCTTTGCGAAGCTTTTCCTATGTCATGTATTGTATTCCTTAGACCACGAGATAATACAACTCCCTAGTATCGGAAGAAAGCTTTGAGGTCATCAAACATCATCCTATGTGAGGGTGATAATAAAGGTGTCTCTCAGGTGATCGGAAAGTACTTGTTGGGTTGTATGTATCGAGATGGAATTTGTCCCTCCCAAGTCGGAGAGATATACTTCGGGCCCACTCGGTAATCGATATCAACACCGCTTGCAAGCATATGGTTAAGGAGTTAATCATGAAGTGATATTGGATTACAGAACGAGTAAAGTACTTGCTGTGAACGAGATTGAACTAGGTATGGCGATACCGACGATCAAATCTCGGGCGAGTAAAATATCGTGTGACGAAGGGAATACATATACGGGATTAATTGAATCCTGACATCGTGGTTCATCCGATATGATCATCGATGAATATGTGGGAGTCAATATGGGTTTCCAGATCCCGCTGTTGATTATTGATAGAAGATCATGTCTGCATATTCTCGAACCCGTAGGGTCACACACTTAACGTGCATCGATGCTAGGATAGAATGGATAATTGGTTTATGAGTTTTAGTTCGGAGTCTCGGATGAGATCCAGGACGTCACGAGAGGTTCCGGAATGGTCCGGAGAATAAGATTCATATAAAGGAAAGCAGTTTTTTGGATTCCGGAATAGTTTCGGAGTTTATCGGTATTGTACCGGAAGGTTCTAGAAGGATCCGGAGTGGGACCAACGTGGGGGCCACTTATCGGAGGCCTATGTGGGCCTAAGGGGAAGTGTCCTGGCCACTTTGGGCCAGGCGCACCAAGCCCCTAAGGCCCAGCCGGCCAGCCCAAAGGGGAAACCCTAGGGGAAAGTTCTAGAAGGGAAAGGGGAAGACTTGCCCCCCACTCCACCCCTTGGGCCGCCGCCCTAGGGCTTGGAGGAGGGGTCAAGGGGCCGGCCAGCCCCCCATATAAGGAGGGCAGGGGCGCAGCCTTCCTCCCACTCCAACCCTAGCCGCCGGCTGAACTGCTGCCCTCCACCTCTGAAAGAGCATGGAGCCCCCATGTGTGGTTTTGGTAATTAATGACAATCTCTATGGACTAATGTTTGCATTGAGTTATATTTGTAGGACATGTCCATAGACAATGCTTGAACCATATGTTGGCTTCAAGGTTGTAAGAAGGATCAAATGAAGAACTTTAAGTGATGACCATTGTGTTATTCAAGGAAATATCGAAAGAATGGTCATATGAGAATTGAGCTTATTGCAACTATGTCTTGAAGAATATAATTGAGTGGACATTTGTGTTTACCTTCAAGACATCATCATCATGAAGGAAGAAGGAAGGATACAAGGTTGATCAAGTCAAAGTGATGAAGAACTTTAAGTGATGACCAATGTGTTATTCAAGGAAATATCGGAAGAATGGTCATATGAGAATTGAGCTTATTGCAACTATGTCTTGAAGAATATAATTGAGTGGACATTTGTGTTTACCTTCAAGACATCATCATCATGAAGGAAGAAGGAAGGATACAAGGCTAGGATATTATTAAGTGGTGATCATCTTCATGGATGATAAGTCAAGTTCAAGATATGCCATCTCAAGGAGATTATATGCTTGATGCATGTATTCTATTTGGTGGTAATGTCTATGTGAAGATATTCCTAAGAGAGTCTTTCCCATATTGATTTATGGGGGAGCAATTCGCAAGACTTCACCAAGCAATCAAGATCAAGAAAGGTGTTCCAACTTGAGGAAGACAAGATGGTCATAATCTAGCTCAAGTTGAATGCACAAGGAAAAGGTATGTTCTTGATAGGGTTTCCTTCTTACCGGTCTCTTGTGTTAGTTTGGAGACCGGGTTATAGGATTGGTAGCCGTACTATCAAGAGGGGCTCTCGAGTGAGTAACTTAACCGCATCGTTCGAAGAGAGCTCAAACCTTTGCATATTTGCCATCATCTTTCTTGGTTCTTATTTGGCTTTTATCCATGTGAGGTTTTAGAGCTTGTGGTTAATTCCATGACAAGCTCTAACTCATCAAAAAGGGATTTTGCATGAAACACTCATTGTGTTTTTGGTGTTTGGAGGTTTTACCGGTTCGACTTTGAAGAGAGGTCAAACCTCTCATCATTTGGTTTTATCCTCCCTTGTTGGACTATGATGTTTCTATGCATATACTTGTAGAGCTCGTTGTTGTGATTCCAATGAGCCCAAGATCATCAAAACGGAGTCCGGATGCTCAAGTTATGGTCGTTTTCGTGTTGGTGTTTCTGCCAGTTTTTGGTGGCCGGAGTCTCCGGCCCGAGACGCAAAGTCTCCGGCCCAACTCCGGCCTGGCACCTGCTTAGTCCGTCCTGAGGCCCCCGAATGACCCCGGGGCACCGGAGACTCCGGCCCAGGGGCGGAGACTCCGGCCCTGGAGTCACTTAGGGCGGAGACTCCGGTCCTCTAGGCCGGAGACTCCGGCCCTAGTGCCCAGCAACGGCTAGTTTTCGTGGGGGACCTATAAAAGGCCCCCTTCTTCCTCCTTGGGCTGGTTGGCTTCCTATTCTATCTCTCCTCCATTGTTGACCTTGAAGCTTTGCTCTATCTCTCAATCCCTCCAATGATTCTTGCATCTTCTTGAGGGAAAAGAGAGAGGAGATCTAGATCTATCTTTCCACCAATCAAAATCTCCTCTAAGTGAGGGGAACCATTGGGATCTAGATCTTGGAGTTCATTTGTTGATTTCCTTTGTTCTTCCTCTTATATCTCTCCATAGCATTAGTTGCTTTGGTAGGATTTGAGTAAGAAGGATTTGAGCACTTTGTGTGCTCTTGCCATTGCATTTGGTGCATCGGTTTGAGTTCTCCTCGGAGATTCGGTAAGTGGAAGTTGTGAGCTTATTACTCTTGGGTTCTTGGAACCCTAGACGGCTTAGTGGCCTTTGTGGCATATACTTGGGGCCTCCAATTAAGTTGTGGAGATTCCCCAACCTTTGTGGTGCCTTTGTGGCAATTCTTGGGAGCCTCCAATTAAGTTGTGGAGATTGCCCCAAGCTTGTACGGGTTCGGTGACCGCCCTCAAGTGTTCCATAGTGGATCGTGGCATCTTGCTTTGTGCGAGGGCGCGAGGAGAATAAGGTGAGCCTTTGTGGCGTTTGGTGTGTAGCATGCCTCCGCATCTTGAGGTGAGCCTTTGTGGCATTTGGTGAGCATTGTGCTACCACATCTCAAGGTGAGGCCTTTGTGGCGTTCGGAGTGCATTAAGCCGCCACACCTCTCCAACGGAGACTAGCTTCCTTTGGAAGTGAACTTCGGGATACATCTTCGTCTCCTTCGTGCCTCGGTAACTCTTATCCGAGCTCCACTACTTATGCACTTCATTTGTGATTGCCATCGTGCTTGAAGTTATATACCTTGCTACTTGTCTTGCTTAACATAAGTTGTTGGTACACATAGGTGAGCCTAGTTTATTAGGTTTTGTAAGCTTGTCAAATTAAACATTAGTTTATTTCCGCATTTGTACAAGCCTTTCGTAAAAGTTTTAATCGCCTATTCACCCCCCCCTCTAGGCGACATCTGTGTCCTTTCAATTGGTATCAGAGCTAGGTCTCTCAATTTAGGCTTCACCGCCTTGAGAGCAAAGATGTCGGCTAGGGGATTAGTGCACAATGACACTTTTATATTCGATGGCACAAATTATGATACTTGGAAAATTCACATGCTTAATTATTTTCGGGTCATGGACCCATCTATGGAGCAAATTGTAGATGCGGGTTTTTCTCCTCCAAAGGATACTCAAAATCTATCTTTAGAGGATAAGAAAAACTTGTATCTCAATGCTCAAGCTTCTCATGTGATTGTTAATGCTTTGAGCGATGTAGTTACCTTCTCCTTCACACCTTTTCGGAGCGCTCATGAGATATGGACAAAGCTTCAAGAAAAATATAGTTTGTCCAAGATTATTGGGGATGATTGTATTCCTTCCACTTCCGGCCGTGATGAACTTTCATCCACTTCACCAAAGTGTGGCAAGACACAAGGTAATGATATGGTGAGTGGTGATGAAACTTGCAATGGTGATAGTATGCTTACTTTTGATGATCCTTCATCTCTATCTCATTGCAATGCTTCATCTTTGGACTTAAACACTTCTAGCACCATAAATGCTTTATATGCTTGTGTTAGTCCTTGCATATCATGTGTAAGTTGCTTAAATAAATCTCATGATGATATGCTTGCTCTGTCTAGTGGCCATGATAAAAATGCCTCTATTTCCTCTAGTCTTTGTGTGGCTAACAATTTAGAGGAAACCGGAGATTCTATTGGCCAAGACAAAATTTTGATTGGAGCTTCAAGTAATTCATCCTCATCATCATCTCTCGGTTCCCACATATGTCTTATGGCTAGGGATTCAAAGGTAACTCCTTCTTTGGAACCCACTATATCTAGTGATCATGAAGAAGAGGATGATTATGTTGCCTCTTTAAAAAAGAAGGGAGAAATAGTCTTTCTTGCTATTGGTAAGAAGAACAAAATTGCTTGCTCTAACTTTGTTGATATTTTGGTTGCTGCTATTGAGAGCCAGAAAATTATTGATGAGCTTCAATCTCATGATGAAGAGCAAGAAGCAACTATTGAGAATCTTCATAGTCTTGCCAATGATTTTAAAGAGACTCTTTTAAAAGAACAAAGCTCCAATGATAGAGCTCTTGAGGTGGCAAATGATTTAAAATTAAAAAATGATAAGCTTGTTTTTGTTAATGCTAAACTTCTTGAGGATGTTGAGCACCTCAAAAATGGATCTAGGGACATTGAGAGTGTGCTCACCAAACTCACCGAGTCACATGAGCAACTAAAAGCTTCTTATTTAAAAGAGTGTTCCAAGTTGCCTTCTCCTCTTTCGGTTAATCATGATGCTTGTGCTACTAACTCTAATTCTTGTGAAGCATCTATCTTGAAGGAGAATGTTGAGCTAAGGGCTCAACTTGAGTTGCTAACTAGCAAGTATGGGATATTGGAAGAAAATCATGAAAAGCTATCTAGCTCTAATGAGGATCTTCGAGTGTCCCATGCTCGCCTAAAGTTAGCTTATGAGGATATGTCTACAAAGGTAACATCTTGTGAACCTCATGTGGTCACTAGCACTACTTCCCAAAAAGCTATATTGCCATGTGCTAGTCCTCGTAATTCATCCACTCATACTATTGCTACATCTTGTGATGAATTACTCTCCTTGCCTTGTTGCTCTAACAATATAGCTTCTACTTCCTCTAGTTCTTGTATTGTAACTAACCATGTAGAGGAAATTAAAGAGCTCGAGGCCCAAGTCACTTTGTTGAAGAAAGACTTGGTAAAAAGTCATGAAGGGAAGTCCAAACTTGACAAGATGTTGAGTGCACAAAAATTCCCCAATGACAAGAGTGGACTTGGATTTATCTCCAACAATAAGAAGAAGTCCAAACTCTTCAAGAAGAAGAAGGGCCAAGAGAAAGTCAAGGATCCGGCTAAGATTGTTTGCTTCAAGTGCAAAATTGAAGGGCATCATGTTAGGTCTTGCCCATTGAAGAAGAAGCATCTAAGTGAGAAGCAACAAGGGAAGCGGCCTCAAGCTCAAACTCAAGTCCTTCCTCAAGATGAAGAAAAGCTTCCTCCTAAGAAGAATCAACCCAATGCTCCCATTGTGGAGAAATCAAATGAGAAGAAAGGAAAGATAAGATCTTGCTACATATGCCGTGAGAAGGGTCACCTTTCTTCTACTTGCTCTATTGGTAACTCATCCAACCCTATCATAATCAATGATGCTTATTCACTTTGCAAGGATAAGGTTGGAAATGTGTTTGCCAAATTTGTTGGTACTCAAAGTGGTGTCAAGAAAAGAACCATTTGGGTTGCCAAACCTATTGTGACTAACCTCTTAGGACCCAACTTGGTTGGGGACCAACAAGCCAAAACTTGATCAATAGGTGTCTAATGGAGGGCATTGGAGACTTGGCTATATCATGAAGAATTAAGGGATCTTCATTAATTATATTGTCTCAAGTCAAGTCAATTGGATTATCTTATTTCTATCATATATCCATTGTTCCTCCTTGCGGTAACATGTATTCAACTTATCTACATTGAAAGTTACTCGCCCCTTTGCATGTGTTTGGTTTTGTATCTTGCATGTGTTTGTATATGTTGTGCTCCCCACTTGCTTTATTTTGAGTAATCAATTATGTGCTTGTTGGTTGCACACCATGTACGGTTGTTACTATTGAGCCTATTGCATCTTGATCTATCTTCTTGGCTCTTGGGAGTGATTAATGGACCATCCCATTTTGGGGGAGTGATATGCTTTGGCACTTCACAATCCTAAAAATGTGTGTACATGAGGAATACCACTTAGTGTTGATATTTAAAGATTATCTAGTCTCTATGTGGTATGTCATTTTCATGAGAAATTCAAATTCTATAATGTCCATTAATCATCTTGTTGGATTCTATTTGCCTCTTGTTGGTAAAGTTTAATTTTCTAGGTTTGGAGATTCCATTGGTTCTACCCCGGAGACTCCGGTGGTTCTACCCCGGAGACTCCGGTGGTTCTACCCCGGAGACTCCGGCCCCCCTTGGAATTTCCGAGCCCTATGGAAATTGACTTTAACAACTTATTTGAAAATTGGTTTTATCACATTATGGGGGAGTATTGTGCTTTGCGCATATTACAAATCCATGAAATGTGTATATTTGAGGTTGTGTCACATAGTGTTGATATTGTAAATTATCTTGCTTCTATGTGGCATGTTTTCTCGAACAAGTTCCAATTTGCCAAATTGTTTATTGCTCTTGTTTTGGATCTTGTTTGTGAGATACTTTCTTGATAGGGTTTTCCTAAAATGTGGAATACTACATCAAAGTTGGAAAACCATTTGCTTCAAGCTATCCTAATCATTGCTTTGCATGATTGTTTAACTATTTGAATCTATCAAGAATATCTTTGTTTGGCATGGTGCTTAATTCTTATACTTTTCATATGCTCATTTTTTGTGAAGATGATCTTGGATTCATGTGTAAACTACCACCGGAAATAACTCCATATACCTCTTCTCCTTGGAAAATTGGTAATCTATCATGTGGTATTTTTTATATTGATCATCTTCACTTTGGCTATTGCTTTTAATTGCCTTATCTCTCGCCAAGAAATGTATTTTCTTTAACTCCCATTGTCTTTCTTGACTCTTGTGATTCCATTTGATTTTGTTAAATTTATTTTGTGTTATTTCTATGTAGGTAGATGTGATGATCCCATTTGTGTGCATTTTGTATTCAAATGCAAAATCATAAATAATGCACTAATCTTGGGGGAGCTCTCCTATATTTGTTATAACACACTCTTGTGCTTATTTCAATTGGTTTTGATTATTGTTGGAAGTCAAATCTTTTCTTTTTGGTACTTAGTGTGCCATCATAAAAAGTGTGGAGAGTTTGGTTTGTTGTTGGAACCTTGCTCTCTTTGGGAGTTGCTTATCTCATTCCTTGTAATTTGTTTTTCACTCTTAAAATGAGATATGTCTTTGAGCATGTGTGTCTTAGTTATCCTTTATGCTCATTGGCTTTTGCTTAGTTCACTAGTTGAACTTTGGAGTCAATCTTGTGTTGATTTGATTCTTTGATATAATTTGGACAACCTTTTGTGGCCTCACAATTTCGTGTGACTTCTTGGTCTTCTTGGTGCTTTGTTCAAATTGTATCTCGCTTTGGCTCTTGAAAGTGTTGTGCATGCATTCTTACTAAATGTATAATTTATGGCATGCTTTGCTTTCGTTGATCCAATATATAGGCAAAACTCTATCAAATCCTAAATTGGCTAAGTTGTGCATGAAATTCAAGTTCATATCTGTATGCACATATTTATGTGGAGTTTGTCCTATATATTGTAGTTTCTCTAACTACTTTGGACCCAATGAGTTTTGGGGACCATCTTGTACTTGAACTTTGTTTTAGGTACATGAAGATATATTGGTGCTTGTCTCAATAATAAGGATGAAGTGGTGACTAAATGATAATTTGAGGCAAGCTAGGATTATTGAAGAACTCCTATCTACTACATCCTACCTTTAATATCTCGGTAACAAGTATCTTATCATGCATACTTTTCTAGTATCCAACCTTGTGTAGGTTGTTTCATGGCATGGAAAATCATTATTTGCAAATGTTGTGCTTCTTGCAAAGGTCTTAATGAAACCTCTTTATTGCAATTGTGAGTAATTTGAGATGAGTGCATATTATTGGGAACATATAAAATCATGCTCATGATTCTCCTATCCCATATATGTCAATTTAGCAATTTTATTGCATATCAATTCCTCAAGTTCTCACTTGTGCAATATGGTTGAAAGTGTAAATTTATTACTTTCTTTTGGTATTCATCTTTGTGATACTTGTTGCTTTTCTCAAAGCATCCCAACTATCTTCTTTCCCTTGTTGATATTTGTGATGTCTTTGACTTGTTTGTGGTTGAAGTTCATCAATATACAATAAGAAAATTTGAGCCTTTGGCCGTGCTTTAAAAGCAAAATTCTCATTGGTATATTGCATGACTTCATTTTGGATATCATGTTCTATTCTTAGTATCTATTTCGTGTGTACATATTTCTTTGTGATAATTATCTTTGTGATGTTGTCTACTTAGAAACTATACACATGAGAGATGATATCTCCTTATTTGATATCTTATTTGAACCTTATGTGTTGGGATGGAATGCTAAGCAATTTCATTCATTGAAGACTATGTGGATGCTCTATGCTTATCCTTGTATTAGTCTTATAATATGCTTTGTCATTCATATCTCACATTCCTTTGGTTGAGCCTTTTAATATGTTGTCCCTTGCTTGTTACTCAACCATTTGTTTGATGCAAGTGTTAAGCTTAATTTCTTCTCTATGATCTCTTGCAAATGGTTGCGTTTTAAATGTTATTGAGGGAGTGAGGATTCCATGTTGTGCAAATTGTATTCAAATGCAAACATTCCATTTTTTTGCACGTACCTTGGGGAGCTTCCTCATTTCATTTAAAGCACCATTTTGCGGTTATCATAGTAATTGACTTCACTTGGTATCATTTTGTTTTGAATAATATTGAGGGAGTGATGATTCCATGTTTATGCACCTCATACTTTAATTCAAATAGAATATTTTGTGCACAAACCTTGGGGAGCTTCCTCATATTATTTAGAGCACCCTTTGGGTCTTATCATAATATCTTTATTCGATTTGTTCTTTGGATCGATTGATTGCTCTCTTCATTTGTTGAAGTTTATCCACCATGTGATCTTATTTTATTTGCAATCTTTGATCCTCAATATAGGTTGATTTCCTCCGAGTTTTCATATTTGGATATGTGCATATTTTTTCAATTATACTTTTGGTTTATGCACACATTATGGAGGAACTCTCACTATATTGGCCTTCTAAGTTTTTCTGCCCATTTCGGCAATTGGTGCCAATGGGGGAGAAGTTTCGAGGGTTTAAAGGGAATTGGGTTTTATGCTTTGGTTTTGTTCTTAAGCATTTGCCTTTCATGCTTTGCATGGTTGAGTATATAGAGGAAACTCCACCAACAACCTTGGTTGGCAATATATCCAATGAAATCAAGATCATTCACACGTGCATAGATTGTGGGGGAGTTTGCTCTATATATGGTGGTTTTACTAACATCACATACTTTTGTAGTATTTGATGTTAGTGCAACCATTTTGGTTCTTTAAATTCATTATATAAACCCTCTTAAAGAGATTGTCATCAATTACCAAAATGGGGGAGATTGAAAGAGCATGGAGCCCCCATGTGTGGTTTTGGTAATTAATGACAATCTCTATGGACTAATGTTTGCATTGAGTTATATTTGTAGGACATGTCCATAGACAATGCTTGAACCATATGTTGGCTTCAAGGTTGTAAGAAGGATCAAATGAAGAACTTTAAGTGATGACCATTGTGTTATTCAAGGAAATATCGAAAGAATGGTCATATGAGAATTGAGCTTATTGCAACTATGTCTTGAAGAATATAATTGAGTGGACATTTGTGTTTACCTTCAAGACATCATCATCATGAAGGAAGAAGGAAGGATACAAGGTTGATCAAGTCAAAGTGATGAAGAACTTTAAGTGATGACCAATGTGTTATTCAAGGAAATATCGGAAGAATGGTCATATGAGAATTGAGCTTATTGCAACTATGTCTTGAAGAATATAATTGAGTGGACATTTGTGTTTACCTTCAAGACATCATCATCATGAAGGAAGAAGGAAGGATACAAGGCTAGGATATTATTAAGTGGTGATCATCTTCATGGATGATAAGTCAAGTTCAAGATATGCCATCTCAAGGAGATTATATGCTTGATGCATGTATTCTATTTGGTGGTAATGTCTATGTGAAGATATTCCTAAGAGAGTCTTTCCCATATTGATTTATGGGGGAGCAATTCGCAAGACTTCACCAAGCAATCAAGATCAAGAAAGGTGTTCCAACTTGAGGAAGACAAGATGGTCATAATCTAGCTCAAGTTGAATGCACAAGGAAAAGGTATGTTCTTGATAGGGTTTCCTTCTTACCGGTCTCTTGTGTTAGTTTGGAGACCGGGTTATAGGATTGGTAGCCGTACTATCAAGAGGGGCTCTCGAGTGAGTAACTTAACCGCATCGTTCGAAGAGAGCTCAAACCTTTGCATATTTGCCATCATCTTTCTTGGTTCTTATTTGGCTTTTATCCATGTGAGGTTTTAGAGCTTGTGGTTAATTCCATGACAAGCTCTAACTCATCAAAAAGGGATTTTGCATGAAACACTCATTGTGTTTTTGGTGTTTGGAGGTTTTACCGGTTCGACTTTGAAGAGAGGTCAAACCTCTCATCATTTGGTTTTATCCTCCCTTGTTGGACTATGATGTTTCTATGCATATACTTGTAGAGCTCGTTGTTGTGATTCCAATGAGCCCAAGATCATCAAAAACGGAGTCCGGATGCTCAAGTTATGGTCGTTTTCGTGTTGGTGTTTCTGCCAGTTTTTGGTGGCCGGAGTCTCCGGCCCGAGACGCAAAGTCTCCGGCCCAACTCCGGCCTGGCACCTGCTTAGTCCGTCCTGAGGCCCCCGAATGACCCCGGGGCACCGGAGACTCCGGCCCAGGGGCGGAGACTCCGGCCCTGGAGTCACTTAGGGCGGAGACTCCGGTCCTCTAGGCCGGAGACTCCGGCCCTAGTGCCCAGCAACGGCTAGTTTTCGTGGGGGACCTATAAAAGGCCCCCTTCTTCCTCCTTGGGCTGGTTGGCTTCCTATTCTATCTCTCCTCCATTGTTGACCTTGAAGCTTTGCTCTATCTCTCAATCCCTCCAATGATTCTTGCATCTTCTTGAGGGAAAAGAGAGAGGAGATCTAGATCTATCTTTCCACCAATCAAAATCTCCTCTAAGTGAGGGGAACCATTGGGATCTAGATCTTGGAGTTCATTTGTTGATTTCCTTTGTTCTTCCTCTTATATCTCTCCATAGCATTAGTTGCTTTGGTAGGATTTGAGTAAGAAGGATTTGAGCACTTTGTGTGCTCTTGCCATTGCATTTGGTGCATCGGTTTGAGTTCTCCTCGGAGATTCGGTAAGTGGAAGTTGTGAGCTTATTACTCTTGGGTTCTTGGAACCCTAGACGGCTTAGTGGCCTTTGTGGCATATACTTGGGGCCTCCAATTAAGTTGTGGAGATTCCCCAACCTTTGTGGTGCCTTTGTGGCAATTCTTGGGAGCCTCCAATTAAGTTGTGGAGATTGCCCCAAGCTTGTACGGGTTCGGTGACCGCCCTCAAGTGTTCCATAGTGGATCGTGGCATCTTGCTTTGTGCGAGGGCGCGAGGAGAATAAGGTGAGCCTTTGTGGCGTTTGGTGTGTAGCATGCCTCCGCATCTTGAGGTGAGCCTTTGTGGCATTTGGTGAGCATTGTGCTACCACATCTCAAGGTGAGGCCTTTGTGGCGTTCGGAGTGCATTAAGCCGCCACACCTCTCCAACGGAGACTAGCTTCCTTTGGAAGTGAACTTCGGGATACATCTTCGTCTCCTTCGTGCCTCGGTAACTCTTATCCGAGCTCCACTACTTATGCACTTCATTTGTGATTGCCATCGTGCTTGAAGTTATATACCTTGCTACTTGTCTTGCTTAACATAAGTTGTTGGTACACATAGGTGAGCCTAGTTTATTAGGTTTTGTAAGCTTGTCAAATTAAACATTAGTTTATTTCCGCATTTGTACAAGCCTTTCGTAAAAGTTTTAATCGCCTATTCACCCCCCCCTCTAGGCGACATCTGTGTCCTTTCAACCTCTCTCTCTCGCGACTGTGCGTAGGCGAAGCCCTGCCGCAGAAACTCTCCACCATAAGCACCACGCCGTCGTGCTGCAGATCCAATCTATCTCTCCACCATACTTGCTGGACCAAGGAAGGAGGAGACATCGCTGCACCGTACGTGTGCAACTCTCGGAGGCGCCGCCACTTGCGGCGTAGGATCGGATCGGATCGCGAGGAGGAGACGGCGAGTACGACTACGTCAACCACGTTCTATTGAACGTTTCCGCTGTGCGATATCTTCAAGGGTATGAAGATCTCATCTACCTCTCTCGTTGATTACATCTCCGAGATTAGATCTTGGCTTTCTTGTTCGCTCCGTAAGAAATTTTTTGACTTACTATGCTGCGAAACCCTTCATGTTTCCCGGCCGAGGTACTGTTATAGGG
Source organism: Dactylis glomerata (assembly GCA_007115705.1). Taxonomy (NCBI): domain Eukaryota; kingdom Viridiplantae; phylum Streptophyta; class Magnoliopsida; order Poales; family Poaceae; genus Dactylis; species Dactylis glomerata. Next base: position 1,788,699 of record QXEO01000389.1, on the reverse strand, counting down.
TGATCTTCTCTGTTGAACTCTATTGGTTGCTCTGACCAGTGCAGACACTCCGTTGTAGCTGGAGGTGATATGACTGCTAGGTTGACTTGTCGAGTTATGCTCTTCTCTTCTTTGTTCGACTTGGGTACAGGTTGTATCATTGCTGTGATGTGTCCTTTTGATGGAACATACCCTTCATCGTTGTCATGTCCCTGGTTTTGCTGGTCTTGTCCTTGAGGAGCTCCATTGTTTCCTTGCTGCTTTGCCGAAGGGTTGTTGCTTCCTTCGAATCCTTGTCGCCTTGCTTTGATTTGCTTGTTTAGTGCCGCCTCTTGAAGTTTTAAGAATGTTGTGCAATCTTTCATTGCATGCCTTGATACTCGCTTCCCATCGACGAACGCTGAGTGTATATGACAAGGTCCGTTGAGCATGTCTTCTGGTGAGGGGTTGTATTCTCTGGATTCTCTTACGGGGAATTTTCTATAGTCCTCTTTTTTGTAACTTCGATATCCTGAACTTCTTCGATCACTTCCTTGGTAGCTGTTGTCTTTGTAACCTGTGGCGACTTCGCTATGAGGGCCATATTTGTCGAAATTTCTGGACCATCTCCTTTGACTTCCATATCTATTTCTTCTATCGTCTTCTAGAGATCGCGTCCTCTTGTTGTTGCACGCATCTTCTCCATCTGCGAATCTGTTTACTGTGTCCATGAGGTCTGACACTGTTTTCGGCTTGATTCTACCCATCTCCTCGACTAGGTCTCTTCGTCTTAATCCAATGATGAACGCATCTATTGCTCTTTCGTCTGAAACTTTGACTGCTAAATTTTTGATAAGGCTCCATCTTTGGATGTATGCCCGTAGTGTTTCGTCGTGTTGTTGCACACATGCTTTGACTTCTTCTATTGATGCTGGTCATTTGTATGTCGACCTGAAGTTGCTTGTAAATTGCTTTGTGAGGTCTTCCCAGCTTCCAATAGATTCTTTCTCTAGTTTGCTCAACCATGACCTTGCTGCGCCGGTGAGGTGTAGTTGCAAACTTTGCATTGCTGTTTCCTTGGTTCCTCCTAATATTTGAACTGCTTATAAGTAATATGCGAGCCATGATTGTGGTTCCTGTGATCCGTCATATTTTTTGCTGATCATGAGGTAGCTTGAATCCCTTGGGAACTGGAGTGGTGCGAACCCTGCGGGTAAAGCATGATGCCCCCATCTCTTTTTCGTCATCTTCATAGTCATGTTTTTCATTTGGGGATCGTGATCTTCGAGTTCCATTGTGCTGCTTTGGTGATGGCGATCGAGATCGGTGCTTGCTGCTTCTGCGCCGAGGACTATTGTGACGGTGAGGTGACCTTGCTTTGTGCACTTCCTTGTGATGATATGCTTCTTCTCCTTTTGCTGATAGCTTGTGGCCCACCATGTTGAGTCCGTTCAGTGCTGCTCTATGCGTATGTTCTCTAGGATCTCCTGGACTTGGTCGAGTTGTAAGTAGATATGCGTATGCTGCCACTAGTGCTGCTTTAGGAGTTTTTTGTAGGATGTTTCCCTGCTTGTCGACTGATAGGAAGGACGAGTCGAGGTTTTTAGAAATACTTTGCATGTCGGAGTACTCGAGGTTATCATACCTTGAACTGTGTCGACGATTTTTCCTTGCGTTGATGTATGATGCGTCGCTTCATGCTTTTCGAGCAGCTTCGCTAGCTACAATGGCCGAATCTTTTCTTTTTTGTATCTCTGTTTTCTCCTTTGCTAATTGCTTGGCCTGCTGCCTTAGGGCGTAGTGATACCCCAAAAGCATGTCTTTGCTAGAATTTGATGGTATTGGCATGCCGTGTTCTACGGCTTCTCTTATTATCCTCCATTCGTCGACTGATAGCCGAATTTTCTCCCTGGTTGCGAGGGATTCTGGTGTTTGCCCTTCTGCTAGGTGATTTGCTCCTCTGTCGATATTTGCTGGGTTTAGTACTGGATTGTCATTTTCGTCGAATTCTTCTGAGTTATGTCCTATAATGGTGAGCACCTGGCATTGTTTGCCGATGTTACCCTTGAAGCTTGAGAAGATCGAGTTACTATCCTCAAAAAGCTCTAATCCTGTCTTCCATGTATCTATTGACTTGTTCGCAATATCGTCGAGGCAGATCGTGAGATCTTCAAGTTGGACTCCTACGTCAAAATTTCCCTTTTCTTTGTTGTCCTCTGTGATCATTCCTTTTTGCACTTCCTCTGGGCTGACCGGCGAGTTTACCTCGCTGGAAGAGCCTTCAGAATATTCCATCACTTCTGTTGTTTTGGGCTCACTTGCCGACAGATCTTGTTTCATCGGATCTGAAAGGCGAGATGAACCCGACAGTCCGATGAGGATGTTTAAGCTTTTGATTGTCAGCTCCATCTCTTGATTTTTGTCGATTTCTATACTGCTGTTGGCTAAAAGCAAAAAAGCCGTCAAATTCATGATTCCAACGCCCAAGATCCCCACGGTCGGCGCCAATTGACGAGGGTTAACTCGACAAATGTCCTAGATGAAGGACTTAGGATCGGGGAGATAGGGCGTCGGATGAACTCGAAGGTAAAGTTAGTCGAAATAGGTGTGTGTCGAAAGTAAACCTGAGTGTTCAACCTGGCTTGCTTTCAATTTGGCCTACACCGTCCCCTCCTGGCCCCTATATATAGGTGGCCAGGTCTCGAGGATCGAGTAGGGTCCGATACAGATTACAATATCGACATACGGTAAAGACTCGTATTCGACTATCATTACAATTGGGCCTAGCTATATGGGCCTTAGGGGTACTCAACTAACGGGCTCTATTAGCTATACCCTTATCAGCCACTTACTGCAATTGTTGCTACTGTCTTTTATTTACTCGCACTTTATTTATTTGCAATATCAAATACCCCTGAAAACCTGTTTGCTAGTATTTACAGTGAAACCTTGATCAAAACCACTAGTCAACACCTTCTGCTCCTCGTTGGGTTCGACACTCTTATTTATCGAAAGTACTACGATACACCCCCTATACTTGTGGGTCATCACTTTTATAGCCTTAATTTTCTACTCTACTTAGTTGCTTGTCTTGTCGCCTATGTCGCTTGAGTCTTCTCTTCTTCTCCTGTATGCTTCTCTTGTTCTGGTAGCTGTACCTGAAGTTTCTTTACTCCTGGTTCCTTGGGGTTTCCTTCAAGTTGCTGTGTAACTCCTGTAGTCATGCTTTTTGTTTTGTAGTTAGGTTCCCCGTAGCTTGCCATCATGCCGAAGTTTTGTGCCATCTTGTGAAATTCCTTGTCACATAGGTCTGATAACTCGAAGCTTCCTTTGACTGTAATAATTCCTTTTGGTCCTGGCATTTTTAGTACCAGGTAAGTGTAATGAGGTACTGCCATGAATCGCGAAAACACGAGTCGCTCGAGGATCACATGATATTGTGATGGCCAGTCCATGACTTTGAAGTTGAGTTTCTCCCTTCTGTAGTTTTGCCAATTTCTGAAGCAGACGTTGAGTGCTATTCGACCAAGTGGATAGTTAGCACTCCCTGGGACTATTCCGTGAATGGAGCAATCAGTTGGTTTCAGGTTCTCCAATGAAATATGCATTGCCCGTAGAGTTTTTGCGTAGATTAGGTTTATCCCACTTCCTGCATCCATGGATATTCTGTCAACATCGTACGTCCCAATTTGAGCTTTGAGTACCAAAGGTGCGTTTCCTGGCCGTGGTACTGTTATTGGGTGATCGTCTCTACTAAATTCTATGGGTTGCTCTGACCAATGTAGATATTCCGTTGTTGCTGGAGGTGACAGTATTACGAGGTTAACTTGTCGAGTTATGCTTTTCTTCTCTTTTTTCGACTTGGGCACTGGCTGTATCATTGCCGTAATGTGCCCTTTAGATGGAACATATCCTTTGTCGTCATCACATTCCTGGTTTGATTGATCCTGGTTCTTGGGAGCTCCACTATTTCCTTGTTGGGTTGCCAGTGCGTTGCTTGTGTTTCCTTCGTATTCTTGCCATTTTGCCTCGGCCTGCTTGTTGAGTGCTGCTTCTTGTAATTTCAAGAATGTAGTGCAATCTTTCATTGCATGTCTGGATACTCATTTCCCATCGACGAATGCAGAGTGAATATGACATGGTCCGTTGAGCATATCTTCTGGTGATGGGTTGTACTCTCTGGATTCCCTTGGCTGAAACTTTTTGTAATCTTCTTTGCCATAACTACGGTATCCCAAACTTTTACGGTCGTTGCCTTGGTAGCTGTTATCTTTGTACCCTACGGCTACTTGGCTGTGAGAGCCATAGTTGTTGTAATTGCGGGATCTTCTCCTTTGACCTCCATATCTGTTTTCTCTATCATCCTCTGGCGATCGCGTGCGCTAATTGTTGTATGCATCTTCTCTATCTGCAAATCTGTTTGCTATATCTATTAGATCTGATACTGTTTTCGGCTTGATTCTGCCCATCTCTTCGACTCGGTCTCCTCGCCGTAACCCGACTATGAATGCGTCTATTGCTCTTTCATCCGAGACTTTGACTGCCGAATTTTTGATTATACTCCACCTTTGGATATATGCTCTTAATGCCTCCCCGCGTTGCTGCACGCAGGCTTTGACTTCTTCTATGGATGCTGGCCGCTTGTATGTCGACTTGAAGTTACTCATAAATTATTTTGTGAGCTCCTCCCAGCTTCCAATTGTTTCCTTTCCTAGTTTGCTTAACCATGACCTTGCCGCACCGGTGAGGTGTAATTGCAAACTTTGCATTGCTGTTTCCCTGGTTCCTCCTAATAGTTTTACTGCTTGTAGGTAGTCTGAAAGCCATGACTGCGGCTCCTGAGATCCGTCGTACTTTTGTTGGTCATGGGGTAATTTGAAACCTTTGGGTACTGGCGTGATGCGAACCCTATGGGTAAAGCATGGCGCCCCCATCTCCTTTTCATCGTCTTGTAGTCATATATTCTATTGAGAGTTCTGGTCGTCGGGTTCCTTTATTCTTTGGACTATTGTATTGTCCTGGTGATGGCGTCCTAGATCACCGACTTCCACTTCTATGTCGAGGACTGTTGTGACGGCGTGGTGATCTTGGTTTATGGGTTCCTTTGTTGTGATATGCCTCCTCCTCTTTTGCTGATAATTTGTTGCCTACCATCTTCAATCCATTTAGTGCTGCGTGGTGCATATATTCCCTCGAATCTCCTGGATTTGGTCGTGTTGTATGCAGGTATGCTTGAGCTGCCACCAGTGCTGCTTCAGGAGTTTTTGGTATAATGTTTCCTTGCTCGTCGACCGATAGGAAGGACGAGTCGAGGTTTTTGGAGATACTTTGCCTTTCTGAGTACTCGAGATTTTCATATCTTGATCCATGTCGATGATGCCTTCTGTTTGTGTACGATGCGTCACTACGTGCTCTGTGAGTAGCGTCGCGTGTTGCAATGGCTGAGTCTTTCCTTTTCTGTATTTCAATCCTCTCCTTCGCTAATTGCTTCGCCTGCTGCCTTAGGGCATAATGGTATCCCAAAAGCATGTTTTTGCTGGAATTTGTTGGTATTGGCGTGCCGTGCTCCACGACTGTTTTGATTGTTCTCCACTCGTCGACTGATAGTCAAACTTTCTCCCTTGCTGCGAGGGAGTCTGCAGTTTCTCCTTCTGCTAAGTGATTTGCTCCTCTGTTTATGTTTGCTGGATTAAGCACTGGATTATTGTTTTCATCGAGTTCTTCTGAATTGTCTCCTATGATGGCGAGTATCTGGTATCGATTGTCGAGTTTGCTATTGTAGCTTAAGAAGATCAAATTGTCATCTTCAGAAAGTTCTAATCCTATCTTCCAGGTGTCTGTTGATTGATCTGAGGTGCCATCATGGCAGATCATGAGATCTTCGAGTTGCACTTCTAAGTCAAAATTCTCCATAGTTTTATCGCCTCCTACGATTTTTTCTTCTTCTGCTTCTGCCGAGCTGACCGGCGAGTTCACCTCGCTGGAAGAGCCTTCTGATAATTTCGATATTGCTACTGTCTCGGGCTCACTTGCCGACGGATCCGGTTTCATCGGATGTGAAAGGCGAATCGAACCTAGTGATCCGACGCGAAAGTTTAGACTTCCGATCATCAAATCCATATCTTGATCCATGCTCTCGAATACTTGCGTGAAACTTGACTGGTGAGGTTGAAAATCGACGGTTCCGAAGGGTATCTAAATTTCATCGACTTGTGGATTGCTGTTGGCTAAAAGCGAAAAAGCCGCCGAATTCATGATTCCAACGCCCAGAGTCCCCATGGTTGGCGCCAATTGATGAGGGGTTAACTCGACAAATGTCCTAGATGAAGGACTTAGGATCGGGGAGATAGGGCGTCGGATGAACTCGAAGGTAAATTCAGTCAAACAAGGTGGCTATGAAAGTAAACGTGGGTGTAAAACCTGGCTTGCTTTCAATCTGTCCCACACCGTCCCCTCCTGGCCCCTATATATAGGTGGCCAGGTCTCGAGGATCGGGTGAGATCCGACACAGATTACAATATCGATATACGACATGAACTCGTATTTCGACTAATATTATAATTGGGCCTAGCTTAACGGGCCTTAGGGGTACTTAACTGACGGGCTCTATTATCTATACCCTTGTCAAGTAGGGAGCTCACGCACACTCATACACAAGACGAGCCAGTTTTGAAAAGGCATGTATCTAGAGCATGATTGATTAAAGGATAACCCCGCGAAACCTTGACAGCTAAACAAACAACAATATTGTCGGTGCATTGTTCCGTCAGATGCCACTAGGGGTGGCATAGATGAGGTGAAAGGTGAGAGAGACATCAATATCCCCGGATCGAGATTGGGCATGCATGGTTTACCCAGGTTTGGCCCCTCTTAGGGTGGTAACGACCTATTCCTAATTATATGGATTGATCTCACAATCGGTTTACAAGGGTCGCTGGAGGCATGGTGTGTGTGACTAGGAGATTGAGGTGGAGTGTATGCGGTGAATGCTTAGAGCTTAGGGTATAGGGTTTCCTACCGAGGCTTATATAGATGCCCGTGCTAGGGTTTACAGGTAGGAGTCTATGGCGGTGCGGTGCACCGAAATGCCTACTTAGTCGGTTGGGCCATTCCATACCTTCCAAGTCTCCTTTCCAGGCTGACGACTGGGCCTTCGCTCTAAGTGTCGAGTGACCCTGGAGAGCACGCCACAGCCCGCTTGGGAGGCCTGGTATCTTCAGGACGACTCCATTCCTTGGGTCTACCCGGTTGGGCATTCCCCCATCAAATATCGATGACCTCATGCCGATAACTTATTGAAAACTCCTACACACTTCTGTAGTTGAGAACACCGTACTCGTCCAAAGTTAACCTCTACTGCACAAAATGTCACTCAGAACGGGTGAGTTGTGAGAATGTTTGAGTGACATCATCATCGCCAGCATTGACCCTCGTCGTGAAATTAAGCTTTCATGCACCCAAAACAACGCATGACCACCTGACCAAACCACCATAAACGATCCGACCACACAGTTCCAATGTTGGTGTAGAGGCTGAGTGTAATTGGTATCTTCGCGAGATTAACATATTCCCTTTATTAAAAAAAATAGAGCAACCAAGACATTGGAAATCTCAAAGAAGACGTAGATCGTCTGAAGTTGGTGATCTGCAAAGCGTATACAAGATCGCATGGACGGGTCCCGCGACAACAAGGATTGCTGGGAGTCCGATGAAGAAGAAAATGACTTTTTATGTGCTTGCCTTTACGTAATTCTAGTCACCAGTTTTAGTTACGCTTACAGTCAGGGGCAGGCCCACTTCAATTCAAGGGTATGCAAATGAATACCCAAATTTTTTAACAAAAAATGTATCTCTACTACTATAGTACACGAGTTTTGAATTTGGATTAGCCACCCACGTGATGCAGAACCAAATAATGACCGTTGATTTGTTCCATTGGATGAATATCTGCCGTCCATCAGTACCAAACTCAACTAATCTAACGGCTGAGAGTGCGTGGATTCGCTTGTCCTAATTGGCGCCAAAACAAGAGCCAGCAGGACTTTCTAGACTTCTCGCGCGGCTTCTTGCGCCCTCACGATTTGACTCATTGAAAAGACTGCTCTATAAAATACTCTGCATGTGCCATACATAAATGCTCAATGAGTATAGATAAGAAGAGATCGGTAGATGTTTTTTCAACCAAATCACTCGATGTGGCTGTATCATTTCCAGGTCTGCACAACCAACTTTGATAATTCAGCTAATTGGACAACAAAATTTCGTAGACCTTTAGAAATACACCAAAACGGCTGGCAGTGGTTCAAATAGAGCCTGAAAATAGCAAACAATACGTCTGGAGCTCGAGCTCATTAAATCCCTATTTGTTAAATATTTGAAAATGATATTCTAAAGTTTTTTTGAAAAATATATGCATGCAGACAATGATGTATAAATATATTTCAAGTGTGCAATATCTTAATCTAAAATACATTATATTACAGGGTATACAAAAAAGCACAAAATCTGACAAGTTTTGAAGGTGCACTATTTACATCTAAGATCCATAATTTTGCCTTTTGTGTATAGTAGAATACAACGTATTTTGGATCGAGACTTTGCAGATTTAAAGTATATATTATTGCCTATATATATTTCTTTTAGATTTTTTAAAACTTAAAAATATAGTCCTAAATGTTCAAAATAAAGAACTCCAGTGAACAATGAGCCAAACTGATGCAGTGCTGTAAAACTTCTACTTGTGTTATTAATCTTCTGGTGTTAGTAATTGTAAAACAGATGCAATACTTTTAAACCATATTTGCAGTGCTATGGTACGCCACGTGCATAGCACGTACCTTCTGCTAGTATATATAGGGCATAGGAGGTGTATGTATGAAAAAGAAAAAAGAAATAAAGGACGAACATAGTATTCAGCCAAACCACACTACGGTGATCCAACATTGCAACGTGGCCCAACTAGCTCCATGCCCACCCAAACGCCACGCACGCCAGGCGAACAGACACCAGGACGCCAATGTTTGTTCGTTCGCGTAACTTCCTCCTCCCGTCGCTCCAGATCGGCCGTGATTCCGTGATTCCCCAACAAGTTGCAGAACGATAGAACCCTAGGATGCCGGACGGCCGACGAGCGACTACGACAACGAACGAATCCCGGCCACGGTGCCGTCTCCATCGCTCAGCGTGCGTCTCCAGAGTCCATACTCCATGCCTCTGGTCCCCAACGCCAATCCCGCCGCCACAGCTAAGAAGTAAGATGGGGCAAAGATTCTTGAATGGTTGCTTGGTTACATTCATTGAGAGGGACTTCTTCTTGCAAGTTAGAGCACTTCCAATAGTGTAGTCGGCTGTTGGCTATAAGCCTAGTGCCATGTCATCTATAGCTAGCTTAGAGTTAACATGTATAATAGTGAGTTATGAAATTATAGTACTTTATCAATATGTGATCCACCTTTCACTTTCTCAAAGTGCCTAGAAGCATGTGCTAGAGCTAGCTCTTGCATGAGAGCCCACTCTCCTTCTCTCTCCTCTTCTCTCACCTCCAACTAAGCACAAATATACTACTTTAATCATTATAGCCTGCTGACTGTACCTTATTGTACTTGCTCTTAAGGATGAGGACATCATCACTAATTTCCAAGCCTTGAAGGATCGGAAAATTATCCTATAAGTTGTAAGCTTTCCATTCATTTTGCTATTTTCTATCTTAGCATATATTCCCGATGTTTCTTTTTTGTTATGTTGAACAACTGGAACTTACATAAGTTGATAATTCATGTTATGATCCATTATATGAATCTATGGTACTCTCATACTAGGCTCAAATTGTTTGTATATCTTTTATATACTATAATCACAATTCACAGTATGCATGCCCAAAACTAGGCGTTAGAAGGCAAAAAAAATTGTACCCACTAAAATTTTGAATACACACTCTTAAAATCCTGAGCCCGCCGCTGCTTACAGTAGGGTGTTGTTTCGTTTTCTGTGCTTTTTTCTTTTCCCGAACTATGAATTGTGGCTGTTTTTTTTTAATGAAAATCTACGCAGAGCCCGTTTGGTTTAAAAAAAAACTTGATAGCTATTGACGATTTGGTTGCATGCCAAAGCTACATCACAAAAAAAAGGGTAATCTGGCCGAGTGGTCTTCGATGGAACGAGGACGAGAGTGACGAGACGAAACGCAGACGCAGTGGAGTGTATGTAGGAATAGGAGGAAGACGGACGGACGTGGTGGGCTTGGACTCAGTGGGTTGGGCCTACCTTGTCGTCTCAACTGGGTTCGTACTGACCTCGACATGGAGTGTTAGATGGGCTTGAGCAGTCGGCCTGAAATAAACACGTTTATTCCTTTTGGTCCGGCAGGTCATGTGCTTGTGCTTTTCTGATGCTAGTGGTTTTTGATGGATGTCAAAATTGACGGCAAAAGCAGTGCCGTTTGCCTCGAGACCTAGAAAAGGACGCGAAAATACGCAGGGGCATGTGTGTGTGTGTGTGGTGATTGCTGAGCATGGGCGCACATGTGCTAACAAAGAGACAAACACGACGGGAAATCTATCCGGTGTGACCGCGTCAATCATATACACACACATAAACACAAACACAAATATAAAGAGAGCCTTTTTTTTGTCTCTCTATGGCTCAGGCTACTGAATCTTAGATTAGGGCTTAGTAGATTCCTTCCTCTCCATCTTCGGCCGCCCCACAACGCTAGCGCGCTCCCGCACACCTCACTGCCTCACCCATCCCATGTTGCGCCCGGCCATCCGTCTATGTCCCTTAAATGGCAACTTCTTCCCCGGCGCCGGCACACTCCCACCCTCAACCCTAAGATTTGTTGCTTGCTGCACCGCCTCCGTCGTGGCCAGCCGCGTCGGTGGCGGCTCCGCGGCGCATCCTCGTCCTCGCCTGGAAGCCTGCTCGAGGAAGAAGAAGAGGTGGAGAAAAGAAAAGATTTTGCATGAATCTTAAAGCACGCAGCCATAGACTAATTCTCAGTTTACTGAGAACTAGCAAAACCGTTTCTTTATCAAATTAGCGTAGACACCAGATAGATTTTCCGGGAGGGCAACGAGATATTTGCTTTATTTAATTTTCGCGGGAGATTTGAGCAGGCCGTTGGGTGGTTGGGCGGTTGCGCTGCATGTCCACGAATCAAGGCGCCCCCAGTTGTGGACTGGACTGGAGTGGCAGCCGCGTTCAACGCACCAATGATTTCATCCTGATGGTGACTGGTGTGGTGCGTGCGCACCTGTGTCAGTCACGTGACATGAGGCCTAATAATGCCGATATATATGCCAAGGCTGCATCGGATTATATTAGGATCGGAGTAGCCGTTCATATGCAGAGTGTGGGGGAAATGGGCGACATCCAACACGGGATCAATCGGAATGATGCACATGGAATACAGATCAGATGCACAACCAGCAACTCATACATGACGCCAAACACACATATATATTAGTTCGATCTAGAAGGATCGTAATAAAATAGTTTTCTACATAATAATAAATAATATAATGGTGTTTTGGCTGCTAGATGCATATGCTTCCTTTATTTGAATACAATATTTGACACATTTTGAAATATTAAGAAAATTCAAATGAAAAATTAGCGCGTACGTCTTTGCATGTTGCATACGCACAAAGTCGTTTCACAAAAAAAATAACTTGTCGTTTGGCTTACATAAAAAAGACAAAATTCGATGCTAAAAATATAGCTTTTTACGATACATGTTTTGTCTTTTGTATACCGACCATATGAAATATCCGTTTCTCGCGATACTTCACAAACACACATGGATTGTGGAGATGTACGTGTGACAATTCTTTGTTGAAATTTTTTAGCACTTAGAAATATGATTTTTTGGTATAGAGAGCATGTGTATCTGGGAGTCGAATTGAATTTCCAAAATAAAATGGATAAATTCAGCTACCTAGCTGCTTCCCCGCTCCGATCAATCAGCCACACTTGCCTTGTGTATGCAGCACATGCAGCGCCGTGCCCCCTAACATCATTTCTGTGGACTCTGGACTCCATCACAGACTGACTCATTCTTCCTACCATTACTCATCCCTTCTGGCGTTCAACCAAATTACCAAAAAAGCAAAACGCGGCCGATCGATCGATCCATCCATGCGTGGTTTCTTCAATCGACACTGCGATTCGATACTTCATCCTGGATTCCAACAACGAACTATTTGAAGTGAAGCGTTCAGTCGGAGGCCGGGTCGGCGATAGACCTCAGCCAAGGAATTAGTTAATGGCGCCCGTGATCACGGAGGTGGATGAGGAGGAGCAGGATGAGATCGCCATCGACGACGAGACAGCCCACCAGATTAGCGTCGGTATGTACCTCCAAATCTCTACCAGTCTTCCCGCAAAAAAAAAAAAATCTCTACCTGTCGATCCATATATCTCTCTCCATTTCGTGTTTCCTTCATAACCAACCATGCCGATGGATCTGGATCTTTACGCTCCATTTCGTGTTTTCTTCATAACCAACCATGATATTGACTAAATGCGGATTATTTTACATAAGTATTTACGCCATCTGTTTTAAATTATAAGATATTCTAGTAGATTGTTTTAATGTGGCTATATATCAATTGAATGAGTCAAAATGCAAACTGAAACGCGTATAGGTACACACAATTTCAGAAAAAATCTTATAATTTGAATTAGATACAGAAAAGGCCACAGTTGCCGAGCGCCACATTGCTCGACAAACGAGCAACCAGGGTTTTATTTCTCGGCCGAGATTTCCGAAATCTCGCCGAAAACCGTTTTTACCGGTGACCACCGGTATTTCTTAATACCGAATGAAATTTTCCGATTTTCACAAATTATGTTCAAATTTCAGAAATTTTGTTGAATTACAGACCAATTTAGAACTTCAGTTGTCAAATTTCGGTCGGTATTTTCCGGTATTTCCGGTATTTTCGGAAACCGGATATATCGCTGCCTGCCGGTATTTTTTCCCAAACGAGAAAAAAAACCTGGCGAGCAACAGAGCAAAGCCGCTCGACAACTGTTTGGTCGGCACTCGGCAGACACCCAAAACAAGAGAGTGAAGGTTTTTTCTAAGAGATATGCATCGGGAAATTCGCTTCGAAGCATGGGAGCATATGCTCCTAGCACTGAAAAAGAAATTCATAACATAAAAAAAATGAACAAATATTTAGCATGTACATCTCGATATTCTATGTTCACACGTCAAGTTTCGCAGAAAACCGACTTTTTTATGTCTTGTATGTAAAAGATAAAAAAAATGTCTCGTGCAACGCCTATTTTAGCACCAAATTTTATCTTTTTTACACATAACATAAATAATATCATTTTCTTGTAAACAACTTTGTGAAAACATAGAATGTCGAGAACTACGCCTGAAATTTTTCATCGGATTTTTTAACATTTTAAATTTTGTTTAAAATAGATTTCAACACCAGGAGCATATGCTCCCGGTGCCAATGCATCTTGGCAATCTACTCACCAATTTGAAACATTCTACTAGTACTAGGTTACGCGGTGACGCGTGGTATATGGATGGAGTACGGGATTTGAAAAGGTCTAAATTACACGTACCTGTGCCTACCAGAGAAGAAAATGGACGGCGTCATGCAAGTTCTGTGTTCTGTCCGTGTCTTACCCTCCTCTTTCTTCTCGCCCTTTTGAATTCTTTGAAGGCTTTAGATTCCCACTAAAACAAGTAGATAGTCTAGCGTGTACACAAGTCCACAACCCGAGACCTTTTAAAGGTTCTTTTGAGATGTTCTAAAGTATTATTTTCCTTGTACGACTTTTGGAAAAAGAGATGGACCATTCCTACATGTACAGGTGAATGAATGGTGACGAGATGACAAAGTTTTTTTTTCAGCAAAATGCAGAAACCAACAACAATTGTTGTTATTATTGATCACACTACTCATTTTACCTGTTTTCTTATAGACCACCAACTATTCGTCTAATAGGTTTCATATAGGTTTAGAAATCAGATTAAGCCGATTAACCGTAAGTGATGACCAGGGCTCACGAGAAAGTGCTGATGTGGCATTGCCTTGCCTGTCCACATGTCAACTTTTGGTGTGTCTAGGTTCTTTTTGAAAATATTGAAATTTTCATTAAAAAATGGTGAAATCTCACAAAAAGTGAAAAAAACCTTTTAGACACTTGATCCAAATGGTTTCAAGGTATTCCAAATTAGTTCATACTGTTTCAACTACTACATTTTTATTTCTAATTTTTTTGAATTTTTCATATTTTTGGCCAAATCTCAGAAAAGCGACAGAACTTTCAAAATCTTGAACCAAGTTCAAACTTTCCCATATTAGTTAGTATACATTATCAGATGATGACATGTGGACATGCAATGCCTCATCATCTCCGAGTTGTGGGCCTCAGTCACCAGATCTGATTATAACCCCCCTTGTTCATCTGCATTTGCTCATATACCCCCTTCTTCGTCTACCTGACTTATATGCCCCCTTGTTGACTTGCCTCTTTTATCATCAGCCCCTTTTGCACGATTAAGAATTAATTAATCATCTGATAGTGAATTAGTTGTTAAATAGATGAACCAGAGAGTGAAATATCCTCCCTAATCTTCTATTCACGGGACTTGGGCGCCTACAGGTATTTTGGTCGGTTGGGGGCGACGGGATATGAGCCGGGCGGCGTGGATAGATTGCATTTGGCCGGCTGGCAGGGCGGTCAGGGAGCACGGAGGGAGAAGCGGCGTAGCTGTGAAGTTCTCCGGCAGTCCGGTGCATGCCGGCATGGGGCGGTATTGGGTTGCCGGCGGGAGGAGCTTGGGCTGGGGCCAGGGCTGCCGGCGGTAGGAGGTTGAGCTGGGGCCAGGGCTGTCGGCGGGAGGAGCTGGGCTGGGGCCGGGGCTGCCGGCGGCGGAGCTTGGGTTTGAGCTGCCGGTGGTGGGAGCTTGGCCTGGGGCAGCCGGCGGCGGGAGCACATGCGGGATATGGGGGTAGTCAGTCGGCCGTCAGGAAGCCCTCCGCTAAGAATGGTCGTGTTTACAGGCAAAGGGATGAGACTTCCGTTGTTAATCTCTTAATGATCCAACTAAGCATAAAAAGGGGGCTATGGTTAATAATTAGAGCAGCAAGGGGGCATATAAGTCAGGGAGACGAAGAAGGGGGTCTATGAGCAAAGGCAGATGAACAGGGGGGGTTATAATCAATTCCCCCCATTTATTAGCTTAATCTGAAATTTGGATCCATGTGCAACCTATTACACGAATGGTTGGTGGTTTGTGTAAAAATAAGTAAAGTGACTAATTTATGCAACAACGACAATAATGATGCTTTTTACGATTTTCTCCCTTTTACAAAACCTTGCCAAGAGTGTAGGGAGCTCCTGCGCACACGTACACAAGATGGGTCAGTTTTGGTGTAAAAAGTACACAAAAAGGCGTACATATAGAGCATGGTTGATTAAAAGACATTCCAGCGGAACCTTGACAATTAAACAAACAACAATATCAGTGAACCCACGCCATTAACTCATTGGAAACTCCTACAGCCTTCTGTAGTTGATAACACCGTACTCAACCCAAAGTTGACCTAAACTGCCAAAAATGCCACTCACAACAAATGAGTTTTCAGAATTTTCAAATGACACCATCATCGTCGGCATCGACCCTCGTTATGGAATTAAGCTTACACCGAAAACAAGGCATGACCATCTCACCAAACCACCAATAAGGGTCCGACCTCACGGTTCCAAATGGAGGAGGGTACGCCTTGACAACGTCTCTAAGGAGGAAAGGCCGCCCTAGAGACAATACTTATCAACCATATTCAAAGACTTAGTTTGCATCTAAAACCTTAACCCCTATTCTTACCTGAATCTCTCTGGTGGGAGGGGGAGCGAGCCCAAGAGCAATCAACTTCTGTGACCAACACTCTGATAGCACCTACACCAACTAACTGTACAAAGGGGATGACTCTTTTCTTGTCACTACAATCTAAATCCTCGGCCATATGTTATCCACCATGCCCCCAACCTCGCGCATATGGGCCTACTCTGCCACTCTGCGCCGACATCTTGCCTCCATCGCGCCGCCATGCCTGAGGCAACACGCCGTCGAGCCAACTATTATAGTGGTGTTGCGCCTCACGAAAGACCAAATGATGCTACTTCTAGCTGCCACATCACTGCAAGATCTGGCATCCCTTGTAGTTACACTCCATGAAACACGACGTCATACAAATTGACTAATCAAGCCGCAATGTGTCACTTGGCGTCCTCTGCCACGACTTAATCTGATCACGAGTGTGCGCCATGAATAAGCCAACGACCACCCTCTGCATATCTGGTCCGTCGGCCTTGATCTTGATATGCCGACACACCAGATATGCGGACGGTGGCCGTTGGCTTAGCTATTGATATGTCGACAGCTTTTCTATGCCGACGGTTTTTTCTAGTTGTAGGCATTTTGGGCATACGGTCGACGGCCCCAACAAATGGTCATCTGCATATCTTATGGCCGCCGGCCCCCGTTTCAACTGACATCGCCACCACTCGCTCCCTTTGGGAGGGAGCATTGAGAGGGGGGGGGGGGGCTATTGTTGGAAATTTTTACGAGACTATAAATTTGTGGAATGTAATTGTTGTGGACTAAACATTCATATAGACCACACACCATCCGAGTCTCCGGGACCAAGCTAGGGAATAGAAGAAGAGAAGCACAGCTACATGGTCCCAACCGGTACTACGTCACCAAATCACAATGCAAGTACCAATCCCTGCCTCCTCGATCCTCGATCACAAGTGGCCAGCTTTGCTCGCCAAGATCAGGGAAGCATCGCCGAGTAGAAGAAACCGATAAGGAAGACGGTGCCAAAGTGGCTTGACCTTACTATATGTAGAGTTTGCGCAAATTCTGGTAAGCTAATTATAGAGTTTTTAAATCATTTGGACGCATGGCCGCGTATGTGCAGTGTGCTGATCGACGGTGGCTATCAGCGTGACGCGATTGGGCGCCCAATTATAGGCAAGAGACACAAGACAACTTGTGCTGGCCTACAGGCCTAGCTAGCTTACCCTGTTTGTATAGGTGTAAGTGTGCAACACACAACACATATACGCATATACGGCATGATAGAATATGGGATCGGTGATGTGACGAGCCGATGAACCATGTACACACGAAGCTTTTCCTTTCCGTTTTCTCCTACTACCTCTTCTAGCGTGGAGATAAGAAGAGAGACCCTCGTTTTCCATCTTTTCCCAAAGAACAGGTCGTAGCTAGCTCTATAGTTGGTCATGGTGATGGAGTTGGTTTTGGCGTGGAGTTGGCTGGCCGTATGCATGTCCACGAATGGGATCGAGGTGTCGCCATTGGAGGCTGATCCTATGGAGATCCTCTGCATGATAGTAGTAAAGCTGTTGTAGTGAGTACATCCAGCTATCCAAGTGCGCATCTCTCTCCTTTCTTTCATGTGATCGTGACTAATTATGGGACATAAAAAGGAGCCGTAATCTTGGCACTAACCAGCACAACTTTGCTTAGCTGAACATATGCACATATTCAGACATACGTGTGCGCGTGGAAAACGGAAACGTGATAGAAAACAAAGGATAGGAGTAGTTAATTAATGGGGGCGTCAAGCTCAGGCGACTGATCTTTAATCAGTCGTCTTACTCCTCCAGCCCCTCGTCTCTAAATCCTGCGAGCCCCCACACCCTAAATTTTAAGACCTACTCCGATCTTTCTCTAAACCTTCCTTAATTAACTCCGGCGAACAAACTCCGACGAGTCCCCGCACCCTAAACCCTAAGACCTCCAACATCTGAAACTCTAAGTTCCTTTCCTCGCCTCCGTCGGCGATGCCGCGGCCAGCCGTGTCGTCTCCCTCTCCGGCGAGGTCCTTTCCTCGTCTCCCCCGACGATGACGCGGCCAACCGCGCCGACTCTGGCTCTGGCGAGGTCGTTAATCATAGTATCTGGAGGTGGAGGTGGAAAAAAGCTAAAGGAGGAAGACGACTGATCTCGCGCCTGATTTCTAGCAAATCCGTTAATTATACGATGCCGCACACATGGAATATAATACTCCCATCCGACCCATGCATATTACCTTTCACAAATACGGATGTATCTAGAACATTTTATTTTAGTGCTGGATACATTCGTATTTGTAATGTATCTAGACATATATTAGTGCTAGATAAAGGTTCATATGGGTCAGAGGGAGTAGTAATATAATACTATAGTAATATAGTATCCCAATTGTTGACGGATACGACCAAATGATCAGTCCTAGTCGACGACTGCAGTCCTCTGTCTATAAGAGTCGACCTCCCCTCTCTTCGCCCCTTCTAGGTGTGATTCATTCCAGTTCATTCGTCCCCCCTCTTCCCTTCCATTTTTCCGGACCTCCATCAGCATCTTCTCCTAGATAGCGTCCAGAAAGCATATCGGTAGACGAAGAGAAACAAGAAGATGTCCATGCCGCCGGCGGAGAAGGTGATCATGGTGGACGCCGACGCCAAGAATGGGCGGGGGGACGAGCTCGAAGACCCACCTGTCGCCGATGGCACCAAACATCAGATTAGCGTTGGTATGTCCAGCTCCGTCCCAACAGCACTACTTGTGCTGTCTTCCTTAATTTTCTTAAAATCAAAAGAGGAAGATGATCTTATTCTTGTTTTGTCCTCCTTGATCGATCATTCTTAGGTTCCAAACGCTGTTGCCAGCTAGTACATCACAACAATTAAGTTTATCTATCCATCTATCTGTATGACGGGGGCTCTCATTAACTTCAGAGTTCGGCCTTGTATGTTCTTCTTCCCATCGGTTCGACCTAATTCGGGCCGGGGGACACCATCCGAGTCTCCTGCTAGGCTTGCATCACTGCAGCGTCCGTTTTAGCTTTGACTATGAGGGATCTGGGATATTGACATATGCATATGTAATGCCAACATCAGCTATTCAGCTATTCTTTATTGTGTAGCAGTAGCACACACCCCGCAATTGCTGACCGGAGCCTTATTCAGATTCAGACGTATGGGTTCAGTTGATACCTTTTCAATGTTTTTCTGCATCGAAAGACTTTGGGATCAATTCCACACGTGTTGTTTTGGTTGTACCAAGCTGCACAAATTAACTGCAAAAAGAAAAACTGCACAAATTGACTGCCCCTTTTGTATCTTTCCTCCGTTTGCACCTGTGCTTCTGTTGGGTTACAGTAGAGCACAGATCGAATGCAGAATATGCACTTTCATGATGGACCTCAATCTCTGAATATACCTGCAGACTCGATCACTTCAGCTAACTTGTGTACTTTTGACGGAATCCATTCTGTTCAGATCCATGGTACCAGGTGGGGTTCGTGCTCACCACGGGGGTGAACAGCGCGTACGTGCTGGGCTACTCCGGGTCGCTGATGGTGCCGCTGGGCTGGGTGGGCGGCACCGTGGGGCTCCTCCTCGCCGCCGCCGTGTCCATGTACGCCAACGCCCTGCTCGCCCGCCTCCACCTCCTCGGCGGCAAGCGCCACATCAGGTACAGGGACCTCGCCGGCCACATCTACGGGCCCAAGGTGTACAGCCTCACCTGGGCGCTGCAGTACGTCAACCTCTTCATGATCAACACCGGCTTCATCATCCTAGCAGGCCAGGCGCTCAAGGTACATGCCATGCTGCTCTGCCTGTTAATTTGGTAGTGTTCATCATTCTGTCTGACACGATCGACATGAATGAAATGCAGGCATTGTACCTGCTAATCAGCGACGACGGCGCCATGAAGCTGCCCTACTGCATCGCGGTGTCCGGGTTCGTGTGCGCGCTCTTCGCCTTTGGCATCCCCTACCTGTCGGCGCTGCGCATCTGGCTGGGCTTCTCCACGGTGTTCAGCCTCATCTACATCGTGGCGGCGTGCGTGCTCGCGCTCAGGGACGGCGCGCGCTCGCCGCCCCGGGACTACAGCATCCGCGGCGACGCCTCCAGCAGGGTGTTCAGCACCATCGGCGCGTCGGCGAGCCTCGTCTTCGCCTACAACACCGGGATGCTGCCGGAGATCCAAGCCACCATCCGCCCGCCCGTGGTCAAGAACATGGAGAGGGCGCTCTGGTTCCAGTTCACCGTCGGCTCCGTGCCGCTCTACGCCGTCATCTTCATCGGCTACTGGGCATACGGCAACGACACCTCCAGCTACCTGCTCAACAGCGTCCACGGACCCGTCTGGGTCAAGGCCGTCGCCAACCTCTCCGCCTTCCTCCAGACGGTCATCGCACTGCACATCTTCGCGTCGCCGATGTACGAGTACCTGGACACGCGGTTCGGGAGCAGCGAGGGAGGCCCCTTCGCGATGCACAACGTGATATTCAGGGTCGGGGTGAGGGGAGGGTACCTGGCGGTGAACACGCTGGTGGCGGCGATGCTGCCATTCCTCGGGGACTTCATGAGCCTCACGGGGGCGCTCAGCACGTTCCCGCTCACCTTCGTCCTCGCCAACCACATGTACCTCGTCTCCAACAGGCACCGCCTCTCCTCGCTGCAGAAGTCATGGCACTGGCTCAACGTCATCGGCTTCACCGTCCTCGCCGTCACCGCCGCCGTTGCCGCGCTCAGGCTCATCGCCCTCGACTCCAAAACATACCATATCTTCGCCGATGTCTGAGTCTGACTGCTCTGCTCTCAGATAGCTGCTGCTTCTGTGAGGATAGTTTCCCTTCACTTGGGCTGGCACCTAGCCGCATCACGTCAACGACAGCAATAGCTAGCGCCTAGCGGATTACTGCTACTAGTCTACTGGAACTACAGAGTATCATTGCACACTGCACTGTTACTGAATAGCCTAGCTCCATTTGGGCTTTGACATACGCCACTGGACAAGTAAAGTGGACATGCCCTAAATTCAGAGTTCTGAGAAATATAACCAAGGAAGCCAACGAAATATTCGGTGACGCAAGGTGCATTTTCAAGGTTCACATTTGCTTTACAAAAAACAGGGGAATGCTTCAGTATCACCTACAGAAACGGGCTTGGTAGTGAACCAGTGGTCCAGCCCATATGTATGGCCAGAACTAACTAGCCCATCAATGTTTCAATATCTTTCTTAACAAAATGTTTCAGTATCAAGGACTTCTACAAAAAAAACAAATGTTGATAACATGTAAAGTGGTCAGCAAAAACATACTGGGAATTGGGGATATAAATTCAGATTGTTGAGGAATGACCAAGGAAGCCCGGCGAATATTCGGCGACGCAAGATGCATTGTCAAGGTCCACATTTGCTTTACAAAAAGCAGGGGAATGTTGTGGTAGTCTGAAAACAAAACATGCTATCACCTACAGAAACGGGCTTGGTAGTGAACCACTGGTCCAGCCCATATGTATGGCCAGAACTAACTAGCCCATCAATATTTCAGTATCTTTCTCAGGAAAAAATGTTTCAGTATCGTCGACTTTTACAGAAGAGAACTGTGTTAAAAAATTATCTTTTAATTTGTATTAAATCAGGGAAATGAAAAACATTACTCCCTCAGATAAAAAATTAGTGTCGGTGACTTAGTAAAAACTTTATACTAAGTTTGTATAAAATCACCGACACTTATTTCTAATCGGAGGGAGTACTATTTTTATATCTTGTTATTTTTAACCCGGTTTCTCTCTTTCTCCTCTTAGTAATAACCTAAGAAATAGCTTATCCGAGAGTAAAGGCAAGCCTTATGTTGCCAGATGTAGTGAAATTTAAGAGTTTTATTTTCGCTAATGCATAGTGCCTTCAGGGGTGAAATTAAAATAAAAAAATTGCCTCTCGAATTTTATTGAACTTCCTCAAACATGCGGTGTTAATATGTCCTACGATATTATGGAATGGCCTAGCAAATTGAGGATAAGTTCGTAGTGCATTGAAATCTGACAAAGGAAGCAAATATTCAGTGACGCTAGGTCAACATTTATGGTCCACGTCCGCTTTTCAAAGTAGGGTATATTGTGTATAACCATGTTATTATCTACAGTATAAGATTAGGATTTGGTAGCGAATAGAAGGTCCACTCCACAGACAAGTGGTGTTGTTGGAGATGTGCATGTTCTAGTTGGGGGAACCAAAGAGAGATGTGGAGGCGAGTGGGTTTGGCAATGGCGTTGGAGGCCACACCCAATTTGTCACCTTGTTATTCTTCTTCCTAATCTCTAGAAATGTACTCCTCACGCACCACCAACACCTTGGTGAGTGTCTTTTTCTATTCGTGGAGTTCTTGCTTGGGGAGAACATGGTCATTTCCTTGCAGATAAGCTTGCCTCCATTATCCTCCCTCTTCTCATATGGGCACTCCACGATGAAGTGATTGGATAATTGTAGCTTGTTCTCACTCTAGAAGTGATGTTGGGCTTGGAAGCACTTGAGTTTTCCCTTTGAGAAGTTTGACTTGAAGTTCTTACCCTTATTGCCCCAAAAATCTCTTGAATCTAAGGCCAGATGCTCATTCCAAGCATACTTGGTGTCTTGGGGCTATATTCCTCTTCCTCCCCTCCTTCTGTTGCTTCTTCTTAATATTGCACATTGGCCCTGAATGCTAGATTTAACTTGTTAATTCCACGGGAACATGCAAGAGCATCCTCATAATTCTTCTTTGAGATCCTCATGGCAATAATCTAACTCAACACTTCATGTGAGGTCATGCGGCCATAGCATGCTCTTCCTCTTATCATTGCTACCTTGGTATCTTCAAATGCCAAGATGGCTTGCATGAACTTTCACTTGATCTATCTATCCTCCACACCCTTGGCTCCAAGGTCCGTCATGGCCACGATGAGAGCCATGTCTCTCCATCGTTCATTGGAAAGCTATCAGACTCATTGTTGCTCTCATCAAATTTTGAGATTTGAATGTTCTCATTGCAGATGAACAATTTGGTGAGAAAATTTCAAGCTTTTTTAGTGGTGGGAGAGTGGACGAGTGGGAGCCATGTTCTTCGAATGTCAGAGACTTTTAGACGATGAACAAGGTGGAAGCATTGAGTTGCGCATCCACTTATTCTCCTGGAGTCACCTATATTGGATCAAAAATCTTGAACCCATGTTTAATGATTCTCCACATTTGGGTGTGGAAGATCTTATGATCTGAGAAGTCATAAGAAATTGCTAATTAGTAGAACTCGATGTATCTAGCATGGATGGGAGGCCTTGATGGACTACATGAGGCATTTTGACCCCAGGTCATATGATCCCGACAGGGTATTGCCTAGTTTTGGTCTGAACCCTTCTTCCCTTTGGGAGTGGAGGTACCATTAGTTTCCCCCACTTCGGGGATACACTTTGTGGCTGGAACAAATCATGGCCGGATGGGTGTCACAATGGGAGCGACCCAAAGAGTGTAATTAACACTTTGAGTGACGACATTTAATTGGTTTTGGAATTGGGTCATCATCTTTTGCATTTCTTCCAGCATGGACAATTTCATATCCATGAGACCCACATGGTGATAAGCGTGATAGAGATGGTGGCTTCACCTTCGCCCATATTCTCTTAGGCGGTAAAGCCTGAATTAAGAAACGAGGCTCTGATACCAATGAAAGAACCAATATGGTCGACTAGAGGGGAGGGTGAATAGGTGAATACCAAATTTATAAATTTTCAATTTTAGGCTTGACAAAAATATATATTGTCTAGATATGCAACTATGTAGACAATTGTATATTGCAAGATACACACAACCAAGAAACAACTATATAAGTGAAGGCAAAGGATAGAAAGACCGCAATGAAGACAAGAGGATATATTCCCGTAGTTCATTCCTTTTGAGAGAAACGATGTCGGAGATGTGTGGCGACACAAAGTCCATCAGTGCTACAAAGACTCACCTTATTCTTCGATGAACAAGCCACAAAGACTAGTTCACCCTCCACTAAGCGGTGGGCTTGAAGGTGGCGACCGGAATGATAAAAAAGGTTTGGAAAATGTCCACAACTCAATTGAAGGATCCCAATGTGACCACTGAGGTTTACATCACCAAGACTGAGCTTTGGGATGACCTCTTCTGTCTAGGGTTCCAATGAACCCATGAGTATCAAGTTCCATAAGAGAAATAGTGGGGGAATAAAAATTCCTTTGCTTGGGAGTGTAGATGTAGATCTTCTCCCTCAGTCCCTAGAAGGGCATCAAGTTTGGTTGGCTAGAGAGAGGGGTATAGGGCTTCAAAGCTTGACATAAATAGAGGAGAGGTGAAATGAAAGAACCAACCCTATATTGAGAAAGAAGGCGGGATATATATAGCTCCCCCAAACTCTGATTGTTGGCAGACTACCACCCCAGAAATTCCGACCGTTGTTGCGAAAATTGCTAAGCTAAGTGGATGGTTTTTTGGGGGTATTTTTGGGCCCCCTATTGAGAGTTGCACCTGTTAGTTTGGTGGAACAATGCGTGCCCTCTTGGGCCATCGGTTGCATGTTATATAGGCAGGGAAAAGCCCCCTGCGTAGCTATACAAGAGGTATACATATACGGTTGGTGTACTACACCATACACCATATACATACGATATTATAGGCTCCAACACCCCCCCCTTAATCTAAAGCTCGGGAGAGATTTAGATTACGCTTAAACTCATCAAGATTCTTGACAGGAACAGCCTTTGTGAACCCATCAGCAAGTTGATCCTTGCTAGAAATAAACTTGATGGCAAGATGATTTTCAGCAACTCGTTCACGAACAAAGTGATAGTCAATCTCAATATGCTTGGTACGTGCATGAAAGACTGGATTAGCAGACAAAAAAGTGGCACCCAAGTTATCACACCATAAACAAGGCTTCTGACGTAGGTGAACACCAAGTTCAGTAAGTAAGGCTTCAACCCAAATTAGTTCTGTAGTAGCATTTGCCAAGGCTTTGTACTCAGCTTCAGTACTAGATCGAGACACTGTAGCATGTTTATGAGCACTCCAAGATACTAAATTTGGTCCAATAAAAATGGCAAACCCTCCAGTGGAATGCTGGTCTTCCAGACAACCAGCCCAATCAGCATCTGAAAAGGCACTTAAAAGAGTGGAGGAAGATGGTCTGAAGGTGATACCAAGCTGAGATGTGTCTCTAACATAGCAAAGAATACGTTTAGCAGCCGTCCAATGCGCAGTTGTAGGGGCATGAAGATATTGACAAATCTTATTAACAGAGAACGACAGATCTGGACAAGTAAGAGTAAGATACTGAAGATCACCAACAATGCTCCGGTACTGAGAACTGTCCTCCGGGCCAAGAGGAGTCCCATGATGAAGGGAGAGAGGCTCGGACGGCGATAGAGGTGTAGGTGCAGCCTTGCACTTGAGCATGCCAATTTTGGTGAGAATGTCACGGGCATATTTATCTTGTGTGAGAAGCAAACCTTGCGGTGTCCTTTTGACTTCAATGCCTAGAAAATAGTGAAGATTTTCCAGATCTTTGATAGCAAACTGAGCATTGAGATCTTTAAGCAAAGCTGAGATAGCATCATCGGATGAGCTGGTTACAATGATGTCATCAACATGGATCAAGACAAAAATAGTAACACCAGACTTATCATAGAGAAATAGAGAGGTATCAGCTTTGGATGGAAGAAAACCAAGATTCTGAAGTTTGGCACTTAACCGAGAGTACCAGGCTCGAGGTGCTTGCTTTAAACCATAAAGAGCTTTATCAAGCCTGCAAATGTGATGGGGGGCATCAGGACGTTCAAAACCAGGTGGTTGTTTCATGTATACTTCCTCTTCCAGAACACCATGCAGAAACGCGTTCTTGACATCTAGCTGCCGAAGACTCCAACCATGGGAGACAGAAATAGATAGAACAACTCTGATAGTGGCAATTTTGACAACTGGACTGAAAGTATCTTCATAGTCAATACCATACCGTTGCTTGAAACCTTTTGCAACTAAGCGTGCTTTGTATTGATCAATAGAGCCATCAACACATCGTTTGACACGATATACCCACTTGCAATCAATCAGATTTTTGTTAGAACTGAAAGGAACAAGAGTCCAAGTCTTGTTAGCCATAAGAGCATCATATTCATCTTGCATAGCAGCACGCCAATGTGGAGCATTGAGAGCAGCAGACAAATTAGAAGGTTCACCTGTGGATGCAAGCATACCATAGCGGATAGTCCCATCAGTATATTTCTTTGGTTGTCTAATACCTTTTTGAAGACGTGTACGAATTCCAGGAGGCGACGCAGCATCACCGGCACCAGGCGGCGCCGCAGAAGATCCGACGGGGTGCACCGCAGGAGCACATGCACGTGCATGGGCAGGCGAGGTCATGGCTGCAGCGGGTTGGATGGGGGAGCTGGGCGCTGTCGGGGCGGTCGGGGGCGACGCGGGAGAGGGCGGCGACGTGGCCACCCCCGGTTGGGCCGGAGCCATTCCAACGCGCGTGGACGGGGTCCCGGTCTCCACGACGTCGCTGTCACCTGGCGCGGAATCGGAGGGGATAGGATCCTCCTCGGGATCCGAAGCATGGGAGTCCAGGCTGGCAGGAGAATGTTCTCTAGGAACCTCCTCAAAGTCCGTGCTATTGGCGTTTTTAGGGTGATCTTTAGAAGGGGACTGTGGTGGCGTGGAAGCTCCGTTTGGAGTAGAATTTTCACCAGAATTCGTGTTTTCCTATGTAGCATCAAACAGAGAAGCAGTAACAGGCACAATAGTAGGCATATGATCATCAATATTAGATACACTCTCATATAGATTGTTGGTAGGAAGAAGCAGGATTTGTTGTTTGAGAAGAGCACCGGCATTGGGATGGAGACCGTGGAAAGGGAAAACATTTTCATCAAAGACAACATCACATGATATGTAAACATGTCCTGTAGAGACATCAAGACATTTGACACCTTTATGCAAGGGGCTATATCCGAGAAAAACATACCGTTTAGAGCGAAAAGCAAGCTTGCGTGTATTATATGGACGAAGGTTAGGCCAATAGGCACAACCAAATGTACAAAGAGCATCATAGTTGGGAGTGATGTGAAGTAGATGCTCAGCTGGAGACTCAAGATTACTAACTTTGCTTGGAAGCAAATTAATAAGAAAAGTAGCAGTGAGAAAGGCTTCATCCCAGTACTTGAGTGGCATGGATGCGTTAGCAAGTAAGGCGAGACCTACTTCAACAATATGACGGTGTTTTCTCTCAGCAGAACCATTTTGTTGGTGAGCATGTGGGCAAGAAACATGATGGGTGATGCCAGCAGTTTGAAAGAAAGCATGAAGTTTCTCATACTCACCTCCCCAGTCAGTTTGCATAGTAACAATTTTCCTATCAAACTTACGCTCAACGTACTGCTGGAAATTAAGAAAGGCTTGATAAACATCAGAACGCTTTTTGAGCAAATAAATCCAGGTGAACTTGCTAAAATCATTGATAAAGCTTACATAGTATGCATGTTTTCCAGCAGAAAGAGCTGCAGGACCCCATACATCAGAAAAAACTTGTTCAAGAGGAACAGTGGATCTACTGGTGGAGATGGGGTATGGTAGCTGGTGACTCTTGGCAAGCTAACAAGAGTCACAAACATACGGTGTAGTGTCTGGAGTGTAAGCTATTTTATTTCTTCTAAGAACTTGCTGAACAATGAAAGACAAAGGATGTCCTAGGCGACGATGCCACGTAGTCGAGGATGGCTTTATTGTGACGAAGGCTTGCTTGGAGGACTCATAGGAGGTGGGCATCAAGGGATAGAGACCTCCACGACAAGGTGAAAGGATAAGGATGTCGCCTAAGGGGGGGGGTGAATAGGCGATTTAAAACTTTTATGAGTGGCTTGACAAATGCGGAATAAAACTAACGTTTAATTTGCCAAGCATACAAAACCTAAACAAACTAGGTTCACCTATGTGCACCAACAACTTATGCTAGACAAGATAAGCAATTAAGTGATAGCAAGATATATAAACTTCAAGCATGAAGGCTATCACAAAGTAAATTGCATAAGTAAAGGAGCTCGGGTATAGAAATAAACGAGGCACGCGGAGACAACGATGTATCCCAAAGTTCACACCCTTGCGAGTGCTAATCTCCGTTGGAGCGGTGTGGAGGCACAAGGCTCCCCAAACGCCACGGAGGCTCACCGTAATCTCCTCGAGTCCTCCCACCAAAATGGAAGACCCGACCACTACGGGACACTTGAGGGCGGTCACCGAGCCCATACAAGCTTGGGAAAATCTCCACAACTCAATTGGAGGCTCCCAAGAATCGCCACAGAGGCACCATAAAGCTTGGGAAGATCTCCACAACTTAATTGGAGGTCCCCAAGTAATTGCCACGGAGGCACCACAAAGCTCAGGAAGATCTCCACAACTTAATTGGAGGTCCCCAAGTAATCCACTAAGCCTCTAAGCCATCTAGGGTTCAAGAACCCAAGAGTAAAAAGCTCAACAAACTTTTCACCACCGAATCTCCGAGGAGAACTCAAACCGATGCAACCGATGCAATGGCAAGAACACAAGTGCTCAAATCCTTCTCACTCAAATCCTACCAAAGTAACTAATGCTATGGAGAGATATGAGAGGAAGAACAAAGGAAGAAATCCATAAAGAACTCCAAGATCTAGATCCAATGGGTTTCCCTCACAAAGAGGAGAAAGTGATTGGTGGAAATATAGATCTAGATCTCCTCTCTCTTTTCCCTCAAAGATATGCAAGAATCATGGGAGGAATTGAGAGATGGGCAAGCTTTCCAAGGTAAACAATGGAGGGAGAGAGAAGGAAAAATGAGCTAAACCAAGCTTGAAGAATGGGAGGGGTATTTATACCCCTCCCGAGAATGTACCATTGTTGTACTGCAGGGCCGGATATTCCGGTCCAAGTTTGGACCGGATATTTTGCCCTCCCCCCCCAAAACTGCTAAGGACTTCACGCGCGTCATTCAGATTTAAGGCCGGATATTTCCAAAAGTGGGCCGGATATTCCGGTCACCCCTGAAATCGGCTAAGGACCAAAAGATGGCAAGGCGCGCGTCATTCAGATTTAAGGCCGGATATTTGGCCAGATATTTCCAAAATTGGGCCGGATAATCCGCCCAGGAAGAGCGAGCAATACGAAAACAGCGATAACTTTTGCATCCGGACTCCGTTTTCGATGATCTTGGGCTCGTTGGAATCACCACAATGAGCTCTACAACATCATCCATAGAAACATCATAGTCCAACAAAGGAGGATGAAACCAAATGATAAAAGGTTTGACTTAGCTATAAAGATGAACCGATAAAACCTCCAACACCAAAAAACGCAATAAGTTTTCCATACGAAATCCATTTTTGGTGAGCTTGGGATTAATGTCAAGATAACCACAAGCTCTAAAACCTCACATAGAGAAAATCCAAATAAGAACCAAGAAAGATGATGCAAAGTATGCAAAAGTTTGAGCTCTCTCCGAACGATATGAATAAGGTTACTCACTTGAGAGCCCCTCTTGATAGTTCGACTATCGATCCTAAAACTTGGTCTCCCAAACACTATGAGACCGGGAAGAAAGAAAACCTATCAAGATCAAACCTTTGCCTTGCGCATTCCACTTGAGCTAGACGGTGACGATCTTGATCTTCTCAAGTTGGACTACCTTTCTTGATTGCGCTTGCTCGATGAAGTCTTGCGGATTGCTCCCCAATACTTCACTATGGGAGAGACACTTGAACTTGTGCTTCGACTTGATCAACATTGCACTTAAACTTCTTCCTTCATAATGATGATGTCTTGAGAATGCACATGAGAGCTCACCCCATCTTATTCCTCAAGACACACTCTATATAGGCTCAACTCCCTTGATCATCACATAATCTTCTTTATTTGCATCTTCATACAACATTGAAACCAACATATGGCTCAAGCGTTGTCTACGGACAAGTCCTACAAATATAACTCGATGCAAACATTAGTCCATAGGGATTGTCATTAATTACCAAAACCACACATGGGGGCAAATGCTCTTTCAATCTCCCCCATTTTAGTAATTGATGACAATCTCTTTGAGAGGGTGTATATAATGAATTTAAAGGACTAAGATGGTTACACTAACATCAAATACTACAAAAGTATGTGATGTTAGTAAAACCATCATATATAGAGCAAACTCCCCCACAATCTATGCACGTGTGAATGAACTTGAATTTTATTGCATATATTGCCAACCAATGTTGTTGGTAGAGTTTCCACTATATATACTCAACCATGCAAAGCATGCAAGGCAAATGCTTAAGAACAAAACAAAAGCATGAAACCCAATTCCCTTTAAACCCTCGAAACTTCTCCCCCATTGGCATCCATTGCCAAAATGGGCGGAAAGGCTTAGAAGGCCAATATAGTGAGAGTTCCTCCTCAAGGTGTGCATGGCACAAAAAAAGTGAAAACACATGCACAAATTCAAGGACAAAAATTTGGAGGAAATCAAACTATATTGAGGATCAAAGATTGCAAACAAAATAGGATGACATGATGGTTAAACTTCCAACAAATGAAGATAGCAATCAAAAGATCCAAATAGCGAATCAAATAAAGATATTATGAGAAGACCAAAATAATGCTCTAAATAATATGAAGAAGCTCCCCAAGGTTTGTGCACAACATATTCCATTTGAATTAAAGTATAAGGTGCACAAATATGGAATCATCACTCCCTCGATATTATTCAAAACATAATGATACCAAGTGACATCAAATACTACGATAACCATAAAATTGTGCTTTAAAATGAAATGAGGAAGCTCCCCAAGGTACATGCACAAGATAGAATGTTTGCATTTGAATATAATTTGCACAACATGGAATCCTCACTCCCTCAATACCATTGAAAAGGAACCATTAGCAAGAGATCATATAAAAGAAATCAAGCTTAACACTTGCATCAAGGAAATGATTGAGCAGCAAATAAGGAACCAACATATTAAACGGCTCAACCAAAGGAATGTGTGATAGGAATGACAAAACATATTATAAGACTAGTACAAAGATGTACATAGAGCATCCACATAGTCCTCAATGAATAATATTGCTTAGCATTCCATCCCAACACACAAGGTTTAAAAAATATATCAAATAAGGAGATATCGTCTCTCATGTGTATAAGTTTCTAAGTAGACAACATCACAAAGATAATTATCACAAAGAAACATGTACACATAAAATAGATACAAAGAATAGAACATGATATCCAAACAAGTTCATGCAATATACCAATGAGATCTTTACTTTTAAAGTATGGCCAAAGGCTCAATTTATCTTATTGCATATTGAAGAACTTCAACCACAAACATATCAAAGACATCACAAATATCAACAAGGGAAAGAAGATAGTTGGGATGTTTTGAGAAAAGCAACAAGTATCACAAATAAGTATACCAAAAGAAAGAACTAAATTTGTACTTTCATCAATATTGCACATGTGAGGAACTTGAGAAATTTATATGCAATAAAATTGCTAAATAGACATATTTGAGAAAGGTGAATCATAAGCATGATTTTATATATTCCCCAAAATATGCACTCATCTCAAATTACTCACATTTTCAATAGAGAGGTTTTATTAAGATCCTTGCAAATAAAGATTTTCATGCTATGAAATGAGCCACACAAGGTTAGATGCTAGAAAAGTATGCATGCATAAGATACTTGTTACCGAGATACCATTGGAAGAATGTAGTAGATATGAGTTCTTCAATAATCCTAGCTTGCCACAAATTATCAACTAGTCACCACTTTATCCTTATTATTGAGACAAACACCAATATATCTTCCATGTACCTAAAACAAATTCGAGTACAATATGGTCCCCAAACTCATTGGGTCCGAAGTAGTTAGAGACACTACAATATATAGGACAAGTTCCACATAAATATGTGCATATAGATACGAACTTAAATTTCATGCACATCTTAGCCGATTAGGATTTATTGGAGTTTACCCTATATATTGGACCAAAGAAAGCAAAGCATGCCATAGAGTATACATTTAGTAAATATGCATGCACAAGACTTTCAAGATCCACAAGAAATACAATTTGGACAAAACACCAAGAAGACCAAGAAGTCACACAAAGGTGTGAAGAACTAAAGGTTGTCCAAAATTATATCAAAGAATCAACTCAACACAAAATTGACTCCAAAGTCCACCAAGTGAACAAAGCAAACACCAATGAGCATAAATGAACACTAAAACACACATGCCCAATGACTTATCTCATTTTAAGAATATAGAGCAAAATCAAGAAGAGAGATAGCCATTCTCTCAAAGAGAGCAAGGTTCCAATAAACAAACTAAACTCTCCACTCTTTTTATGATGGCACACTAAGTACCAAAAAGAAAAGATTTGTCTTCCAACAATAACCAAAACCAATTGAAATAAGCCACAAGAGTATGTTATAGCAAATATAGGAGAGCTCCCCCAAGATTAGTGCATTATTTATGATTTTGCATTTGAATACAAAATGCACACAAATGGGATCATCATCTCAACCTACATTAAGAATAACACAAAACAAGTTCAACAAAATCAAATGGAATCACAAGAGTCAAGGAAGACAATGGGAATTTAAAACAAATACATTCCTTGGCAAGAGATAAGGTAATTAAAAGCAATAGCCAATAAAAAGATGATCAATATATATACCACATGATAGAGTACCAATTGTCCAAGGACAAGAGGTATTTGGAGTTATTAATTTCTCGGTGGTATTTTACACATAAATCCAAGATCATCTTCACAACAAGAAGCATATGAAAAGGATAAGAATTAAACACCATGCTAAAGAAGCTATTCTTGATAGACTCAAATAGTTAAACAATCACGCAAAGCAATGATTAGGATAACTTGAAGCAAATAGTTTTCCAACTTTGATGTAGAATTCCACATTTTAGGAAAACCCTACCAAGAATGTATCTCACAAACAAGATCCAAAACAAGAGCAATAAAACAATTTGGCAAATTGAAACTTGTTTAAGCAAATATATCACATAGAAGAAAAATAATTTGCAATATCAACACTATGTGACACAACCTCAAATATACATATTTTATTGGTTTGTAGTATGCACAAAGCATATTACTCCCCCATAATGTGATAAAGCATTTATTTTCACAAGAGGCAAATAAAATCCAATATGAGAAGATTAATGAACATTATAGAATTTGAATTTCTCATGAACATGACATACCACATAGAGACTAGATAAATTCAAATATAAATACTAAGTGGTATTCCTCATGTGCATACATGTATAGGATTGTGAAGTGCCAAAGCATATCACTCCCCCCAAATGGGATAGTCCATTAGTCTCTCAAAAGAGCCAAATAATATAAAACAAGATGCAATATAGGCTCAAACACAAACACACATACATGGTGTGCAAACCCACAAGTACATACTTGATTAATCAAAATAAAACAAGTAGTTAGCACAACATATACCAACACATGTAATGGAACACAACCAACACATGCAAAAGGGGTGAGAAACTTTCAATGTAGATAAGTTGAGTACATGTTACCGCAAAGAGGAACATTGGATATATGATATAAACAAGATAATCCAATTGACTTGACTTGAGATAATATATTGATGAAGATCCCTTAATTCTTCATGGTATAGTCAAGTCTCCAATGCCCTCCAACAAACACCTATTGATCAAGTTTTGGTGTGTTGGTCCCCAACCAAGTTGGGTCCTAAGAGGTTAGTCACAATAGGCTTGGCCACCCAAATGGTTCTTTTATTGACACCACATTGAGTACCAAAATATTTGGCAAACACATTGCCAACCTTATCCTTGCAAAGTGAATAAGTATCATCAATTATGATAGGGCTGGATGAGTTACCAATAGTGCATGAAGAAGAAAGGTGACCCTTCTCATGGCATATGTAGCAAATTCTTTTCTTCACCTTCTTCTCACTTGATTTCTCCATAATGGGAGCATTAACTTGATTCTTCTTGGGAAGCAACCTTTCTTCAACTCGAGGTTGAGCATGGCCTTGAACTTGAGGTCGCTTCCCTTGTTGCTTCTCAACTGGTGCCTTCTTCTTCAAAGGGCAATTTCTAACATGCTGCCCTTCAATCTTGCACTTGAAGCAAACAATCTTGGCCGGATCTTTGACTTGTCCTTGGCCCTTTTTCTTCTTGTCAATCTTGGGCTTCTTCTTGTTGTTTGAGATAAACCCAAGTCCACTCTTGTCATTGGGAGATTTTTGCATACTCAACCTATTGTCGAGTTTGGATTTCCCTTCATGACTCTTTACCAAGTCTTTCTTCAAGGAAGTGACTTGGGCCTTGAGCTCTTTGATTTCCTCTACATGGTTAGTAACAACACAAGTACTAGAGGAAGTAGAAGCTTCATTGTTAGAGCAACAAGGAAAGGAAAGTAATTCATCACAAGATATAGCAATGTTATGATTGGATGAATTACTAGGACTAGCACAAGGCAATATGGCATTTTGAGAAGTAGTGCAAATGTCCACATGAGGCTCACTAGATGTTACCTTTGACATAATAGCCTCATAAGCTAATTTTAGCCTATCATGGGAAGCTAGAAGATCCTCATGGGAGCTAGAGAGCTTTCCATGATTTTCTTCCAATTTCCCATAATTGCTAGTTAGCAAATCAAGTTGAGCCCTTAGCTCAACATTCTCCTTCAATATGGATGCTTCATAAGAAGTAGAGTTAGTAGCACAAGCATCATCACTAACGAAAAGCGGAGAAGGCAATTTAGTAAGCTCATTTGAATTTTAAGCTTTAAGTTGCTCATGCGACTCGGTGAGAATGATGGGCTCACACGAAATGACCCTGGAGTCATTTTTAAGAAGCACAACATTCCCAAGGAGTTTAGCATAAGTAACTACAAGCTCTTCATATTTAGTTTCAAAATCATTTGCCACCACAAGAGTTCTATCATAGGATTTCTTTATTTTAGATAACTCTAAAGTAAAGGTCTCCTCAAGAGATTCCTTGGTGGTTTGTTCTTCTTCTAGAGCTTCTTTTAGATCCTTGATCTCATCCGCGTAATCACGGGCATGACCTTGCATTTTAAAAATGATATTCTCATGCTCCTCAATAATTTTATTGCTCTCGGTGGCAATAGCCAAAATCTTATAGAAGTAAGAGCAAGCAATTTTATTCTTACGAATAGCATGAAAAAATATTTCACTCTTCTCAAATAAAGATGCAAGATCATCATCTTCTTCTTCATTATCCTCATTCTTATCATCACTAGATATATTGGGTTCCAAAGTAGGAGTTACCTTTGAAGCCCTAGCCATAAGGAAAATGTGGGAAGCAATAGATGATGATGAATAAATACTTGAAGCTCCAAGTGAGACCATGTCTTGGCCAATAGAATTTCCGGTTTCCTCTACATTGTTAGACACACAACAACTAGAGGAACTAGAGGCATTTATATCATGGCAATAAGACGAAGTAAGCATATCATTATGAGATGTGTTCAAGGAGCATACACATGATATGCAAGGACTATCAACACAAGCATGTAAAGCATTTATGGTGCTAGAAGTGTTTAAGTCCAAAGATGAAGCATGACAATGAGATATAGATGAATGATCATCACAAGTAAGCTCACTATCAACATTGCAATTTCCATCACCACTCACCATAGAGTTACCTTGT
This sequence comes from Dactylis glomerata, assembly GCA_007115705.1. Lineage (NCBI taxonomy): Eukaryota > Viridiplantae > Streptophyta > Magnoliopsida > Poales > Poaceae > Dactylis > Dactylis glomerata. The sequence continues at coordinate 1,753,151 of QXEO01000389.1, read as the reverse complement.
GTCTTTCTACACTTTGGTGAAGTGGAAGAGAGTTCATCACGACCGGAAGTGGAGGGAATACAATCATCCTCAATCTTATTGGACATATCATATTTGTCTTGAATCTTTGTCCAAAACTCATGAGCGCGACGGAAAGGCATGATTGTAAGAATAACTGCATCGCTCACAAAATCAACAAGCACATTAGTAGCTCGAGAATTAAGATAAGAGTTTCTCTTATCCTCTAAAGATAAACTTTGGGAATCCTTAGGAGGAGAGAAACCCATATCTAAAATTCTCTCTATATTTGGGTCCAAGTCACGAAAATGATTAAGCATGCAAATTTTCCATATATCATAATTAGTGCCATCAAATATAAAGGTGTCATTGTGCACTAATCCCCTAGCCGACATCTTTGCTCTCAAGGCGGTGAAGCCTTAAAATGAGAGACCTTGCTCTGATACCAATTGAAAGGATAAGGATGTCGCCTAGAGAGGGGGTGAATAGGTGATTTAAAACTTTTACGAGTGGCTTGACAAATGCGAAATAAAACTAACGTTTAATTTGCCAAGCATACAAAACCTAAACAAACTAGGTGAAGGGTTTCGCAGCATAGTAAATCAAAAAATTTCCTACGGATGCGAACAAGAAAGCCAAGATCTAATCTAGGAGATGTAATCAACGAGAGAGGTAGATGAGATCTTCATACCCTTGAAGATTCGCACAGCGGAAACGTTCAATAGAACGTGGTTGACGTAGTCGTACTCGCCGTCTCCTCCTCGCGATCCGATCCGATCCTACGCCGCAAGTGGCGGCGCCTCCGAGAGTTGCACACGTGCGGTGCAGCGACGTCTCCTCCTTCCTTGGTCCAGCAAGTATGGTGGAGAGATAGATTGGATCAGCAGCACGACGGCGTGGTGCTTATGGTGGAGAGTTTCTGCAGCAGGGCTTCGCCTACGTGCAGTCGCGAGAGAGAGAGAGGGAGGGCAGCAGTTGGCGGCTAGGGTTTGGGTCAGGGGTGAGGGAGGGCTGCGCCCCTGCCCCCCCTTATATGGGGGGCTGGGCGGCCAGCTTGGTCCCTCCTCCAATCCCTAGCCGACTTGGATAAGGAAGAGTGGGGGGCAAGTTTCCCCCCCTTCCTTATTTGAAGATTCCTTTAGGGTTTCCCCTTGGGCTTGGCCGGCTGGGCCTTAGGGGCCTTGTGCACCTGGCCCAAGGCGGCCAGGGCACTTCCCCTTAGGCCCACGCAGGCCTCCGTCAAGTGGGCCCACGTTGGTCCCACTCCGGAACCTTCTAGAACCTTCCGGTACAATACCGATAAATTCCGAAACCTTTCCGGAATCCAAAAACTGCTTTCCTTTATATGAATCTTATTCTCCGGACCATTCCGGAACCTCTCGTGACGTCCTGGATCTCATCCGAGACTCCGAACTAAAACTCATAAACCAATTATCCATTCTATCCTAGCGTCGATGCACGTTAAGTGTGTGACCCTACGGGTTCGAGAATATGCAGACATGATCTTCTATCAATAATCAATAGCGGGATCTGGAAACCCATATTGACTCCCACATATTCATCGATGATCATATCGGATGAACCACGATGTCAGGATTCAATTAATCCCGTATATGTATTCCCTTCGTCACACGATATTTTACTCGCCCGAGATTTGATCGTCGGTATCGCCATACCTAGTTCAATCTCGTTCACAGCAAGTACTTTACTCGTTCCGTAATCCGATATCACTTCGTGATTAACTCCTTAACCACATGCTTGCAAGCGGTGTTGATATCGATTACCGAGTGGGCCCGAAGTATATCTCTCCGACTTGGGAGGGACAAATTCCATCTCGATACATACAACCCAACAAATACTTTCCGATCACCTGAGAGACACCTTTATTATCACCCTCACATAGGATGATGTTTGATGACCTCAAAGCTTTCTTCCGATACTAGGGAGTTGTATTATCTCATGGTCTAAGGAATACAATACATGACATAAGAAAAGCTTCGCAAAGATGAACACGATGACACGATCTAATTGCTCTGCTTTATTTGGGTCTGTCCATCACATCATTCTCCTAATGATATGATCTCATTATTAATTGATAACTCATGTCTATGGTTAGGAAACCTTAACCATCATTAATCAATGAGCTAGTCTAGTAGAGGCGTACTAGGGACACGGTGTTGTTCATAAACCACACAAGTATTAATGTTTCCGCTTAATACAATTATAGCATGGAGTATAAACATTATCATGAACAAGAAATATGATAATAACAATATTATTATTGCCTCTAGGGCATATTTCCTTCAGTCTCCCACTTGCACTAGAGTCAATAATCTAGTCATACTTGCGCCTTTAACACCTATGGCATTCCGGTGTTATTCATACGCCTTGCACGTGGTAAACCTTATCTACGGGTCTGACACTTTCAGGTCCGTTTGTATTTGCATATTATTTTGCGTCAGCACGCATTTCTCATCTTCTATGAGATGGCATCGTATAAACTTAGTCTTCTGGTGAGACTTTTGTATCTTAGCCGAGACTATGTTGTCACTATTGTCATACAATAGAACTACATAGTACTAGCACACTTAGAAAAATAGCGATATCCACCGTGCGTCGAAATACTCATTGGTCTGCACACATCGGTATGTATGATTTCCAATAAGTCCGTTGCTCGCTCCATTATTCTGGAGAACGGGTTTTTTTTTTGATCATCTTGCCCATGAGGCATGGCTTGCACGTGTCAAATGATTCAAAATCAAGAGACTCCAAAAATCCATCAGAATGGAGTTTCTTCATGCGTTTAACGCCAATATGACCTAGACGACAGTGCCATAAAAAGTTGGATTATCACTATCTACTTTGCATCTTTTATGCCACTTCTAAAGCGATTATATACTTAGCCCTCGTTGCAGTGTCCGCCACAATATTAACATTGGAACTCATCCAAGTTATCATGGAACTTTCTTCCATCTTATTATGCCACCTTCTAACTCAAAACAAATAGCTTAAAATTGAGATAAAATTTTACTTGTATGTGTGACAAAGCCAATGTAACTCATTGCAATGAACCATTTGTCACTTCTGCATACAGAACATATTCTTACTTCTTCAAAAGTGCATAAGAATATCTTTACTATTGTCCAACGATCATCATATAAATGCTATAACCTTTAGAGCATTGGACACATCTGGATCTACATATCATGGTATACAAGATTGATAAAATCATTCTTGTGGTTTCACTCATCAAGTGTCAAAACAATTGATTCTTGCTCCAACCTCTTCCATGCAACAAGAACCATTCTTATTGTTTCCATATTGAACAAATTCAATATTTCATCTATGTACTCTGGCAAAACTATATTAACGCCTCAATCTATCTGTATAGACATTGATGCTTAATATTCTGGTTTTACCTAAGTCTTTCATCAAAAACTAATTTTAATGAAAACTTAACAATATCAAGAAAAACACATAATTTCTAATGAACGATATGTCATCTACATAAAGCATTAGAAATATGTCTTAGCGCTCCCACTTACTTTCTTGTAATACAAGCATCTTCAAATATCTTGATGAAATTAACACTTTAACATTTTCATCATTGAAGATTCCAACTTCGCTATGCTTTCTTCTACCATAGAAGTTTGCATACATATCTAGCAACCTTTGAATCAACAAAACCCATTGGGTCGTGTCAGATACACGTCCTTGGTGTGCATTCCAGTAGAGGAACGTTGTTTCGTTTATTCAACTATCATATCTCAATATGTAATTGTTGCTAGAATAATTCATATGACGAAGTCAGGGCCCATCATCGCTTCTTTGTATATTGTTGGTTACTATTATCTAATAATAGCTCATCCTCAAATCTTGCTATTTGATTACGACCAACTTGGTTAAATAGGAACTTCGATGCCGTGACTACAACATATTGTAGACGCGTGAGCTATGAATGCAGTTGCCGCTTCCAGAACATTTTTCTGGTGCTGCGCTACTCTGATTATCTTGCTCAGATTCAATAACCTCATCAAGTTCTATCTTCCTCCCACTTAAACCTTTCGCGAAAAACTCCTTCATAAGAAATTCACTTCTTTTAGTGACAATCACTATGTGTTTGGGTTCATAGTAGAAGGAATACCCATCGACTTTCTTTGGGATAACCTACAAAAACTTACTAATCCAATTTTGGTTGTAAACATTTTACACATATGCCTTGCATACCAAAATTCAAGAAAAGACAACTATAACTTGTATGGTGTCATTTCAGCGGATTATGATGGTGCTCTATTTAGTGAAAAGCGGTAGTCTTTAAAGCATAATCCACAAATTATATTGGTAGTTTATTTCATCATTGGTCTAACCATGTCAAACAAGGTTTGATTATATCCATCAAAAACTCCATACTCATATGGTGTCTATCATGATGCAAGTTTGTGGAACAATTCCTCTAACTCTTAGATGTTTGCTAAACTTGTAACTCAAATATTCTTCTTTATGATCTAATCATGCTATTTGAATATTCTTGTTACAACAATTTTCACTTCATAAACTGAACAATTTCAATTGTTTCATACTTCTATCTCATCAAGCAGATATACCATACATCTATTCGAGTCATTGATGAAATAGAAAATACACCATGATTGACTTCACACCATGGACTACATACATCAACATGTATGATCGCCATTTAGTTAGTCACTTGTTCTGTCCATGGCCCATGAACGGAGTTTAATCATCTTTAGGAAAAGTTTCACAAGCGTCAATCAATTCAAAATCAAATGACTCGAAAATCTATCAATATAGAATTTCTTTCATGTTTTGTTTCCAATATGACTTAAACGGCGGTGTCACATATAAGTGAAATTTGTTTTGTCTTGCAACCTTTAGCATCAGTGTTATAAATGTCTATTTCACCAACAAGATAATAATAATCTATCCATCGATTATGGAAGACGGTAATAATTTGAACAACCATTGCTCTCATAATACCAGAACAAAATAACAATTATTAAGTTCATGAAATATCTTGAAGGCTAGGTTTGATGTCGACGAGAAGCACAATAACACTTTTATTTGTATCTCGACATGCATCATTACCATATTCTTTTACTAGTTACTTAGGCCATCATAGTTCTTGTATTATTGCTTTGTATGACATTTCATACCAACAATCTAGTATCCAATACCCAAGAATTATGTACTAGCAAAGAATACATCTATAACATGTATATCATTTATATACCTGAGATGGAATTTTCCAGTCTTTTACTTTTCTACCAAATATTTTGCAGATCCTATTTAGCATTTCCTCTCTATTTAGAAGAATCTATCGACATCAATAGTGGCATCAATCATTTGACACATAGTCCAAAGGATGCTAGTCAAATACTAATAGCCTTGGATTTTGCACTTTGAAGTGGATCGCCATCATCATATGATTGGTATTCTTCCAGATTCCATTCTTTAGTATTCTTTTGGTATAGCAAAACCATTTAGCCAATACCTTTTCATTCATCCTATCATGACATCTTTCATGATGAAACTACTATAGCTTATAAGGATGAATGCAAGTATAATATTAGTTCCCAAACTTTTGGGTGATCGGGATGCCTAGCATCTTCAATCTTCGCACATAGTCATACAATATGAGCATATGTTCTTTTACTAAATTATACTTCATCATTTTGCAAACAATCAAAGTTTTAGATATCAAATATCTTTCACTTCTTATTTGTTTCTGAAACAATTCTTTCAGCTCGATGATCACTTTGATTCTCAAACAATTTTGAAGATCAATTTATCATGAAGGCAAACATATGATCTTTAGATACTAAACTTGAATCGTTGCTCTTAGATTAATACAATTTATTAAATCGTATGAAGCAAGCAAGATTTGCTAAAGTTTGCAATAGGACTTAATCTTTAGTCTTGACATTCTAACTAAACGGCACTAGACCAAAAAGATTATCCAGAATTCTATAGTTTCTTTTAACTCAATTTAAGCTAAGTGTCGGTGGGAAACGGTGCCAAAGACTACAACGACTTATGCAAATACAACAAGATTTAGTTCAAGATAATTAGTTCAAGTTAATCAAATTACTAATGAACTCCCACTAAATTCAACATCCCTCAAAGTTGTTTAGTGAAGCATGATCCAAATTCACTACACCGAGACCGATCATCACGTGAATGATGTAGCTTTAATGGTGAACATCAACATGTTGATCATATCATCCATATGACTCATGCTTGACCTTTCGGTCCGTGTGTTCCGAGGCCATGTCTGTACATGCTAGGCTCGTCAAGTCAAACCCAAGTATCTCCGCATGTGCAAATACTGGCTTGCACCCGTTGTATGTGAACGTAGAGTTTATAGCACCCGATCATCACGAGATGCTTGAACACGACGAACTTTCGCAACGGCGCATACGAGGGGAGAACACAATTTTATCTTGATCTTTAAGTGAGGAATCATCTTATAATGCTACCGTCGCGATCTAAGCATAATAAGATACATAAAAGGATAAACATCACATGCATATAATTTTATGTGACATGGTATAGCCAATCTCCGCGCCATGATCTCCATCTTGTGCGCACCGGCATGATCTCCATCACTCCACCATGATTGCCTCCACCACGAATAGCAACTACAACTATTGCTAACTACTTAGCAATAAAGTAAAGCTATTACATGGCGTATAAGAAGTTGACACGCAGGTCATACACAATTATAAAGACAACCATATGGCTCCTGCCGGTTGTGAACTCATCGACATGCAAGTCGTGAAAGATTACAAAACATGATCATCGCATACATCACATATATCACATCACATCTTGTGGCCATACCATATCACAAAACACTCCCTGCAAAAACAAGTTAGACGCCTCTACTTTGTTGTTGCATGTTTTACGTGGCTTATGGGAGTAGCAAGCTAAGAACGATTCTTACCTACGAAAAGCCACAACGGTGATATTATGGTTGCTAACATCCGATGTAAGTCCCATGACTACTATAGTGAGAGAAACTGGCATCCACCAGCCGCATGTGTGGAACAAGCCACACGTCAAGTGCGGAGCCGGTCTCGCGAACGCGGTCGCGTAAAGTTGGCCTGGACCGCTTCGATCTCACTATACCGCGCCATAAGAGATACACAACAAGAGGTTTGCAACAGAAAACATCAACGCCCGCAACAAGCATGTTGCGTTCTACTCGTGAAACACATCTACGCATAGATCTAGCTCTGATACCACTGAAGGGTTTCGCAGCATAGTAAATCAAAAAATTTCCTACGGATGCGAACAAGAAAGCCAAGATCTAATCTAGGAGATGTAATCAACGAGAGAGGTAGATGAGATCTTCATACCCTTGAAGATTCGCACAGCGGAAACGTTCAATAGAACGTGGTTGACGTAGTCGTACTCGCCGTCTCCTCCTCGCGATCCGATCCGATCCTACGCCGCAAGTGGCGGCGCCTCCGAGAGTTGCACACGTGCGGTGCAGCGACGTCTCCTCCTTCCTTGGTCCAGCAAGTATGGTGGAGAGATAGATTGGATCAGCAGCACGACGGCGTGGTGCTTATGGTGGAGAGTTTCTGCAGCAGGGCTTCGCCTACGTGCAGTCGCGAGAGAGAGAGAGGGAGGGCAGCAGTTGGCGGCTAGGGTTTGGGTCAGGGGTGAGGGAGGGCTGCGCCCCTGCCCCCCCTTATATGGGGGGCTGGGCGGCCAGCTTGGTCCCTCCTCCAATCCCTAGCCGACTTGGATAAGGAAGAGTGGGGGGCAAGTTTCCCCCTTCCTTATTTGAAGATTCCTTTAGGGTTTCCCCTTGGGCTTGGCCGGCTGGGCCTTAGGGGCCTTGTGCACCTGGCCCAAGGCGGCCAGGGCACTTCCCCTTAGGCCCACGCAGGCCTCCGTCAAGTGGGCCCACGTTGGTCCCACTCCGGAACCTTCTAGAACCTTCCGGTACAATACCGATAAATTCCGAAACCTTTCCGGAATCCAAAAACTGCTTTCCTTTATATGAATCTTATTCTCCGGACCATTCCGGAACCTCTCGTGACGTCCTGGATCTCATCCGAGACTCCGAACTAAAACTCATAAACCAATTATCCATTCTATCCTAGCGTCGATGCACGTTAAGTGTGTGACCCTACGGGTTCGAGAATATGCAGACATGATCTTCTATCAATAATCAATAGCGGGATCTGGAAACCCATATTGACTCCCACATATTCATCGATGATCATATCGGATGAACCACGATGTCAGGATTCAATTAATCCCGTATATGTATTCCCTTCGTCACACGATATTTTACTCGCCCGAGATTTGATCGTCGGTATCGCCATACCTAGTTCAATCTCATTCACAGCAAGTACTTTACTCGTTCCGTAATCCGATATCACTTCGTGATTAACTCCTTAACCACATGCTTGCAAGTGGTGTTGATATCGATTACCGAGTGGGCCCGAAGTATATCTCTCCGACTTGGGAGGGACAAATTCCATCTCGATACATACAACCCAACAAATACTTTCCGATCACCTGAGAGACACCTTTATTATCACCCTCACATAGGATGACGTTTGATGACCTCAAAGCTTTCTTCCGATACTAGGGAGTTGTATTATCTCATGGTCTAAGGAATACAATACATGACATAAGAAAAGCTTCGCAAAGATGAACACGATGACACGATCTAATTGCTCTGCTTTATTTGGGTCTGTCCATCACATCATTCTCCTAATGATATGATCTCATTATTAATTGATAACTCATGTCTATGGTTAGGAAACCTTAACCATCATTAATCAATGAGCTAGTCTAGTAGAGGCGTACTAGGGACACGGTGTTGTTCATAAACCACACAAGTATTAATGTTTCCGCTTAATACAATTATAGCATGGAGTATAAACATTATCATGAACAAGAAATATGATAATAACAATATTATTATTGCCTCTAGGGCATATTTCCTTCACTAGGTTCACCTATGTGCACCAACAACTTATGCTAGATAAGATAAGCAATTAAGTGATAGCAAGATATATAAACTTCAAGCACGAAGGCTATCACAAAGTAAATTGCATAAGTAAAGGAGCACAGGTATAGAAATAACCAAGGCACACGGAGACAACGATGTATCCCGAAGTTCACACCCTTGCGAGTGCTAATCTCCGTTGGAGCGGTGTGGAGGCACAAGGCTCCCCAAACGCCAAGGAGGCTCACCATAATCTCCTCGAGCCCTCCCACCAAGATGGAAGACCCAACCACTATGGGACACTTGAGGGCGCTCACCGAGCCCGTACAAGCTTGGGGCAATCTCCACAACTCAATTGGAGGCTCCCAAGAATCGCCACTGAGGCACTACAAAGCTTGGGAAGATCTCCACAACTTAATTGGAGGTCCCCAAGTAATTGCCATGGAGGCACCACAAAGCTTGGGAAGATCTCCACAACTTAATTGGAGGTCCCCAAGTAATCCACTAAGCCACTAAGCCGTCTAGGGTTCAAGAACCCAAGAGTAAAAAGCTCAACAAACTTTTCACCACCAAATCTCCGAGGAGAACTCAAACCGATGCAACCGATGCAATGGCAAGAACACAAGTACTCAAATCCTTCTCACTCAAATCCTACCAAAGCAACTAATGCTATGGAGAGATACGAGAGGAAGAACAAAGGAAGAAATCCACAAAGAACTCCAAGATCTAGATCCAATGGGTTCCCCTCACAAAGAGGAGAAAGTGATTGGTGGAAATATAGATCTAGATCTAGATCTCCTCTCTCTTTTCCCTCAAAGATATGCAAGAATCATGGGAGGAATTGAGAGATGGGCAAGCTTTCCAAGGTCAACAATGGAGGGAGAGAGAAGGAAAAATGAGCTAACCCAAGCTTGAAGAATGGGAGGGGTATTTATACCCCTCCCGTGAATGTAGCCGTTGCTGTACTGCAGGGCCGGATATTCCGGTCCAAGTTTGGACCGGATATTCCGCCCTCCCCCCAAAAACTGCTAAGGACTTCACGCACGTCATTCAGATTTAAGGCCGGATATTTGGCCGGATATTTCCAAAAGTGGGCCGGATATTCCGGTCACCCCTGAATCGGCTAAGGACTAGAAGATGGTGAGGCGCGCGTCATTCAGATTTAAGGCCGGATATTTGGCTAGATATTTCCAAAAGTGGGCCGGATAATCTGCCCAGTAAGAGCGAGCAATACGAAAACAGAGATAACTTTTGTATCCGGACTCCGTTTTTGATGATCTTGGGCTCGTTGGAATCACCACAATGAGCTCTACAACATCATCCATAGAAACATCATAGTCCAACAAAGGAGGATGAACCCAAATGATAAAAGGTTTGATGTAGCTATAAAGATGAACCGGTAAAACCTCCAACACCAAAAAACGCAATAAGTTTTCCATACGAATTCTGTTTTTGGTGAATCATGAGCATGATTTTATATATTCCCCAAAATATGCACTCATTTCAAATTACTCACATTTTCAATAGAGAGGTTTCATTAAGATCCTTGCAAATAAAGATTTTCATGCCATGAAATGACCCACACAAGGTTAGATGCTAGAAAAGTATGCATGCATAAGATACTTGTTACCGAGATACCATTGGAAGAATGTAGTAGATATGAGTTCTTCAATAATCCTAGCTTGTCACAAATTATTAACTAGTCACCACTTCATCCTTATTATTGAGACAAACACTAATATATCTTCCATGTACCTAAAACAAATTCGAGTAGAATATGGTCCCCAAACTCATTGGGTCCGAAGTAGTTAGAGACACTACAATATATAGGACAAGTTCCACATAAATTTGTGCATACAGATATGAACTTGAATTTCATGCACATCTTAGCCGATTTAGGATTTATTGGAGTTTACCCTATATATTAGACCGAAGAAAGCAAAGCATGCCATAGAGTATACATTTAGTAAATATGCATGCACAAGACTTTCAAGATGCACAAGAGATACAATTTGGACAAAACACTAAGAAGACCAAGAAGTCACACAAAGGTGTGAAGAACTAAAGGTTGTCCAAAATTATATCAAAGAATCAACTCAACACAAAATTGACTCCAAAGTCCACCAAGTGAACAAAGCAAACACCAATGAGCATAAATGAACACTAAAACACACATGCCCAATGACTTATCTCATTTTAAGAATATAGAGCAAAATCAAGAAGAGAGATAGCCATTCTCCCAAAGAGAGCAAGGTTCCAATAAACAAACTAAACTCTCCACTCTTTTTATGATGGCACACTAAGTACCAAAAAGAAAAGATTTGTCTTCCAACACTAACCAAAACCAATTGAAATAAGCCAGAAGAGTATGTTATAGCAAATATAGGAGAGCTCCCCCAAGATTAGTGTATTATTTATGATTTTGCATTTGAATACAAAATGCACACAAATGGGATCATCATCTCAACCTACATTAAGAATAACACAAAACAAGTTCAACAAAATCAAATGGAATCACAAGAGTCAAGGAAGACAATGGGAATTTAAAACAAATACATTCCCTGGTAAGAGATAAGGTAATTAAAAGCAATAGGCAATAAAAAGATGATCAATATATATACCACATGATAGAGTACCAATTGTCCAAGGACAAGAGGTATTTGGAGTTATTAATTTCCTGGTGGTATTTTACACAGAAATCCAAGATCATCTTCACACCAAGAAGCATATGAAAAGGATAAGAATTAAACACCATGCTAAAGAAGATATTCTTGATAGACTCAAATAGTTAAACAATCATGCAAATCAACGATTAGGATAACTTGAAGCTAATGGTTTTCTAACTTTGATGTAGAATTTTACATTTTAGGAAAACCCTACCAAGAATGTATCTCACAAACAAGATCCAAAACAAGAGCAATAAATTTTTTAGCAAATTGAAACTTGTTTGAGCAAATATGTCACATAGAAGAAAGATAATTTGCAATATCAACACTATGTGACACAACCTCAAATATACATATTTTATTGGTTTGTAGTATGCACAAAGCATATTACTCCCCCATAATATGATAAAGCATTTATTTTCACAAGAGACAAATAAAATCCAATATGAGAAGATTAATGGACATTATAGAATTTGAATTTCTCATGAACATGACATACCACATAGAGACTAGATAAATTCAAATATAAACACTAAGTGGTATTCCTCATGTGCATACATGTATAGGATTGTGAAGTGCCAAAGCAGATCACTCCCCCAAAATGGGATAGTCCATTAGTCTCTCAAAAGAGCCAAATAATATAAAACAAGATGCAATATAAGCTCAAACACAAACACACATACATGGTGTGCAAACCCACAAGTACATACTTGATTAATCAAAATAAAACAAGTAGGTAGCACAACATATACCAACACATGTAATGGAACACAACCAACACATGCAAAAGGGGTGAGAAACTTTCAATGTAGATAAGTTGAGTACATGTTACCGCAAAGAGGAACATTGGATATATGATATAAACAAGATAATCCAATTGACTTGACTTGAGATAATATATTGATGAAGATCCCTTAATTCTTCATGATATAGTCAAGTCTCCAATGCCCTCCAACAAACACCTATTGATCAAGTTTTGGTGTGTTGGTCCCCAACCAAGTTGGGTCCTAAGAGGTTAGTCACAATAGGCTTGGCCACCCAAATGGTTCTTTTCTTGACACCACATTGAGTACCAATATATTTGGCAAACACATTGCCAACCTTATCCTTGCGAAGTGAATAAGTATCATTAATTATGATAGGGCTGGATGAGTTACCAATAGTGCATGAAGAAGAAAGGTGACCCTTCTCACGGCATATGTAGCAAGTTCTTTTCTTCACCTTCTTCTCACGGGAATGTAGTCGTTGCTGTACTGCAGGGCCAGATAATATTCTGCCCTCCCCCCCAAAAAAAAACTGCTAAGGACTTCGTGCGCGTCATTCAGATTTAAGGCCGGATATTTGGCCGGATATTTCCAAAAGTGGGCCGGATATTCCGGTCACCCCTGAAATCGGCTAAGGACCAGAAGATGGCGAGGCGCGCGTCATTCAGATTTAAGGCTGGATATTTGGCCGGATATTTCCAAAAGTGGGCCAGATAATCCGCCCAGGAAGAGCGAGCAATACGAAAATAGCGATAACTTTTGCATTTCGACTCCATTTTCGATGATCTTGGGTTGTTGGAATCACCACAATGAGCTCTACAACATCATCCATAGAAACATCATAGTTCAACAAAGGAGGATGAAACCAAATGATAAAAGGTTTGGCTTAGCTACAAAGATGAACCGGTAAAACCTCCAACACCAAAAAACGCAATAAGTTTTCCATACAAAATCCCTTTTTGGTGAGCTTGGGATTAATGTCAAGATAACCACAAGCTCTAAAACCTCACATAGAGAAAATCGAAATCAGAACCAAGAAAGATGATGCAAAGTATGCAAAAGTTTGAGCTCTCTCCGAACGATACGAATAAGGTTACTCACTCGAGAGCCCCTCTTGATAGTACGACTATCGATCCTGAAACTTGGTCTCCCAAACACTATGAGACCGGGAAGAAAGAAAACCTATCAAGATCAAACCTTTGCCTTGCGCATTCCACTTGAGCTAGACGGTGACGATCTTGATCTTCTCAAGTTGGACTACCTTTCTTGATTGCGCTTGCTCGATGAAGTCTTGCGGATTGCTCCCCAATACTTCACTATGGGAGAGACACTTGAACTTGTGCTTCGACTTGATCAACATTGCACTTAAACTTCTTCCTTCATAATGATGATGTCTTGAGAATGCACATGAGAGCTCACCCCATCTTATTCCTCAAGACACACTCTATATAGGCTCAACTCCCTTGATCATCACACAATCTTCTTTATTTGCATCTTCATACAACTTTGAAAGCAACATATGGCTCAAGCATTGTCTATGGACAAGTCCTACAAATATAACTCAATGCAAACATTAGTCCATAGGGATTGTAATTAATTACCAAAACCACACATGGGGGCAAATGCTCTTTCATAAGGGCCTCTAAACAGGATTCGCTGAGTTGCTTGGTCCTTGATCAAAAAGAAGAAAGGATGAAACTCAATAAAGATGTGATTGTCAAGGTTAAATCGATGAACAAATAATAGATTTTTTGAAGCACTAGGAACATGTAATATGCCATTGAGATCAAAAGAATTATGAGAGGGATTTAATAATGAGTGTCCAATATGACTAATCTGCATACCTGTGCCTTCAGCTGTGCAAACATGGTCCTGACCATGATAGGTGTCATGAGTAGTGAGCTTGTTCAACTCCCCGGTGATGTGATCAATGGCGCCAGTGTCATAGTACCAGTTGGTATCTACACCATAGGAAGCAACATTGGCACTTTTGTTACCGCCATTGTTGCCACGATCATCGCCATGGCGCCACCAACAGTCACGAGCAGAATGCCCATGAATGTTGCATATCTGACATGTGGCGTTGACGTAGGGGGTGGGTGATGACCCACAAGTATAGGGGGTGTATCGTAGTACTTTTGATAAATAAGAGTGTCGAACCCAACGAGGAGCAGAAGGTGTTGACAAGTGGTTTTGATCAAGGATTCATTGTAAATACTAGCAAACGGGTTTTCAGGGGTATTTGGTAATGCAAGTAAATTAAGTACAAGAAAATAAAAGATAGTAATAATAATTGCAGCAAGTGGCCCAATCCTTTCTAGAGCAAAGGACAAGCCGGTTGTGTAACTTATAATGACCAAACGTTCTCGAGGACACACAGGAGTTTCTGTCAAGTGCTTTCACTTCATACCACTAAATAATCTTTACTGGTTTGATAAGTGTTATGGGGGTGAACCTGTGCTAGCGCACTACCCTTACTAGGATAAATACACAATTGTGATTATACCCCTTGCAAGCATCCGCAAATACAAGAAAGTAATTAAGATAAATTTAACCACAGCCTTAAACTCTAAGATCCTACGCTCCCTGGTGTAATGGTTTCCCAACGGAGGTTTAGGTTATTGTCACTCCAGCAACCCCACAATTGGTAGCCAAATACACAATGCATCTCACTAGGCCCATAAATGGTGAAGTATCATGTAGTCGACGTTCACATGACACCACTAGTGAAATAGCACCACAACAAATAAATATCAAATCATTAAATATTACTCAACATAATTCCACTACTAACGACTTGACTTCTCCCATGTCCTCAAGAACTAAACGAACTACTCACAAGACATCATATGGATCATGATCAGAGGTGAAATAATGATAAACATAAACCTTAATTCAACGGTTCCACTCAATAGCATCAACCACAAGAGTAATCAACACCGGGAAAGTTTCCCCTAAGAATTTAACAAGATTCAACTCAAGATGTTATAGCGGGATGGCATGGTGATGGTGGAGATGAAGGTGCTGGTGATGGAGATGATGATGATGATCCCGATGAAGTCCGGTGCGATGGTGATGACGATGGCGACGATCTCCCCTCTTCGGGAAGGAATTTCCCCAGCAGATTTCTGCCTGCCGGAGAGCTTTTCTCTCTCTGGTGTTTTCCGCCCCGCAGAGGCGGCGGTGTCTATCTCTAAGCCCCCCTTGACTTAGGTTTTCGGGGACGATGAAATACGCGAAGGAGCGATGGTAGAAGTAGGCCAGGGGGCCCTCACCACAGGTGGGCGCGGCCAGGGGCTGGGCCGCGCCCCCTGGTGGTGAGGCCGCCCTGTGGCCCCTCTCGCCTTCTCCTTCCGGCTTCTTCAGTCTTCTGGTAAAATATAATTTTCTGGTATTTTTCTAGAATTTTCCAGATCTTCAAAATATGGTGCCTTGATGGTCCTTTTTCCAGCAGAATCCTGACTTCGGCAGCAAATCCTCCAATGACCATCAAACATGTAAAAACAGAGGAAACAACATAAGTATCATCTCTAAATGTGAAATATATCAATGAATAACAGTAAGTTATGATACAAAATAGTGATGCAATATGGACGTATCAACCCCCCCCCCCAAGCTTAGACCTCGCTTGTCCCCAAGCGAAAACTAAACTCAGTAAACATGACCATAGGTTTATGGAGTGAAGTGTTGATAATCAAAATACGGACAAGAAGCATCACATTCACCAAGGCACAAATTATAATAGACAGCAACTTCCCTTTATAAGATATAGACTTGCAAAGGGAATCACAAATAAGGATGCACAAGGTAAACTGTAATTGGTGGTGGCAAACTTTAGTTCTTGGTCAGAGAACAATGAACAAACTATACTAGCTTTTGAATGGAGCCTTTTTAAAACAGAGCTAACATAGCAAAAACCATACGCTCAATGAAACAAACTTTTGCATTCATAGAAAGCTTTCAAAGATATATTCCTTTAGGCAAAAGCATTATACTAACAATAGAAGTTAATAAACATGATTAAACGGATCAACATATGGATTAGTGAAACATAACAACTCAAATACTTGCTTGAGATAGAGGGGAATAGGTTGACTCAACATAAAAGTAAAAGACAGGCCCTTCACAGAGGGAAGCAAGGATTAAACATGTGCTAGAGCTTTTCATTTGTAAAACAGAGGTAAAAATCATTTTGAGAGGTGGTTGCTTTTGTCAACGACTAGCAACGGAGTTCTTGATATCTTCCATACTAAACAAGTGAGAGCGGTTCCGAGATGTTTGATTAATTTGGCACATTGGTGCTCTTTTATAGCTTGGCACTCCTCCTCACCTTTTCCTTTCTCAAACCATGGCTAACCGATTCCATCGGGTGCCAACCAACTTTCACATACCATGGAGGAGTGCTCTTTTTTTCTTTTTGAGATTATAATGGTCTGACTAGCTCCCTTGCAAAATTAATGATGAGCAGATGAAGCTGTCTAGTCGAGGGGTACTCAATTTAGTATGGAAGATAACAAACCCATCCACTACGTCCTCATGAGCTAAAAATAGTGGCACAAAATGAGAAGTATTTGAAGGTTTTTGAAAGGTAGCACATGAAAATTTACTTGGAATAGCTTGAAATACCATGCATAGGAATTTATAGTGGACTCTTTGGAAGTGACTTGGTTTTTAGGAGTTGGATGCACGAGAAGTATTTCCTCTCAGTACAGGTTTTTGGTTAGCAAGGCTGGGTAGCAAGCATAAGAGTTGCATGAAACAAACAAACATACATATAATAGGAACAACCATGCAAACTTCCTTGAAGGTACAACGATGTTAACTTTGAGAATAATAATGCTTATAAGCCAAACATGAAGGAAAACTGAAGTGATGTCACTACAAACACTTCTTTCTTCTTTTCTACTCAAACTCAAGTTAAAGTTGCTACTGACCAAGCTAAGTTTGCCAAAACCAACTAAATTTACTCATGCTCCCAAAGTGATACCAATACTAATCAACAAGACTAATCATATAAGAGACATTGCAAACTAAAATAAAGTGTGCAAAAAGTAAACGATAAAACTTCTCATTAATATTTCATTACCGCAACTCACACCAAGGGATACATAGATAACCAACTAAGGAGGATACTTCCACACTGCAAACTATTCTATAAGATAACTTCTCTATTCATGATATGACTCTACTTGAAAAGTAAATGAGTAAAAGGTGATGATGTGATACCGCGGCACTCCCCCAAGCTTGGAACAAGCCAAGAGGGTGCCTATACCGATGATGAATTACTCCTTCGGTGGTGGTGGTGAGTCTTTAATAAGCTTCTCAATCAAATCTTTCAGATCATCAATCTTGTGACTGAGGTTACAAATCATCTCTGAATTGTGCTCAATACGGCTCATGAACCTGTTAGCTAGAGAATCCCAGCTCTTGGAATTATTTCCCCATCCTTCTTCACTTTTGGAACTTCTTTTCCCTTGTCATTGCTTGAAGGAGCCATGGTGCTCTTGAAACTAAGATCAACTCCTGATAGAAACAGCTCGAAACAAAAACATGACAAGAAAACGATATACAGACCTCGGGGACTCCGGGGGATTATATAGGCAAAAATTATATATCAAGGGGAAATCATAGGAGGAAACTGGGACAAAAACGAGATTCGGGATGGACTCACCATAGGGTGGCGTGGCCTGGGGTGGGCCCACGCCCCCTGGTGGTGAGAAGCCACCGGACTCCGTCTCCTGCCCATTTTCATCTCGTGTTTTTTCATATTTAATAAAAACATCAAAAATATTAATGGAAAAGTTTTCGTGAACCTTTTCTGACTAGAACTGTTACCTATTCGAAAACGAACTCTGCAGGTTCCTGCAAATTGTCTTGGATGAATTCTTTGGGAGAAACTATTTCAATTACATCAACGTCTTCATTATAAGAATCTCCAGCAATATAATGTTTGAGTCTCTGCCCATTCACCACTTGTGTAGTGTCATCTTTCAATGAAGCAATCTTTATCGCACCTGAGTGGTACACTTCCACAATAACATATGGTCCTTCCCATTTTGAGAGTAATTTTCCTACAAAAAATCTGAGATGAGACCTGTACAATAGAACTTTCTCACCAACATGAAACTCTCTTTTAAGAATTCTCTTATCATGCCATTGCTTGACTTTCTCTTTGAAAAGTCTGGTATTCTCATAGGCTTTGTTTCTCCACTTATCTAGAGAACTCAAATCTAACAACCTTTTCTTACTGGCAAGTTTAAAATCCCTATTAAGCTCTTTAACTGCCCAAAAAGCTTTGTGTTCTAATTCTAAAGGCAAGTGACACGCTTTTCCGTAAACCATATTGTAAGGAGACATGCCCATAGGGTTCTTATAAGCAGTTCTATAAGCCCATAAAGCATCGTTTAACTTGCTAGCCCAGTTTTTCCTAGATCTATTGACAGTATTCTGCAAGATAGACTTGATCTCTCTATTCAAAAGCTCTACCTGCCCACTAGTTTGGGGATGATAAGCAGAAGCAATTCTATGATATACATCATATCTAGCAAGAGTTTTTCTAAAACCGCCATGAATGAAATGAGAACCTCCGTTAGTCATAAGATATCTAGGCACACCAAACCTAGGAAAAATAACATCCTTAAGCATTTTTAACGAGGTCTCCCCATCGGCACTCTTTGTAGGTATGGCTTCTACCCACTTAGTAACATAATCAACAACAACAAGTATGTGAGTATAGCCTTTTGAAGGAGGAAAATGACCCATAAATTCAAATCCCCAACAATCAAATGGTTCAATAACAAGAGTGTAACTCATAGGCATTTCATTATTTCTAGAAATATTACCAGCTCTTTGACATTCATCGCAAGATAAAACATACCTTCTAGCATCTTTAAAGAGGGTTGGCCAATAAAAAACTGATTGTAGAACCTTTTGTGCGGTTCTATCTCTAGCATGATGTCCTCAATAAGCACTTCCATGGCATTTTCTCAATATTTCTTGTTGCTCATATTCTGGTACGCATCTTCGCATAATACCATCCAATCCTTCTTTATATAAGTGTGGGTCATCCCAAAAGTAATGCCTCAAATCATAAAAGAATTTTCTTCTTTGCTGAGTTGTAAAGGTTGGAGGCAGATACTTGGAAACAATAAAGTTAGCATAATCAGCATACCAAGGAAGGTCTCGCGAAGTTACATTTATTGAAGCCAACTATTCATTTGGAAAACTATCATTAACAGGAATAGGATCAAAAGAAATGTTTTCCAATCTAGACAAGTTGTCAGCCATAGGATTTTCAGCACCTTTCCTATCTACGATATGCAAATCAAACTCTTGTAAAAGCAACACCCATCTAATAAGCCTAGGCTTAGCATCCTTCTTAGTCATAAGATATCTAATAGCAGCGTGATCAGTATAAATAGTAACTTTAGAATCAACAATATAAGATCTAAACTTATCACATGCAAAAACAATAGCAAGAAACTCTTTCTCAGTGGTAGCATAATTCTTCTGAGCAGCATCAAGAGTCTTACTAGCATAATGAATAACATTCAACTTATTATCTACGCATTGTCCAAGAACATCACCAACAGCAAAATCACTAGCATCACACATAATTTCAAAGGGTAAATTCCAATCAGGTGGTTGAACAATAGGAGCAGTAGTCAAAGCCTTCTTAAGAGTTTCAAAAGCTTCCTTACAATCATCATCAAAGACAAATGGTACATCTTTTTGAAGAAGATTAGTAAGAGGCTTTGAAATCTTAGAGAAATCTTTAATAAACCTCCTATAGAAACCAGCATGACTAAGAATACTACGAATACGTTTAACATCTCTGGGACAAGGCATCTTCTCAATTGCCTCAACTTTTGCTCTGTCAACTTCAATACCTCTTTCAAAAAATTTATGTCCAAGAACAATTCCTTCATTCACCATAAAGTGGCATTTCTCCCAATTAAGAACAAGGTTAGTTTCTTCACACCTCTGCAAAACTTTATCAAGATTGTGCAAACAATTATCAAAAGAAGTTCCATAGATGAAAAATTGTCCATGAAAACCTCCATAATTTCTTTACAAAAACCATGAAAAATAGCAGACATGCATCTTTGAAAAGTAGCAGGAGCATTGCATAAACCAAACGGCATACGTCTATAAGCATAAGTTCCATAAGGACAAGTAAAAGTGGTTTTCTCTTGATCTTCTTTTTTAACAGCAATCTGAGAGAAACCGGAATAACCATCAAGAAAACAAAAGTGCGTCTTCTTAGACAACCTCTCTAACATCTGATATATAAATGGTAAAGGATAATGATCTTTCTTAGTAACCTTGTTAACTTTTCTATAGTCAATGCACATCCTATAACTAACTACTACCCTTTGAGGAATAAGCTTGTTATTCTCATTAGGCACAACAGTCATACCTCCTTTCTTAGGAACACAATGAACAGGGCTAACCCATCTACTGTCAGTAATAGGATAAATAATACCAGCATCAAGGAGCTTTAATACCTCATTTCTTACCACATCCTTCATCTTGGGAATTAAGCGACGCTGATGTTCCACAACTGGCTTCGCGTCTTTCTCTATATTAATAGCATGCTGACATAAAGTGGGACAAATCCCTTTGAAATCATCAAGAGTATATCCCATAGCTCCTCGATGTTTCCTCAATATCTCCAATAACCTTTCCTCTTCCTTTCCTGAAAGCTTAGAACTAATAATAACAGGATATATTTTCTTATCATCTATATAGACATATTTAAGATTATCAGGTAAAGGTTTTAATTCAAAAACAGGATCTTCTTAGGGTGGCAAAGTGGTACCAAGATCCTCCACAGGTAAATTGTGCTTGATCAATGGTTGTTGACGAAGGAAAATATCGTCAATCTGTTCTCTTTCCTTCCTGTAAACATCACTTTCATGGTCTTCCATGAATTGCTGCAAACCATTATTAGGGGCAAGAGCAATAGAAGCAAGCTGTTCAACTCGAAAATTTTCATTAGGCATGTCATTTTCATAAGAAGTCTTAGCAAACTTAGAAAAATTAAACTCATAAGACTCTCCATTAAACTTAGTGAAAAATTTCTCCTTCTTACAGTCTATCATAGCACCACAAGTATTCTAAAAGGGCCTACCAAAAATAATAGGATAAGTTTTACTAGCCTCCTTACCAAGTACTAGGAAATCAGTGGGATATTTGGTCTTACCGCAAAGAACTTTCACATCTCGAACAATACCCAGAGGCCAAACAGTCTCTCTGTTAGCAAGCTGAACAACAACATCAATATCTTCAAGTACACAAGCGCCAATCTCATGCATAATTTCTTGGTAAAGCTCTAAAGGAATGGCACTTGCACTAGCACCAATGTCACATAAACCATAATAGCAATGATCTCCAATCCTGACAGAAATAATAGGAAAACTTATTTTCCTACGCCTTTTAGGATGTGAGATAATGTTAGAAGCATCTTCACAAAAGAGAATATATTCATCCCCTACATCTTTAGTAACAAGGTCCTTCAATATAGCTACAGGAGACTGCTGGCGCTAAGTTGATGCGGGAGGTTTTCTTCAATCTTTGGAAGTATTCTTCTTTAGTCCCCGACAACAGCGCCAGAAAATTGTTGCTTGATGCGTGGTGAATGACCAGCCTGTTGGGAACCCCAAGAGGAAGGTGTGATGAATATAGCAGCAGATTTTCCCTCAGTTAAGAAACCAAGGTTTATCGATCAGGAGAAGAGCAGACAATATGACTGAAGGTGATGCTTGCTAGTTTGCGACAGCTTTGGACAATTTATATATGGCGCCTCGTCCAAGCTTTGCTTGCTAGTTGCAACGCGGAACCTACACACAATACAACCAAATACTTTATTCCCAACTTGCGATGAGGTTATCAATCTCACCGGTTTGCTTGAAACAAAGGTTATGAGCGTATCGAGTGGAAAACAGTAGAAGTATGCGAGTAAAGTAAACAGTGCGAGTAAAGTAAATAGGTGATAGCAATATGATGGAAATAGGACCGGGGTCCACAGTTCACTAGTGGTGTCTCTCCATAAGATAAATAACACATGCTGGGTAAACAAATTACAGTTGGGCAATTAAAAGAATAAAGATAAACGTGATATGTCAAGAAGATCACTATGCGATTTACTCTGGGCATTACAACAAAATACATAGACCACCATCCAACTGCATCTATGACTAATAATCCACTTGTGGCGAATCAATCCGAGAACTCCACAAGTATTAAGTTGTGAACAACAGATAATTGCATTAAGCAAAGTGTGTAAT
Source organism: Dactylis glomerata (assembly GCA_007115705.1). Classification (NCBI taxonomy): domain Eukaryota; kingdom Viridiplantae; phylum Streptophyta; class Magnoliopsida; order Poales; family Poaceae; genus Dactylis; species Dactylis glomerata. The sequence goes on along the minus strand of QXEO01000389.1, from coordinate 1,730,443 downwards.
GTAAACAAAACATATGCCCTTGAGCATATGAATGTTGTTTTCTCCCTAGTAGCTACAGCACATCTATAACCTTAGAGGTTTCTGTCACTCCCCCAGGTTAAATAGAGGCATGAACCCACTATCGAGCATAAATACCCCCTCTTGGAGTCACTAGCAACTACTCGGCCAAGATAGCTACTAACAACGGAGAGCATGCAAGATCATAAACAACATAGAGATAACAAAAGATATATTTCAGTATAGCAACTCAATCATAACACCAACATTCATCGGATCCCAACAAACCAAACATGTAGAATTACATAACCGTGATCTCAATCATGTAGGGCAGCTCATGATATCTAAACATGAAGCACATGGCGGAGAGGACAACCATCTAGCTACTGCTATGGACCCATAGTCCAAGGTAGACTACTCACTCATCGCTCCGGAGGCAAGCATGGCAATGAAGAAGACCTCCGGTGGCGATTCCCCTCTCCGGCAGGGTGCCGGGAAGAGCTTCTGGACCCTCCCGATCTTTGGGTCGACGGCGGCGGTGGATCGCAATGTGTTCTGGAAAATTGATTGGGTCTTTAGGTTTTTTCTGTCGAGGGGTCTTTATAGGCGAAGGGGCATCGTCAGAAGTGGACCGAGGCGGTCTCACACGTAGGGGACGCGGCCAGGGCCTGGGCCGCGCCGCCCTGGTGTGTGGCCACCCCGTGGCCCCACTCCGTCTCCTCTTCAGATCTCTGGAAGCTTCCGGGAAAAATAAGACTTCAGGAACTTGTTTCATCCAATTCCGAGAATATTTCCTGTGTATCACTTCTGAAACACAAAAACAGCAGAAAACAGGGAACTGGCACTGTGGCGACTTGTTAATAGGTTAGTTCCGGAAAATGCATAAAAGTGCCACGAAGTGTAACGAAACAGTAGGCAAATGGTGTAAAAACAAGCATGGAGCATCAAAAATTATAGATACGTTGGAGATGTATCAAGCATCCCCAAGCTTAACTCCTACTCGTCCTCGAGTAGGTAAGTGATAACAAAAGAATAATTTTTGAGGTGACATGCACCTACACAATCTTGATCATATATGTAAGCATTTGTGAGCTGGGATCATAAGAACTTCAAACATGGGCATGAAAGATATAATCTTGACAATAAGAACTTAGCAACCATGTTGTAAACATGCAAATGAACACAAACAAAAGATCATGAAAATGAAACAATGAAAGTCAAACATGTGTTCAAATCATAAGGAAAAACATACAAACGGTTTTCAGCTTGTCCTTCATGGAGAGCAAAACATAAATGCATAGGACACCTTCAAGTTTAAGAGGGCGACTAGATACAAATAATTTGAGAACAAGTGAAACCAACAATATGAATCAATCAATGAAAACTTTGGGACAATGCACATTATACTAAGAATGACAACTTTGCTCTCTTAATGGTGCATAAAGATAGAAGGTGGTGACTCAACATAAACGTAAAAGAAAGGCCCTTCGCAGAGGGAAGCAGTGATTGCAAGTTTTATAACCTTCAAAAATTATGGTACTTACCGGCTTTGAGCTCTCATTGCCCCCATCATAAGCATCTTGAATGGTTAGAGTTAATGCATGAACAATTCTGATGCATATGCTTGACAAATCATAAGTCAAAAACCTCGTGTCCCGTGAATACGAGTACCCAAACCTCATGCTACTCAACTTAGAGTCCCAAGCAAGGCTCTTGTCATTGTAAGTATATATGTATCATCGAGAACCACCAACGGGGTACTTCTGTGCCCGATGACATGGAACAAGCCCACATCAAAATGACAGGACAAGCAGACAATGAACACCTCGACATCTCTTTTATTTGCCATTTGTTTAGCTTTTTATTGTGAGATGCATCGTCGAATGTCCACCATGGGTATGCTGCAAATTTCCACCATGAATTATGCATGGCTTAGATTGGCGGCCCAGGCGTTTCCCTAACACATATACAAAATCCATGATCCCCACAAGATTTCCAATTCATTTCACACCGCGGGCATCCATAAACAAAAGATCACGATATCAACTCAAATAAGAAGTGCAATGTTGAAAGCTTTCCCCATGACAGCATGGTTGGGCTAGAATCCAACTTACAACTTGCAAGCATAACAACTCAACATAAGAGACCACAATGTCAAATTTTTAAGAACAAGAAAAAGTAAAGTGTGCCTTCCGGTTCGTGAGAGCTTTACTGACCAATTTTCGCATAACACTGGTAAGAGTTTAATTTGAAGAGAAGATAAAAGCAATTTAAATTTATTTGGAATAGAAAATTGCTAGTAGGTATGTATGGTGGACACTTTGGAAAACTTTGGCTTTTAGGAGTTGGATGCACGAGTAGAGCTCATACTCAGTACAAGGCGAGGGCTAGCAAAAGACTGGGAGCGACCAACTAAGAGAGCAATAATGGCCATAATCATGCAAAGCGACATTAAAAGAAGCATAAGATGGCATCAAAAGTCAAAAACTAAATGATCATAGAGGCTATTGGCGACTTTGTAAGAGTCTAACATGTGTGAGCATGTGCCAAGTCAACCCAAATAAAGCATCAAGGAGAAAACCAAAATAATGCTTCCATACAATAAAAACAACGCATGATTTTTTCAAAGGCTCATTAAGCAATCTCAGTTATTTGAGACAAGTCATGATACAGCAAAACCACTAAGCATACTATCAAAAAGACATCAAGCACGACATGAAAAAGCCTAAGCCACAGTCTACACAAGCTCCTTCTGGTACCACTTTTTTGCATAAAGCTTTTTCTCTTTTCCAACACCATTTGAAATTTTTAGAGACACCTCTTTTGATGAAAACCAATAAAGATCAGAGGCAAAAATACACCTTGATGAAAAGATATGACAAGGTCTGAATGCAAATCAAGGTGAAAACAAAAACCAAAAGCAGTAGCGGAAAAAGAAGAACACTCGGTGAAATTGTAAGAATGAAAAACAGAGTGTTCTTGGCAAATAAAAACGAGTACATCTCCTCCAAAAGAAATTTGTTGGGGTCCAACCATTTATTGCAGCAAACAAAACTAAGATAACTAAGAAAACTAAAACAACTGACACTCCAAGAAAAACACATAGTGCATGAAGCAATAAAAATATAGTGTTTTGAAGGTGACCTAATTTTTGCCGATGAAGAAGGGGTGCCTCGGGGGCATCCCCAAGCTTTGACGCTCGTACTTCTTGGATATTTCTTGGGGTGATGCATGGGCATCCCCAAGCTTGAGCTTTTGTCCATTCTTCAACTCATCTCATCATTCTCCAATCCCTACACTTGAAAACTTCCTTCATACAAAACTAAACACAATTCTATTAGCAACATTAGTGCAAGCATAACATATTATCAACCTCGTTTTGCTTCAGGTTTCAACCCAAAACCACCACATATATAGCATATACTACTGTAGCAACTTTCCCAAAAGTTCTATGATCAAAATAACTCAAAAGAAAGCGATAAAGCGGCAAACACAAATATTGGCAGAAATCTGTCAAAACAGAACAACTGACAAAGGTCAAATTTTTGAGGGGTTTTTTGTTGCTCAAATCAAAAAGTGTTCAACTAACGAAAGTTTGGATATAACCTGGGGCATATGCACAAGAAATAGCAGGTCCAAAATATATACAGAGAATTTATATGAAGTTTTACGGTGCAACACTGAAAACAGTTTCAGGACAACAACATCCCCAAATCTTTACCTCACTCGAATTAGAGGCTTCTCTTGGCACAACAATAAAATAAACAGGATAAGGAGAGGTCATTACAATAGTAATGACTTCCAAGACTCAAATAAAAGAAAAGGTACTGAAAATAAAACAGTGGGTTATCTCCCAAGAGTGCTTTTCTTTAACGCCTTTGAGCTAGGCGCAGAAAATTGCGAATTAAGTAACATCAAGTGATGAAGCATAAAGCTCATAATTTGCTCTAAGAATAGAGTCAAAAAGTAATTTCTTTCTTTTCCTAGGGAAGTGTTCCATACCTTTCTTTAGTGGGAATTGATATTTGATGGTGCCCTCTCTCATATCAATGATGGCACCTACAGTTCGAAGAATGGGTCTTCCCAAAATAATAGGACATGAAGCATGGCATTCAACGTCCATAACGAGAAAATCAACGGGAACAAGGTTATTGTTAACCACAATAAGAACATCATTAATCCTTCCCAAAGGTTTCTTCTTAGCAACATCAGCAATAGGAATATCATAATAACACTTTTCAAGCGGTGGTAAATCAAGCATGTCATAAATCTTTCTAGGCATGATAGAAATACTAGCACCTAGATCACATAAAGCATGGCAATAAAAACCACTAATATGCATATCAATGATGGGTTCCCAACCATCTTCTAACTTCTTGGGAATGGAAGCTTTTTGCTGCAACTTTTCATCCCTAGTTTTCATGAGAGCATTGGTAATATGCTTAGTAAAAGCAATATTTAAGGAACTAGCATTGGGAGTCAAAGCAAGCTTTTGCAAGAACAAAATAACTTTAGATATATTGCAGCCATCAATATCAAAATCATTAAAGGAAATAGAGCTATCATCTCCTACACTCCGAAAAATTTCAGCACTCTTTTGAGAAAAAGTTTTGGCAGTTTTAGGCTTCTTAACACAAGGAGTGGGAGTTTTCTCTACACCAATAAAAGCAAGAGGATTGCTAGCATTAGGAGCAACATCATTAGAGGTAGTAATGGTACATATCTTCATCTCTCTAGCCATCTCCTCTTCTCTTTCCCACCTGGCATGCAATTCCGCTAACAATCTAATATTTTCATCAATTCCAACTTGAATAGCATTAGCAGTAGCAAAAACATTATTCTCTTTCGCATCATTAGGCAACACTTTTAATTTCAGAAGTTCAACATCATGAGCAAGGCTATCAACTTTAGAAGCAAGAATATCAATTTTGCCTAACTTTTCCTCAACAGACTTGTTAAAAGTAGATTATTTTACTATGAAGTCTTTGAGCATGACTTCAAGTTCAGAGGGCGTGGCCCTAGTGTTGCTGGAGGAATTACCATAAGAGTTACCATAACCATTACCATTGGTAGAAGGATACGGCCTATAATTGTTACTAGCAAAATTGTTCCTATAAGCATTGTTGTTAAAATTATTGTTTCTAATAAAGTTCACATCAACATGCTCTTCTTGAGCAACCAGAGAGGCTAAAGGAACATTATTAGGATCAACATGAGTCCTATCATTAGCAAGCATAGCCATAATGGTATCAATCTTCTCACTCAAGGAAGAGGTTTTCTCAACAGAATTTACCTTCTTACCTTGTGGAGCTCTCTCGGTGTGCCATTCGGAATAATTTACCATCATGTTGTCAAGTAGCTTTGTTGCGGCGCCCAAGGTAAGGGACATAAAAGTGCCTCCAGCAATTGAATCAAGTAGATTCCTCGAAGAAAAATTCAGTCCTTGCAGAGGTCTTCCACTCTTCCCCGGCAACGGCGCCAGAAAATTGTTTGCTGGCGCTAAGTTGACGCGGGAGGTTTTCTTCAATCTTTGGAAGTATTCTTCTTTAGTCCCCAAAAATGGCGCCAGAAAATTGTTGCTTGATGCATGGTGAATTACCAGCCCGATGGGAACCCCAAGAGGAAGGTGTGATGAATATAGCAGCAGATTTTCCCTCAGTTAAGAAACCAAGGTTTATCGATCAGGAGAAGAGCAGACAATACGACTGAAGGTGATGCTTGCTAGTTTGCGACAGCTTCGGACAATTTATATATGGCGCCTCGTCCAAGCTTTGCTTACTGGCTGCAACGCGGAACCTGCACACAACACAACTAAATACTTTATTCCGAACTTGCGATGAGGTTGTCAATCTCACCAGTTTGCTTGAAACAAAGGTTATGAGTGTATCGAGTGGAAAACAGTAGAAGTATGCGAGTAAAGTAAACAGTGCGAGTAAAGTAAACAGGGGATAGCAATATGATGAAAATAGGACCGGGGTCCATAGTTCACTAGTGGTGTCTCTCCATAAGATAAATAACACATGTTGGGTAAACAAATTACAGTTGGGCAATTGAAAGAATAAAGATATACGTGATATGTCAAGAAGATCACTATGCCATTTACTCTGGGCATTACAACAAAATACATAGACCGCCATCCAACTGCATCAATGACTAATAATCCACTTGTGGCGAATCAATCCGAGAACTCCACAAGTATTAAGTTGCAAACAACAGATAATTGCATTAAGCAAAGTGTGTAATATAAACAAAGCATATGCCCTTGAGCATATGAATGTTGTTTTCTCCCTAGTAGCAACAGCACATCTACGACCTTAGAGGTTTCTGTCACTCCCCCAGGTTAAATAGAGGCATGAACCCACTATCGAGCATAAATACCCCCTCTTGGAGTCACTAGCAACTACTCGGCCAAGATAGCTACTAACAACGGAGAGCATGCAAGATCATAAACAACATAGAGATAACAAAAGATATATTTCAGTATAGCAACTCAATCATAACACCAATATTCATCGGATCCCAACAAACCAAACATGTAGAATTACATAACGGTGATCTCAATCATGTAGGGCAGCTCATGAGATCTAAACATGAAGCACATGGTGGAGAGGACAACCATCTAGCTACTGCTATGGACCCATAGTCCAAGGTAGACTACTCACTCATCGCTTCAGAGGCAAGCATGGCGATGAAGAAGACCTCCGATGGCGATTCCCCTCTCCGGCAGGGTGCCGGGAAGAGCTTCTGGACCCTCTTGATCTTCGGGTCGACGGCGGCGGCGGATCGCGATGTGTTCTAGAAAATTGATCGGGTCTTTAGGTTTTTTCCGTTGGTGGGTATTTATAGGCGAAGGGGCATCGTCAGAAGTGGACCGAGGCGGTCTCACACATAGGGGGCGTGGCCAGGGCCTGGGCCACGCCGCCCTGGTGTGTGGCCACCTCGTGGCCCCACTCCGTCTCCTCTTCGGATCTCTGGAAGCTTTCGGGAAAAATAAGATTTCAGAAACTTGTTTCGTCCAATTCTGAGAATATTTCTTGTGTATCACTTCTGAAACACAAAAATAGCAGAAAACAGGGAACTGGCACTGTGGCGACTTGTTAATAGGTTAGTTCCAGAAAATGCATAAAAGTGCCACAAAGTGTAATGAAATAGTAGGCAAATGGTGTAAAAATAAGCATGGAGCATAAAAAATTATAGATACGTTGGAGACGTATCAGAGACTTAATAGTAATCTGCTCATCAGGTTCTATAGCTTTCTTAGTACTTTTATTAGACACACTTACCAAAGTAGAATACTCTTTTACCTTAGCAGGGAAAGGTGTCTTCTCAAAATAAGGTTCAGGCACAATGCTATCAACAGTACAAACTTCAGTAGCTGCAGCAGGAATATGACTAATAGAATCTTTATAAGGCACATGATATTTATTCCAATCTTTCCTTGGAACATCAAGATATGAGGCAAAGGCCTTAAAACAGTTAGCAAGTATTTGAGAATCAAGATCATAAGCAATGCTAACACTATGAAAGTCATCGGTTCCCATAAAAGTCTTAATGCATTCATAATCATAATTTATACCTGACTTCCTACCTTTGTCGTTCTCCCATCCTTCAGCATTCTCTTGAATACAGTCAAGGATATTCCACTTAGCATCTTCCTTCATATGAGTAAATGATCCAAAACAGGAGGCATCCAAATAATCCTTATCAGGAAGAGCAAGTCACGCATAAAAATTATCAATAACAATATTATTGGGGAGCTCATGAATGGGACATTTGAGCATTAGTAATTTCAATCTCCCCCACGCTTGGGCAATACTCTCTCCATCATGAGGCCAAAAGTTATATATCCGATTACGATCTTTATGAATTTCACTTGGAGGATAAAATTTAGAATAAAAGAGAGGCACAATTTTCTCCCATGCAATAGATGGACCATCTTTAAGCAGTCGATACCACTCCTCAGCTCTGCCTTTCAATGATAAAGAGAATAGCTTCCTCTTGACTTGGCTCAGCGAAATACCTGCATACTTGAACAACTCGCATAACTCATGTATAAATAGTAAGTGATCACCCGCATGGACAGTTCCATCTCCTGAATAGTAGTTATCCATAACACGCTCAACAATTTTCATAGGTATTTTAAAAGGATCTAATTGAGCAGGTGGTGGTGGTTCATCCACATGTGCAGCAGTGGTAGAAGTGTTCCCAAATAGGAAACCAAATGGAGAATTCTCCATAGCAAAATAAAATAAAAGTAAAAGACAAAAATAAAAACAATACTCACAGCGACGGTTACCTTTACCAAATCCACTCTTCAATAGCGCTTCACTCCCCGGCAACGGCGCCAGAAAATAGTCTTGATGACCCACAAGTATAGGGGGTGTATCATAGTACTTTCGATAAATAAGAGTATCGAACCCAACGAGGAGCAGAAGGTGTTGACAAGTGGTTTTGATCAAGGATTCACTGTAAATACTAGCAAACGGGTTTTCAGGGGTATTTGGTAATGCAAGTAAATAAAGTACAAGTAAATAAAAGACAGTAATAATAATTGCAGTAAGTGGCCCAATCCTTTCTAGAGCAAAGGACAAGCCGGTTGTGTAACTTATGATGACCAAACGTTCTCGAGGACACACGGGAGTTTCTGTCAAGTGCTTTCGCTTCATACCGCTAAATAATCTTTACTGGTTTGATAAGTGTTATGGGGGTGAACCTGTGCTAGCGCACTACCCTTACTAGGATAAATACATACTTGTGATTATACCCCTTGCAAGCATCCGCAAATACAAAAAAGTAATTAAGATAAATCTAACCACAGCCTTAAACTCTAAGATCCTACGCTCCCTGGTGCAATGGTTTCCCAATGGAGGTTTAGGTTTCTGTCACTCCAGCAACCCCACAATTGGTAGCTAAATATACAATGCATCTCACTAGGCCCATAAATGGTGAAGTATCATGTAGTCGACGTTCACATGACACCACTAGTGAAATAGCACCACAATAAATAAATATCAAACCATTAAATATTACTCAACATAATTCCACTACTAACGACTTGACTTCTCCCATGTCCTCAAGAACTAAATGAACTACTCACAAGACATCATATGGATCATGATCAGAGGTGAAATAATGATAAACATAAACCTTAATTCAACGGTTCCACTCAATAGCATCAACCACAAGAGTAATCAACACCAGGAAAGTTTCCCCTAAGAATTTAACAAGATTCAACCCAAGATGTTACAGCGGGATGGCGTGGTGATGGTGGAGATGAAGGTGATGGTGATGGAGATGATGATGATGATCTCGATGAAGTTCGGTGCGATGGTGATGACGATGGCGACGATCTCCCCTCTCCGAGAAGGAATTTCCTCGGCAGATTTCTGCCTGCCGGAGAGCTTTTCTCTCTCTGGTGTTTTCCGCCCCGTAGAGGCGGTGGTGTCTATCTCTGAGCCCCCCTTGACTTAGGTTTTCGGGGACGATGAAATACACGAAGGGGCGATGACAGAAGTGGGCCAGGGGGCCCTCACCACTGGTGGGCGCGGCCAGGGGCTGGGCCGCGCCCCCTGGTGGCGAGGCCGCCTTGTGGCCCCTCTCGCCTTCTCCTTCCGGCTTCTTCAGTCTTCTGGTAAAATATAATTTTCTGGTATTTTTCTGAAATTTTCCTGATCTTCAAAATATGGTGCCTTGATGGTCTTTTTTTCAGCAGAATCCTCACTCCGGCAGCAAATCCTCCAATGATCATCAAACATGTAAAAATAGAGGGAACAACATAAGTATCATCTCTAAATATGAAATATATCAATGAATAACAGTAAGTTATGATACAAAATAGTGATGCAATATGGACGTATCACTGGGCTGGCGGTCACGACGCTGACCAGCGTCGTCATAACGACGACGCTCATCATCATAGCGGCGGGGACGATTATCATGGTAGTCTTGGCGTCCACGATAATCCTGACGACCACGATCATCCTGACGGACACGGTCATCCTGACGGCCGCGATAGTTGCGATTGTCCTGGCGCCCACGATAGTAGTCGCGATTGTCTTGACGCCAGCGATCATCCTGGCGGGGGTGGTGATCCTGGCGGCGGTCATCATAGCGTGGCCTTCGTCCTGGCGAGGACGGCGATCTTCTTGTCGTGGGCGAGTATCATCTTGGCGGGGACAAGTGTCACGGCGAGCCGTGTTTGCAGAAGAAGTGAAGCTAGGTTCGTCCTGCTTGAGTTGACGATCAAACGCCTGAACCTGACCAAGAAGATCATCAAGTGTTGTAACTAGATTGGCGTTGACGGCAGTGCAGAGATTATTGTAGTCCTTGCCGAGACCATGAAGAACATAGTAGACAAGTTCATCGTCATCCACAGGCTTGCCGGCACCAGCGAGCTCAGAGGCGATGCACTTCATCTTGGCGAAGTACTTGTCAGCGGAGAGGTCGTTCTTGTGTGTGTGTCATTGAGAGCTGATCGGAGCTGCTGAACCCGCGTCTTGGACTGAGCCGAGACATGGGCATTGAGTGCTGACCACACTGAGGCTGAGGTGTCGAGGTCGAGAACGTGAGCAAGCACATCCGGAGACACGGCGTTGAGGAGCCACCGCAGCACATGCTGATCTCGGGAGATCCACGCCTCATACGCTGGATTGAGGATGGTGACTTTCTTGTTATTGACGTCTTCAGTTTCGAGGAATTCTGCAGGCACCTCCTCGTTTCCTTCAACAAGGTCGAGGACACGGGCACCGCGCAGAGCAGGAATCACCAACGCTTTCCAGACAAGAGCGTTTTCACGCGTCAGAGGCTGCGACGGTGGCGTATCGAGGGCAGCGGCCAGGGCAGTGGCGGACATCGTATTGGAGGAGGAGGCCATCGGGCTGATTTGTTGAAGGTGCGGCGGCGGCGGCAAGATGCGGCGGCGGCAGCAGGTTGGAGACTTGATCGTGATCGTGGCGGCGGCGGCAACTGAAGAAACAGTGGCGGCGGCTAGGGTTGTAGATTGTATAGGTTTCTTTTTGAGCGGCGGCGGCAGTAGTGATCTGCAGCGGCGGCGGCGGTGTGTGTTTGGTTGTTTGTAGGCGTGTGTGTTTGGCGGCGGCGACAGATGCAGTGGCGGTGGCGAGATGCAGCGGCGACGGCATGGCTGAGGCGGCGGTGGTTTTAGGTTTAGGTTTTTCGGCGGCTAGAGGGAAGAGGCCCGCTCTGATACCATGTTAGTTTGGTGGAACGATGCGTGCCCTCTCGGACCATCGGTTGCGTGTTATATAGGCAGGGAAAAGCCCCTGCGTGGCTATACAAGAGGTAAACATATACGGTCGGTGTACTACACCATACACCGTATACATACGATATTACATGCTCCAACAGCACCACTTGGTGCAACTCAAGGTATGGAAATGGATATTAGGGGCTAATAGTATTGAAGATTTCAGTCTCCCCGAATAATAAGTTACAGATTGGAAATTCGCAAACCCGGTAAGATCTCACATGTGTTGTTAGCAAACCCCCAAACCCCAAATAGGGAGAAAAATGTTCTTTCATCCGCCGACCAAGACCTTACATCATGAGAGTTGGGGTGGTGAAAGATCATCACACCGAAACAGGAGAGGAGGCGGCCCAAAACCGCCAAGGCGAAGGCCTAGTGGAGGCAACCTTGGCATCCATTCTTGACGGGCATTCCGAAGCCAACATTTGAAGTCAAGAGACAAAACATGGCTAAACTGCCTATGCTATAAATAAATTTAAGTAAGAATCCAAGTAAAAAAAAAATGTCGTTGCAGCTTGCTCCTTTATTTTCTGCTTTCTAGACGATGTCGGTGCTGATGCGTGCAAAAAATGGCAGCAAATTGTAGAGTGCAGTGCATTCTTCTAGCTTCCACTTCTTCCTTTATTCTGTCACAAGTAGGAGTAGTACGACATGGGTTTGGAATTGGATGTCGTTCTTGGAGGGGGGTCGTGCGTATCGATGGAACCTACGCAATGGTCGATCAGCCGGTGCGAGTAGTCTCGGATAGATAAGAGGAGTACATCATCAGAACACTGACGGAGGAAGGACGGAGCAGAGACGTGAAGCGAAGAAACAGGAAGACACGGTTGCAAAGTCGTAGACATTCAAGTGAATGAATTGTTGGCGTGAAACGAGGAACACAGCTAAGCCTGGTCCAGCGTAGACTAGTGGGATTAGCAGCTGATGCGCGTCCGAGTCATCGCCAATCGCCATTATCAGATCAGATCAGAATCGAATCCATCCATCTTGCTAATTAATACTGTAATAATCAAGGCAAATTACCATATTTATTGAGAAACCCATTGATAAGCAAGCCAAAATAACCAGATTCAAAATGAAAATAAGCAGGGCGAATTGGAGAAACAAATGAAAATCGAACAAGACAAATACGAACAGTAGAGAGTTGATTCAAAAACCAAGAAGGCAAAAACTGCAAAATAAAGGTGCTCTGCTCTTCTTTTCCTTTCCCCCCTTCGCGGCGCCACCTCCCCTCCTCTTTATTGGCCCTTCCATTATTCGCTCTCCATCTCTGTCTGCGTGTGTGACAGTACTAGCACAAGCACTTGTAACGGAAGGAGGCCGTCGTCTTGCTTGGTGGTGGTGGTGGTGAACGGTTGTGCATCCGCCGTCAGCGAACCATGGCGCCGGACCACGGCTCCAAGGTCGACATCTCCTTCGCCGGCCGCTTCACCGCCAGCGCCATCGCCGCCTGCTTCGCCGAGGTACTAAACCCTAACCCCTTACCTCCACGGATCTCTCCGCCCAAACCTCTTCCTACCTCCATGTTCCTCTGACGGGGATGGGGGCGGGGATCACCTGCTGTTTTTTTTTCTCGATTTCGAATGCTGCCCTTCCACCCCTGGCTACTCCCCCACCAGGATCACGCCGCTGACATTATTTTTCCTTCTGGATTTTGCCTCTAACGGGGTTCCCCTCTCCCAGATCACCACGATCCCCCTGGACACGGCCAAGGTCAGGCTGCAGCTGCAGAAGAAGGCCCTCGCCGGGGATCTCGCCGGGCCCAAGTACCGCGGCCTGCTCGGCACCGCCACAACCATCGCCAGGGAGGAAGGCGCCGCCGCGCTATGGAAGGGCATCGTCCCCGGACTCCACCGACAGTGCATCTACGGAGGCCTCCGCATTGGTCTCTATGAGCCCGTACGTTTCCCCAACCCCGTTTTCGACGCGTTGTATTTTCTGTCCAACTCCTTGCTGCCACGCAACACTGAAATTGACTGGAGGACCTTCAGGTCAAATCCTTCTATGTTGGCGAGAACCATGTTGGGGATGTGCCTTTGTACAAGAAGATAGCTGCTGGATTCACCACTGGTACCCTCCCTCATCATACTCATATGATCCCCACTCAATTGTTCCTTCAAAGTGAAATCAAAATATGCAGCGAAATTAAGTTGGTTTATGCACCAGGTGCACTTGCAATCGCTGTGGCTAACCCCACCGACCTCGTCAAGGTCAGGCTTCAGTCCGAGGGGAAGCTTGCGCCTGGCGTGCCGCGCCGATATACTGGGGCAATGAATGCTTATTCTACCATTGTTAGGCAGGTCAGTTTCTTCTGCTCTTGTACTACAAGCTACATGTGGAATGTTATATACTAGTATTTCCTAAATTTCTTTCTTCACATGTGTCTGTATCATCTTCAGGAAGGGTTTACCAAACTGTGGACTGGCATCGGCCCGAATATTGCACGTAACGCCATCATAAACGCTGCTGAACTGGCCAGTTATGATCAAGTGAAGCAGGTGTGCTTCTTGTATGTTATTTTGTTCTCATTCTCTTGTAGATGCTAACTTGCTGCCACCATCATGCAGACCATTTTGAAACTTCCTGGCTTCAAAGATGATGTGGTGACTCATATCTTGTCTGGTTTGGGCGCTGGCTTCTTTGCTGTTTGTGTTGGTTCTCCAGTCGATGTGGTGAGAGGTCCTTCGTGCTCAGTGATCAATTATCCCTGCTATAGTGATTTACTACTGCAAACTAGTTATTGAGACCAATGCTTTCTTGGTGTGTTTGTCCACTAGGTAGTATACTAGTGGTTATTACCAAGACCAACTGCAAATTAGTTTTCCGGAGCAATGCTGTCTTGGTGTATTCATCCACTAGGTAGTGAACTAGTGTCTAGTACAGATGGTGGTGTACTGGTAAATGACAGGGTCATACACTATGACAAGTTTCAGTTAAGATGTTTCAGTCTAGACCTTTATCCGTGAGCATACCTTGCAGCTTGATGGCATATTCATGATAATTCTGGTAGCTGTTCTCTTAGTCTGGTCTTTGTGAGGTTTATACTTCTGCAGATTTATGCCTTTTTTTCATGTGTGCGCCTGTTGCCACCACAATACCACATGCTACTTTGCCTGCATGGAAACTGTTATTTTCTTCCCTTATATGGAAATCGGATGCTGGTCTTTTTTGAAGCTTCTTTTTGTGCTCATCGTCAAAGAAGTCTTTCTGTATCGAGTATTGATTAATAGCTATGTTCTTGTCTTAAACATATATAGCCGTAGATGGTTTAGACTGATAAATCACACCTTATTGCAGGTTAAGTCAAGAATGATGGGTGACTCAGCCTACACGAGTACTATCGATTGTTTCGTGAAGACCTTAAAGAACGATGTATGTTCCACTCTGTTATTCTGTTCATGAATTTTGACTTTTCAGTAATACATCTTGCATCTGGCCATGTGGCAAAGCACATGTTCCCATGTCATATTGATATCTATTTAGGGTATACAATCTTGCATCTGGGCCATGTGGCGAAGGACATGTTCCCATTGCAAATCGACATTTGTTTATACTAGTATAATATGTATTGAGAATAGAAGTTCACTGGCTGCTTGTGCAGCTCTTAGACAGTTAGACTTAATTGACCTGATGGGTTGTCATCATGAAATAGTGATAGTCTTCTGGTGGTTCCTAAATGTTAACATTATCATCGCGGGTCAACTCTGGTTTATCTCCTAGCAATCATGTAAATGGAAGTTTGATCGTTGTAAGGAAAGGGTAGAACTCGATTATTTATATGCCACCATGTACCCATCATACTTCTGGTCACGAGGACCCATTGTGGGAACCATCGTCTTTTTTATCGCATAACAACTCTTGTCTAGATTAGAAATGGCATGTCGAGCTTAATCCTGAAATGCATAATATGATGATAGTGTTCTCCCTTATGTACTGTGTACACTTTTCATACTTGCTTAAATATCTTTTGAACTGCGTTTTGTTGATGCTATATTCTGTAATTTCTGTGAATTGAACATTATTGATATGTTCTAGTCTCCTGGGATCTGCTCTATATAGTTGTTGGATGCAACGAAGAATGTCCAAGCAGGTTGCTAATTTATAGGATTTTGTGTGCAGGGACCTCTGGCATTTTACAAAGGCTTCCTTCCAAACTTTGCTAGACTGGGATCATGGAATGTGATAATGTTCTTGACACTGGAGCAGGTAGCTAAATTTATAGCTATTATCTTGGAACTATGTAAAGCATATTGTATCGGCTGCATTGACTTGTTTTTCTGTCTACCTGTACAGGTCCAGAAGGCCTTTGTGAGGAAGCCTGGGAATTAAAAAGGGATGAGATGATTTTTGCAGTGGGTGGTATACAACAACAACGATGCGCACATTTATTTTTCCTGCAGAAGAAGTTAACCCTTGAGAATCGGGGAACACTGGGGAAATTTGACACCTCAAACTGTGAGATACTGTAATAAATTTTGGTGGGTCTTGACGGGACCCTGAACTAATTCTGAGGTAGTGAGGAGATCTCAATGTGGTTGTTAATTCGTGTCGGATGGAGGAACATTGCCTGCAGTAGATCTGATTTGTGATGATGAGCCAGGAAGGCGCAGTACATTTTGCTTGATCTTTTAATCGTCGATGATGCCCTCTGTTGTCTACCTCTTTGTTGCGATATTACAACTGAAAGTCTGAAACGCTTGCTGGGTACTCCCTCCGTTCCAAAATATAAAATGTTTTAGTCCATCATTATCACACATGTAGATGCTTTGTAGTATATAGATTTTAATCCTTTTGCTTCTAATCTACATACTAAAAAATGTCTACATATATGCATGATAATAATAAGCTAAAACATCTTATATTTTAAAACGGTGGGAGTATGATCGAAGTGCTAGGTACAGTAATGGCTAGTAAGCAGTAGATGCTTTTCTGCGATAGATTTTTAAATGTGTTAGGCTAGG
Source organism: Dactylis glomerata (assembly GCA_007115705.1). Taxonomy (NCBI): domain Eukaryota; kingdom Viridiplantae; phylum Streptophyta; class Magnoliopsida; order Poales; family Poaceae; genus Dactylis; species Dactylis glomerata. The sequence continues at coordinate 1,714,219 of QXEO01000389.1, read as the reverse complement.
TTGATCCGGGTTAACCGATGGGGGTCGCAGGTTATGGAGAAGTCTGAAGATACGCAGATTGCTCTGTTCAATGTGCACACTGATCACATTGCCGCCAAGCAAGAATTATCATACTAGTACAGTAAGCTTGGGATGGATTCAGTACAATTCCGATCTCATCCTTGTTTGCTCATTACTAATCCATATTCACGTTCACAACACATCCCTTTTATTTTACTCTTCACCATATATGCTATAGAGTAGTATTGTACTAGATAATTGCCAGTATACATGCAGATATAGTAATTGAGTAGGACTAGGAGTGAATCACATTTTGCTCCTGTGAGCAGCGGCCGGCTCTGGCGTTGATTTCTTCATGTTGCCGAAGAGGGAGTGCCTGCCCTCGGCGACGACGCTGCCGGAGTCGGCGTTGGTGAAGAGGACGTGCGTGCCGGTGTAGGCGCCCTTGTGCCCGAGCGCCCGCGCCGTGATGCTTAGGGTGTCCCCCGATCGCGCCTGGGAGAGGTCGGCGAAGGCGACGGACATGTCGACGGAGACCTTGATGTTCTTGGCGTCGGAGACGGAGGCGGCGGAGCCGACCTCGTCCACCAGGGCCACGACGGCGCCGGCGGCGAGGCAGCCGGTGGTAGAGTCCTGCGTGCGTATGTAAAAGGTTAGATGGGATGGATTGGAGTGAATGAAGGAGAGAAGGAAGGACGGGAGTGACGTACGGTGAGGCCGGGAGGCACGGTGTAGGAGCAGTGGATGAACCCCGGGTGGATGCGGAGGACGCGGATCCCGCGCAGCGCGAACCCCTCGAAGAAGCTCGGCGACAGGTGGTCCGACGACAGGGACGCGGACGCGGACGCGGCGGCGGAGAGCGCGTCCACCTGTGCGCGGTGGTCGGGGTTCACCACCAGGGCGTCCCGCGCACGGGCTAATTCGGGGGAGTCGCCCATGGCCACCTGCTGCTGCTGCTTCAAGCTTTGATGATTCTTTTTCGATTGATTTGGGATTTTTTTACATGGATTTGGGAATTCTTTTGTTGGTGGTTGGTGGAGTCATTGCCACCCCACCAAGGCGAACCAGCGCAAGCCGTATCGATTCGAGTCGACTCAGCCGGACCAACTCAGTCCGCTTTTTTCGCTTTTCTTGTTTACGGCATTTTCAGTGGCTCGACCTAAAGCATCCGCACGTTTCCATCTAAACTGGCGGACCGGTGTGTGGCGTTCCAGCGGTGCGATGCAACCGGATCGAGGCATTCGACGCGATGCATTCTTAGAGCAAATTTTGGTCGAGTTTGCGTCGATCCGGACATGGATGGGCAGCTTCGCGTGTTTATGACCACAGAAAATCATAAAATTAATTGCTTTGACCAGCTGATAGAACAAGATAAATTGCGCACGTCAAAGAATAAGATGGGTTGCGCCGCTACACGCCCTTGCCCGACAGACCAGGCAGCGATACAAATCATGTCCAACCTTCAATGCAAATGGACCAGAACCTCAATGTGCTTCCATTTGATCAAACCTTAAGGAATTATTGTGCTCCATTCCTTGATGAGCCGCCGGCCTAGGATTGCTTTAGGTTCCGCGTTCAGTACAGGTCTAGTTCCATAATCTTGAACAATTCTTAGAAATTCAGAGTATGATCGATCACGAATTACTTTCAGCTGCGAGGCATGAAACACATGGTGAATCACACTTGAATCTGGTAAAGCCAATTTGAAACATAGGGTGAATCAAACTTGAATCTGGTAAAGCCAATTTGTACACGCCTGTTCCCAATGCGCTCCAGAATCTCGTAAGGTCTGAAGAACTTGAACGCCAATTTAGAGCAAGGCCTGTTTCGCAAACACCAGGGGGTGCCCCATTTTAGGTTCAGTATGGGGCTTCAACATGTTTGGGGTCAACCTGCACACACAAAAAACACATAAGAGACACAAGGTTTTTTACCCAAATTCATACCCGCTCGGAAGTGTAAAAGACCCGACATCCTGCTTGTCTTATTATTGGGTTGGAGCCACACATAAATTTACAACTTGGGGTTTTGGTTTGCCGCCGAAGGATCTTCCTTCCCCTAACTTCTTCTCTAAGGCTAAGTGTCTAACTTGGTTGCGAAGATTTGCTAGTCCTATGCTCTCCAGGGAGTAAATGATACCGCGGGTCACATAACTTGTTCCATATGTGCACTTAAGTTACACAACTTACAAACGCGATTAACCGGTCACACAACTTGCGTCACACAACTTGCAAAACATGTGCACCCAAAATCACAAACCGATCTGCTGGTTTTTGATAAAAACCAGTCACGTGCTAGACACGTGAGTTCTGTTGGACTCATATTCTTGCGGTTAACCACCTGGCCGAAAATTAGAAGACAAGGATGTCGTGCTGCACATATGCTGTCCAAAGTTGCTGGCAAAATCGAAACAACGCTGCTATAGATACGATGGTTTTTGTACGATCCTTGTAAGACACAGCAGCTCCACGCCTCCACCGTTGCCACAGCTGCGCATGCACCTACAAGTTTCAGACGAAAATAATCATACGTGAAGTAGTTACGAAATCGAATATTGCACTAAATATTTGCTGCATAATATATTATTTGCTGCACATATGTTGTCCAAAGTTGTTGTCAAAATCAAAAATTGCACACAGGTTTCTATATTCCATCAAACCGAAAATTTCAATATATGCTCCCAGGTTGCTATATGCTCCAATGTTGCTCCCAAGTTGCTATTTGTTGTATACATACTGCAAGTACAATAGAATTACATACTGCCAGTACAAATTGAATTAAAACACAAGGAGCAGCTGTCACGGGACCCATAGGAGCGCCGCCTCCAATCACGCCGCTGTCGCCAGCTAAGGGACGCCGGGTCCACTCAAGGCCCCACCGCCATTCTCGTCGCTGCCGGTCTTCTGGTCAATTTGGGAACGACCGGACGAAACGAGCAGATGCAATTCATGTTTCCGTCTAATTTCTGGCCATGGGGTTATCTGCAAAAGAAAGAGTCCAACTAACCTCCACGTGACTGGTTTTTATTAAAACCGGATAGCAAACCGGTTTGTGATCTCAGGTGCACATGTTTCGTAAGTTGTGTGACCGGTTAATTAAATTTATAAGTTATGTGACTTAAGTGCATATACGAGACAAGTTGTGTGACTCGCAGTGTCATTTACTCCTCTCTAGGGATCTAACTTAGGGCCAGTAGCCTTGGATTTTCTTTTATACCGTAAGGTTTTACCACAAAGCTATGCATAGACCGCAGCTCGTGCTGCTGCACATGCCTCGTCCCACCAGGTTTGCACCGTCCAAGGAGAACACGGCGTTAGGGACATGCGATCGGTGACAAGTGGCATCTCATGCCTAACTTTGCCTCTCGGGGGCCGGTGTCACTGTTGTGGTCGGGTCCCTGGGGTCTTCGGCTGGAAAGGGCAGTGTGAGCTCCCCGGGCCAAGGCCCCAGCCAGCCTATTTCCAGGAGTTAGCTAGGGCGCATCCCTGCGTTCCTCTGAAGGCTCGTCCTTCGAAGGGGCTAACTGGAATATTGGCCTTGACATTAGTAGGAAAAAGCTCATCAGTGGCATTCGGAAATGTAGGTTGGTGACGTTCAAGCAGCACACCACCAATCGGGCGCCATTGGTAATAGGTAGTGGTTGTGTGCCATGTGAACGTCACTAGTAAAATTTACACTAGTGGTGTGCCATCCGAACGCCACCAGTAGCACAAACACTGGTGGTGTCCTCATGGCACACCACACGACACCTGTGGAGTTCAGAGGTGCGAAAACACCACAAGCATATTATCAAAAAAAATTCTACTTATTATTAAATATTACCAACTCAATTTCAATAAACATGTTAGCAATAACAAAGAACGAAACATCAATTCAGATATTATTATACAAGTTCAACGTCAATAGATCTCTAGCTAGCTCTTAGTTAGTTCACGATCAATCTCATTCAACTAGTTCACCATCACTCTCATCTCTTAGTCCACGCTCTTCTTCAGAACCCACAGAAATCACGTTGTCGTCGGGATCAACCCTATCGAAGAGGATGTTATTATCACCTTCATCTAGCCAAAGGATGAGCTTCTCCCGGTGTGTCAACCCGTATCGCTGGGCAAATGCTATGTAAGCAAGACCACTAAAATAGGTTTAGTTTTTATCGTTTGTAACAATAACCATGAACTGGCGTTGTGGAACTATCCACTGGACTAGGGTTACCTCAAATGATCTGAGCTGTGAGCATGGTAGAACAAGTCGTGCCTTGGGCAGAAGGGGACGGGCTAAGCAAAATTGTAAAACCAACAATTAGCTATATAATTTTGTGCACGCAATTAGGAAAAATCATAACATATACAATGAAAACTTACAGTGATAGTTTTGAGGTTCTCTGGGAGATCTAGGATAATTCTCTTCTATCCACGTGCAGAATGGCCACAATGCTCGCATGTATCCATAGAAGATCTCGGACAATAAAAAATTGAAAAGTTTTGGTGCCAAAAGAATTTAAACCTCGGCCGTTGCAAGGATACATAACAATAAATGACAATCAAATGTTGCAACGAAACATAACAAATGCAAATAATATGAGCCTCATACATACGTTAGACTAGTGTTGCCAATGTTTTGCCTGGTATTTACGTCGGGGAGTGATTCTAACGAAAGACAATCTTGCTAGGCGTAATTGGCTTGGAAGCAAAACGTGTGTGTTCTGTCATCAAGACGAGACTATCAAACACCTTTTCTTCCAATGCCACTTTGCCAGATCTATATGGTCAATCATCCAAGCTGCTTCCAGCCTGTATCCTCAGACTAGTGTTGCCAATGTTTTCGGAAATTGGCTTCATGGTATCGATCTCAGGTTTAGAACGCTAATTAGGGTGGGAGCGATAGCCGTTATTTGGTCGCTTTGGCTATGTAGAAATGACAAAGTTTTTGATGATAAAAATTATTCTCTTCTGCAGGTTATTTACAGATATACCGCTACGCTCCGTTTGTGGTCACCTCTTCAGCGGCTGGAGAACAGAGACCTGTTTACGGAGGTCTGTACACGACTGGAGGCTACGGCGAGGGATATTTTTTCCTCACATGGGTGGCCGCATAATCTTAGGATTGGTCCACCTTCAGCTGCTTAGGCGATTTACAATTGCTCGCAACGATATGTATTTTGCCTTTTATCTTGAACCTGAATTTTTGAACGGCTGTGTGCATCTTGTTATGCAGAGGCCAGGTGTATTTGCTTAGTACTAAGTAATAAAAGCCTTTTATCGGAAAAAAAATACATACGTTAGACACAAGATTTTAGGGATGGAGTCAGCGAGCCAAGTAGAATGCACAAGATGTAGTACATATCACATGGTTTGCTCAGCCCAGCCCTAGAATCACATCTAACATTATGTCACAATTTTTTAACCATGGACCATTGCAGTGCAGCATATATACAACAAACGATGAACATTAGAAAACGGCGGCGGGAGCGGCGGGGCTGCCCTGTTGACGCTTCTCCCTCACCCGTGGAATCCGACGCTTCTCCCTCTCGATTCATAGGGCAAAGATGCCTCCGCCTCCACCTTCCTAGTTGTCGTGGATTGGATTAACAAATCGTGGGGATCATGAGGAAAAAGTATGAAGAGGGTGAAATCACGCCTGCACTCTACTCCCTCCAGACCCTTTCTTTCGATCGGTGGTAAAAAAGGTAAAAAAGAAAAGAAGAGTCCAGGAAAGAGCACGACCAGACCGACTTGGAATCCAAACCGTCTCACACTAGAATTCAAATGTTCCAGCCCTTTGTATATGCATATAACTACGAACTAGAAGTACGCCTGGCGATATAACCGCCGGAACCTAGCTCATGTTTTGAGAGCCGATCTTTCGCAGCTTGATATATAGGTTCCTCTCAACCATAACCTACCTCATGTTCATGGCGACCACAAGATGCGCCCATGTCCCGGTATCTCATCGTGCGCGGACGGCAAAGCGGATTGCGATGGAGTCATCGCAGCCACCGAGGTCGTTGATCCTGCCTTACCTTCCTTCTGATGTTATCCTCAGCATCCTGTCATGGCTGCCGCCCAAGAGCATGGTTCGTTTCAAGTCTGTCTGCAAGGAGTGGCAGGCCATGCTGTCATGCTGTCCGACCCCGGTTTCATCTACGCTCATCTGGAGTGCTCCAAGAAAATACGCCCGTCGCTGCTCATGGTGCCCTGTGCATATGATCCCGTCGATATTCAGAAGAATGAGAACGCCACCGCCTTCCGCTTGGGCTTCTACAGGTACCGCAGAGACAATGTGGAGGAGCTCGTCCACCAAGAGGAGCTACCACAAGGGATCGCCCTATGGAGTAGGCCTCTCCACTGCGACGGTCTGATCCTTATTTCCACCGCGAGACAGGAGGTGATGATCTGCAACCCAGCAACAAGAGAGTTCGTTACCTTGCCGAAACCGAAACGGAAACACTACGAATACACATCACCCAGGGCGGGGTTCGGGTTTGACCCTTGCACTAACAAGTACAAGGTGGCTAGGTTTTTCTACCGAAAGCTTAGGAGGAGGACCGGGAGGAGGCGCGAAGTGGTTTGCAAGTTTGAGGTGCTTACTCTCGGCACTACTAATACATGGAGGCAAACTGCAGATCCACCCTACTGGATCGACGGACAAACTCCCGTTCATGTCAACGGTCACATCTACTGGACATGCCGTGGAAAAGATTTCGGTCTGGAGCGCCCACCCGATCTGTTCCTTGGATTCAGCTTGACCGACGAGAAGTTTAGTTTGGTTCCGTTTCCTCCGTCGGGCCTCAAGCCCGCCCGTTTCGTGGAATTGGACAGCCAACTCTGTTGTCTCTGCTTCAGTTTCCAAAAACTAGAAATTCAGATTTGGACGTTAGATTATTGTAGGCCTGATCGTCAGAACCCCAAATGGAGTCGACGCTGGAGTACGGGGATTAGTTTCGACCTAGTTGTGGAGCTCCCTCTAAAGATGGCCTTGAGACCTCCTAGAGTTGTCCTTCATCGGGAAACGTGGCTTCTCGCGCAGGAACGAAACGTTTACCGGTTTGACGACAAGGCCTGCGAGATAGAGAAGATTTCTTCAGGTGCTCCAGACATGCGATACTGCTATGATCCTACGTCGCGGAAAGATGTGGTTTTACATCTAACTAATTATGTCGAGAGTCTAGTACAAATTGGATAACTTTGCCGCACATTGGTCACGCCGAGCTGCCACGGCTGGAGCAGTCGCCCAAGGCCGACGGGTCACTGACTATCCTCGCCATCCCGGGTCGCCACATAGGTACTGCTGAATCATGCACACAAACATGCATCGTTAGTTTATTACGGCCATTCTCAGTGACACCAGCAGCAAGTCATTCGCGAGCAGCCTATATGATATGGAGATTGTTGGAACTAATCTTGTTATTGATGTTAAGTTAGATGGTTAGATATGGATCATGCATATAGTAGTAGCTGCAGCAGTGTGCGCACGCGGAGATGTGTCCATGTGTGTACATGCAAGCTAGTATTTTAAGTTAGTTACATGCATAGTTAGCCGATTGAGTCAGCTAGACAGTAAGTTAGTTTGCATGGATAGATTAGTTAGCTGGTAGCCACTTTAGCCGAGTCGTATGCATGCTAGAGTAATTCCAGGAAGTGGAGTGCGTGTGTTAGTGGCTAGTGGTGTGAGTTTCCTCCCGTGTATATATATTGGAGAGAATGAATGGAAAGAGAGTGGCATGCGGGCAAGTGAAACAATGTAGTGCTTGTGTGTGTGCCAAGGGAGAGTCTGGGCAAAGCTTATGCATACTTCTTCCTTGGTGCATGTGTGCGTGCGTGTGTGGAGTTTCTCAGCGTGTGTGTGCTTGTGAGTTCTTGTGAGAGCTAGTAGAGAAGAAGAGAGAGGAGCTGCAACGTGTGGCAGCTCCAACATGTTCTACAGATGTGGAATTGACACCAGATGTGATGCAGGGCTAATGTCCATATGTCCCTAGTGCTAACGGCGACAAAGTTGATTTTTTTTTAATGTCACGCTATCTTAAATAGGAGTATGATCTTTGCCCTGATTGTGGTGCTTGGCTGGCAAAGTAGAAACTTGACGCTAATTTAACAGTAGTGCCATCTTTTGTGCGTGGACGGAAAACCCTGACGCCGCCGCCTCTTCCTCCCCCCTCCGGTCTTCGTCCTCCCTGTCGCCGCCGGCGCGCGTGCGGGCAAAGCCCGTTATGCTCTCGGCGGCGGCAGATCTCCCTCTTGCGTCGTGCGCACAGAGGAGGCGCTGGATCGGCGGCAGTGACCACTGGCCGGTACCTAAGCTGGTCGGGGGTCGGCGTGGTGGGTTCCAGGGCGGCGGCCCCCGGGCGGTGGTTCCGTGGCACGTCGTGCCTGGCTGCCTTGGCAAGGGCTGCAGCGGCCGTGTGATGGTCTAGCGATGCGGCTGGCGGCGGGGGTGACCCAACGACAGCGGATCCGGCGTCTATGTGACGGCAGCGTGGTCGTTCTTGGTGGTGGCAAGTGGGTCATCTACGCCCCCCCCTCCCGGTGGCTCATGGTGGTGGCCTACCTTAGTGTTGGGGAAGGCGGCGGATGACTAGTCGACGGGTCTGTGGTCGGTGGCGGCCTCCTCTTTCACCGATGAGGTCGACCAGCAAGCGGCGGCGTGGGGGCCTGCCAATCTACCTAATAAAGGTGGCTGACCTAGGATTCCTCTTGTGCGAAGATGGAGACCTTCCTAAGGCCGGTCCTTCTTGATCTAGCTAGAGTGGGGAGTTCCGGAAGGCTCCACCGGTGAATATAACCAGGAGGAATTTTCAGAACTGAAGTTCACTATAACGCAACTCAGCAGCCAATAGGAAGGCGCGCACGTGGGCAGGTGGGTCCCGTGGTGAAAAGTATTTATTTGCATGTAGGCAGTGGGAACGCCTATATATGTACGAAATTTGAAACTTAAATATGTGTATTTGTGGCCTATATAAAAAAGACAAAAATACATATTATACGCGAGTAAGTTTCAAAGTTTGTAACTTAAGTGTAACTTGTTGTAACTTAGTACTGACAGATTCACACTGGTGTCAGTACGGCCCCGCCACCACTACAGCACGGATCTCCAACACCTCACAAAGGGACGTGATGTTCGGTTCACTGGACCTTCGGTCCAGACTATAATATCTGGAATATAACAATGCATCCTATGCCTGCAGTTTGTTGGATTAGGTGGTATTCAGTCATGCGCACCCATTGACGAGGACACGACCCATTAGGTCCTCACTTTTAGCATACCCGCTATCGGCCAAGGAAGAAGCCCACTCGAAGGATACATGAAGCCCACAAGGCCAAACACGCCGACTTGGAGTAGAAGACAAGAAACCTTGTAAACCCTAACTGGCTGCATATATAAAGCCACCAGGGGCACCCCCTAGAAACACAGATTACATTACACGCATTGTTAGATAGACACAACTCCGCCTATGGCGGCTCCCTGTAAACACACAACTATGATCATATACTAGATTCCTAGCAGGACGTAACGAACCTCCACCGAAGGGACGTGGACCTGGGTAAACCTTTGTGTGCCCCCTGTCGGTGCCGCGACCGCCGTCGAGTCCGCCGGATCCCTCTTCTCACAACTCGAAAGTCCTCAAGCATGGACATTGCCGGGGTCAAACCTCGTCACCCATGCTTTATTTCAATCGTTTCGTTTGAGGGAGTGGTGCGAAGCTCCATTCTTTGTTGCCATCAGGTGACATTTGGTCCATGGTGAAGTCTGAGGCGAAGAATATCATGAAGGCCGGATTGAAGGACTAGCAATGGAGGTTCGAGTCCTTGCACTGTTGAGGAACTTGCTTGGTGTTCTGAGTTTGGCAGCAGTATGACAGTAGGGGCGGCACCACAGGTGAAATTTAGTGAAAATCCAAGGTCTGGTCTTAATTGGTTGTGTCTGGCAATGACCTTGTTGCAAGCATTGTTTTGAGAGCGGGGACTATCTTTAGGCTGAAAACCTAAGATCTTTGATCAAGCGACGATGGAGTTTGTGCAATGTTCTCATTTTAAAGGCGTCGCTTTTGGAGAGCCTGAAGTTCAGATGTTGTCTTGGTGGTGGATGTATTATTGCTGCTAGGGATGAAATACCATAGCGGGTCTTTTATTTTCTTAGTTTCTTTTTCTATTTTTATCTATGTGCATCTATGCTACCATTAGGGTATTGCGTTGTTGCAGAGGCTGAATGTAATTGGTATCTTTTAATATTAATATATTCCCTTTATAAAAAAGGTTTTTTATACATATATGATAAATGTTGCTTTGCATGCAGAGTGTGGCATAATGATTCATTACTCCATAGCACATGTTTTTTACTAAAAATTATACAATAATTCTAATTGTCATGTGTTGGTAAGGGTCGGAGTATAGGTGCCATCACCACTACTGGTGCTCTTGCTGCTGCGAGTCTCTTATTGATTTGACGGGGTCATTGTTTTTTTGTTTTTCTTGGCTATGTGCATCATTAATGTCTAGACTTTCTCCAGGCGTTATTTGTTGGAGAGGTCGAATATATTTGGTGTCATTTTAATATTAATATATTCCCTTTATAAAAAAGGATATACTTGCCATCATGACAGGTTATTACAACATAATGTGAAGTTTTTTGTTTACTTTTGCCCCCCTCCCCCTAACCAAACTGGCTTGGGAGTCAATAAGGAGCTTATATTAGTATCAAGAATATACCAATTATACATAGCCTCTGCAACAACAACGCAATACCCTAGTGTCAATACAGATGCACACAGCCAAAAAATGAAGAAGAAGAAATACAAAAAAGAAAAGTCCCGCTACCGTGATCAATTCCTTGTAGCAGCACCACTAACCCAATCAAGACATCACTAGAAGTTTAGATTCTCCAAAAGCGGCGCCTTCAAGAAGGAAACAGAGCACAAGCGTCGTTATCGCCCGATCAAAGACCTTAGGTTTTCACCATGGGGAAAGTGTTCCCGCTTACAAAACAATGCTTGTCTTCTCAAATTTTGGAGTTTTTGTTTTTCCACATTTGGAAGATGTTTAAACAACTTTCTTGCACATTGACCTTGCATTTGCATTACCCTTGATATATTTGTGTTGTGCTAATGGTGTAATGAACAAGAATGGACATGTTATGAATGACATGCTCCTATATCATGCAGACACATGGTTTTCTTGGTCTTTGTTGCATGAAGGTACATATGGATACATGTCAACCTCTACGGAGCATGCATTGACAAAACGAGCATTAGAGAGCTACTTCTGCATGCGCATCAATGTGGTTTCAACCCCACACTTCTATGGAACAACATGTTACAAGAAGGGCCCAACAGCGTTTTGCTAAGGTGAACTCCTTCTACACAAAGGAATCATGCTATAATCTTGAAGAATTGGGTACTCTTTGAGTGTTGCTTTGCTTTTGCAGTGAGGTTTGTAGGCTTTATCGAAGGCGATTAAAGTGTTGCCAAACCTCTCCTCTCAAGAACAACTATGGTGAACCCTAAGTTCGAGCATACATATCTACCTCCTCTACATAATGATGATGAGTTATAGGCAAGGACGACTCTTTTTGAAGCGAGGAGACGATGTAGCCCAACCTACGGTCATCACCACATCATGTAACTTGTCAAGCAGCACCACTTATGCAAAGTCGTCATGAACCTCAAAGATGAACTCTCTCCTTTATGCGAGTCCAATTCCTACCCTATTGAATGGTATACTACTTCGTACTACCACCCCTGCATGGATCAGTACTACCTCCCCGGAAAGACAGAACTTCTACCCTACGTCGACTAGCGAAAATGCTAAACCTACGGATTGATTCTTACGGAAATAAACTTACGAAATTAGGTGGGAGTGATTGGTTGGTGGTAATAGTTTTTGCTCCCGTGATTCAGGTCTTGTTTACTTCTAGGGTATTTGAGGGGATGGGAGGGTATTAATTTGTATCCCGGAATTTCCCCGGTAGGTTGTTTACTAGTCCGGTTTTTAAGGGGATAATCCCGGGATATCCCCACAAATCCCCTCCACTCTAGTGTATTTTTAGCTAGATTAAAAACTCTCCATCATGGTAGAGTATTTTTGGGGAAGAGTATTTGAGGGGATTTGAGGGTATTGGGTGAACACCAAATCCCCACATATCTCCATATCTTTTGGGGATGAAAATACCGGAGAAGTAAACAAGGCCTCATGGGGGCGTGGTCCAACTGATTTTCTCCAGAACTCCTACCAAGCGTGTGCTGAATGTGCGCACTGCTCACATTGCCGGCAAGCACAAAGTATCATAAAACAGTAAGCTTGTGATGGATTCAGCCACATGATGATCCTCGTTTGCTTTTATTTCCCACAAAATGAGTGCTAGCACTTACAGGTACGGTTGCGGGGTAGAAGAGGTAGAATTGAATCACGTTCACAACTTGCTCTTGTGAGCAGCGGCCGGCTTGGGCGGTGGTTTCTTCTTCCTCAAGTTGCCGAAGATGGAGTGCCTGCCCTCGGCGACGACACGGCCGGTGTGGGCGTTGACGAGGACGACGTGCGTGCCGGAGTAGGCGCCCTTGTGCCCGAGCACCCTCGCCGTGATGCTTAGGCTGTCCCCCGGGCGCGCCTGGGAGAGGTCGAGGAAGGCGACGGAGATGTCGACGGAGACCTTGAAGTCCTTGTCGTCGGAGACGGAGACGGCGCCGCCGATCTCGTCCACCAGGGTCACGACGGCGCCGGTGGCAAGGCAGCCGGTGGTGGAGTCCTATGACGAGCGTGTTTAGCTCCGTCGGCATCAAAGGAAGCGAAGTGAAGGAAGGGAGTGACGTACGGTGAGGCCGGAAGGGACGGTGAAGGAGCAGTGGATGAGCCCCGGGAGGATGCGGAGGACGCGGATCCCGCGCAGCGCGAACCCCCCGAAGAAGCTCGGCGGCAGGTGGTCCGACGACGACGACGACAGGGACGCGGATGCGGCGGCGGAGAGCGCGTCCACCTGCGCGCGGTGGTCGGCGTTCACGGCCAGGGCGTCCCGAGCTCGAGCTGATTCGGGAGAGTCAACCATGGCCCCCTTGCTGCTGCTCTGCTCGGTGATTCAGTTTTTGGCTTTGGAAATTTGTGCCACACCACCGGCGATTAGGCGGACCAGCCAGCCGCATCGAGTCGATTCGACTCGACCAGACCTACTCAGTCCACGTCTTCCTCGACTCTGTTCTCCTCCCTTCTTCACTGTCCCGCGCCGCCCCTCCCCGCTTGCCAGCCAAACACCAATCCCGATTCCCAAGAGGAGATTTTTGCTAGGGGAGAGATCAACAGGGCAAAGAGAGACGGGGAATGGATTCGGAAGCAGCAGCACCAGCCCAAGGGGAAGGGGATCTCCTCCACCAATTCGAGCGAATCCTCCACGACGACCCGCTCATGTGAGGATCCAATCCTGCCCACCGTTTCTTTCCAGTCAGATTTCTTCCCCCCTCCACTCTCACAATCTCCAATTCGTTCGTGGCGTCGCAGAGACGAGGTCGGGTTCCTGCACCCCACGCAGCTCCACTCCCTGCTGGCCGACGGCACCAACAAACCCCAGCAGTTCTGGTGCAGCGGCCACAAGCTCGCCGTCTCCACCAACGCCCTGCCCGACCTCTACCGCGCCGCACGCCGCGCGCACTCCGACGCAGCACTCAAGACCACCCCCTCACCATCTGCATCCGCTGCCGCCTTGATCATGGCGCACAGCAGGGCGCTGCTCATACTCTGCCCTGACCTGCTCACCGCATGGAACTCGAGGTAACTAACTCTCTCTGGCTCTCTGCTATAGATGCCATCGCTTCCGCAGTGCCCCTTGTGCTCCTATCTGTAAGAGCTGCCATCTCGTGCAGGAAGAAGGTGCTATCAGTGAATTATGATCTCAAACACCTCGAGGATGAGCTGCAATTTTGTGCCTTGATCCTATCCTACTCGCCGAAGAATGAGAGCACCTGGAGCCACAGGTACATGCCTAAAATTTTCAGCCATTTAAACCACTCCAACCCAGCCTTCTGCTGCTGCAAAACCATGTTGATTTCAATTTATTTATACTAGCCTAACATAAACCATAAACTTCTCTACAACAGGAGATGGGTCATCACAAAACTGGCACAAAACCTTCAGGATATGTCGGAGCTTATAGACAACGAGTCTCTACTAGTAAAACAGATAGCAGAGGTTTTTCTTATTCAGAATTCCCATTCCACTCTTCCTAACTAACAATATATGTTTTACTGAATAACATAGTCACAACTCACAAGTAGCTGCAGAACAGTGTAACAATGTGGCTTTGCTTTATCTCATTTGCAGAAATCAAAGATGAACTACCGTGCCTGGAGGCATCGATGCTGGCTTATTCCTCTCATGAAAACAAAACAGGTGAGACTGTAACTTTTTTACAGTTACCTGTCCTTCATCCATGATCTTGTATCTGAACTTCCGGACACTAACATGAATAGCATAGCCTTAATCTTCGACATGACTATAGCAATATTGGTAGATTTCCTACTTCCAACTGATTCATGTTTGTTGAAGGTGCTCGATGAGTTAAACAAGTCAACAAAATGGACTGAGTTGCACGTGGCCGACAACTGCTGCTTTCACTACCGCAGGGTTAGGCCCTTCCCTTTTTTTCTGTAGGTTGCACAATTGGTATTACTGCTTTAATGCAATTTGCATCTTACCGATGATTTGTCGTACTGAAAGCAATGCTTGTGTATTAGTTTGCAGACCTTTCCAGTGACACCATGCGCTAAACTTTGTGTTGTTTTGGATTTGGTTCTATTCTCACATTTCAATATTCTGTATTTGCACCCATACCATATTTGCTCTATTCTGAACGACATCATTTGCATACTCAATTGCATTAATGCAAATTTGATGTGTGGTTGCTTCTTTACAGTCCCTGCTGCTTGCATTACTAGACAGCCATGGTGTAGAGAATGGAGAAGATTCTCTTAATTGGCAGTCTGAAGCTCACCTAATATGGAAGGTATAGTGAATTTTCCTCAAAGGCTAGTCAATTTCGTTGCTGTGTGCATTTTGTTACAAATACATCTGTTACGAAGCAGAAAACAAGCCTATGTGCATTTCACTGTTTGCCTAGGCCATCTTGCTACTCGCTAGAGACTTGATTGTATATGACCTGACAGGAGGAACTGAGGTGGAATGAGATGCTCATCAGACGCTACCAAGGAAGAGAGGTTCGAGCCTTGGGTGAATCAAACATGGTAGTGCTATTTCTGCACACCCTAGTGTGATTGATTGGTCGAGATTATCTGTGTTGGTGCAGTCATTGTGGATCCATCGTCGGTTCCTCTCACAGTGGTGGCTACAACAGTTGCTCAGCTGTGAGGAGACCTGCCCGTCAAAGGAGGTGTCCCTGGCAGACCTCTTCCTAGCCCAGGAGATAAACCTCCTGTTAGACTCCCTGAGTGCTCCAGGCGATGAGTTTGGCGAAACAGACGTCCAAGCAGAGCTTGCAGCGCTCTACATTTTGTGGATATCAAAGGCAATCTCTTCTTTATAAACACAAGTTGATTTGTCATACATCTGTTCTGTTAATTACAGTCTGACGTTTGGCTAAAGAAGAATAAAAGCTAACTGATGGTGACACATGTTTTTGATGCAATGCAGCAAGATGCGGTAGTGAAAGGGAAGGTTGAGGAGAGGTTACAGTCGATGGGGAGCCTAAAGGAGGTGCTGGCAAGGGCCTCCCCGGACAAGAGCAGGCTGTGGACACAGCTGCTTCACTGCTGATCCTGGGACGCAGCTGTATTAAGTATTAACTGTGTTTTAGTGATAGATCGTTGAGGCTTGCGGCTCATTAATTAATCGCGAGAGCGGGCGCGCCTGGCCTCAGGATGATCCTCCTGCAGACCTGGGATGTACACTGAGTTTTTTTTTTTTTTTTGTCTTTACACCTTTCCCTCCTAGGAGGATTGCACTAAACTCTCTGTTCAATGAAATGAAACACAGATGCTTTTTTCGTTTTCTCAAAAAATAGAAACCACATTTCATCTTCATGGTATATGTGATTCATGGTGGCTTAGGTAGGGTACTCAATTTGTTCATGTGGTATTCTTGCCAGCTTGCTGCTGTGTTGCTAGGGCCTGGAATCAATTTAAGGCTGGAGTAGTCAAGCATGCTTCTGCTCCTTGAGCATTGTTATGATTGAGTGTTGCATAGATGCAACATCTTTCCAGCTTCAAATGGACATATAGCCTCCATCCGTTCTTACTGGGATTATGAAAAACACCTTAGGAATCACACTCACAAAGGTAGATGCGAATTTTGTTGGTAGACGAACAAGACAAGAATGGAAAACCCCCCAGAACCCCCCAGATTTTAGGATTTTCTTTGGTGGATGGGGGAACGACACATAGTATCATGAGCAGAAGAAGAAAACCTGGCATTCTGCTAGAGGCTGTAACAAGGACCCTGCAATTTTTTTGCTGTGAATCTCAAACTGATAAAAAAACATCTCACAGCACCAAGCCAGATTATGACATTCGATTCCATAGCCCCTACATCATATTGTAAACACATGCTATTGCCAGGATGCTAACTTGAATTCAACTGACAAAAGCAAACATACTTATGCCATATCTTATACAGGGGTGTAAAAAGTTAACAGATGCTATACTCCACTCCCAAGCCCAGTAGGAAATAAAACCCTAAGTAAGGTATAACCCAACACCATCACCAGTTCCCCTTTCTTCTCAGCCTAACGAAGTATGATCCTGATGATGCTACCGTAGCTATGCACATTGTAGCCAAGGCACATAATAAGAGGGTAAAAAAGAAGAACAACATGAACCTGCCTTTATCACTGCTAGATCAGTACATTCCAAGAGCGCTCCGGGGCAACGAATTTGACGAGCGAGCAGGTCTTCCCTTCCCGGACATGCCGTTATGATTTCGCCGGCTGAACTGGTTACCTCCTCCTATTGGATTAGGAATCGCGCCATTATCAACCGTGCAAGGCGCATACCTTGCGCTGAAATTCCTCTCGAGTAAAACCTCATCCTTCCTCATCCTCCCTAAGCCATTTACATGCATTTCCACATTGCTCCTCCTCCCACCGCTCACCACGCCCATCGCTGCTCCGCCATTGCTGAAAGAACTTCTTGCGCTTACGCTACTGTTGCACCTGAGCATCTGCCCATTGTACCCCCTTGCGCGGAGCTCTGGCCAATTCTCTGAGAATGATCTGTTGGCTAGACTGGCAGCTTCAGATTCCTTGCTGCTGCTCTTCTTATGAATGAGACCCCAGATGCTCCACCCCTTGATCCCCTTCTTAGACTTCTTTGCTGGCAGAGGGATGCCGGACCGGAATGCCGCTGAATCCAAGCTCCCGGACATATCATCATCCCGGTCCCGGAGAGAATGAGAATTATACAGTCCATGTTCCCATTGCTGATTATGGTCAAGAACGGCATGACTCTGCGCATGGTGGTATTGATAGAACTCGGCGCCAATGGCTGGGGAAACCCGGGCATTGGCATTGGCATTGGCACCGGCCATCATCCTGGGCAGATCACTGGCATCAGAGAATGACTTGCGGCTGGAGAACGAGGAGCGATCCACGCTCCGCCGCCTCCTGCTGGAGCTGGAGGAGTCCAGGTAGTAATCCCTTGTCTGGGCGCAGCCGCCGGGCTCAGCGCCGTCGTCCTCCTCCACAGGGATTTGGCCGTCGGAGCGCGGGACGGGCGCGTCCTCGACCAGGGACAGCATTGGGGGTAGCCGTGGCCGTACGCCGTGGTAGCCGTCCCAGGAAGGCCGGGGCTGTTCGTCCACCGAGATGCGGCCGGCGTCCATCGAGAAAAGGGCGGCGTCCACATCGACGGAGCGCCGGCCGAGCGCGTCGACGGCGACCTCGGAGCGCGCGTCGCGGAAGCTGCGATGCCGGGGATCCTCGTGCGGCATGGGCATGGCGGCCCTGCTGCTGGTGGTGGGCCCCTGCTCCTGCTTCTTGACCTTGTTCTTGCGCCGCCATTCCTGCCACTTCTTGCCCAATCCCCCAAATGTGCCGGCGGTCTTCTTCTCCTGGTTGATGTGGTCTTTCATCGGCCTCGCCGTTGTCGGTGGAAGATACTCCTCATCTCCCGGGAGGCACGGCGGTTCTTGGTGGAAGAGGGCGGCGGCGCCGCGGGCGTCGCAGGAGCGGCGCTGCGGCTCGAAATAGGCGGCGGCGGAGCGGGCATAGGAGAAGGACTTGCAGCGGCGAAGCTCCGCCGATTCGGCGGGGTCGCTTGGGCGGAGGCCGGCGAGCCGCTCGCGGAGGCAGGCGGAGCAGAAGCCGGTGACGGCGATGCCTGGGTGGAGGCCGCAGATGGGCTGATCCATCCCTACTCACGCGCTAACAAACTCACTCTATCTAGGTGGGGAAGTATCTATCAAGGGCAGCAAGACTGCGCCATTGCTGAACTGAATTCCTACTTAAGAGGACTGATCTTATGCTCTTCTTTCTTTTTTCCAAAAAGAAAATCTTGTGATGTGGGAGAAAGACAAGATGAGTGGAATGGAAGATTCTTGTGTTGTTGTGTTCTATCGATTGAGAACCTACTCCTCTCCTGTTGTGATGTACTGCTGCTGTTTGAGGTGCTGAGCTGAGAGTGGCTGCGAGACTGATGAGCTGAGCAGGCAAAAGAGACAGACCTCATCAGGCAGAGGCAGTGATGGTGACCTCTTTCCTTTCCTTTTCTTTTTTCACTTTTCCTTTCTTGCCCCTGTCCCTCTCCCTTTTGCTTTACCCTTTCCCCCATCTTGGACTCTTGTTGCTCATTTCTACAAGAACTTGCTAGTACATTTCTTTCTTTCTTCTTTGGGAGTTCTTTGTTTCAGTTCATTGCTTTAACCTTCGATTTCATAAATTCACACATACTATGTCTAGCTCATTTTCGACTAGACAAACAAATCTCAACTGAAGCAGCCCTGCTGTCAATTGGATCACAAGCTATGCATGCCAAGTTGCCAACACCTTAATTAACCTCTACTAATAATCAGAAGTGACCAGTGATTCATAAACACAGCTGGGTGCAGCACAAGAGTAGTAGGTGAAATTGATGCATCGCAATAGCAAATAATTAGCTGGATGGACCAGGATATATAATGATAATATTCCCAAGAACGCAATGCATCATGAATGATAATTTCCATCCATGCATGCATGCTAACTTTCTCTTATGAGATCGATCGGCCTGCTTTGCTTTGGATTGTACTACCTACCAGCTTCTGCTAGCTAATTCTGATGTCCACCTTGCAATTCGGCACCATCATTGTGCGTAAGTTTGCACAGGATGCATGGTCTCCATGGGGTCTTCAATTAGTTTCCATCTGAAAGCAACAACACACGAACTGAATCAACCCCCTCGCAAACAAAAACAACAACAACATAGAATCTTGTGGACTTGTATGTTCATGCACGTTTAGAAATCAGGAATTCCATACTACGGTGTACTAGTATTATTTAATACAGTATGTACTACCTTCGTACAGAAATATAAGCTTTTTTTAGAAAGGTCATTTAGATTTCTTAAAAGCCTTACATTTCGAAACGAAGGTAATAACATTGTTGTAATAACATTGTTTTTCTAGTTGCAAAACAAAAGGACCATCAGGAAATATTATCTATTACCTAAGAAACAGTCGAAGAGAATCGAAGGTGCATGATTTGAAACATGAAAAGTAGCACGCATGAGATTGAGTAGGATTTCGACTCGACACCACGCCCTACACCGTGCGAAGTGGTGACTACAACCCTCATCAAACGACCAAAACTTTAATTATACAATTGTAAAAATCCAACAAGTAGCATGTGAGGGATATGCTCCTGATTATTATTTTAATCCTCCAACGGTCATGCACGCCTGGGGTTAATTAGTACTATATTTAGGTGGTAACTAGCTGGTGTCTCCTCAACTGAACGGCTAACACCTTAGTTGGCAAATTAGCTGAAGCAGAGATCGGCACATGTAATTCTAAGCTGAGAGCATATGCCCTAAACTCGATTGGAACTGCACGTCCCCTCCCTGATGTGTGCTGAGTGATTTATAGGTGCATTGGTGCATCATTGTGATGCAGAGGCCAGGGTTCTATTCCCCTTTCCGAAGAAGTGGTATCAAACGGAGTGGTCATTTTCTGTTTCTCCAGAGTAAACTTTCTTAATTGAATAACTGAGGGTTGTAGAGAAAAAGATAAATTTTGTAAGTATAGTGATTTTCGTCCCACTGTTTGTCAGCTGAGCTTGATCTTAGCATTTGTATACACCCTTATATAAACCGGATAGAGGCTTCTTTTTCATAATAAGAATTCAGAACATGTGCATGCACATTGACAAGACCCAGGCCAGGGGATACATAGGCTAGACAGCAGACACGTCACAGTTAAATACTGAGACGGCACAGTAAAAAAAATAAAGCAAATCCTAATGGGATCACCAGAAAGAAAAAGAAAGACCTGCTGCAGCTGCATCCTGCACGGAAGGAAGCAGAAAAGACAAAATTGTATGTGCGTACTTAGAGGCGTATCTTCAGTCTATTCTATGTTTGTAGCAGACAGAGCAGAGCGTCTGTTGTGACAAATCGCTGAGTAGAGTACAGTAGCATCTATCTACTCTTCGAGTGAAATCTGGCCGCTTTGCTTTCTCGATCACCTTTACTTTGGGCAGTTTCCAATGATTTCTTTTCTTTTCTTTGGTTTCACTCGCTAGCTACCTTCCAGTTTGAAGAGAAATCAAATTCAAATTCTAGTGACTTTTCTGCTTCGGAAGAACACAACTCACAGATTCACATCTGGATCTGAGCTAGCAAGCTCTCAGACTCAGTTCTCTTCTCGTGAACCAATAAATGGCCATGAGCTTTTTTTTTCAGAACCGGTTTAAATGATCCGTTAACATGAACATGGAAGCTGAATTTGCCACTTTAAAACCTGCCTGCTTCATGGGCCTAAATTCCACTCCAAGCCATACTTTTTTGGATTTCTCTTGACATAACCATGTTTCGGTGAAGTGGAGGATGCCATGTTGATATGTTCGTTCAAAAAAAATGTTGATATGTTCAACTTGGGAGGGGTACAGTTATCCAATTCAGACACCCTCCTGTTTACCTCTATTATGGATAAAAACTGGTGTAACATTGCTAGGTTTAGCAAGCTTGTCAAAATTTTGTACTATATCTATAATACATATAAAGTTCATCCCCACTAAAAATCATTAAATGTTTGCAAGCTGAGATCTGGTGAAGCCACATCACCTCAATTATTTCTACCGTTGGATTGCAAATATGTGGTCGTAGTTGTCCATCCTAGCACTGGCCCATTTCATGCGGTCTCAGTTGTATCAATTAAGCTTAGTGCGTGCAGTTTTTTCTTCTGTTCAGCTAACAAATGAATTGCCTTCCGTGTGTGCAATGACCCTTCCATTTATCTAGCTTTTAAACGGATCGTCTTGCATTTATCCACCGCACCACCCCTAGGTTCACTATAAATCAGATGGCGGCTAGCACCTCCAATGTATCAATTTGTGACAAATTGTTTGCTTGTTCCTCTTCCCTACCTTCTTCATATCCCATGTCCTCAATGTATAATACCTCCCAGTTTCCAGCTCACACATGGACTCACGGCTCACACACCGGCGCTTTGCTCGAACATGAAATTGACCAGAGTAGCCCCTGTTTCGTGCACTAGGCGCCCTCACGGCCATGCGTCCTGCAGCCAGCAGTAGCAGCTGATTGCAGAAGCACCAGCGTGATCAACAGCTGCAACGAACAGGGGCTATCAGAAGGATCGTCGTGAACAGTAGAAGCTAATTGCATGGAGTACCTACAGTATTTTGGAAAACCGAGCAACCTGCAACGAATTTGATCATGGATATGGTAATTCCATATTTACTTTCATAGATTTTATTTTCATATGAACCAACTGATCGAAGCCCAATATTTTCCTATATCATACGCGTTCTTTCTTTAATTTACATTGAGAACGTCTCATGGTTCCACCATTCTTATCATTAAATCGTCATTAGAATCTACTTTGTTTCATCCGAATCCTATGTGAACTCTTTCTTGCGATGACTGATTTGAACGGGACGACCTGGACTGTATTCTACCAAGTCCATAAAGATCTCTTTCTGTGTGACATACATATGGATGGAGTAACCTTTAAATTCCTATGTGGTTTAGCACTGTAGCTACCATTGGTATGAGAGAAATTTGATTGTGGTACGTCTTTAAAGCAGCTAGAACAGTGAATTGGCGATTTCCTTTCACATGCGTATTTTTTTAGTTTCAGAAGCAGAATGTGTAATGCAACGCCTAATTTGATGCATGCAATTTTGTAAGTCAATGATATAGTCAGTTGCACGCCTTGCAAGCAACTACAATATATTCATCGTCTTCTATTATGCTCCTAATCCATCAAGTCAATTACACACAAATGATGTATATGTTCATCATCTTCTACTCCTACAATCTATACTTTTTCTATAATGATATATATAATTTTTGTAGATGGATAACTGAGTGAGCTGAGAGAATACAAGGACTTTATGAGTATTGAATTTTGTCAATTTTTATGCACATATAAGAACTGTTTTGCAAACTGAATCCAATTACTCCCTGCATTACAAATTATGTTGCCTATAATTTTTGGTTAAAGTCAAACTTTGTTAAGTTTGATCAATTTATTTTAATTTCTGCATATATGAAAAAAAATGTCTCATTTCCGCCGCAACGCGCGGGGTATCGACTAGTTATTTCAGAAGTAGTTGCCAGCTCTTTTTTTTTTTGTGAAAGAGCTCTTATCTAATTGTCCAGAGCTGTATACTAGTATTAGACTAATTAGTTGGTAGGTCTTCTCCTTGGGCATTAGAAATGAACGAATATATATAAACCCATGATCATCAATAACTTAGATGGATGTCCGTTAAGCTTCATCCATAACAAGCTGGAAAATGACAAAATCTCGGGCAGACACGGACAGTGGGAGATGGGGATCGAGATCGATCGGTATTCGAGGTTGTTCGGTAACACCGAAAGTGTAGTATCATATCGCCTCCTGATCTCCTCGGTGGTCGGGAAAGAAGAACAATATTGTTTTTTTTTTTTTGCGGGGTAGAAGAACAATATTGTTGGTTTGTTCGGCTGTCAGCTTAGAAGAATTACGGTTCAGTTTTATCACAGGACCTGACTGTCACGCCATACTCCAACGATCTTCCATTTTCATGGTTATCGATACGTTTGCCTGCCGACTACCTAGCCAGAGCCAGGTGGAGTTTGAGATGGCCTAGCTAGCTCTCTAGCTTGGCTTTGAATCAATCAAAGGAAAACAGATGCCACTCAGAAAAATGCCACCCATGGAGGCAAAAAACAAATTCCCTAGCTAGCTAGACAGACAGGCACCTCCCAACTACATAACGATCTGCGATCCAATATCCATGGTTCAGTTAAGCTCAAGCAAAAATATAAGTTAAAAAAATGAAGCAAAGAGAAATGAAAAGAAAAACGCACACGCACCACTTACTAGATATCCATGATCCATCACCTCCAGGTCACCAAAAGTGACTGCCATCTGCATCCCCTAGCTAAATTCCCATCACTCTCTTGTGCACCTGACAGCTGAGAACACGCACACACACATGTATCAATCAATCCATTGCTCAATTTTTTTTTCTGCACAAACAGTATCTGGTTGCAACTAGGACAGTGGCTAGATTATCAATCCTAATCTAATTATTTTCCTAATTAGATCTAGCTAGTGATCTGATGCAGATACAGTGGCATGAGATTCTGCACGGCACTAACCTTTTCAGTTAGCTCATTTGTCACATTCGTCTTATATTAATGTAAATTCGATTACCAGAAAATTAACTGAGGATCTGTGTTGTTTTTGCTGCTCTATGCTAGGCTACAAGGTTCAGTGCATGTGGTTGTGGGTTGCATGTACATACATACGTAGTACATACATGGATGTGAACTGCAAGTTACTTAAAGATTGAGGCCTATTAAGTGACACTCCTACTAGCTAGCAGGCTAGTCAACAGCACAAGTGCTCTTGGTAGTGAGCAGAGGACAGGTACAGGAAACCAAACTCCAAATCTGGAAAGGTAGATACATTGCAGCTGGCGACATCTACATCGACGGCATGGATATTACCTAATTTATATGTAACAAAGTTAGCCAAGTTTCAAAAAAAAAAATGTTAGCCAAGTGCAACTGGGTGCTACCTTTGCATATTTTGTCCGTAAAAGTAAAGAAGAATTACCTGCAATCTGCATGATTTCTAGCACAACTAGCTAGCCTTGACAAGCAAGGATTTCTCACCTAAAATTAAAAACGACATGGCAGCTACAAACCCAATAGCCGCCCAAAATTGAGCCTTTTCCTGGGCCCTTAAAACCATCCGTTGCTCTGACATTCCATGCAACCAGGCATACTATCTCAGCTCAAAGGTATTATCGTCCTCGTCTGCGATCAGTTAGCTAGCTAGCTCTGGAAGGGAGCATGGCCACACCTCGTCGTCCTAGTCAACTACTCCTCATGATCAGCTGCTTCCTGCTTCAGGCTCTCAGCACCCACGCCATCACCCGGCACTACAAGTTCAATGTGAGAATCTTTATACAAGAAAATGCATTCATCATAAAGACAAATATACATACTGGAGGAGCAATGCATAGCTAATGACCATGCACATTTCACTCTTTTATGCATGTAGCCAGGGTTGAATAGCATATCAGCATTGAGCCACTCTTTCTACAAGCAGATACAGAGTATACAGTGCATTATTCATGCCTCCCAGATTGCATCAATTAGGCATGGCAATAAAAATGACAAATGACCACCCTTACACCCTGAGGCAAGTTGCCATGATGATTTACTATTGTTTGACTTGTCCAGGTGGTTATGAGGAACATGACACGTCTTTGCTCAACCAAGCCCATCCTCACTGTTAACGGGCAGTTCCCAGGGCCGGCCCTATATGCAAGAGAAGGTGATAATGTTCTTGTCAAGGTCATGAATCATGTACCTCACAACATTACCATCCACTGGTAAGTACTCCATTTTCACTGCATGCTTCAACTGCAATATATATCAGAAAACTACCATCTCAAAGTGCAAGAGCATGTGCTCGCACTTAAGACAACCTCAATATTTCTGGCATGTTAGTGACTTAATTTATTGTATACTCATTTTGTTTTGAAAGAAGTTCATCAGTGAAACATTAGAAGAACATAGCTTTACACTTGCATTAGATCTAAAAACCACGCATTATTTCCTTTTTTGAACAAGACATCCTTTCATTTGACAGGAATAAAGAAACGAAATGTAGATCATATTTATGCAACATACTACATAGATAGCTAACTAAGTCATTATCAGGCATGGGATAAGACAGATCAGGACCGGATGGTATGATGGACCAGCCTACATTACACAGTGCCCAATCCAGTCAGGGAGCAGCTTTCTGTACAATTTCACCATTACCGGCCAACGTGGTACACTCTTTTGGCATGCTCATATCAACTGGCTGAGAGCTACTGTCCATGGTGCTATTGTCGTCCTCCCCAAGCTTGGAGTGCCCTACCCCTTTCCTGCTCCTCACAAGGAGGCAGTTGTTGTACTAGGTATATGTATTTATCATAATTGTTTTTGGTTGAAAATAAACCATTTAGCACTTACATTACTTGATGATGTGCTGCAGGGGAATGGTGGAAAGCAGACACAGAAACTGTAATCAACCAGGCCATGCAACTAGGTGTGGGACCCAATATTTCTGATTCACACACCATCAACGGCCACCCTGGTCCGATGTCTGATTGTGCCTCCTCACAAGGTATGAATGAAGGTGATACAACATACTATTAATTCAAAATACTATGCAAATTTCTACAAGAGAGTAAAAATGCTTTCCTGATGCATGTTCTGGGCAGATGGATTCAAGATCAATGTCGAAAATGGCAAGACATACATGCTACGGATCATCAACGCGGCGCTCAATGATGACCTATTCTTCAAGATTGCCGGGCACAAACTAACTGTGGTTGAGGTTGATGCAGTCTATACCAAGCCATATGAAACCGATATCCTGCTGATCACTCCAGGCCAGACCACCAATGTTCTCGTTACTGCTGACCAAAGTGCTGGCCGTTACCTTCTCTCAGTCTCTCCCTTCATGGATGCTCCCATACAGGTTGACAACAAAACAGGCACTGCTACTTTGAACTATGGCAACACAATCTCTACCACAGCACGCCTCACTCTCTTCAAGCCACCACCGCAAAATGCCACCCCTATTGCATCGAAATTCATTGACTCACTCCGAAGCCTCAACTCCAAGGAGTACCCAGCCAATGTGCCACAGACAGTAGACCACTCACTTTTCTTAACCATTGGTGTGGGTGTTAATCCATGCCCAAACTGCATTAATGGGACAAGAGTGGTGGGTGCAATCAACAATTTGACATTCGTTATGCCATCCACCCCAATTCTCCAAGCCAACTATTACAACATTCCAGGGGTGTACACAGAAGACTTCCCAGCAACACCACCACACAAGTTCAACTATACAGGAAGTGGCCCCAAAAACCTTCAAACCATGAATGGAACCAGGGTCTATAGGCTGCCATACAATGCTTCAGTGCAGGTCCTACTCCAGGATACGGGGATCATATCAACGGAAAGCCACCCAATCCATCTGCATGGCTTTAACTTTTTTGTGATTGGGAGGGGTGTCGGGAATTACAACCCCAAGACCTCCCCTTCCACATTTAACCTCATCGACCCTGTTGAGAGAAACACCATTGGAGTTCCTAATGGAGGCTGGACAGCAATCAGATTTTGGGCAGATAACCCAGGTATAGATTTCAATGTTGTACTTCTTAAGATAAGAATGCCCTTGTATTTCCTAACACAAGCTGCTTGATTTTTTGTTATACTCCAGGTGTTTGGTTTATGCATTGCCATTTCGAGGTGCACACGTCGTGGGGACTCAAGATGGTCTTCGTGGTGGACAATGGGAAAATACCTAGTGAGACTCTTATTCCACCACCCAAAGATCTGCCCCAGTGCTGATTACAACAAGGGTGATTAACTAATTGGCTTTAATCCAATTATGAAAACAAATGCTGGAACTTCAAACCGTGGCGATATGCTCGGTGTGCTTTTGCTTGGCTCCTTTGGCCAAACATTCTCCTCTGCTTTTATATTGGGCTTGATTGACAGGATATTGCATACAGGAATTACCTTTTGCTGTCTAAATATTTTTTTCCTTTTTAGGATAATTGGAATTGTATATGTGGGTATGTCACATGATTTGGTAATCAGAGAAAGCTCTGCCCCTCCTCATTTTTATCCCAATAAAGAAGAAACACTGGTTTGTCCTAGAAGGCGGCTAACATATACCTGACCTTTTCTGTCAGCCTGACATTAAGAACACATCTCTAACTTGTGTTAGACAGGAGGCTACCACAAAAACATGTGATCACGACCGTTTTCCTTGGAGTCTCTAGTATTATTATGTGTATTATGTTAAAAAAAAGCAGCATACTAGCTATAACATGAAAGTGATCCTTGCATAATATTCAGTACATTTGCCAGCTAACTAAGGAACATCGCAGTCACTGATCTTGAAGGAAACCAATGACCTGCAGTTCCAGATGCTACCAAATCTGTTATGTGAAGTTCCATGTTTTGTCCTGGTACTGTGGTACATGATCAATGTTGCTCTCTTCCAGGAAGGAAGAGCGTCCTGAACACCCTACAACGAAACTAAAGAGCCTAATTATCTAAGTTAAGATCAAGCATTGTCCGAGGTAGAATCTCTCCTGCTCAAATCAATCTAATCTAAGACGAGTTGCTAGTTATAGTTTTTTCATTTCGGGGAAAAGAAGAGAAGAAGCCAGACAGATAATCTCTACCAGAGGAAGACTGAGTAAAAAAAGAAGCAGACCTGCAGGAGAATGCAAGGAGGTGGAGCCAGTGGTGGCGAAGCCAGACAAGGAGCGCTTGTCGAGGCGGCGGAGGAAGAGCGCGAGCGCGTCGTCGTCGAGGACCACGCGTCGGCGCCTGAGGTGGGGGAGGAGCCACTCGTCGGAGACGGGGTTGAGCATGGCGGAGCGGGGCTCAGACCCCCTCGAGCACGAGCGCCACCACACGTACCACGCCGGCGTGGTGGCTGGGTTCGCCGACGGACTGCTAGTCTGCAACGCGCCGGCGCCACGTCCTTGTTGGGACTTGGATTTGGCAACAAGGTGTAGGTGACAATGGGGAATTTTTTTTTCCCCAATTTACTTGGTACCTATGGGCGCCGTTGGTAGAGTCCAACCACAGCCTAGAGAGAAGCCCATTCATTCGACTCTCGGGCTGCATTCAAAACGTGGCCAGCGCTCTGCGTAAAGGATCCTGTGCCTAGGCCTGAGAATACCCCCGAATTGAGTGTAGCCACCCTCATCTCTGACTCTCGTGAGTCAAAAGTGGTCAACGCCTATGTAGATTCGCTTTCCCTCACCCTTATTTAATTTTCTCTCTCCTTCCTCTAAACAGCTTTCTCATAAGCCCTTCATACTACCACAACCATGAATCGTTGAAACATCTGTCCTACATGAAAAAGATGCACCTCGACGAGGTGAATCCATTCTGATAATCCATTTCGAGTTTCGTTTAGTGTAAGCTTTAATTTCGTTTGAAACTGATTTGACCAAATTTTATCAAATTCGTCGCACATGAGCCGCCGTTTAAAATTTTCTTTGGCGAGTAGCTTCACCACTCTGTTCCACACAACTTTCATGTTGTAAGTTTTTGTTTCAATGATCATAGAAAACATGGTCTGCATCTCTCTTGTATACTACAATGGTGTACGTATGTGTGTTCATCCTCTTTGGACTGAATATGTTCATTCTTGTCGTTGTAGCATAGATCGTCGGAGTGTGGCATTGTGCGGTGCGACAAACTCGTCGGTTTCGATGGCTATCGGCAGTGAGCGCCGACGCGGCGGGACAGACTCGTCGGCTACAGCGTCACAGCGGCGTCAGTCCGGCATCTTCACAGTGGCCATACACTATTCTTCTTAGCATAATCATGGTTTATTTAATCGTGTGCTCTATACGAAAAAGATGTACCTCGACGAGATGAATCTATTCTGACTATCGGTTTTGAGTTTCGTTGGGTATACATCTTCAATTTCGTTTGAAAATATTTTGAACAAATTTGTCAAATTCACCGCACACGGTCAGTCGTTTAAAATTTCCTTTTATGAGTAGCTTCAGCGCATCGTTTCACACAACTTTCGTGTTGTAAGTTTTTTGTTTCGGTGGTCATAGATAATTCCATCTCCATCTCTCTGTATACTGGAAGGAATATGTATGTCTGTTTCTGTCTTTCTGCTAGTCGTTGTCGTCGAAATCAATCGGGCATGGCACAAGACTACTGACTCACCGTCTTTGGTGGCTACCAACGGTGAGCGGCGATGCCGCACGATGGACTCGCCAGCTTCGATGGTTACCGGCGGCGAGCAGCGATATGATGGTTGCGTCTAGCCTTTGTCTGGCAGTGACGAGAGGAGGAAGAAGTACCTATAGTGGTGTGTGTGGTAAGCACGCCATGGTGAGACTACAAATACGTCTACAGCCATCCAAACTACTGGACCAAAGTGGCTCCAGAAATGCAGCTAAATTCGTTGTGGGCAACCAAACGAAACGCCTAAGTTGGTTTTTGCATTGCACGGTGCCCCTAGGGAGCCAAAAAAGAGCCGCAGGCTACCAATCGCGCCCTATATGAATTCCCTTCATTTACTTTGACCTCTCTATTTTGCCACACTTTACTTTGCTAATTTATGATTTGCCCTTTGACGGGCTGGGCCCACACACTATGACGAAAATACCCCTGTACCTATTTGACCCAGATCGATTGAGGGGATCTGGACCTCGATCCGTTCGTTCTGTTCTTGCTACTGCAGCGATGGCGGTGGCCAGGTTGGGGTCGTCGATGGGAGGTTAGGGCATGGCGAGGAGGCGGTTGAGCGAGGAGAGATCCGCCCATCCTGCGCCGAGCGTCCGGTGTTAACGGTGCTAGTCGTCCAAATGGGAACCCCAAGAGGAAGGTGTGATGAGCACAGCGGCAAGTTTCCCTCGATTATGAAACCAAGGTTTAATCGACCAGTAGGAGAAAGAAACCACTTCTGAAGGTTGATGCTAGCTGGCTTTAGCGACGGCTCCAGAGAATTTATTTATGGCGCCTGTCTAGGCGTAGCTTCGGCACCAGCAGCAACATGGAACCTGCACACAACACAACCAAAGTACTTTGCCCCAACTTGCAGTGAGGTTGTCAATCTCACTGGTTTGGTATAAACAAAGGATTAAATGTATCGTGTGGTAATAGATGTTTGTTTGCAAGAAAGTAAATAATGCTTGTAGAAAGTAAACGGTAATATATATATAAAAGAATGGACCGGGGTCCACAGTTCACTAGAGGTGTCTCTCCATAAAGATAAATAACATGCTGGGTAAACAAATTACAGTTGGGCAATTGACAAAATAAAGAATGCAAGCAATGCATGTACATGTCATGAGGATCACTATGAGATTCACTTGGGCATTACAACATAATATATAGATGATACGTTTCCAACGTATCTATAATTTTTTATGTTCTATGCTTGTTTTTACACCATTTGCCTATTGTTTCGTTACACTTCGTGGCACTTTTATGCATTTTCCGGAACTAACCTATTAACGAGTTGCCACAGTGCCAGTTCCCTGTTTTCTGCTGTTTTTGTGTTTCAGAAGTGATACACAGGAAATATTCTCGAAATTGGACGAAACAAGTTCCTGAAGTCTTATTTTACCCGGAAGCTTCCAGAGATCCGTATGAGAGAAGGAGAGGGGCCACCAGGGGCCCACACACATAGGTGGCGCGGCCAGCCCCTGGCCCGCGCCACCATGGTGTGAGACCACCTGGTCCCTCCTCTGACATCGCCCCTTCACCTATAAAGACCCCCCGATGGAAAAAACCTAAGTACCCGATCAATTTTCCAGAACACATCGCGATCCGCCACCGCCGTCGACCCGAAGATCGGGAGGGTCCAGAAGCTCTTCCCGGCACCCTGCCGGAGAGGGGAATCGCCACCGGAGGTCTTCTTCATCGCCATGCTTGCCTCCGGAGCGATGAGTGAGTAGTCTACCTTGGACTATGGGTCCATAGCAGTAGCTAGATGGTTGTCTTCTCCACCATGTGCTTCATGTTTAGATCTTATGAGCTGCCCTACATGATTGAGATCACCGTTATGTAATTCTACATGTTTGGTTTGTTGGTATCCGATGAATATTGGTGTTTATGATTGAGTTGCTGTACTGAATATTATCTTATGTTATCTCTATGTTGTTTATGATCTTGCATGCTCTCCGTTGTTAGTAGCTATCTTGGCCGAGTAGTTGCTAGTGACTCAAAGAGGGGGTATTTATGCTCGATAGTGGGTTCATGCCTCTATTTAACCTGGGGGAGTGACAGAAACCTCTAAGGTTGTAGATGTGTTGTTGCTACTAGGGAGAAAACAACATTCATATGCTCAAGGGCATATGCTTTGTTTACATTACACACTTTGCTTAATGCAATTATCTGTTGTTCACAACTTAATACTTGTGGAGTTCTTGGATTGATTCGCCACAAGTGGATTATTAGTCATAGATGCAGTTGGATGGCGGTCTATGTATCTTGTTGTAATGCCCAGAGTAAATCTCATAGTGATCTTCTTGACATATCACGTTATCTTTATTCTATCAATTGCCCAACTGTAATTTGTTTACCCAGCATGTGTTATTTATCTTATGGAGAGACACCACTAGTGAACTGTGGACCCCGGTCCTATTTTCATCATATTGCTATCACCTGTTTACTTTACTCACACTGTTTACTTTACTCGCATACTATATTGTTTTCCACTCGATACACTCATAACCTTTGTTTCAAGCAAACCGGTGAGATTGACAACCTCATCGTAAGTTGGGAGCAAAGTACTTGGTTGTGTGTGTGCAGGTTCCGCGTTGCAGCTAGCAAGCAAAGCTTGGATGAGGCGCCATATATAAATTGTCCGAAGCCGTCGCAAACTAGCAAGCATCACCTTCAGTCGTTTGTCTCTCCTCTCCAAGAACGATATTAAACCTTGGTTTCTTAACTGAGGGAAAACGAGCTGCTATACTCATCACACCTTCCTCTTGGGGTTCCCAACGGGCTGGTCATTCACCACGCATCAATAGACCGTAATCTAACTGCATCTATGACTAATAATCCACCCGCCAGATGTCATCCGAGCAACCATTAGGTATTAAGTTGCAAGCAACAGATTATCGCCTTAAGCAAAGTGTGTAATGTAAACAATACAAATGTCCTTGAACACAAGATTATTATTTTCTCCCTAGTAGCAACAGCACATCTACAACCTTAGAAGTTATTATCACTCTCCCAGATTACTAGAGGCATGAACCCACTATCGAGCATAAATACTCCCTCTTGGAGTCATTAGCATCTACTCGGCCAAGATATCTACTAGCAACGGAGAGCATGCAAGATCATAAACAACATAGAGATGATAAATCATAAATCAACTTGACATAGTACTCAATATTCATCGGATCCCAATAAACATAACATGTAGAATTACATAATGATGATCTTGATCGTGATAGGCAGCTCACAAGATCTAAACATGAAGCACATGCTATGGACCCATAGTCCAAGGTAGACTACTCACACATCACTCCGGAGGCAGGCATGGTGATGAAGAAGGCCTCCGGTGGTGATTCCCCTCTCCAACAGGGTGCCGGGAAGAGCTTCTGAACCATCCCGATCTCGCGTCGACGACGGCGGCGGCTTGTAGTATGTTTTCTGGAAAAGAGTTCGGGCCCTTAGGGTTTTCCCATCGAAGGGATTAAATAGGCAGAAGGGAGATGTCAGAAGGTGGACCAGGTGGTCACACCCCCTAGTAGCGTGGCCTAGGGGTGGCCCGTGCCACCACCAGATGTGGCTGCCCCTTGGTCCGCCTCCGACTCTCCTTTGGACTCCGTCTTTGTGTCAGGTAATTAGGAACTTCAGCTTTTGTTCCGTCCAATTCTGAGAATGTTTCCTGTGTAACTTTTTTGAAACACAAAAACAGCAGAAAATAGGAACTGGCACTGTGGCATCTTGTTAATAGGTCAGTTCCAAAAAATGCATAAAACGCCACGAAGTATAAACAAAACACAAAGCAAATGGTGTATAAACAAGCATGGAGCATCAAAAATTATAGATACATTTTAGACGTATCAAGCATCCCCAAGCTTAACTCCTGCTCGTCCTCGAGTAGGTAAGTGATAACAAAACAATAATTTTTGAGGTGACATGCACCAACACAATCTTGATCAAAACGATGTAAAGCATTGAGTGCTGAGATCAAAGTACTCTAAACATGGGCATAAAAGATATAATCTTTACAATAGAACTTAGCAACCATGTTATAACATGAAAAAGTAACACAAACAAAAGATCATGAGTAATAATGCATTGAAATTCAATTGCTTATTTCGAGCATATAGAAAAACATAGAAAAGTGGTATTCAGCTTGTCCCTCATGGAGTAGCAAAACATAAATGCATAGGACACCTTCAAGTTTAAGAGGGCGACTAGATACAAATAATTTGAGAACAAGCAAAACCATAATCATGAATCAATCAATAATAAATTTTGGGACTATGCACATTATACTCAGAATGACAACTATGCTCTCTTAGACGGTGCATAAAGGTAGAAGGTGAAGACTCAACATAAAAGTAAAAGAAAGGCCCTTCGCAGAGGGAAGCAGAGATTTAGCATGTGCTAGAGCTTTTCATTTGTAAAACAGAGATAAAAAATTGTTTTGAGAGCTGGTTGTTCTTGTCAATGACTGGCAATGGGGTTCTTGCTATCTTCCATACTAAACAAGTTGAGAGCGGTTCTGAGTTCTTTGAAAAATTGGCACATTTGTGCTCTTTTATAAAGCTTGGCACTCCTCCCCACTTTTCTTTTCACAAACCATGGCTAACTGAATCCTTCGGGTGCCCACCAACTTTCACATACCATGGAGGAGTGCCTTTTTTTAATAAGGTTACAATGGTCTGGCCAGCTCCCTTGCAAAATTAGTGACGAGCAGATGAAGCATGCAAGTCAAGGGATACTTAATTCAATATGGAAGACAGCAAACCCGACCACTACGTCCTCATGAGTTGAAAACAGTGTCACAAAATGAGAAGTATTTTGAAGGGTTTTTTTGAAAGGTAGCACATGAAAATTTACTTGGGATGGCTTGAAAATACCATGCATAGGAATTTATAGTGGACTCTTTGAAATAACTTGGTTTTTGGTAGTTGGATGCACGAGAAGTATTCCCTCTCAGTACAGATGAAGGCTAGCAAAAGACTGGGAGCGACCAACTAAGAGAACAATAACGGCCATAATCATGCATAGGGACAAAACATTATTAACCAAAGCATAAAGTGGTATCACAAGTCAAAAACCAAATGATCATAGAGGCTTGAGGCGACTGGTTAAAGTCAAACATGGTGTAAGCATGCTCCAAGTCAACCCAAATAAAGCATCAAAGGAGAATACCATAATAATATGCTCTCATATAATAAAAACAATGCATGATTCTTTTAAACACACATTAAGCAATCTCAGTCATTTGAGACAAGTCATGCTACAGCAATAACGACTAAGCATATAATCAAAATAACATCAAGCATGGCATGCAAAAGTCTAAGCCACAGTCTAAACAAGCTCCCATTTGTACCACTATAAGCATGAAAATGTTTACTTTTTTCCAACACCAATAAACCTTTTTGAAACAACTCTTAAAGATGAAAATCAACAAAGACCAGAGGTCTAAACACACCTAACTACTAAGAACTAACAATTTCTGAACAAAAATCAAGGCGAAAAATGAAAGCTAAATGCAGTACTAGAAAAAGAGAACACTCATTGAACGATAAGAGTGAAAACTAGAGTGTTCTTGGCAATGAAAATGGAGTGTGTCTTCTCCAAAAGAAATATGTTGGGTTCAACCATTCATTTCAGCAAACAAAACAAAAGAAAACTGAATGCAAAAATAAAGATGCTCCAAGAAAAACACATAGCATATGAAGCAATAAAAATATAGTGTCTTGAAAGATGACCTGATATTTTGTTGATGAAGAAGGGGTGCCTCGGGGCATCCCCAAGCTTTGAAGCTTGTACTTCTTGGATATTTCTTG
Organism: Dactylis glomerata; assembly: GCA_007115705.1. Lineage (NCBI taxonomy): Eukaryota > Viridiplantae > Streptophyta > Magnoliopsida > Poales > Poaceae > Dactylis > Dactylis glomerata. The sequence continues at coordinate 1,678,981 of QXEO01000389.1, read as the reverse complement.
GGGTGACATGGGCATCCCCAAGCTTGAGCTTTTGTCCATACTTCATCTCATCATTCTCCTTTCCCTACACTTGAAAACTTCCTTCATACAAAACTTCACACGATTCTTATTAGCAACATTAGTGTATGCAAGATAGTAAATCCACTCTTTTGTTCAGTTTCATCTCAAGTATAACACCCATTAAAATATTATCTACTGTAGCAACTTCTTCAAAAGTTCCGTGATCAAAAGAACTCAAAAAGAAAGAGATCAAGAGGCAAACGCAAATAGTGGCAGAAATCTGTCAAAATAGAACAGCTGGTAAAGATCGATTTTTTTTGAAAATATTCTGTTGCTCAAATCGAAAAGTGCAAAACTAATGAAAGTTAGACAATAACCTGGGGCATGTGCACAAGAAATCGCAGATCAAAATGACGTTCTGGAAATTTTCACAAATTTTTACGGTACAACACAGAAATCTGTTTCAGGACAGCAACTCCCCCAAATCTTACCTTCCTCCAATTAAAGGTTCTTCTTGGCACAAAAATAAATAAAAATGATAAGGAGAGGTCATTACAGTAGTAATAACTTCCAAAACTTAACAAAAAGAAAAAGTACTAAAAAGAAAACATTGGGCTATCTCCCAAAAGTGCTTTTCTTTAACGCCTTTAAGCTAGGCGCAAAAAGTAGAAATCAAGTATTTTCAAGCGGAGAAGCATTAAGATCAATTGTTTCCTCAAAAACACCACTTGTCACAATAGGCACTTTAGACACCCCTGAAGATGATTCAACCTGCAAATCACTCTTATTTGAACTAAAAGTTTTACCAATCTTAAAAACATTCTACGGTTTTGGTACACACCTTGGGAACATACATAAATTTTTGCTCTTTTTCAACAAAAGCTTTCTCCTTCTTAAATTTAAGAGAAGAGAAAATTGAACTTAAAGTTTCCATAGACTCCTCTAATTTACCAATCCTAAGGTTTTGACTATCATGGATAGTGCTAGCCTCTAAAACTGTGATTTTTTTACCGATACTTTCTATCGATTCATTAATCTGGCTAGCGTTATCAAGGAGATTTGGCTAACTTTTCTCTAAAGAGCTCAGTTTTTCTATAACTTCCTCCAAAGTGATCTCAGTTTTAACAACATTAATAGGTGGTACTCCCACTAAACTTTCACACTACAACGGGTCCCCCCATTCAGCAACGTATCAATGTGTTGCAGGATGTCCATATAAGCGTTGGTAACACCTACACCAACGGATTTTGTATGTGTTGCCGTTGGTGGCATTGCAAGAACCTACAACAACATATATCAATGCGTTGGTAAATGGCAGAATGAAGCGTTGTAAGATAGCAACAGATATAGTTTGAGCCTAACAACACTTCATATGCGTTGGTGATTAGCCTGCGTGAATGTATGTTGGTGGTTAGCCTGCGTGAATGTATTTTGAAATGGACAGAGATCATAGGTCAAACAGTTGTGGTAGTTTATACGCTGCTAGCAACTATCATTTGGTATATGTTCAGAGTGCACATGAGCAGCAATATAATATATAGAAAGGCCTCATATATTAATCAACTTTGTAGCTTTACAAAGAACATAATCCATTGAATACAAGATGTGTATATCCGAAGATAACTTCATAAAACCCAATGTATAACAATCTGGTAGTAGCACCATCCTCGAAGTTGCTCTTAGCATCTCTACTATGCATCATCCATTTAGTGTGGAAATCTACAACAATAGCAAAAATTGAGATAAGTAATGTACCATTGGTGAGACAAAAAATACTAGTTAATAAAATAGTAGAATTTTAAAACCATGTAGCATATGATGGTTAAAGGCAATAACATATTTAATGTTCGTGCATGACTACTTCTGTAAATATGGAAGGAATTTTATGCTTATCTTGTCTGAACTATGAGCTCAAAGCAACCACAAGGAAACGACAACTCTTTCAGTCATATATACATTATCTCTTTATTGTAATCCCTCTTCTTTCCAGATCTAGAAAATCTTCCTAGGCTGCAACACTCACTCAGGTCATCTTATTGAGGAGTGCAATCTGACTTGCACAAAGTAGCTTGGTGCATTGATCATGTTACTAAACCTGTCGTGGTTCACAGAGAAAGATTAAGATAATATAGCACATAGAATAAAAGATGTAGCATAGTAGGTGACTAAGCATTTTCTTATGACAAACATGTTATATTTCATAGAGCAAAATATTAATAGAATGTAGAATAAAAGATGTAGCATAGTAATTGGCTAATCCTTTATTGCTATGTTGATTCGGTGTGCATCCTTTTGGAAGTAAAATTGGTAGTAAATCTCTAGAAAATACAACTTTTCAATTATGAGGAAGTGTAGCTGAAGGTAAGAAAAACAAAATGACATGAAACTAAACTCAGATATATCTAGACACTTCAACATGCATGCTAGTACATATGTAATGCCTAGGCTGGTATATTTGCAACCTAACAAGCTCACGACCAAAGACGTCACTAGGTAGTACCACATATACTCTTATTAGTTACTTTATGAACCCTTCTTTTGTATAGTCATGGCTTTATAGTTCTCATAGTTGCATTGCACAAATACTGAATATTTACCTATCGGCTGAAACAGCATAAGCACAAGCAAGCTATTATACGGAACAAACAGAAATTTCAGGATCACTGTATAGCTGCAAGTAAAGATTACCTGACAAACACAACTATATAATACAGAATCTAGGAAGTAAAGGAATTTTAAATCTTAGTCGATACCTTTGAGGTTGTAGATGTGTTGTTGCCACTAGGGAGAAAACAACATTCTTGTGTCTAGGGACATTTTCTTTGTTTACATTACGCATTTTGCTTAATGCAATTATCTGTTATTTGCAACTTAATAATCAAGGGGTCCTCGGATGATTCCTCGCGAGTGGATTATTAGTCATAGATGCAGTTGGATGGCGGTCTATGTATTTTGTCGTAATGCCCAGAGTAAGCCTCATAGTGATCCTCGTGATGTATGTACGTTATATTTGCTCTATCAATTGCCCAACTGTAATTTGTTTACCCAGCATGCTTTATTTATCTTATGGAGAGACACCACTAGTGAACTGTGGACCCCGGTCTAATTTCCTTTACATTGCTTTACCATTTTACTATTACTCGCTCTGTTTACTTTCTTGCATACTATTATCCTATTACCACTCGATACGCTCATTCCTTTGTTTATAGCAAACCAGTGAGATTGACAACCTCATCGTAAGTTGGCAGTAAAGTAATTATTTGTGTTGTGCAGGTTTCACGTTGCTACTGGTGGAAGACACGCCGTTATAAATTTTATGGTGCCATTGTCCAGAGTGTCACGAAGCTAGCAAGCATCACCTTCTTAAGTTTGGCTTTCTCCTACTGGTTCGATTAAACCTTGGTTTCACAACTGAGAGAAGACTTGCTACTGTGCTCATCATACCTTCCTCTTGGGGTTCCCAACGGGCTGTCCTTACAAGCCATCAAGCAGTTTTTCTAGCGCCGTTGCCGGGGAGAAAGAAGACTTCTGCAAGGGGAGTCTCGCACGCACAATCTTTTACTTTGTTTTAGTTTTGCTTTATTTTATTTTTTTTGCTTGCATCGTTTTATCAAAAATACAAAAAAATTAGTTTCCTTTATAGTTGCTTTTATTTACTTGCTTTTAGTTTTGTTAGAATGGGTACTCCTGAAAACACCAAGTTGTGTGACTTTACTAGCACCAAAAACAATGATTTTATCTGCACTCCTATTGCGCCACCTGCTCCTGAGGCAAATTTTTATGAGATCAAACCTGCTTTGCTAAACCTTGTTATGAAAGAGCAATTTTCTGGTGCCAGTTCTGATGATGCTGCAGCTCATCTCAACAACTTTGTTGAGCTATGTGAGATGCAAAAGTATAAGGATGTAGATGGTAATATTATTAAGCTTAAGTTGTTTCCTTTCTCTTTAAGAAGAAGAGCTAAGGATTGGTTGCTATCTTTGCCTATAAATAGTATTGATTTTTGGGATAAGTGTAAGGATGCTTTTATTGGAAAATACTATCCTCCTGCTAAGATTATAGCTTTGCATAGTGACATTATGAAGTTTAGACAGTTTGATAATAAACATGTTGCTCAAGCTTGGGAAAGAATGAAATCTATGATAAAGAATTGCCCTACTCATGGACTGACTACTTGGATGATTGTCCAAACTTTTTATGCAGGACTGAATTTTTCTTCAAGAAATCTTTTGGATTCAGCTGCTGGAGGCACTTTTATGTCCCTTACCTTGGGCGCCGCAACAAAGCTTCTTGACAATATAATGGTAAATTATTCTGAGTGGCACACCGAGAGAGCTCCACAAGGTAAGAAGGTAAATTCTGTTGAGGAAACCTCTTCCTTGAGTGATAAGATTGATGCTATTTTGCTTATGCTTGCTAATGATAGAACTCATGTTAATCTTAATAATGTTCCTTTGGCCTCTTTGGTTGCTCAAGAAGAGCATGTTGATGTAAACTTCATTAGAAATAATAATTTCAATAACAGTGCTTATAGGAACAATTTTGCTAGCAACAATTATAGGTTGTTTCCTTCTAATGGTGATAATAGCTATCTTGGTAGACCTAAAATGCCTAGTGAAGAAAGGATTTTTGAAGTTGAAAGGGCTACTAAGAATTTTATGCAGATTTTTTAGATAAAGAGTAAATATATTAATATCGCGAAGATACCAAATACACCCAGCCTCTGCAACAACGTATTGCCCTATTAGCCTTACGGATGCACACAGCCAAAAAAGAAAGAAAAATTACAAAAAAGAAAAGTCCCGCTATAGTGATCTATTCCTTAGAACAGCAGTACTAGCACCACCAAGACAACACCAGAAGTTCAGCTCTTCAAAAAGCGACGCCTTCAAGAAGGAAACAGTGCACAAGCGCTGCCACCGCCCGATCATAGATCTCAGGTTTTCACCCTGAAGAAAGGACCTCGCTCTCAAAACAATGCCTTCAACAAGACCATTGTCAGGCACAACCAATTAAGGCCAGACCTTAGATTTTCACCCTGAAAGACAAGACTTTTTTTTTGCGGGATGAAAGACAAGACTTTGAACCTCTCCTATGCAGTCGCCCCCACATGCATACTGCTGCTCCAAGTCACAAAACACCTAGCCAATTCCTCATCGCCACAAAGACATAAACCACCATTGCTACTCCTTAGATCTCGCCTTCCATGACATTCTCCGCCAGCACCATGAAGCGAGAACATGCTCCATGGTATTAACAGCCGGCAGAACTTCGAAGTGCTCCCTCTGAAACCAAATGGTCAGATAAAACATGGGTGCGCACGACTAAATACCGCTCGATCCAGCAATCTCCAGGCATGAATCGCCCAGTGGAGCTCGCCGGCGAAGCTCTCCGGAACACGGCCGTCTAGCAAGATCGACAGAAACCGGTATCCAAATAATCTTTATCTTGTCGCGAGAGGAACTCTAGGACCACCTCCTTTATTCAAGACGAACTGAGCAGCCCCCACGCCACCCGTCGTCAACCTGCGAAATCTGTCTCTCCGAACAACCGATTGCCATGGCAGTGGCGTGAAAGGAGACGGCAGTACAGGGTCGATCCACTGCCGGAACCGGCCGCAACACCGCGGGAAGGCGATGGGGGAGACGACAGGGAGCACCCCGAACAGATCAAGGGCCCCCGATCCACTCAGCCCACACACCGCCGCCGGCTACACGCCGCCGGGGAGACCTCCACCACCACCCCAGCCAGGGGCGCCTCCCTGGCCGCTGCCGTTAGCCTGGCTCCGAGCTCGCCCCAGCGAATCCCGTTGACAAGCCCCGGAGACCGCCCCCCAGACCACCTTCGGCGGCTGGGCCCGCCACCGCCGCGATGAGGCCGGCGGCAGTGGCGGCGAACGTTCGTGGCGTCGGGGGGTCGGGCTGGCGGCGCGATGGGAGCCCCCCCGGCGGTGATCTGGGGGCGCCGCGGGAGAGGTCGGGAGGGGTTAGGTTTTGGGAGCGGTATCGTCGATATTTTTGATCTCACAGGCAGAAAACATAGTGATGCCCAAGAATTTTATGCAGATGCAATATGAGCAGAACAAAGTGTTTACCAAGACCATGGAGGAGCAATCTGCTTTGTTGAAGACTATTATTCATCAACTTGATAATTTGAACAGGGCTATTCCTGAATTGCAGGCTAAGGTTTCTAAAGCTAAAACCGATATTTCATCCTTGTCTGATGCGCAATCCTCCTTAATTAATAGAATGTCTGAGAAACTTGATCCTTTTGCTGCTACTAATGCTATTTAAGTTAAGATTGATGAAAATGTTAGGATGTTAGCAGAATTGCATGCCAGGTAGGAAAGAGAATGTCGTCGTGGTGAAACAACATATGCCATAGGATGGCTTAAATGGGGGCCGAACTAGATGCTGGAGGATTCGGGAGAGGGGAACGAGCTAAAAAGCACGACAGAAAGAGACACTGATCTACCCAGGTTCGGGGCTCTCGTAAGGAGATAACACCCCTACTCCTGCTCTACTGATTGTATATATGGGTCGATGTAGTACACCACAATGGTGCTTCCAAGCTCTCTGCTAGAGAAGGAAGATGAACTGCTAAGTGTAGGAGTACAGAGTGATCAATCTACCTTCAACCTTCCAACCTTCTTCCAGCGAACAACCCTTTACCAGGGCTCCCTATGCCACCTTATATAGTGGTGGCCAGGGTTACAACGGTCATAGAAGACCAGGAGACACCAACTACACTCCAAACAGGACTTGCTGTCGAGGGCAGACGCCCACGACTTTCTCCCTGATTGCTCTCGATGGGACTCCCCTTGCTGTACCTTGTACCTCTTGAACTGTGACCTTACCATTCTGAGGTAAGCTTGTACTTGTGCACAGTGAGGGTAGGTAACCTCCACTGTGCACCCTGCCATCTTACTCTGCTACCATGCTTAGATGTTTTCTTCCTTGATTGTAGGGATGTGACACCTTGGTTGACTTAAGTATCCCGGATATGACCGTTGGCCATACCCAGGACTTATATGCCGGACCAACGACCTACGAGGGTCGGGTAATCCGGCCTCCCCTGCTCCTGCACAACACACAAAATAATTAGGCCGGCATATCTGAGTATATGCCGGCACACCTATACTAGTATTCCGGCTATACCGGCATATCCAGACACCAGCCGGGATATACATATATGCCGGCCTGGCCGATGCTCCTATATTCCGGCCAGGCCTTTTCTTGGTCAACCGGCATAAAAGTCAACCATAAGCCTTGTGTCTTTCTAGTCTCTTGACCCTACCGGGGGTCATCCCCCCGACACTAGTCCCCGAAGCTGCCGAGGTTCCCCAGTCATAACTGTGGAGCCTTGACAGGTTCAACATACCTTTCTTCATTATGCCCCGGCGATCAGATTTATATGCCGGCACATCTGCACATATCCCGGCCTCTGTTCCTGTTCCAAAACTTATTCCGGCCGGTCCCTAGGGTATTCCGGACGGAACATATTCATCGGGCAATTAATCCGTCATATAGACGAGTCTTCCTCGAGAAGCCATGCCTGACAGCTTTGCATCGAAACTTGTAACTGCCCTGCCACCTCGAACGGTCACCCACGATGCGACGGTTCACAGTGCAGCAGTTACTTCTTGCCATCATTGCGTCATGGCACGGTTACAGGAACCGCCGCCCCACTCTGTGCCGCCACGTGGCGCCTCGCCGCAGAAACGGTCGGGGGAGTGGAGCACTATCCTCCCCACGACCCCCATGACCGGCCTCCTCGGTATAAATACGGGGTGGGGGTAACTTATTCTTTTTACCCCCGCCACAGTGCCTTCTTCCTCAGATCCTCTGCCCCTTGCGCTTCGCCGCCGGACCAAGAAATCGAGAAGGGAAGCTGCCGCCGTCGTCCACCTGCACGCCGGCGCCTCCGCTTGCCGACGTCCGGCGTCATCGTCGACGACGCCACCGCCGCCTCTTCTCCCCGCAGTCTTGCAGGGAGATTGGATCTTCCTCTGCACACTTGCCGCCGCCGCTCCATTGCCGTAGGCCAAGCTCCGGTGAGTTCCTCTTCCTCTGTTCTTCCTTTCCCTGCTCTTCTGCAACTAGGCTGCGGTAGCCTCACTGGTTTGTATCCATGGTAGTTCCTTTGCTGGATATTTCGTTGCTTCGATTAGCATTGCTAGCAGTGTTTCGTAACAGCTCACAGGTGTTCTTCCGCAGAAATTATATCCCTGTTTATTTCCGATTTTAACTGCCTCGGTAGATCTTCTATTCCTGCTAACATCTGTGAGAGTGGTATGCCGGAGAGACTAACCTCCCTCTTTTCTCTGGCCTTGATAGGAATAACATCACGGGACTCCGGCTCTCACGCCTTATCCCAGCCACTAAGATGGCATCTTCAAGCATGACGGGTACCTCGGCCTCTGAGGAAGATACCTCGGCCCGAGCCCAAGGACGCTCCGGCTGGGAGGGGTCGGAGGTTACTCCGGCCGACATATCCTGGGTCACCTCCACCAGGAGAGTCCCGGAGGGCGTAGCATGCCGGCTACCAGCAGGAGAAACTGTGCCGGCACCTGAACCTGGCGAACGCGTCGTCTTCATCGCCCACTTCGAGCGGGGCTTCGGTCTGCCGGTATCGGACTTCTTCCGGGACTTCCTCAACACCTATGATCTTTAACCTCATCATATCCCGGCCAATGCCGTGATGATCCTCTCCGCCTTCGCTGCTTTTTGCGAGGGCTATGCCGGCATAGAGGCCCTTACTCAAGGCTGGGCGAAGTACTTCCAACTGCGGAAGCAAGTCGTCCAAGAGCCGCCCCGGAGCAAGGACGACCCGCCGGAGACGGCCCAGGAAAAGAAGGACCGCCCCATGACCCTCTGCGGCGCGGCCACCATCATGTCCCGAAAGGGCTCGGACTTCCCCAAGGTGGAACTCCTGGAATCTTGCAAGAAGTGGCAGAAAAGCTTCTTCTACGTCAAGAACACCACCGACGAGGATCTGCTCAACCTGCCGCCATTTGTGGACGAGCCACCCTTGGCCATGACGAACTGGACCTATAACCCGAAGAACTCGGTGATGCCGGTGAATGCGCTTCACCGGGTTAAGGGCGAGCTCCTGGATGCCGGTCTTACTCCTCAAGACCTAGTGGCCTGCTATATAAGCCGGCGCGTCTCCCCTCTGCAGCGCCGGTCGCACAAGATCTGTCAGATGAGCAGGCCAATGGACCCCACCCGGCACTCCACACACGAGCTGACTCCGGCCGACATTCTGCGCCAGATTAAGGATGTCTGCAAGTCCTCTCAGGCCACTTTTGCCTGGGGGCTAGAACCATACAGCCGGGATAGGCCCGCCCCAACGGTAAACCATCTTATCCGATACATAAAGTCCATGTCCGGCACATAGATACTTAAGCCGACACATGTCTATTTGCCGACACATATCATATTGATCCGACATACCTCTTCCACCGGCATATTTCCTTGTCTGAATACTTGACTTTGCTGTTTATACAGAAATTCAGCTTCCAAACCATGGAGAACTCCCGGATCAAGATCGCGGCGGATCGCACCGTTGCGGATGTTGAATATCCGGATCATTGGGATAAGCTTCCCAGGAGCACCCGTGCTGCAGCTGCCATGGGTAAGGGCTCTTCATCCCGGCATTATACTCAAGACCGGAGTGAGATTGATTCTAACGAGGAGATCCTGCTGTACTATGACCCGATGCCACTTGCGTACGCCTTTCCAGAAACACCTATTGCTCACGAGTTTGCAATGCCGTCCTCAGCTATCCCGGACGATATGGTTATCGACGCCGCCCCTCTGAACCAGGGACCTCCTTCCACCGGCGGACGTGCCGGCCGGAAGCGAGGTGTGAAGCCCCCGTCCGACATACCTCAGAGGTCGAAAAGGCAGAAGGTCGGCGTGCCCAAACAGAAGAAACAGAGGCCTGTTGCTTCGGGGTAAATTTCCTTTTCTTTGCATTTCCTCCGACATATCTCTTGTTTGTATTACTGACTTGGTGTTTTCTCTCTTTCAGTGCTCCTCTTGAGCCGGAACAAGCTTCTGGCTTGAGCGGCGACCCGAAGGTTACCAAGCCCGCTGCCCCTGCTACCTCCGACATTCCCTCTGCCAGTCACACGAGCTCCCCGGCGCCGGCATCCTCGCCTGCGCCCGACAAGACCTCCTCCCCGGCGAAGGACGTTCCTCCGCCGGAACAAGACACCTCTGCCCCCGACGTCCACATGGACTCGGGGGCTCAACAGGAACCTCCGGCTCCTGATGTCCACATGGACACAGGAGCCCACCAAGAAGCACCAGACTCCGGCGCGCCCACCGGCGACGCCGGCACAACTGAAAACGCCGGAGCAGACATCAAGGGTAAAGGCCCTTTAGTGCCGGAAGTCCGGACTATTCCGGATCCTGCCTCTGCTGGCCAAGATGCACCGGCCGCGCCGGAACAGCCCGCACCCGAGACTCCTTCAGCTGACAAGACCCCAGCACCGGCCAAGACCACTGCACCGGCCAAGACCACTGCACCGGCCAAGTCCACTGCCCCGGCCAAGACCACTGCACCGGCCCAGACCGGCACGTTGAAGATTCAGCCGGCCAAGTCCGGCACACCATCTGCCGCAACTGCTCCTCCTAAGGCAGCGTCCCGGACCAGCTCTGCTCTGGCCCTGCATCTTGGCAGGGCAGCAGCCCGGCCGGGGTACCGGACCAGCTTCTTCGACACCCCAGAACTCGAGGGCCTCGTCCCTCTTGCGACGAAAAGTGATCAGAGCCTCGGCTCTCTTAAGGAGCAGTGCATCAAATGGAACGACGCCAGCAACATGGACACTGCGGACTCAAGGAGCAAGAAGCTGGCCGAAGCCAAGACCAGTGGCGACCCAAGCGACTTCCTGGCAGCGAAGCCCATACCGATCGCCAGCGAGCTCCTCAGCATCCAGCAAAGACTTCACAAGTTGGCCTCTGCCACCAACGTAAGTCCTCTCTATTTACACACATATCCCCAGTCCCCGAAAATGTCGGCTGTCCGGGATATGGACATCCGGGATTTTCTCATAGTCCTTTAGCTAGCTTCTTTTGAATTAACTGCCGACATATGAGCTCGATCCGAGCTTCAAATCCTAGTCACCGAGGGCCGGGATAGGTGCGCAGCACCTGTGCCGGGTCTTTAACAATTTCACATCTCTATTATCTTTCAAATCCTCTTGACCGGGATATAAGCTCGATTCGAGCTTCAAATCCTAGTCACCGAGAGCCGGGATAGGTGCGCAGCACCTGTGCCGGGTCTTTAAAAGAATGATCACTTGATAAAATCTTCACTTTAATTATCATGTCAAATTTCTCTGCTGACATTTCAAATCCCGGCATTTTTGCAGCGCATGAACAACACCCGGGCCGACATGTTCCATGAGTTGGTGTGCGAGCACCGGAAGCTATCTGACGCACACAGCAAGCTTCAGCAGGAGCTGTCCCAGAAAGGTAATCTTTGCCGACATACTGCTGTATGCCGGATATCTTTCCTCTCTTTACTTTGCAATGCTTACTCTTGCCGACACGTAACCTTGTGCCGACATTCTTCAGCTGGTGCCGAAGCGCAAGTCACCGAGCTTCTCAAGAGGGTGAAAGAGCTTACTGGTATGCCGGATCCTGCTGTTACCCGGATAGCTACTTTATACTTCAAATCCTTTACTCTTTGTCACTGTTTTCTTTCTTCAAATCCTTTTAACTTGAAATCTTTGCAGATGAGAAGGCTGCACTGGAGGCACGCCACCAGGATTGTGTGTCCTCGGTGGATGTGGCCAAGCAACTGGACGACCGGGATGCCGGTCACAAGGCCGAGGTTGAGCAGTTGAAGGGCCGGATCACCGAGCTGCTGGACGAAAAGGAACAGAGGGAGGGCCTACTGAAGAAAACCCAGACCCTGCTTGTTACCTCCGAGACTGATGCCTCCAACGCCCACGCTGAACTGGATAGCCTGAAGGAGCAGGCCACCAAATGGGAGGTTACAGTTGCACAGCTGAATGCCGACCTTGCCCGTAAGCTTCAAATCCTTTCCCCTTTTATCCTTTCCGACATAGTGTAATCTTTTTCGGCATAGCATCTATGCCGACATATTTTCCTTTTGCTAACATTGTTTCTATTCTGCAGGCATGTTTCCCGCTTCCGTCGCTGACGTTGAGAGGGCTTTGCAGTTGGACCGAGAAAACCGGGGTGTTCCGGTTGACTCGCCCAACTGGGACATGTCGGAGCAGCTGCTGGCCCTGCAGTCCCGGAAGGAGGCCATGACCCTTTACACTGAAGAGCTCTTCTACGGCGCCCAGGAGGCATTCTCTGCCCTCTGGCCGGGACAAAGGACTCCCACTGACCCGGTTGACCTCGGCAACGACCTGCAGCTTGCCAAGGTTCGCCTCCGGGAGTGGCGAGATTCCGGCGCGAGGGTTGGAGCTGACGAAGCCCTCAGCTACTTCTTGTCTTGGTATGAAAAGGCAGACTTGGAGACTTTGCGCACCGTGCGCGAAGGATCCATCTGGACCACGGATCCGGATCATATCCGTCGCCGCAAGGAGTTGGCCCATAGTTATGTGGACTATGCCGACACCGACAAATTCGTCCGGGACATCCGCGAGCCGGAGAAGAATGACGATGCCGGGACATCTGCTGCTGCTGAGGGTTCCGACTCCAGCCAAGATGAAGATGAAGCTGAGGAAGCCGACACTGAAGCTCCGGAACAGGCATCTGCCCCGGGCGGAGGCGACGGCTCCATTCCATCTGCTGGGTCCGGCACACCTGAGGCCGACATCTCGACTGCTACTGCTCCACCTGCTGGCGGCCCCGCGTCTGCCCCTTGAATCTTTGCACCAAAAACACTTTAAGCTTTATCAGATCCCCGGTATGCCGGGTGCAGTTGTAAGATATACGTTTTAATTTCCTTTGGTTTGCTTCCTGAACAAGTTTTATCTTGGTTTGCTTGTTATTAATGCCGGATCATCTTTTGGCTAAGTCACCGAGTTGTTTTCCTGTTTCCTCAATTTCACAACCATGGCTGCTTGTCTACCTTATTTGGCTTTCGACGTATGAGTCTCAAGGTTGCTTCCTCGAGCATACAGTACTTTAACTTTGAGACTTAGACTTCAAATCATCCGACACTTTAAATTTTAACTTTAGCTTTAACGAAAATGTCGGTTCGCTTGCTTTGTATTTCCTTAGCCGTTTTCCATGTGTAGACAATCTCCGGCATCTACTCTTGCTAGCCATGAAGCCGGGTTTCGGACAGCAGCTGAATCGAAGAGTGGCCTTTGGTGCCGACACATTACTAGGCCGACATAGGAAACATTCAAATAAAGCCAGCCGGCATATAACAAAAAACTGTAAATAAACCACAAATATACCTCGGAGCTAGTTACCCGGCTTCTTCGGGATGCCGGTATTTCATTCATTAGTCTTGTGCCGGCACAACACGCCGGCATACAAAGGAAAATATGGAAATACATACATTGTGTTGCTCAGGAGTAAAAGGGGCGCAGTAGAGCTATGTTCCATGGCCTCTTGGTTTCTTCTCCGGACCTGTCCGCCTTATTCTTCTTGGGGTCCTGCGCATCTATAAGATAATAGGCATCATTGTGCAGAGCTCTGCTCACAATGAATGGCCCCTCCCATGGAGGAGTTAACTTATGCCGGCCTTCTGTTCCTTGCTTTAGCCGGAGTACTAGATCTCCCTCTTGAAATCTCCTTGGATTTACCTTCTGCGCATGATAGCGTCTGAGGTTCTGCTGATATACTGCTGTTCTTGACAGAGTTATTTCCCTTGCTTCCTCTAGCAGATCAACATCATTTTCTCTGGCTTCTTTAGCCTCTTCCTCAGTATATAGCACTATTCTTGGTGCATCATGTATTACATCTGTTGGAAGCACAGCTTCTGCTCCATACACCAGGAAAAAAGGTGTGTAGCCTGTTGATCTATTCGGAGTTGTTCTTAAACTCCACAGCACTGCTGGCAGCTCATCTAGCCAACATCCCGGAGTTTTCTCCAGGGGCTCTATCAGCCGGGGTTTTATGCCGGATAATACTAGCCCATTCGATCTCTCTACTTGGCCATTGGCACAAGGGTGGGCAACCGACGCAACGTCCAGCCGGATTCCCACCTCCTCACAAAATCTGGCAAATGGCCCTTGGGCAAAGTTTGACCCATTGTCAGTGATGATGCTATGAGGAACACCATATCTCAAGATTATATCCTTTAAGAATTTCACTGCTGTGTGACCATCACACTTGCTTATGGGCTTCACTTCAATCCACTTGGTGAACTTGTCCACCATGACCAGGATATGGGTCATTTTCCCTCTGGCCGGCTTAAAAGCCCCGACCATATCCAGGCCCCAAACAGCAAAGGGCCAGGTTATTGGGATAGTTTTCAGGGCAGATGCCGGCTGATGAATCTGGTGGGCATATCTTTGACACCCATTACATTTCCGGACCAAGTTTTCTGCCTCTTGCAGTGCCGTTGGCCAATAGAAGCCATGCCGGAATACCTTTGCCACCAATGCCCTGGACGAAGCATGGTGACCACACTCCCCCTGGTGAATTTCCCGGAGCATCTCCAGACCCTCCGCAGCTTCGACACATCTCTGCAATACTCCGGTGGTACTTCTCTTGTATATTTCTTTGTTGATGATGGTATACGCTTTGGATCTCCTTATAACCCGGCGGGCCTCGGTTTCATCCGCCGGCACTTGACCATCCACCATGAAGTTCAAGATAGGACGTGCCCATGAGGGCACTTCCCTGACAGTGAACACTGCCTGATCTATTTCCATCATTTCGACCGACACATAATCGATCTCCATGGGCTGCGAAGTCCCCGGGACTGAAGAATCAGTCCCCGGGTATGCCGGAGCAGTCCCCGGGTATACCGGCACAACCTCTTGGCACATTTTACCCTTGCCTTTAGTTTTGCTCCGGAATACTGTACTAACAGCATATGCCGGCCCAGTCCCCGGGACTGAGGAAACAGTCCCCGGGTTATCCGTCCTGGCTCCGGCATCTATCTCCATTGGAACTGCTTCGTCTGGACCTGGCGGGACATAAATGGAGGATGACTCCGGCGAGGGTTTGATCGATGGCTTCCTCAGATGCTCCAGCGAAATGCCGGGTGGGATTGAATCTCGGGAAGACCCCAGCTTGGATAATGCATCGGCTGCATCGTTCTGAGCCCGGAGAACGTGCCGGAACTCACAACCTTCAAAGTAACCACTTAACTGCTGCACTAGGAAACGGTATGATGCCATGTTAGCATCATGCGCGTCCCATATGCCGGAACACTGCTGAATCACTAAGTCAGAATCCCCGAAGCACATAATCCGGCGAATTCCTATGTCCTTAGACACCTTCAGGCCATGCACAAGTGCCTCATATTCCGCCACATTATTTGATGCTGCAAAGTGAATCTGCAGGACGTATCTCAGCTGGTCATTCTTTGGTGAACTGAGAACTATGCCGGCACCCAAGCCATGGATTGTCTTGGACCCATCGAAATGCATCCTCCAATAATTGGCATCTGGCAATGGTGGCTCATACTGTATCTCGGCCCAGTCAATAAAGAAATCCGCCAAGACCTGGGACTTGATTGTATCCCTCTTATCGTACTGTGGTGTATATGGTGAAAGCTCTATTGCCCACTTTGCTATCCGGCCGCTGGCATCTTTGTTGCCTATAATTTCCGAGATAGGGGCCTCGGCCACTACCCGGATTGGATGCTCTTGGAAGTAATGCTTGAGCTTCTTAGCCGCCATATAGACACCATAGGTCATCTTCTGATAGTGGGGGTAATTTTGCTTTGAGGTGGAGAGGACTTCACTCAGATAATATACCGGCCGCTGCACGGTTTTGCCTCCTTCCTCTCGCTCTACTACCACCACAGTACTGACAACTCGGTTGGTTGCCGCTATATAGAGCAACATTGGCTCCCGGGGCATCGGAGACGCTAATACCGGCGCTGTTGACAACAATTGTTTCAATTCCTTGAAAGCTGCATCTGCTTGCGTTGTCCAGACAAATGTGTCGGACTTTTTCATCAACTGATATAACGGCAGAGCTTTCTCTCCCAGCCGGCTTATGAAGCGGCTCAGGGATGCGAGGCACCCAGTGAACTTCTGTACTTCCCTCAAATCTGTCGGCGGCTTCATCCTTTCTATGGCACGAATCTTGCCGGGATTCACCTCAATACCCCGGCTGGAAACAAGGAAACCGAGCAACTTGCCCGCCGGCACACCAAAGGTGCACTTAGCCGGATTCAACTTCATCCGGAATCTCCTCAGGTTCCCAAAGGTTTCCCGGAGATCATCTATGAGAGTCTTGCTCTCCTTGGTTTTTATGACGATATCATCGACATATACCTGCACATTTTTATCTATCTGATCGTGCAAACACTTTTGCATACACCTTTGGTAAGTTGCGCCGGCATTTCTTAAACCGAACGGCATAGTGAGATAGCAATAAGCCCCGTACGGGGTAATAAAGGATGTCTTTATTTGATCTGGCTCATATAAAGGGATCTGGTGGAAACCAGAATAAGCATCTACGAAAGATAACAGTTCACATCCGGCTGTGGAATCAATCACTTGATCGATCCGAGGCAGCGGGAATGGATCTTTAGGACATGCCTTGTTCAAGTTGGTGTAATCAACACACATCCGCCATACTTTCACTATGACGGGCTCATCTTTCTTCTTTTCCACCAAAACCGGATTAGACACCCAATCCGGATGAAGTACTTCCTTGATAAAGCCAGAGGCTAAGAGCCTGGCCACTTCCTCCCATATGGCTTTCCTTCTATCGCCGGCATTCCGCCGGAGCGGCTGCTTCACTGGCTTAGCATCGGGTCTCACGTGCAATGCGTGCTCAGCCAGCTCCCTCGGCACACCTTGCAGGTCCGAAGTAGACCATGCAAAGATATCCCGATTCTCACGGAGGAAGCTGATGAGCTCGCTTTCCTATTTGGGATCCAAACTTGCCCCAACCAGGGCATGGCGCTCCGGGAAAGCTTCATCCAGCGGCACCTTTTTGACTTCCTTGCCTACTTGAAAAGAAGCACTGCCGCCGGGATTTGTCATGCCCGGCATATATTTGCCGGCCACGACCGTTTCAGCAATCTCCACTGCTCGCTTGAGCCTCTTCCTCTCCTCTGCAATGATCAGAGTCTCGGCCAGATTGGATCCGGCGGTGGCACATGCCATCGAACGCTTGTAATCACCAATGATGGTGATCACCCCTTTGGGTCCCGGCATCTTCATCTTCAGATACGCCACATGCGTAGAGGCCATGAATTTTGCCAGTGCCGGTCTACCCAGCAAAGCATGGTAGGGGCTCTCCAGATCAACCACCTCGAACATGAGGTTTTCCACCCTGCAGTTATCCCGGCTGCCAAACATGACATCCATCCGGATCTTGCCCATCGGCGCACACGAAAGTCCCGGCACAATGCCGTGGAACGTGGTCTTGCTTGGTTCCAGCATATTTTCCTTGATTCCCAGCTTCTCCATCGTATCCCGATACATGATGTTGATGCTGCTTCCATTATCAATGAGGACCTTGCTGAATCTTACGTTATTAGCCGGCCCGACGAATGTCGGATCCATCACCAGAGCATATCCGCCGGGATTTGGCATGATCCGGGGATGATCTGCCCTGTCCCAACCAACAGCCTGGTCAGACCAGTACATCAGCTTTGGCACAGCCGACATAACGGCATTCACCTCCAGACTCCGCCGGTACAAGCTCTGCTTGTCTGTTCTCTCGGTCTCAAAGACCATATAGCTCTGATCATACTCCTTGTACTCATTCCGGCCCGCTCCTGGGCCTCCGGCGTTATATTCCGGATTATAGCTCTGGTCAACTTGATTTACGCCGGCATTTCCGGCGTTGCTCTGATTCCCAGGATTAACCGGCCTAGGTGGGACTGCAATTGTATTAGCACCTGTCAACGGCGATGGAGCTGCCAGGACAGAGGGTCTAGCCGGTCCCCAGGGACCTGCACGACCTGCTAATATGTCGTCCAGCCACGAACAGTTCCTTGTCAAATGGTTTGCCGGCTTTCCCGGCTGGAATGTGTGAAACACACAAGGCTTGTCCATGGCAAGACCCACAGTATACTTCGGCCACTGCTTCTTCTGGCCGGCGGCTCCGCCGGCATTCTTGTTGGTCCAGACATTCTTCTTCTGGAACGGCTGTGCTTGCTGCTGCGGCTGCTGCTGAGGCTGCTGATAGTTCTCATATCTCGGACGTTGGCTACTGCCGGCGCCCCCTTGCTCTTCCTCCACAGCTGCAACTTGTGCTGCTCCGTACCGATAATCCGGCCGCTCATCTCTCCTCTTATTCCGGTTATCCGGGCGATAGTATTGCCCTGGTCTCCCGGCATTGCTGGTGTTCCCCTGGGTTTGCCCCTGTCCTTGTGAATCGAGACTGGGCTGCTTGGGATCTCCCAGAGCATAACTATCAGCGATCTTGATTGTTTCGGCCAGCGTGGCCGGCATTTGCCTCTGAAGCTTTTGCCACAGCATGGTGCCATGCTGGCACCCATGAGCGAACCACATGATGGCCTGCTGCTCATTGATTCCTTCGCAGGAATTGCGCAACGTGCACCACCTGGTCAGATAGTCACGGTCAGTCTCATTCACTCCTTGCCGGCAGTTAGCCAGCTGCTGCGGACGGTTGGGCCTCTTGTATGTACTGGTAAAGTTCGACACAAACTGCTCTTCGAAATCAATCCAGCCGTTGATACTTCCGGCCGGCAAATTATTCAGCCATATCCTGGCTGGACCTTCCAACATCTGCGGCACATATCGTACCGCCCATCTGAGGTTTCCTCCGGCGATGTTCACCGCTGTGGAGTAATCCTCCAACCAATCTTCCGGCTTCGTACTGCCATTATATGTCCTCGCGCCACGCGCGAGCTGGAAGAAGTAAGGCACCGGCTCCCCCATAATCCGGGGTCCAAAACACATAGGGCCCGGAGCTCCTTGTCTCTCCACCAACTCTGATTGGTGGAGCTTGTCCAGCTTGAAACGTGCATCATTGGCTTCCAAGGACCGAGGTCCAAGCCGGGATGCTATTGGGCCTGCGATCATCTGCTGCTGCTGCTCCGGCTGATGCTGCTCACTATGCCGGCCTTGCTGATGCTGCTGCTGATATCCCGCCCAGGCAAGGGCGGAATTGCCGTCATCCTCTCGATGTCCCGGACAGTTAGCCATTTCAAGATTTGGTTGCTGGGAACATGACCAAATGGTCATGCACCTCAAACACAACACCACAACCAATATCACAGAGAGCCAAACTGAGATTTCTAGTCTTATCATTTTTTAGATCTTTTATTAGGAATCAAAAGACTAACAACAACAGATGCTGAATCAAGTGTTTCAGTTTACATAACTGAATGATGTCTAGCAGAGCATCACCTACACTGCTCAGGCTAGACCAATAGCACATTCAGTTCACTAACAGAACCAAGCATATTTGACCAAATCATCTTCCTAAAGTCATAGATAGGAATCATAATTTATCACAGCTAAATATAACTGAACATTGCAAACAGCAAGGTTCAGTTTAACACTCTGTCAGAAAAGTTCACTGACAGAGAAATAATCACAGCATGAACATCACTGATCAAGCACGGCAACAACTAACTGAACCCAACATAGCAAGCTTGCATCAGAAAGCAGCATCACAGAAGAATGTCTGTGAGCTCAGCACACTGGTCATGGCCAGATGGCCAGTAACCGTAGCCGGAGAAGAGAGAAGAAGGGAAGAGAAGGATAGAAACATGCTCACCAGACGCCCAGGCGCATGCCTGGACGGCATGGCGGGGCAGTGCCCGCGCGGCCGGCCAGGGGCTACCTGGGGAAGTCTTTACCGCGGCACCACTGGGAGCACCGCACTCGGCGCTTCCACCGGCGTGCACACACACCACAACCACCTCGGAGACGCACCACAAGTGCCGGGAGAAGCCGGCGAGGTGTCGAGATCGGAGGCGGCAGAGAGGTGAAAACTCGAGCGGGATCCAGCCACGGATCTCCTCGGAGAGGAAGTGGCCGACGAATCCAGTTGGAGGAGGGGGTAGAAGGCCCTGAGGCGTAGCGTTTGCCCCAGGTGGCAGTGGCGGAGTTCGCCGGAGGCGGGCAGGATCACCGAGTGATGGTGGCGGTGACTAGGGTTCGCCAGAGCGTCTCGAGGAAGAGAGGGGTGCGAGAGAGGGGCTGGGCTGGGTCGGTTTGACCGACCCAGACCCGAGTCGGTCTGGTTCAACCAGCCAGGTGGGCTGGGTTGGGCCAGTGGGCTAAAGCCCATTTGCAGATTTGAAGTTCAAATAAAAATTTCAAATTCTGATTTAAAAAATAATTCAAATTCAAAACCAAACCAACATTATTTGATTTAAACCATTTAAATTAAATTCCATTTTGAAGATTTAATTATCTCCTGATTAAAAATATATTCCTTACTTATTTTTAAAATAAATTCAATTTGTGATATTCTTTAATTCCCATTTTTTCAAAAACCTTAATTTCTATTAAACAAAATAAAAATTAAGTCTTTTCTTTATCAAAACAATTTCCTTTCTTTTCAAATAACTTCAACAAAGGTTTATAATTTCAAATTGCTTTCAAACCCTAATTGATTGTTTGAATTACCATGTCTAGGGTAAAACACACCAATATTACCTAGTGTTATATTAAAACACTTTAATAATACCAAGTCTTGGGTAAAACACACAAATAAGTAAACAAAGTCAATGAATCATCATGCATTGCATATCATTGCACATAGCATCCAATTGCTTCTTTAAACATTGTCCTTACCGGACAATGATGGTGTTTTGTAGAACAAGGAAATCCGGAGCATCGCCAAGTATCTGACTCCACTACCTTTCAGTCACAAGGCAAGTTTATCTTACTCATATCTCTTGGTTGCACTGGTTTTGAAACTATTTGCAAAGTGTTGACTTTTAACTCTAACATTTCAAAAAGGATGGAAAACCTATTTTCATAAGTAATATGACTAGTGGTTATCGACCAGTGGTGATAACCTAGGAAGGCTGGCAGGTGGAACCACGGTAAGACTGTTGTGGTGGAGGTTCCACTTGCACGGGAAAGTAAACCTAGGAATAACTACCAATGCCATAGTTATTCTTGCGCCGTAAAACCCGTGTCGTCCAGGAGACTTGGAATGGGACGGGAAAGTCATCTGTATCTTCTCTCATTCGCATGTCGATGGACACTCTGCTACCATTCGCCGTATGTCTTGCGAGAATACGTGCACATGGGTGGGACCCCTTAGTACCCACGGCCACTGGTGTCTATGATGGTCCGCAAGGGGCGCCTAGGTACTTCATCGTTGGGGGTGAATATCAGGGGCTAAACCTGCTTGCGTAAATTGGGTGGGCATGCGTTGTGCGGATAAGGCAGTGAATGGCTTAGATCAATGACTGGGCTCCACACCAAGGAAGTGTGGACGGGAATGTACGACCGGTTGTGCAGCAAGGCTTTGATCTCTTTTGGAAGGACACACCTCTACAGAGTGTAAAAAGATGTGACACGTTACCCCTTGTTCTGGGAAGGAGTTGCGAACGTTGCAGGAAAGGTGCTCTCAAGGCACTAATACCCAGTGTTGGCTGTTGGGCATAGTTTTCACAAGTAAAAACAATCTTTCAAGAAACTTTGATAAAACCTTGCATTGGTCTACGACTCTTTTAGGTCCATGGCTATAGTTAGTGCATATCACATAACTTCTTTCTAAAGAAACTTGCTGGGTAACGCTCGTTACTCACCCCAATCTCTTAAACCCTTGCTAGACTTTGAAGAATTAGACGAAGCAACTCTGAATGCCATCGGAGGATAGGAAGACATCTTCTACGAGGAGCTAGACCTCTCACGTGGCGTTGAAGGGGTGGACTACTTCATACGATATGGAGTCGCTTCCGACGATGAGTCAGAGTGAAGAGTAGACTAACTAGTAGATCTGTTTGGAATCGAGGAACCGAGCAGTTGTAGTATAACAATAATCTGTTGAATTCTTTGAGTGTTTATTTGTATCTTTCTTCCTTTGTTGTTTAATCACTAAGCACTTGAGATGTTCTCTTGTGGAGCATTTCGTTCTCAGCATGCTTTGGTTTGTAATAATAATACTATCAGTTTGTATTTGGACCCGCAATGTTTCTGTTGTACCACTCTGAGAGATGTAATTCTTGTGGAGGGTTGTTCCGCAAGTGTTATAGCAATGACTTGCATACTACAACATGCAGTGGTATGCTGGGTCACCGCAGCTGGTATCAGAGCAATTGCTTTGACCTTAGGTTGGAAACCTAGTAAAGGGATAGAACCTGTAGGAGTCTAGCAGCAACGGTAAAGAGTTCTCTAAAATTATGATGGTTATTCACTTGGAAATAATATCGTCATGTTTTAGTGTTACAATTCTTTATTATGATGCATCATTACTAATTCTATATCCTATTCTTGTACAGCTACTATGGCATCGAGAATCCCAGCGCGCACAGTTTGGTCTCAGAGAAAGACTCTAGATGACTATGAGGGGACTTTGACAGAGCAGTTAGGATCACTGCTACGGTCCTTTGGTCTCAGTACCGACATCCCTGTTAAGACCTATACTTACAAGGATGACGGGACTATGGTCAAGTACCGTGTCGTAATCATGCTACCCGATGGATTAGCACCTAGTCCAGTTCAGCCTTCAGGTGAAGGTAGAGGACAGATGGCAGCCTACCATGAGGCTGTAGTTCGAGCTATTGCGACTATCATGGAGTATAGAGCGGTGGAGTTAGCAGGTACCACTTTCACCGCTATTCCACATGACTCACTGATGGATGATCCGGGAATGGATCATGATATACTCATGAAGAAGAAGCCCAAGTTGGCGGCCAGACTCCTTGATAGGTATAGGAAGATGATGGGATCACTGTATAACACCCACCAGGTCCTGGTTGAGGACAAGGTGGAGATGCTTGATGACCTCACAGACACTACTAGGAGGCAGGAGCGAGCACAGATGACTAGGCAGGAGTCGGAGGGATCACACTTCTCACCGGTTGTGGGGACTCACAGTTACCCGACACATCCTGGACCTTCCAGGTATTCACTTACTCTAGAGCCTATACACTACCCAGTTATCACTTCTAGCATGGAGGCGCAACACGGTCTCAGGGGAGTCTCGGAGTCCGAGCTTCCCATTGAGAACTCTGATGGGTGGAGGTTTGACCGGCTGGGAGATGGTCAGCAGTACACTAATTCCTACGGAGTGACAGCTCAGGCGGCAGGAGGAGGGAATGCTGTAGCCACTCCCCTGACTACAGAGGAGGAGGATCCTATGGAGGTACAGTTTGAGAGTGCAGAGCCTGTTGAGACACCGGTGGTGCAGGAGGCACCATTTGACCACACCTACTGCACTGAGAGTACCTGCTTTGGAGAGGCAGAGCCTTTTCTGACTATGACTGCTCACGAGACCAGGGTCTACTTTGAGAGTTACCTTGGACTGAATGGACTCGTGTTGAGTGACACCTCTGCGATGGACATGTCTGACTCGGACTATGTTCCGGGCGGTAGGCCGTTCGTTCCAGAGACAGTGCGCCGGACTACACGCCAGCACAGGTGGACTCCGGGCATGTACTACGAGCCTTGAGACCAGGACAGGATGTCAAGACCAAGTCAGAAGCTAAGTTGTATCTTAGTATCTAGTGAGTACTAGTAGTGTATCTCACCTTAGTGAGGAAGTGTTGTAATAATGACTTTGTACCATGGTTTGTATGTGATGTATTATATGTGCTACATATTTGGATTTCTTGCGATCTTCCATTTGGAGTTGGATTTCTGTTTTCCATTGTGTGACTAGTTCTAGGCATGAAGTGAAGCTCAGAAAGCATGGGCATAGTGTAATTATGAGATCTTCGCTTTGTGTTACAGGACTAGAGGGGTTATGGATACAGGTGTAGCTGCCGAAGCCGAGGAGCAACGCTTGGCGCAAGAAGCTCAAACCAAGGCAATGAATGATCAGCAAGCAGAAATGGAAGCCAAAGCAAAGGCTGATCAAGAAGCGCAAGCACACTTACCACCACCACCATTCAGGCCTTTGGTGGAGCAAAGCTTCATGCAATACATGCAGTTCATGCAAGAGATGCAGAACAAGTTTATGCAAGAGCTTATGGGGTAGGTTGGAGCCGGAAGGGTTTCGGAAGCAAGGGGTAAGTCTTTCCGACTTCCTCAATGCAAAACCATTTCCCTTTGCTTCCGCGGTGGAGACTATGGATGCGGAAGACTGGCTATTGGATACAGAGAGATAGTTGAAGGCTGTTGGAACCAATGACGAAGAGAAGGTTCGTTATGCTATACATCTTTTATCTGGACCAGCCGCATCATGGTGGGACAACGAAGTGACACTGCAGCTTCCGGTGAAGGTATTCTCTTGGGAGGAGTTTAAGGAAAAGTTTCGTACCTTTCATGTGCCGGAAAGTATTGTGGAGCTTAAAAGGCGAGAATTCAAAGACTTGAAGCAGGGTAGTTCATCCATGATGAGCTATATCAAGGAGTTCACTAGACTCTCTCGTTACGCAAGTGATGAGGTGAGTACTGACAACAAGAGGATGAATAGGTTCTTAAGGGGCTTGGATCCATAAGCGGCGATGCAGATGAAGTTGACGAAGCCACGTAACTTCCAGGACTTGATGGATACAGCCATCACCTGGGAGAATGACTATAGGTTGGTTCAGCTAAGCCGACAGAAGAAAGCCAAGACTAAAGCCAAAAGAGTCCAACCGACTCGTACTCCTCAGAATCTCAGTTTCAAGCCCAGAGTGAGGACTGGAGGTGTTCCTCCAACTCGGAAGGTATTCACACCAAAAAGTCAGATCATATGCCATAACTGTGGACTTCCGGGGCATATAAAAAATGAGTGCATGAAGCCAAATATTGTCTGCCATGCTTGTGGAAAGGTGGGGCATATTCGACCTGACTGTCCCAATAGACCAGCGGGTGGTTGGCCCGTCAATAGTGGAGGTAAAACAGGCGGAGGTGGAAGACCTGCATCTGGAGGAGGCAGCAGTGGCAAGAATAGCAATGGCAAGAGAGGCAGGACTTTTGGGAAATTGAATTGCACATCTCTTGAGGAAGCCAACAATTCATAAACGGCGGTCATAGGTACGCTCAGCATCCTTACTCATCCCGGCAAAGTTCTTTTTGATACCGGTGCCACTACATCATTCATTTCCAAGGATTTTGTCGAAAAATATGGGTTAAGGTGTCAGACGATAGCTCATGCTATGACTGTGGTGACGGCCGGGGGTAAACTTTTAGTAAACCAATTCAAACCAGACCAGGTCATTACGATCTGTGACTGTCCCTATTTCGCCGATCTCTATGTTCTTCCACTTAAAAACATTGAAGTTATTCTGGGTATGGATTGGATGTCCGATCATGGAGCACACATTGATTGTGAAGAGAAGACAGTGTCTATCCGGAAGCCTGGAGGTGGGAGAATCACTTATCAAGCAGATAAGCACACCCATGTGGAGATTGGAATTCAACTCAATTCTCCGAAGGAGGCCAAGTTGGAGGATATTCCAGTGGTTAATGAGTTCATGGATGTATTTCCTCAAGAATTACTAGGAATGCCACCGGATCGGGAGATAGAATTCACCATTGATCTGAAGCCAGGCACAGCACCAATATCTCAAGCACCCTATAAGATGGGCCCTAAAGAATTGAAGGAACTGAAGGAGCAGCTGGATGAGCTAGAGAGTAAGGGATTTATCCAAGAAAGTATATCACCTTGGGGTTCACCAGTCATATTTGTTGATAAAAGAGATGGAGGCAGAAGAATGTGTGGGTATTTCAGGAATCTGAACAATGTCACCATAGAGAACAAGTATCCCTTACCAAGGATTCAAGATTTATTTGATCAAGTTCATGGAGCTGGGGTTTTCTCCAAGATTGATCTGAGATCTGGATATCATCAAATCAAGATCAAGCCAGAAGATGTATCAAAGACTGCATTTGTCTCAAGGTATGGGCATCATGAATATTTGATTGTTCCTTTTGGTTTGACCAATGCTCCAGCAATCTTCATGAATCTGATGAACAAGATTTTCATGCCATATCTGGATAAGTTTGTGATAGTGTTCATCAATGATATTCTGATTTACTCAAAGGATAAAGAGGACCATGCCAAACATCTCAGAATAGCATTACAAGTACTAAGGGAACATCAGCTGTATGCTAAATTTAGGAAGTGTGAATTCTGGTTGGACCAAGTGGAATTCCTTGGTCATGTCATTAGCAAAGAGGGAATTGCAGTGAATCCAAGCAAAGTTCAGTTGGTTTTGGATTGGCAAGCACCGACCAATGTGAAGGAAATTAGAGGTTTTTTGGGAATGGCCGGATACTATCGGAGGTTCATTGAAGGATTTTCGAAGATAGCAGGGCCAATGACCAAATTGTTAAGGAAAAATACTCCTTTTGAGTGGACTGATAAATGTGAAGAAAGTTTCCAAGAGCTGAAGAAGAGACTTACAACAACACCTATCTTAGCAGTGCCAGAAACTGGTAAGGATTACACAGTTTACTGCAATGCATCCAAGAATGGATTGGGTTGTGTGTTAATGCAAGACCAGAAAGTGATAGCATATGGTTCAAGGCAACTCAAGCCACATGAAGTCAATTATCCAACACATGACTTAGAGCTAGCGGCAGTTGTGTTTGCCTTGAAGAAATGGAGACAATTTCTCTATAGAGCCAAATGTGAGTTATACACTGACCACAAAAGCCTTAAATACTTCTTTACTCAGAAGGAGTTGAACATGAGGCAGAGGAGATGGTTGGAGTTGATTAAGGACTATGACCTTACCATCGATTATACACCTGGTAAAGCCAATGTAGTCGCGGATGTTTTAAGCCGGAAGAGCATGGAGACTCAATTGATGACTAGAGAACTTCCGGAGGATTTGCTCGAGGATCTTGAAAGACTGGAAATACAATGTCTAGAAGTCAAATCTTTGGGAAGTATATTTACCATGAGGGTGATGGAAGAAAGGCAAAGTGACTTGAAGTATACTATATTTAGACGACAAGATGAAGATCCTTTCATTGCTGAAGAAATTCGCAGAATTGAAGAAGGAAGACCATCTGAATTCCGTCTAGGTGATTTCCAATCACTCTGGTTTCAAAACACAATTTGTATGCCAGATATACTGGAGATCAAAGGATTGATACTCAAGGAGGCTCATGAGACACCGTACTCCATTCATCCGGGAAGTACCAAGATGTACATGGATCTCAAAGAGTTGTTCTGGTGGAATAATATGAAGCGGGACATAGCCAAGTATGTGGCTGAATGCCACACTTGTGAGAGAGTCAAGGCCGAACATCAAAGTCCAGCGGGTTTACTTCAACCTTTGGATATTCCGGAGTGGAAATGGGAGGAAATCGGAATGGATTTCATTACCGGTTTACCTTTGACCAAGAAGCATAAGGATATGATATGGGTGATAGTCGATCGTCTTACTAAAAGTGCACACTTCTTGGCAGTGAACCAGAAAGATAGTGCAGAGAAGTTAGCAGAACAATATGTGAAGGAGATTGTCAGCAAGCATGGGGTGCCCAAGAAGATCGTCTCGGATAGAGGGTTAGTATTCACATCAGCATTTTGGGCAAAACTTCAGTCAGCATTGGGATCACAACTAGATTTCAGTACTGCTTATCATCCTCAAACTGGAGGGCAAACTGAAAGAACAAATCAAATCCTGGAGGATATGTTACGGGCATGTGCTCTAGATTTCAGAGGTTCGTGGGATAAACACTTACCTTTAGCAGAGTTCTCTTACAATAATAGCTATCAAAGCAGTTTGAAGGCAGCACCATTTGAAGTACTCTATGGATGCAAGTGTCGATCTCCAATCTGTTGGTTTGAACCAGGAAACAACATAGAATTTGAACCAGATTTCATCAAAGAGAAGCAAGGCATTATTGACATCATCCGAGATCGTTTAAAGATAGCATAGAGTAGACAGAAGAGCTATGCAGACCAAAAGAGACGGACATGGGAGCCCAAGGTAGGAGATATGGTCTACTTGAAGGTTAGTCCTATGAAGGGAATCAAGAGGTTTGGTATTAAAGCAAAGTTAAGCCCAAGATATATTGGATCATTCAAGATTCTGAGTCAGAATCGGAGTGTTGCATTTGAATTGGAGCTTCCAGAAAAGTTGAAGCAAGTACACAATGTCTTTCATGTTTCTCAGCTCCGAAAGTGTCTGAAAGCACCTGAAGACTCCATTACTCATGATGATCTAGATCTTCAAGCAGATTTGACTTATGAAGAGAAACCAGAAAAGATCTTAGAGGAGAACTGGAAGAGGCTTTGGAATCATGCTATAAAGTTCTGTAAAGTGCAATGGAAACATCACTCTGAACGAGAAGCAACTTGGGAAAAAGAAGAAGATTTTAGACAAGCTTATCCAGAACTCTTCAGGTACACAAGTTTATAACTTTGGGATGAAGTTCTGATAAGGGGGGAAGACTGTAATATCCCAGCATTTAGGAATAAACGAAGGGTAGAAATAGGACCTTTGTGCATTCATGCATCTAAAATCTGAGTAATTTTTTCGCAAATTCAAAAAACCTGAGAGAACAAGCTTCTATCTAATAATATTTAGGGTTAGATGTTATTAGAATGCTATGAGCTTTGTTATGATCTCTTGATGTTGTTGTTTAAGTATTTTTGGTACCTTATTTTGATTTTTAATATTATTAAATTTGAATAAATCATCATTAATAAAATATAACTCAATATTAAATTGAGTTGGAAAATAGAAATAGAATAAGTAAATAAAGCAAACTGAAATGTTACTTTATTAATATTAAACACATATACAATGTCTTTACATTATAGTAAACTGAAAAGAATATTACATAAGTGAAAATAAAAGAAAAACTAAATTCTAGAAACTATCTAAGTATTCTTCAAGGTCTTCACTTGGATCTTGAAGTTATAACCTACAAAACAAACAATGACCAAATAGAAACAGAGTTAGGGTTAGATGTCACTCTCAGATTTTGGCAAATATAATGCCATTTTCATCATTGAGTGTAAATGACCAAGTATAGTATCTGTTCTTTTAATAACTGGGGTACAAAGCACTTGGGCACCAAACAGTTTCACAGCACGTCCTGGAGGTGGATCAGATCAACACAGTGAGGCATACAAGCACACAGCACACAAGTAGCTCAGTCATAGGACTGAGAAAGAGTTGCTGGCAGCACCACAACAGCCCAGCTGAGCCAGCAGCTAGTGAAGATGAGCACGACCAGAGCAAGCAGCTCACACTCGACCAGCACAGGACCATCACAAAGAACACCACAGTTCTTTCACAGCACCACAAACACACCAGAACATCACCCAACAAAACCATGGTGTAGAACCTGAAGCTCAAGAACCATCCCAGGAGGAGAAGGGCAAGGAACCAGCAGCAATCCTAGGAGGAGAAGGGCAAGCAGGCATTCAGGAGGAGAAGGACAAGCGCCAGAAGTTGAACCAAGAGGAGAAGGGCAAGCCAAGAGCAAGCCACAACTCACCAGCAGCAGTAGCAGCCTACATCAAGATTTCATCTGCAAATCTCCAGCAACAGGTGGTTAATCTTGCACAACACCCCACTGTTATTGCATGAAATCATGCATGGTAGTGTTTGCTGGGAATCCCTCAGTTTGGCAAAGAAATGCTTTGCCAAGCTCATCACAAGGATTAGTGTCAAAGCCAAATTGATACACACCAGGGTAGCAGCCTCAGCTTGTGCTTCACTGGCAAGCTTAGTCTAGCAAGAGTATGAGCATGCACATGGTCAGGTTGTGCTAGGAACATATCCAATAGGATATGCACCTCAGACACACAACATGACTAATACAACTATCAAATCTCAAAACCCTGGTTAAATAAGCAAGCAAATCATCTCACAAGATTGTGAGTGGCCTCAGGCCAGCATCACCGGCCTGTAAACAAGGTAAGTTTCCCCAACAGTTAGCCATTTCAAGATTTGGTTGCTGGGAACATGACCAAATGGTCATGCACCTCCAACACAACACCACAGCCAATATCACAGAGAGCCAAACTGAGATTTCTAGTCTTATCATTTTTTAGATCTTTTATTAGGAATCAAAAGACTAACAGCAGCAGAAGCTGAATCAAGTGTTTCAGTTTACATAACTGAATGATGTCTAGCACAGCATCACCTACACTGCTCAGGCTAGACCAATAGCACATTCAGTTCACTAACTGACGAGGGGTTAACTTGACAAATGTCCTAGATGAAGGACTTAGGATCGGGGAGATAGGGCGTCGGATGAACTCGAAGGTAAAGTTAGTCGAAATAGGTGTGTGTCGAAAGTAAACTTGGGTGTTTCAACCTGGCTTGCTTTCAATCTGGCCTGCACCGTCCCCTCCTGGCCCCTATATATAGGTGGCCAGGTCTCGAGGATCGGGTAGGGTACGATACAGATTACAATATCGACATACGGTAATAACTCGTATTCGACTATCATTACAATTGGGCCTAGCTCAACGGGCCTCAGGGGTACTCAACTAGCGGGCTCTATTAACTATACCCTTGTCAGTAGCCTCTGAGATTCTACCAGAATTGTAGATTCAGGTTGAATCTCTAATCTTCAAATCTTCGACTTGATCAATTCTTCGACTTCTTCTCATCTTCAAATCTTCGACTTAGTCTTTTCGACTTATTTTCATGATATTTTTTCGCAAGGGGTTTTGATGAGCAAGCCTGACAACTCTGACGGATCAAGAGGTCAGTTAACTGCCGGAACAGATACTTGTCACCTACTTCAAATTCAATCCCCTTGGACTTGAATTCGGGATACCGGTCAAATCCACTTTTTTGCCGCATTTAGGCTTACAAAGAATGAATCCCAGTGGTTCTCAGGGTACCCAGTGCGTCCACCAGGATTTTCTTCGTGTCGTAGACACGGATACATACCAGCAGAGCGCATCCATGTGCGTATATCAGGCCACACAGGACGGATCCCGGTGTCTTACCTTCGTGACAAGTCACGGCATTCGAGTCGCGTTGCGATAACGCAACTCGAGGATCTTATGTCGCAGTCAAAGTTTGACTGAAAATATTCGGGTTTCTTTCAACCATAAAACTCGCTCCCGATGGGAGTAACACTCCTGCACTTCTCCAATTTTACTGCTTTGCCAAGAAATATCATCGGGTGCGCGCTCAGCGCTCCCGATGGGAGTAGCCCCCGAGGCTACACTCGAAAAAGACTTTTTCGAGTATAGGCTCGAAATAGAATACAATCCATCATACTTCAACTCGAAATACTTCAACTTCGAGATACTTCAACTTCGAGAGACTTCAACTTCGAGATACTTTATCTTCGAGATACTCTAAGAACACCATATCGTCGAATACGAGTCCACAACTCCATTAAAGATTTCCAGTCACTATCTTTAAGAGTAGTAGCCCCCAAGGCTATAATCGAAAAATCCTTCACACATAATCTTCTCTAAAAAATTTGCGTTTGTCGGCGCCATTTTTTTTTTCTCCGATAATATTTTCTTTATGACATAAATGAATATGTCACTCTGTATCATTGCGAACCATTGCATGGGCAATACTGTAAATTTCTCAATTTTTGACCATTAGTGGGCTGCCGTTTCCGCTCTTTGCGCCACGTCGTGGCCCACGATCCTTCTCCCAGAAGATATATAAGGGGCGTAGTGGGGGATTTTTACTATTTACCAGCTCGTTCCCTCCGCCGCCTCCATTGTTGATCTCCTCTGCCTCCTTCTCTCGTGCATAGCCCCCAAGCGCACTTCGTACTGGATGCGCGTGAAACACCTGGCCACCAAGAGCACCATGGACAAGACTTCTGCCACCAACTGGGTTCGCTCCACCATCACAAAGAAAGAGGTGGAGAAGGCCACGGCGGACGGCCTCATCGCCGCCGAAGATTCCATCAAATTTCCCAGTACTGAACGGATCCCGAAGCCCCCGAGCGGTTATCGGGTAATGTTCCTTGCTTTCCTCCTCCGCGGTTTCTTTGAGTTCTTCGCCTAGGCTGACCGGCGAGTTTACCTCGCTGGATGAGCTGTCGGAATATTCCATCATTGCTACTGTTTTGGGCTCACTTGCCGACGGATCTTGTTTCGTCGGATCTGAAAGGCGAGATGAGCCTGATGGCCCAATGAGGATGCTCAAACTTCCAATTGTCAACTCCATCTCTTGATTTTCATCGACTTCTGCACTGCTGTTGGCTAAAAGCGAAAAAGCCATCGAATTCATGATTCCAACGCCCAAGGTCCCCACGATCGGCGCCAATTGACGAGGGGTTAACTTGACAAATGTCCTAGATGAAGGACTTAGGATCGGGGAGATAGGGCGTCGGATGAACTCGAAGGTAAAGTTAGTCGAAATAGGTGTGTGTCGAAAGTAAACTTGGGTGTTTCAACCTGGCTTGCTTTCAATCTGGCCTGCACCGTCCCCTCCTGGCCCCTATATATAGGTGGCCAGGTCTCGAGGATCGGGTAGGGTACGATACAGATTACAATATCGACATACGGTAATAACTCGTATTTGACTATCATTACAATTGGGCCTAGCTCAACGGGCCTCAGGGGTACTCAACTAGCGGGCTCTATTAACTATACCCTTGTCACTAACAGAACCAAGCATATTTGACCAAATCATCTTCCTAAAGTCATAGATAGGAATCATAATTCATCACAGCTAAATATAACTGAACATTGCAAACAACAAGGTTCAGTTTAACACTCTGTCAGAAAAGTTCACTGACAGAGAAATAATCACAGCATGAACATCACTGATCAAGCACGGCAGCAACTAACTGAACCCAACATAGCAAGCTTGCATCAGAAAGCAGCATCACAGAAGAATGTCTGTGAGCTCGGCACACTGGTCATGGCCAGATGGCCAGTAACCATAGCCGGAGAAGAGCGAAGAGGGGAAGAGAAGGATAGAAACATGCTCACCAGACGCCCAAGCGCATGCCTGGACGGCATGGCGGTGCAGTGCCCGCGCGGCCGGCCAGGGGTTACCTGGGGAAGTCTTTACCGCGGCACCACCGGGAGCACCGCACTCGGCGCTTCCACCGGCGTGCACACACACCACAACCACCTCGGAGACGCACAGCAAGTGCCGGGAGAAGCCGGCGAGGTGTCGAGCTCGGAGGCGGCAGAGAGGCGAAAACCTGAGCGGGATCCAGCCACGGATCTCCTTGGAGAGGAAGTGGCCGACGAATCCAGTTGGAGGAGGGGGTAGAAGGTGCTGAGGCGCAGCGTTTGCCCCAGGTGGCGGTGGCGGAGTTCGCCGGAGGCGGGCAGGATCGCCGGGTGACGGCGGCGGCGACTAGGGTTCGCCAGAGCGTCTTGGGGAAGAGAGGGGTGCGAGAGAGGGGCTGGGCTAGGTCGGTTTGACCGACCCAGACCCGAGCCGGTATGGTTCAACCAGCCAGGTGGACTGGGTTGGGCCAGTGGGCTAAAGCCCATTTGCAGATTTGAAGTTCAAATAAAAATTTCAAATTTTGTTTTAAAAAATAATTAAAATTCAAAACCAAACCAACATTGTTTGATTTAAACCATTTAAATTAAATTCCATTTTTAGAATTTAATTATCTCTTGATTAAAAATATATTCCTTACTTATTTTTAAAATAAATTCAATTTGTGATATTCTTTAATTCCCATTTTCCCAAAAACCTTAATTTCTATTAAACAAAATAAAAATTAAGTCTTTTCTTTATCAAAACAATTTCCTTTATTTTCAAATAACTTCAACAAAGGTTTATAATTTCAAATTGCTTTCAAACCCTAATTGATTGTTTGAATTACCATGTCTAGGGTAAAACACTCCAATATTACCTAGTGTTATATTAAAACACTTTAATAATACCAAGTCTTGGGTAAAACACACAAATAAGTAAACAAAATCAATGAATCATCATGCATTGCATATCATTGCACATAGCATCCATTTGCTTCTTTAAACATTGTCCTTACCGGACAAGATGGTGTTTTGTAGAACAAGGAAATCCAGAGCATCGCCAAGTATCCGACTCCACTACCTTTCAGTCACAAGGCAAGTTTATCTTGCTCATATCTCTTGGTTGCACTGGTTTTGAAACTATTTGCAAAGTGTTGACTTTTAACTCTAACATTTCAAAAAGGATGGAAAACCTATTTTCATAAGTAATATGACTAGTGGTTATCGACCAGTGGTGATAACCTAGGAAGGCTGGCAGGTGGAACCACGGTAAGACTATTGTGGTGGAGGTTCCACTTGCACGGGAAAGTAAACCTAGGACTAACTACCAATGCCACAGTTATTCTTGCACCATAAAACCCGTGTCGTCCAGGAGACTTGGAATGGGACGGGAAAGTCATCTGTATCTTCTCTCGTTCGCATGTCAACGAACACTCAGCTACCGTTCGCCGTATGTCTTGCGAGAATACGTGCATATGGGTGGGACCCCTTAGTGCCCACGGCCACTGGTGTCTATGATGGTCCGCAAGGGGCGTCTAGGTACTTCATCGTTGGGGGTGAATATCAGGGGCTAAACCTGCTTGCGTGAATTGGGTGGGCATGCGTTGTGCGGAGAAGGCAGTGAATGGCTTGGATCAATGACTGGGCCCCACACCAAGGAAGTGTGGACGGGAATGTACGCCCGGTTGTGCAGCAAGGCTTTGATCTCTTTTAGAAGGACACACCTCTGCAGAGTGTAAAAAGATGTGACATGTTACCCCTTGTTCCGAGAAAGAGCCGCGAATGCTGCAGGTTAGGTGCTCTCAAGGCAGTAATACCCTGTGTTGGCTGTTGGGCATAGTTTTCACAAGTAAAAACAATCTTTCAAGAAACTGTGATAAAACCTTGCATTGGTCTACGACTCTTTTGGGTCCATGGATGTAGTTAGTGCATATCACACAACTTCTTTCTAAAGAAACTTGCTGGGTAACGCTCGTTACTCACCCCAATCTCTTAAACCCTTGCTAGACTTTGAAGAATTAGACGAAGCAACTCTGAATGCCATCGGAGGATAGGAAGACATCTTCTACGAGGAGCCAGACCTCTCACGTGGCATTGAAGGGGTGGACTACTTCATACGATATGGAGTCGCTTCCGACGATGAGTCAGAGTGAAGAGTAGACTAACTAGTAGATCTGTTTGGAATCAAGGAACCGAGCAGTTGTAGTATAACAATAATCTGTTGAGTTCTTTGAGTGTTCATTTGTATCTTTCTTCCTTTGTTGTTTAATCACTAAGCACTTGAGATGTTCTCTTGTGGAGCATTTCGTTCTCAGCATGCTTTGGTTTGTAATAATAATACTATCAGTTTGTATTTGAACCCGCAATGTTTCTGTTGTACCACTCTGAGGGATGTAATTCTTGTGGAGGGTTGTTCCGCAAGTGTTATATCAACGACTTGCATACTACAACATGCAGTGGTATGCTGAGTCACCGTACCCACCCATGGTGAGCCCGCCTGGCCCCACTCCTGACGATGCCCCTTCGCCTATAAAGTCCCCTCAAAGGGAAAAACCTAAGGGACAGATCGCTTTTCCCAGAAACATACTTCAAGCCACCGTCGTTGTCGAATCGAGATCAGGAGGATCCAGGAGCTCTTACCGGCACCCTGCCGGAGGCCTTCTACACCACCATGGTCATCTCCGGAGTGATGTGTGAGTAGTCTACCTTGGACTATGGGTCCATAGCAGTAGCTAGATGGTTGTCTTCTCCACCATGTGCTTCATGTTTAGATCTTGTTAGCTGCCCTACATGATCAAGATCATCTTTATGTAATCATACATGTTGTGTTTGTTGGGATCCGATGATTATTGGTACTATGTCAAGTTGATGTGCTGAATTATATCTTATGTTATCTCCATGTTGTTTATGATCTTGCATGCTTTCCGTTGCTAGTAGCTATCTTGGCCGAGTAGATGCTAGTAACTCCAAGAGGGAGTATTTATGCTCGATAGTTGGGTTCATGCCTCTATTTAATCTGGGGGAGTGACAGAAACCTCTAAGGTTGTAGATGTGTTGTTGCCACTAGGGAGAAAACAACATTCTTGTGTCTAAGGACATTTGCTTTGTTTACATTATGCACTTTGCTTAATGCAATTATCTGTTGTTTGCAACTTAATACTCGAGGGGTCCTCGAACGATTCCCCGCGAGTGGATTATTAGTCATAGATGCAGTTGGATGACGGTCTATGTATTTTGTCGTAATGCCCAGAGTAAGCCTCATAGTGATCCTCATGATGTATGTACGTTATCTTTGCTCTATCAATTGCCCAACTGTAATTTGTTTACCCAACATGCTTTATTTATCTTATGGAGAGACACCACTAGTGAACTGTGGACCCCGGTCCAATTTCCTTTACATTGCTTTACCGTTTTACTATTACTCGCTCTATTTACTTTCTTGCATACTATTATCCTATTACCACTCGATACGCTCATTCCTTTGTTTACAGCAAACCGGTGAGATTGACAACCTCATCGTAAGTTGGAAGCAAAGTACTTGTTTGTGTTGTGCAGGTTTCACGTTGCTGCTGGTGGAAGACACGCCGTTACAAGTTTTCTGGCGCCATTGTCCAGAGTGTCACGAAGCTAGCAAGCATCACCTTCTTAAGTTTGGCTTTCTCCTACTGGTTCGATTAAACCTTGGTTTCACAACTGAGGGAAGACTTGCTACTGTGCTCATCATACCTTCCTCTTGGGGTTCCCAACGGGCTGTACTTACAAGCCATCACTGCCCCAAATGGTAGTACTGCTCGACTAAAAAACTGCACAAAAGCTAGGTAAAAAACAGAGAGCGGTAGTACTGCTGCCCCAAGCGGTACTACCTCTTATCATAATCAACATTGCTGCAAGCGGAAAATGCTAAGTGGCACTAGACCGGTACTTTAGAGTGGCATTACCGCTCAAGCGATACTACTCCTCATATGGGCGGTACTACTGGGGGCAAAAAAGCTGCAAAGCAACCTGGTACGAAACTTCAAGAACTTTTGCATTCAGACTCCCTTTTTTATGATCTTAGGCTCATTGGAATCACAACGACGACTCTACAACTTTATGCTAAGAAACTTCATAGTCCAAACAAGGAAGGTAAAACCAAATGATGGAAGGTTTGACCTATGTAAAAAGGATGAATCGGTAAAACCTTCAACACCAAAAATGCAATAAGTTTTTCATCTGAAAACCGTTTTGATGAGCTTGGGATTTCCATGAAGATAAATACAAGCTCTAAAACCATACATAGAGAAAATCCAAATAAGAACCAAGAAAGATGATGCCAAGTATGGAAAGGTTTGAGCTCTCTGTGAATGATACGAATAAGTTACTCACTCGAGATCCCCTCTTGATAGTACAACTATCGATCCTAAACCCTGGTCTCCCAAATACTATGAGACCGGTAAGAAAGAGACCCTATCAAGATCATACCTTTGCCTTGCGCATTCCACTTGAGCTAGATGATGACAGTCTTGACTTCTTCAAGTTGGAACACCTTTCTTGATTGTGCTTGCTAGCACTCTCCAAATGCTCCGTCTTCATGAATCCATTGCAAGCTTCAATCAAATGATATCTTCCATGATGGATCATATTGAACTTGCACTTTGATGGTTGGCGTGTAGTTGATGATGATTATGGCCAGACAGTTGGGAAACTCTAAGCGGAAAGTATGATGAGCACAGCGGCAAGTCTTTTCCCTCAGTAAGAAACCAAGTTTTGTTGGTTAGGAGAAGAGCAGACAGTACGACTGAAGGTGATGCTTGATAGCCTAGTGACACTCTAACAAGGGCGCCGTTTTCACGATAAAATGAGTTAGCGTGTCTTCAGCTAGTAGCAACATGGAACCTGCACACAACACAACCAAATACTTTGTTCCCAACTTGCGATGAGGTTGTCAATCTCACCGGTTTGCTTGAAACAAAGGGTATGAGCGTATCGAGTGGAAAACAGTAGAAGTATGCGAGTAAAGTAAATAGTGCGAGTAAAGTAAACAGGCGATAGCAATATGATGGCAATAGGACCGGGGTCCACAGTTCACTAGTGGTGTATCTCCATAAGATAAATAACACATGCTGGGTAAACAAATTACAGTTGGGAAATTGATAGAATAAAGATAACGTGATATGTCAAGAAGATCACTATGCGATTTACTCTGGGCATTACAACAAAATACATAGACTGCCATCCAACTGCATCTATGACTAATAATCCACTCACGGGGATATCATCCGAACACCCCATGAGTATTAAGTTGCGAACAACAGATAATTGCATTAAGCAAAGTGTGTAATGTAAACAAAGCATATGCCCTCGATCATATGAATGTTGTTTTCTCCCTAGTAGCAATAGCACATCTACAACCTTAGAGGTTTCTGTCACTCCCCCAGATTAAATAGAGGCATGAACCCACTATCGAGCATAAATACCCCCTCTTGGAGTCACTAGCAACTACTCGGCCAAGATAGCTACTAACAACGGAGAGCATGCAAGATCATAAACAACATAGAGATAACATAAGATATATTTTAGTATAGCAACTCAATCATAACACCAATATTCATCGGATCCCAACAAACCAAACATGTAGAATTACATAACGGTGATCTCAATCATGTAGGGCAGCTCATGAGATCTAAACATGAAGCACATGGTGGAGAGGACA
Source organism: Dactylis glomerata (assembly GCA_007115705.1). NCBI lineage: Eukaryota > Viridiplantae > Streptophyta > Magnoliopsida > Poales > Poaceae > Dactylis > Dactylis glomerata. Next base: position 1,640,227 of record QXEO01000389.1, on the reverse strand, counting down.
ACCATCTAGCTACTGCTATGGACCCATAGTCCAAGGTAGACTACTCACTCATCGCTCCGGAGGCAAGCATGGCGATGAAGAAGACCTCCGGTGGCGATTCCCCTCTCCGGCAGGGTGCCGGGAAGAGCTTCTGGACCCTCCCGATCTCAGGTCGACGACGGCGGCGGATCGCGATGTGTTTCTGGAAAATTGATCAGGTACTTAGGTTTTACCGTCGGGGGGTCTTTATAGGCGAAGGGGCATCGTCAGAAGTGGACCGAGGCATCCTCACACATAGGGGGCGCGGCCAGGGGCTGGGCTGCGCCGCCCTGGTGTGTGGGGCCCTCGTGGCCCCACTCCGTCTCCTCTTCGGATCTCTGGAAGCTTCCGAGAAAAATAAGACTTCAGAAACTTGTTTCGTCCAATTCCGAGAATATTTCCTGTGTAGCTTTTCTGAAACACAAAAATAGCAGAAAACAGGAAACTGGCACTGTGGCGACTTGTTAATAGGTTAGTTCCGGAAAATGCATAAAAGTGCCACTAAGTGTAACGAAACATTAGGCAAATGGTGTAAAAACAAGCATGGAGCATCAAAAATTATGGATACATTGGAGACGTATCACACTTCATAATCTTCAAAATGTATTAATCAATCTTGACTTTGTTCTTTGCACATTGACTTGATCAACATTGCACTTCATCTTCTTTCTCCATAATGATGGTGTCTTGAGAATGCACATGAGAGCTCACTCCATATTATTCCTCAAGACACACTCTATATAGGCTCAACTCCCTTATGACCAATCTTTCGATTACTCCTTGAATAACACCTTGGTCATAGAATAATATTCTTTATTTTTATCTTCTTACAACCTTGAAACCAATATATGGCTCAAGCATTGTCTACAGACAAGTCCTACAAATATAACTCAATGCAAACATTAGTCCATAGGGATTGTCATCAATTACCAAAACCACACATGGGGGCACATTCTGTTTCACTATTCCTTCCATGATATTGGATGGTCAAGACTGGAATATACGTGGGACAATGGGCAGATCGGGGATGCCATTGTTAAGGAGAGATTGGATATAGCTTTCGATGGTGAGGGCAGCGTGAACAGATTTGGCCATTCGCGTGTTTGGTACATAGTTTCGACAAAATCAGACCATTTGTTTGTTGCATTGGAGTTCTGAGAAAATGTGATAGAAAAAAGAGTGAGGGGTGCCAAACAATTCAGATATGAGGATGTATGGCAAACTCATGTGGATTATGATTAGTTTGTCCTGTATAAATGGTAGAAAGGTGCATGACTACAGCGTCCCGAGGGTGTGATACAGGAGCTTGGAGAGGTGCAAACTAAGCCCAGTGCCTCGGGTGCAAAGTCGAGAAATTGCGTGAAAGATTGAACAAATTGCATGGTCGTTTAGTGGGTCATGGGGTGAATGATGAAGAGAAGGTGGCAGTGAAATAGTTACGTAATACATTACAAGAAGAGGAGACATTGATGCGCCTACGATCTAGAGTGCAATGGTTACGAGAGGGAGATCGTAACACGTCGTATTTTCATGCACAAGTTTCAGGGAGGAAACGCGTGAATAAAAGTGATAATTTGGAGCGTGCAGATGGTTCCAGATGTATTTCTTGGGGAGAAAATCATGTAGAAGTTCAGAACTTTTACCAGACTTTGTATACCTCCCAAGGGTTATGGGCCTATGGAGGAGTTATTGGACCTTGTTCCTACCTGGTGACTATGGATATGAATGAAAAATTAGAGATGGATTTCACTGCTGAGGAGGTCAAATGATCTTTATTGCATATGCCTCCCTCCAACGCTCCGGGTGTGGAAGGTTTCACAACAGGTTTTTTAAAACGACATTGGTATTGCAAAATAATATTGTACTGTAACACCCCGACCACCTCGTGGTCAGGCCTGTTACCCCTGGCAGCTCTCTAGGATCTCTAGACTATCTCCACATACCAACACTAGTCTTTCCTGCGCATTTTGTCCTCACTCGTGCGCACTTGGGACGAACTTCCCGGTTGGTCATCCATTCTTAAATCGCTCCATGTCAAACATGCTTAACCTGGAGTTCTTTTCAGACGAGCTTTCGGAAAATAAGGTATACCTTGTTGATTATCCTTCTTGTAATTCTGGACCACAAGAGTTTTTGGTGATCTCTCTCAACGGAGGCTTCTTAATTATCCTTCTTGTAGTTCTCATGGAGCTTGTTGTAGATCAACCATTAGTTGTCGAGGATCATCGTGCACTCATGGTAGCCTTGATAATTCTCTTTCTGGAGTTCCACTCCCACGCAAAACAAAGTCTTCCAAGAGAATGAATTCTTTGGCTTGGAGTCCGCACTAGCACGAGACTTCATCCTTGAACCACTAGCACTATTAGCATCTTCCATTTCTTCATACTACCCACAAAGGAGGCACAAAGTGCTCATGCACATGAGGTGTGAGGAGCATTTGAGCCACTAGAAGTCAATTGAGCCAAATGAGCCCTCTTGACCTTGATTTTGACCAACATATGCTCTACCAAATCCACATTGAGGTCATCTTGGTCCTTACATGTTTCCAAGTTAAGTTTCATCACAAAAGGAGTAAATGGACGAGATTACCGGTTGGAAATGACAAAATGCAACTCATTGAAGATGTAATCCGTGACATCTATTTCATTTTTTTGGCTCAAAGCACCTTTAATATGTCTGCAAGTTACTTCTACGTACCTACATTAGAAAGATCAATTAATACCCCCACGGTTGACGTGCTCCCGAATGAAGTGATGATAAACCTCAATATGATTCATCTTGCTATGTTGGACGGGGTTGTGGGCGATCTTCATTGCACTTTCATTGTTACACAGAAGCAGCACATTGTCACACATGACACGTAATTCATTAGAATTTGCCTTATCATGGCAATTGAGCACAACAACTTGCGGTGACAATGTACTTTGGTTTGGTGGTGGATAGAGATACACAATTTAAGCAAAAGACCTACCAATAAATTGGCAAGCTAAATCCACTCGGTCCCCCGCCTAGTCCGAATCCGACTATCCAACAAGATTGAGAAGCTTGAACCCTTGAGATACCATGATCCAAAGTTTGGGGTATGGAACAAATACCGAAGACTTGTTTGACCACCACCAAGTGGTTTTTTCCTTTGTTGCGGGTTAAAATATTGCATATGTACCAACACTCAACATGATATCTGGTCTAGATGCACAATGATAAACAAAGAGGGTCATATGCCCGTATATATTTTTATCCACATCTTTACCATTGGGTTCAATGTCAAGATGACGATCGTTTGACATGGAAATCTTAGACTTTATTTTATCTTGAACCTCTTTAGGATGTATGGGATATATCGGAAACTCAAAACGGAGGCCGAACTAAACGAGTAGCCCTTTATGCAAACATTTAAAATTCATATATCAAAGTAAAAAATCAATTTTTCTAGAGGCAGCGTGCAGAATGTCAATCCAAACTACTAACTATTCTGGCTACATAGAAATGACAAAATCTGATATTTTTTTATAATGAATAGTGCACATGTCAACACTGTAGATTTTTTTTGGGTCATTTTTGTGTAGCTTAGAATATAAAGTAGTTCATATTAAGATTTTGCGTGTTTGTAGCATTCATTGTTGGCTACCTCTAGAATTTTGTTCCGGATGTTTCTAAAACTTTGAAATATAAATATTAAATATTTAAAAATGAAAGATTACATATAGTTCGGTCTCCATTCATCCTTCACTCTATATTGGAATATTTGCTTTATTCATCGTAAGTCTCTCCTTTCAATTGCTTTACTTCAAATCTAAGAAAAAATTACAATTCATCAATCATAGAAATCTCAAACTTGTTGGCACTAGCTCGTAGTCAACTTTGGAGAAGGCTTAAACCACCAGTCTCGTTTTGTTGCGGAATATTTTCTTTTATAAATAACTGAGATCAGCAAATAGTAAGAAAATCGTCATAACAAATTTTTTATGATGGAGATGCGTTAATTACTCAATTATTTTGAGGGCGTCCGAACATCCAATCGGAGGGCGCCCAAGATGATGCCCCAAATTACACTATTTTCCAAGTTAAAAATGGCAAAAGTACTGATGTTGGCTTGGAGCCATTTTGAGTACTAATCCTAAATTGCGATGGAGTAGCAAGCACTTGAAGTTGTAGTAGTCCCTAGATGCAGATGCGTCCCACCAATAGTAGTAAATGATTAAATCGATTTAATGTGGAGAGAGTGAGCATGCAGAGGATGGTGGGAGGAGGCAGGCGAGTAAATGATCTTGCAGCTGCAACTGCTGGTGTGTTTTGGGATTGAATCTGGCGCTCGAAGTGATGGGCCGCTGACTGGCCAAACATAGCAGATGCATGGCCGATCGAGGTAGTTGGAGAGATGGAGGCCACGAATTGAATGGTGCTCGTACCACGTGCAATTATTTTCTTCCATTTTCCATTGCAAACTTGGATTAGCACCAGTACGATAGTATGATGGAATCACAATTTTCTGTTAAGGCCTGGACGCCTGGTGGATGTGATGTGGATGCAATGAGTACATCACACCTACAAATCTCAGCTCACTGTTGTTTGATGCTGCCCCTTTCCCTTCTTCTTCCTTTAATACCACACCGTACTAAATCACTACACTCCAATGGCGCTGCTATTAGACTAGCAGTACCGACAGGTCCAGCAGTGTCCTCCTCGTCACAAAAGCATACGGACAGTAGAAGGGTGGGAGTGGCCTCGAGTGCGCCGTCCCAATTGTTTCTTTCCGGCCGTCCAGCGCCGGCACCAACTAAAGCTAGGGCAGATCGAATCAGCATCTGCGCGCCGCCAGGCCGCCGGGACAGGTTGCGGCGATGAATGGCCGGCCGGTGTTCGTGCTCTTCGGCTCCTCCATCGTGCAGTACAGCTTCAGCAACGGCGGATGGGGAGCCACCCTCGCCGACATCTACGCCCGCAAGGTACTACCTTTAACGAACTCCCCCCCTTCTTCCTCCTCCTCCTGTTAATTGTTGTGTGGTTTGGGATTTCTGATTGTGATTGCGATTCACTTCACATCGAATTCACCGCCGGCCGACCAAATCTAGATGAGAATCACATCACTCAAAGGCACATTCAACTCCCTTCAGTCCAAACATTCTCTATTGTTATATGACGGTCTTTCTTTATAAATCAAGCATTCCAATTCTTCTAAAAAAATTGAGGCAAGATTCCAATTCTCGTAATTATGACAATTAACATTTCTTATTCAACATATTATTATAGGAACTAGCATAGTGCCATCACACAATTTGGGCGCTAGATTTGTTGCTTTTGTAGATCCTGTTCTCTCTCGATTAATGTGAGAAATGCTAGAATATATGATCGGATAATATAGTGCCTTCAACACCACTTGTGTTTTATAGATAGATATGATGTGTTAATAGAGAAGGTAGCAGTGATTTACATCTATGCTGCAGATATTTGTCGGGTATTTTGAACAGAAACTGTCTTGAATCGCTGAATATATAGATGTAAAACTATGCTGTTTTTTGAAGAAGTGCAAGAAAATTTGTAAGAAATATATACTCGCACACGCCTCTTAAGAGAACATTTCTGAAACCTGTTTGAGAAAAGAACACTTCTGAAAACAGAACAGGAGCAGGAACATAGGTCAGAAACAAACAAACAAAAATCAGCTTTTTATTAGAACATGGCCATGAAACAATGGTAACAACAGTATTGTCTGACTTGACTAATGTGCATTTATCTTCAACTCATTCAGGCTGATATTATTCTCAGAGGGTACATTGGGTGGAACTCAAGGCGGGCCCTTCAAGTCATGGACAAAGTTTTCCCCAAGGTTATTCCATTGTCTACTTAGACCAACTAATCTTAGTATTACTGTGTTCAGATCCTATATGCCTATCTGGTAATTTGAACGTGCGCCAGTGGACTGTTTTTCCTATCTGATAAGTTGTTTCAACTCCTCTTTGTTAATTAGGATTCAGCAGTGCAACCTAGCTTGGTAATAGTTTACGTTGGTGGCAATGATTCGATCGCTCCCCACCCTTCTGGGCTTGGACCTCATGTGCCGCTTGAGGAGTATATAGACAACATGAGGAAGATAGCAGAGCACCTCAAGAGTCTGTCCGACAAGACTCGTGTGATCTTCCTGAGCTGCCCACCGCTCAATGAGGAGCTGCTCCGGAAATCAACAAGCACAGCGCTAAGTGAGATCGTGCGGACCAATGAAACCTGCCGGCTCTACTCTGAAGCCTGCATATCTGTATCCAAAGAGATGGACATCAAGGTGGTTGATCTTTGGAACGCCATGCAAAAACGAGATGACTGGGCGACAGCATGCTTTACGTGAGTTTGAATCCATCTCTAGCTTGTCGATTCTCTCTTGTTATGTATTACAAGCATCTGAAGAGGAACATGTGTAAACGGTGTAAGCAATATGACTGAATTTGCAGGGATGGGCTGCATTTATCGGAAGAGGGGAGCAATATAGTTGTGGAAGAGATCCTGACGATCCTCAAGGAGGCAGAGTGGGATCCATGCTTACACTGGAAGGCGATGCCGAGCGAGTTCGCGGAGGACTCACCCTACGACCTTGTCTCCTCAAGCGGCCAACGCACCTACAATCCATCCGAGTGGATCTATCACAGGAAAAAATCATGGGAATGAGTGATTCACCAAGATATGTCTCACATCTAGCAGCAGTATTGTTTCTATATGAATGACATTGTGTGTTGATGATCGCCGGTCGCTATGTTGTTCATCAGATGGAAGAACATGATAAGATTTTGCTTATTTGGAAGGATTTTGAGTTGAGGGATCGACCGGCCTCAAAGATTTAGTTGGTTCTTTGTTCCCTAGTATGATTTGAACATGCTTGATTATGTAGCTACATATTTGGATGATGGCAGCTGAAATTGTTGCAGTGAGTTTGTTTGACCTCATCAGCACCCATCTAGTTTTGCCTGCTGCGATGTGAAAAGTGTCCAGTTTCACTCTGAACTCTGACCCTTGGGAGCCTGTAGTGAAATTTGGTCTAATTTATAACCTGAAGCTGAAGTTGTCAATTCCTTGAAAATATTTTTAGATGCCCCAAAGTCAGTGTTGCTAGTCTGGTTCATGTTTAATGTTTTAGTGGTTTTGTATAACGGGATGCTGAGTAGGATTTTACCACCTTCTTTTACCAAGCTGACATGGCACCTTCGTGGCAGAGCAGGGCACAGGAAAGACAAGATCGGGTGAAAAAGGGAGCTTGAGCTCGCCGGCGATGCCGTAAGGACTGGGTGACGGTGACAACGTGCCCACGGGACCTTGAAAATATATCAAAGTAGGGGCATGGTTTCTGTAGTTCGTCTAAAAATGTATCGAGACCGTTATGCGTCGCCGGCAACACAACCTAGGCAAGTGGTACTGCTGCCTCGTCTTTACGCGGTGAAAAATATGTCAACTGAGCCCCCATGCTCCCCGACATTGGGGCTGCCCTCACCGTGGTGGGACAATTTAGTAGGCAAGATCAACGAGGGTGGAAACTGCAAAGGTGAGAGGACAGGCGAGGTTGAAGTCAGTTAACTCTAAGAGCATCTTCATTAAGAAGAAAAACTGACTCTCCAAAAAGTGTTTTTTGGATAGGAGAGAGAAATATATTGGGAGTTCACCATGTTTATCTACGGCAGACATAGCAAAACAGCTTTCTAAGTTTGATTTGGGTACAAACAAAACTACTTCAAAGCACAAAAGAAATCTATCATTGCAATTACAATCATGACTAAGATCACAATTGTACCAAATGCATATTGAACGCAAACTTCTTTCTTACGGCATGTTTTCTTATTTTCCTAGTCTTCAACCTTTTTTCATTCGCCTTGTCCTTGTAGTCATCAACAATGTCGGCTATCTGCAACTCAAATTGGATACTTTCATCTTGCATTTTCTTGTTATCTTCTTCAATGTTCTTCATTGACTCCTCCATCTTCCGCATCTTCTCATGAGCTAGTTCGAGCTCATCTTCAACCACCTTCTTTTGGTCAATTGTGAAGTTCGCATCTTCTAAAGTAGCCATCTTACCTTCTTCATGATGCTTCAACAAAGGATTTCCAACCACATGCATCGCACGTAGAATCCTAGAATTTTGAAAATTAAAATAAAATTGGTTCAGTTTGGGGCCAAAAAATCCCAAATCGCTAGTGAATCTGATGGTGGCGATGTCCGCGCTTACAGACCACGCCACCATGGAGGAGGCCGATGTGGACTCAAGTCCAGCGGCGACACCTATAGGAACGGCGGCGGGCAGTGGGCGACACCGACCGTGGCACGGAAGAGGCAAGGACGCGGACGGAGGCGGGGCCAGGGATGTTGCCTAGCTGCTCCTAGGAGGCCGCACAGCCGTCGTGGAGGTCCAGTGAAGTTCCGCTCACCTCTAATTGTGGTGGATCCAGCATGGCGACACCGAATAGCGTCGGCTGAGGGCTGGTGGAGGTGCGGTGTGAAGGCAAGTAGTGGCGAGAGACGTGTGGCAATGGGAAGGGCGGCGGAGGACGAGGCGCGGGGTTGCAGTCGGCGAGGCGGGAGGAAGCAAAATTTTAGGAGTCTCCAAACCCTCACAAACTTTCCACGGGGCGAATCACAAGCTGAATGCCTCCAGGCGACCCTAACCACCTAGGGTTTCCCACAAACCCAAGAGTAACAAGCAATACTCGATGGACACAAGGAAGAATGAAATTTGGCTTGGTGGAAATGTAGATCGGGGTCTCCTCTATCTTTCTACCAAAAGGATTTAATAAACATTTATTATAAATATGGAACATAATAATTACTAGTTTATTTTTTTGAAATTTAATTACTAGTTTATTATTGCCTCTTGGGCATATTCCCTTCACCAAAGCCTAAAAGCACTTCTTCCTCCATGCCCAGCCAGTTAAAGAGGCTAGATATTAGTTTCATCTAGTTAAAGAAGGAAATCTACAGAATCTAGTGAATCAAGTTCAAAATAGAGCAAATGTGCTAACGTATCAAATAAATAGGAAGTTGTAGGTGGTCTACGAACGGGATTGCAGCTTCTGTATTTTTTTGCATTATTTGATGCAACATGTCTTTTTGTCATCGGGAATGTACTTTTAAGGCTCCCTTTATCTAAAAATAGATTTAAAAAAATAGAAAAAATATCCACATACATATCTTCATATTCTATATACGCATGCATAGTTTCGTGAAAAAAACTTACATTTTTTCATGGGCCATGCAAAAAGAAGAAAAAAAACTTCACAAAAGGCTTATTTTAGCATCGATCTTTCTTACACAGGCTACACAAAAGTCGAATTTTCTTAAAACGACTACATGAGCACAACAGATATGAAGATCTACATGCAATATTTTTCTTTAGATTTTTTGAAAATTTAATATTTCAAAAATACCTTTCAAATAAAGGGAGCAGCAAAACGCTTTTGCTCGCCATTGGTCACGCCCAAAACTGCTGCAATACGATGGTCCATTTTTTTTGAAACAATAATAATATATAAAGCTAGCAAGCCGCCTCATTAAAAACCTTCCAGTCCCCTTAGGTATCCTGGTAAGGAAAAGAGTGCGTCTGAAACTTGCAGCTGAGATCACAGTACAATTACATCGTTTACAAGTCTATCAAGAATGAAACTAGGGGATCACCAGGCCAACTACAGGAGATTCTATTAGAGTGACTATACTTAGCTAGTTCATGGGCCACTTCATTTGCTTCCCTCATGATGTGGCCGAAGGTAACACCTCCAATAGAAGCTACTAAATCAGTGCAATCTGCAAAGATTGCAGACAATTCATTCCACCAAGTGGTCTCTGATACGTCTCAAACGTATCTATAATTTTTGATGCTCCATGCTTATTTTTACACCATTTGCTTAGTGTTTCGTTAAACTTCGTGGTGTTTTTATGCATTTTCTGGAACTAACCTATTAACAAGATGCCACAGTGTCAGTTCCCTGTTTTCTGCTATTTTTGTGTTTTAGAAAAGTTACACAGGAAATATTCTCGGAATTGGACGAAACAAAAGCCAAACATCCAGAAATTTACCGAAGCTTTCAGAGGACCGAAGAGGAGATGGAGAGGGGCCACGAGCCGGCCACACAACAGGGCGGCGCGGCCCAGGCCCTGGCCGCGCCCCCTATGTGTGAGGCCGCCTCGGTCCACTTCTGACACTGCCCCTTCGCCTATAAAGACCCCCCGACGGGAAAAACCTAAGTACCCGATCAATTTTCAGAAACACATCGCGATCCGCCGCCGTCGTCGACCCGAGATCGGGAGGGTCTAGAAGCTCTTCCCGACACCCTGTCGGAGAGGGGAATCGCCACCGGAGGTCTTCTTCATCGCCATGCTTGCCTCCGGCGCGATGAGTGAGTAGTCTACCTTGGACTATGGGTCCATAGCAGTAGCTAGATGGTTGTCTTCTCCACCATGTGCTTCGTGTTTAGATCTCGTGAGCTGCTTTACATGATCAAGACTACCTTTATGTAATTCTATATATTGTGTTTGTTGGGATCCGATGAATATTGGTGTTATGATTGAGTTGATGTGCTGAATATTATCTTATGTTATCTCTATGTTGTTTATGATCTTGCATGCTCTCCATTGTTAGTAGCTATCTTGGCCGAGTAGATACTAGTGACTCCAAGAGGGGGTATTTATGCTCGATAGTTGGGTTCATGCCTCTATTTAATCTGGGGGGGGAGTGACAGAAACCTCTAAGGTTGTAGATGTGTTGTTGCCACTAGGAAGAAAACAACATTCTTATGTCCAAGGGCATATGCTTTGTTTACATTACACACTTTGCTTAATGCAGTTATCCGTTGTTCGCAACTTAATACTCGAGGAGTGTTCGGACGATATCCCCGCGAGTGGATTATTAGTCATAGATGCAGTTGGATGGCGGTCTATGTATTTTGTTGTAATGCCCAGAGTAAATCTCATAGTGATCCTCTCGACATATGCATATTATCTTTATTCTATCAATTGCCCAACTGTAATTTGTTTACCCAGCATGTGTTATTTATCTTATGGAGAGACACCACTAGTGAACTGTGGACCCCGGTCCAATTTCCTTTATATTGCTATCACCTGTTTACTTTACTCGCACTGTTTACTTTACTCGCATACTACTACTATTTTCCACTCGATACGCTCATTCCTTTGTTTACAGCAAACCGGTGAGATTGACAACCTCATCGTAAGTTGGGAGCAAAGTTCTTGGTTGTGTTGTGTGCAGGTTCCACGTTGTTACTAGTTGAAGACGCGCTAATAAGATATCGTTAACGGCGCCCTTGTTGGAGTGTCACTAGGCTAGCAAGCATCACCTTCTTGAGTTTGGCTTTTTCCTACTGGATTGACATACCTTGGTTTCGTAACTGAGGGAAAACTTGCTGCTATATTCATCAAACCTTCTCTTGGGGTTTCCAACTGGCCGGTCATTTACATCATTAACTACACGCCAACATTCTCTGGCACTATTCAACACCGCGCCACCAACAAGTTTTCTGGCGCCGTTGCCGGGGAAAAAGAAGACTTCTGCAAGGGGAGTTTTGCACGCACATCCTTTACTTTGTTTTAAGTTTTGCTTTACTTTATTTTTACTTGCATCATTTTATCAAAAAACACAAAAAAATTAGTTTCCTATTAGTTGTTATTTTTACTTGTCTGCTTTTAGTTTTGCTAGAATGGCTACCCCTGAAAACACCAAGTTGTGTGATTTTACTAGCACTAATAATAGTGATTTTATCTGCACTCCTATTGCGCCACCTGCTCCTGCTGCAAATTTTTATGAGATTAAGCCTGCTTTGTTGAACCTTGTTATGAAAGAGCAATTTTCTGGTGCTAGTACTGATGATGCTGCAGCCCATCTCAACAATTTTTTTGAGCTATGTGAGATGCAGAAATATAAGGATGTAGAGAGTGATATTATTAAGCTTAAGTTGTTTCCTTTTTCTTTCAGAGGAAAAGCTAAGGATTGGTTGCTGTCTTTGCCTAAAAATAGTATTGATTCATGGGCTAAGTGTAAGGATGCTTTTATTGGAAGATACTATCCTCCTGCTAAGATTATAGCTTTGCATAGAAATATTATGAAGTTTAGCCAGTTTGATAATGAACATGTTGCTTAGGCTTGGGAAAGAATGAAATCTATGATAAAGAATTGTCCCACTCACGGACTGACTACTTGGATGATTGTCCAAACTTTTTATGCAGGACTGAATTTTTCTTCAAGGAACCTATTGGATTCAGCTGCTGGAGGCACTTTTATGTCCCTTACCTTGGGCACCGCAACAAAGCTTCTCGACAATATGATGGTAAATTACTCGGAATGGCACACCGAGAGAGCTCCACAAGGTAAGAAGGTAAATTCTGTTGAGAAAACCTCTTCCTTGACTGATAAGATTGATGCTATTATGCTTTCTAATGATAGAACTCATGTTGATCCTAATAATGTTCCTTTGGCCTCTTTGGTTACTCAAGAAGAGCATGTTGATGTAAACTTCATTAGAAATAATAATTTTAACAACAATGCTTATAGGAACAATTTTGCTAGTAATAATTATAGGCCGTATCCTTCTACCAATGGTAATGGTTATGGTAACTCTTATGGTAATTCCACCAACAACACTAGGGCTGCGCCCTCTGAGCTTGAAGTCATGCTCAAGGACTTCATCGGTAAGCAAACTGCTTTTAACAGGTCTGTTGAGGAAAAGTTAGGCAAAATTGATATTCTTGCTTCTAAAGTTGATAGCCTTGCTCATGATGTGGAACTTCTGAAATTAAAAGTGTTGCCTAATGATGTGAAAGAGAACAATGTTTTTGCTACCGCTAATGCTATTCAAGTTGGAATTGATGAAAATGTTAGGATATTAGCAGAATTGCATGCCAGGTGGGAAAGAGAAGATGAGATGGCTAGAGAGATGAAGGTATGTACTATTACTACCTCAAATGATGTTGCTCCTACTGATAGCAATCCTCTTACTTTGATTGGTGTAGAGAAAACTTCCACTCCTTGTGTTAAAAAGCCTAAAACTGCCAAAACTTTTTCTCAAAAGAGTGCTGAATTTTTTTGGAGTGTAGGAGATGATAGCTCTATTTCTTTTAATGATTTTGATGTTGATGGCTGCAATATATCGGAAGTTATTTTGTTCTTGCAAAAGCTTGCTTTGACTCCCAATGCTAGTCCTCTAAATATTGCTTTTACTAAGCATATTACCAATGCTCTCATAAAGATTAGGGATGAAAAGTTGAAGCAAAAAGCTTCTGTTCCCAAGAAGTTAGAAGATGGTTGGGAACCCATCATTGATATGCATGTTAATGGTTATGATTTCCATGCTTTATGTGATCTAGGTGCTAGTATTTCTATCATGCCTAGAAAGATTTATGACATGCTTGATTTACCACCACTTGAAAAGTGTTATTTTGATGTTCCTATTGCTGATGTTGCTAAGAAGAAACCTTTGGGAAGGATTAATTATGTTCTTATTGTGGTTAACAATAACCTTGTTCTCGTTGATTTTCTTGTTATGGACATTGAATGCCATGCTTCATGTCCTATTATTTTGGGAAGACCCTTTCTTCGAACTGTAGGTGCTATCATTGATATGAGGGAAGACACTATCAAGTATCAATTCCCACTAAAGAAAGGTATGGAACACTTCCCTAGGAAGAGGAAGAAATTACTTTTTGACTCTATTCTTAGAGCAAATTATGAGCTCGATGCTTCATCACTTGATATTACTTGATTCGCAATTTTCTGCGCCTAGCTCAAAGGCGTTAAAGAAAAGCACTCTTGGGAGATAACCCAATGTTTTCTTTTCAGTACTTTTTCTTTTATTTGAGTCTTGGAAGTCATTACTACTGTAATGACCACTCCTTATCTTGTTTATTTCGTTTTTGTGCCAAGAGAAGCCTCTAATTTGAGTGAGGTAAAGATTTGGGGATGTTGCTGTCCTGAAACTGTTTTCGGTACTGCACCGTAAAAATTCGTGAAAATTCTCTGTTTATCTTTTGGACCTGCGATTTCTTGTGCATATGCCCCAGGTTATATCCAAACTTTTGTTAGTTTAACACTTTTTGATTTGAGCAACAGAAAATCCCTCAAAAATTCGACCTTTGTGAGCTGTTCAGTTTTGACAGATTTCTGCCAATATTTGTGTTTGCCACTTTATCGCTTTCTTTTGAGTTCTTTTCATCACGGAACTTTTGGGGAGGTTGCTACAGTAGTATTTTCTATATATGTGGTGGTTTTGAGTTGAAACCTGAAGCAAATAGAGGATTGATTATATGTTATGCTTGCACTAATGTTGCTAATAGAATTGTGTTTAGTTTTGTATGAAGGAAGTTTTCAAGTGTAGGGATTGAAGAATGATGAGATGAGTTGAAGAATGGACAAAAGCTCAAGCTTGGGGATGCCCATGCATCACCCCAAGAAATATCCAAGAAGTACAAGCATCAAAGCTTGGGGATGCCCCCGAGGCACCCCTTCTTCATCGGCAAAAATCAGGTCACCTTTCAACACACTATATTTTTATTGCTCCATGCACTATATGTTTTTCTTGGAGCGTCAGTTGTTTTAGTTTTCTTAGTTGGTTTAGTTTGTTTGTTTGCTGCAATAAATGGTTGTACCCCAACAAATTTCTTTTGGAGAAGTTGCCTTGCTTTTCATTTGCAAAGAACGCTCTAGTTTTCACTCTTATTAAAAATCGAGTGTTCTTTTTTTTGCTACTGCTTTTGGTGTTCGTTTTCGCCTTCATTTGCGTTCAGACCTTGACATATCTTTTCATAAAGGTGTATTTTTGCCTCTGATCTTTATTGGTTTTCATCAAAAGAGGTGTCTTTAAAAATTTCAAATGGTGTTGGAAAAGAGAAAAAGCTTTATGCAAAATAGTGGTACAAGAAGGAGCTTGTGTAGACTGCGGCTTAGGCTTTTTCATGTCATGCTTGATGTCTTTTTGATAGTATGCTTAGTGGTTTTGCTGTAGCATGACTTGTCTCAAATAACTGAGATTGCTTAATGAGCCTTTGAAAAAATCATGCGTTGTTTTTATTGTTTGGAAGCATTATTTTGGTTTTCTCCTTGATGTTTTATTTGGGTTGACTTGGCGCATGCTCACACATGTTAGACTCTTACAAAGTCGCCAAAAGCCTTCATGATCATTTAGTTTTTGACTTTTGATGCCATCTTATGCTTCTTTTAATGTCGCTTTGTCGCTTTGCATGATTATGGCCATTATTGCTCTCTTAGTTGGTCGCTCCCAGTCTTTTGCTAGCCCTCGCCTTGTACTGAGTATGAGCTCTACTCGTGCATCCAACTCCTAAAAGCCAAAGTTTTCCAAAGTGTCCACCATACATACCTACTAGCAATTTGCTATTCCAAGTAAATTTGACTTGCTTTTATTTTCTCTTCAAATTAAACTCTTACCAGTGTTATGTGAAATTCGGTCAGTAAAGCTCTCACGAACCGGAAGGCACACTTTACTTTTTCCTGTTCTTAAAAATTTGACATTGTGGTCTCTTATGTTGAGTTGTTATGCTTGCAAGTTGTAAGTTGGATTCTAGCACATCCATGCTGTCATGGGGCAAGCTTTCAACATTGCACTTCTTATTTGAGTTGATATCGTGATCTTTTGTTTATGGATGCCCGCGGTGTGAAATGAATTGGGAATCTTGTGGGGATCATGGAGTTTGTATATGCGTTAGGGAAACGCCGGGCCGCCAATCTAAGCCATGCATAATTCATGGTGGAAATTTGCAGCATACCCATGGTGAACATACGACGACACATCTCACAATAAAAAGCTAAATAAAAGGCAAATAAAAGAGATGTCGAGGTGTTCATTATCTGCTTGTCCTGTCATTTTGGTGTGGGTTTGTTCCATGTCATCGGGCACGGAGGTACCCCATTGGCGGTTCTCAATGATATGCATATACTTACAATGACAAGAGCCTTGCTTGGGACTCTAAGTAAAGTAGCATGAGGTTTGGGTACTCGTATTCACGGGGCACGAGGTTTTCAACTTATGATTTGTCAAGCATATGCATCATAATTGTTCTCGCATTAACTTTAACCATTCAAGATGCTTATGATAGGGGCAATGAGAGCTCAAAGCCGGTAAGTACCATAATTTTTGAAGGTTATAAAACTTGCAATCACTGCTTCCCTCTGCGAAGGGCCTTTCTTTTACTTTTATGTTGAGTCACCACCTTCTTTCTTTATGCACCATTAAGAGAGCATAGTTGTCATTCTTAGTGTGATATGCATTGTCCCAAAGTTCATTGATTGATTCATATTGTTGGTTTCACTTGTTCTTAAATTATTTGTATCTAGTCACCCTCTTAAACTTGAAGGTGTCCTATGCATTTATGTTTTGCTCTCTTTGAAGGACAAGCTGAAAACCTTTTGTATGTTTTTCCTTATGATTTGAACACACGTTTGACTTTCATTGTTTCATTATCATGATCTTTTGTTTGTGTTCATTTGCATGTTTACAACATGGTTGCTAAGTTTCTTATTGTCAAGATTATATCTTCATACCATGTTTTAAGTTCTTATGATCCCAGCTCACAAATGCTTACATATATGATCAAGATTGTGTAGGTGCATGTCACCTCAAAAATTATTTCTTTGTTATCACTTACCTACTCGAGGACGAGCAGGAGTTAAGCTTGGGGATGCTTGATACGTCTCCAACGTATCTATAATTTTTGATGCTCCATGCTTGTTTTTACACCATTTGCCTATTGTTTCGTTACACTTCGTGGCACTTTTATGCATTTTCCGGAACTAACCTATTAACGAGTTGCCACAGTGCCAGTTCCCTGTTTTTTGTTGTTTTTGTGTTTCAGATGTGATACACAGGAAATATTCTCAGAATTGGACGAAACAAGTTCCCGAAGTCTAATTTTACCCGGAAGCTTCCAGAGATCCGAAGAGGAGTAGGAGGGGGGCCACCAGGGCCCCACACACAGGGGTGGCGCGGCCAGCCCCCTGGCCGCGCGGGCCCCGCGTGAGGGAGCTTGGCTCCACCTCTGACATCGCCCCTTCGCCTATAAAGACCCCCCTGACGGAAAAAATCTAAGTACCCGATCAGATTTCCAGAACACATCGCGATCCGCCGCCGCCGTCGACCCGAAGATCGGGAGGGTCCAGAAGCTCTTCCCGGCACCCTGCCGGAGAGGGGAATCGCCACCGGAGGTCTTCTTCATCGCCATGCTTGCCTCCGGAGCGATGAGTGAGTAGTCTACCTTGGACTATGGGTCCATAGCAGTAGCTAGATGGTTGTCTTCTCCACCATGTGCTTCATGTTTAGATCTCATGAGCTGCCCTACATGATTGAGATCACCATTATGTAATTCTACATGTTTGGTTTGTTGGGATCCGATGAATATTGGTGTTTATGATTAAGTTGTTGTACTGAATATTATCTTTTGTTATCTCTATGTTGTTTATGATCTTGCATGCTCTCCGTTGTTAGTAGCTATCTTGGCCGAGTAGTTGCTAGTGATTCCAAGAGGGGGTATTTATGCTCGATAGTGGGTTCATGCCTCTATTTCACCTGGGGGAGTGACAGAAACCTCTAAGGTGGTAGATGTGCTGTTGCTACTAGGGAGAAAACAACATTCATATGCTCAAGGGCATATGCTTTGTTTACATTACACACTTTGCTTAATGCAATTATCTGTTGTTCGCAACTTAATACTACTGGGGTGTTCGGATTGATATCCCCGGGAGTGGATTATTAGTCATAGATGCAGTTGGATGGCAGTCTATGTATTTTGTTGTAATGCCCAGAGTAAATCTCATAGTGATCTTCTTGACATATCACGTTTATCTTTATTCTATCATTTGCCCAACTGTAATTTGTTTACCCAGCATGTGTTATTTTATCTATGGAGAGACACCACTAGTGAACTGTGGACCCCGGTCCTATTTCCATCATATTGCTATCACCTGTTTACTTTACTCGTACTGTTTACTTTACTCGCATACTATATTGTTTTCCACTCGATACGCTCATAATCTTTGTTTCAAGCAAACCGGTGAGATTGACAACCTCATCGCAAGTTGGGAACAAAGTACTTGGTTGTGTGTGTGCAGGTTCCGCATCACCTTCAGTTGTTTGTCTCTCCTCTCCTGATCGATATTAAACCTTGGTTTCTTAACTGAGGGAAGACTAGCTGCTATACTCATCATACCTTCCTCTTGGGGTTCCCAACGGGCTGGTTATCCACCACGCACAAGGACAGTCTGCTCCCACGTCAGCTTGGACGCAGCACTAAGCATATTACCAATGCTCTTATGAAAATTAGGGATGAAAAGTTGAAGCAAAAAGCTTCTATTCCCAAGAAGTTAGAAGATGGTTGGGAACCCATCATTGATATGCATGTTAATGGTTTTGATTGCCATGCTTTATGTAATCTAGGTGCTAGTATTTCTATTATGCCTAGAAAAATTTATGACATGCTTGATTTACCACCGCTTGAAAAGTGTTATTATGATGTTCCTATTGCTGATGTTGCTAAGAAGAAACCTTTGGGAAGGATTAATGATGTTCTTATTATGGTTAACAATAACCTTGTTCCCGTTGATTTTCTTGTCATGGATGTTGAATGCAATGCTTCATGTCCTATTATTTTGGGAAGACCCTTTCTTCGAACTGTAGGTGCCATCATTGATATGAGGGAAGGCACCATCAAATATCAATTCCCACTCAAGAAAGGTATGGAACACTTCCCTAGGAATAGGAAGAAATTACTTTTTGACTCTACTCTTAGAGCAAATTATGAGCTTGATGCTTCATCACTTGATATTACTTGATTTGCACTTTCTGCGCCTAGCTCAAAGGCGTTAAAGAAAAGCACTCTTGGGAGACAACCCATTGTTTTTACTTTCAGTTCTTTTTCTTTTATTTGAGTCTTGGAAGTTATTACTACTGTAATAATCTCTCCTTATCATTTTTATTTCGTTTTTGTGCCAAGAGAAGCCTCTAATTTGAGTGAGGTAAGATTTGGGGATGTTGCTGTCCTAAAACAGATTTCGGTGCTGCACCGTAAAAATTCTTGAAAATTATCTGTATATCTTTTGGACCTGCGATTTCTTGTGCATATGCCCCAGGCTATATCCAAACTTTCATTAGTTTATCACTTTTTGATTTGAGCAACAGAAAACCCTCTAAAAATTCGACCTTTCTCAGTTGTTCTGTTTTGACAGATTTCTGCTATTATGTGTGTTTGCCGCTCGATCGCTTTCTTTTTGAGTTCTTTTGATCATGGAACTTTTGGGGAAGTTGCTACAGTAGTATATACTTTAAATGTGGTGGTTTTGAGTTGAAACCTGAAGCAAAAATGGTTTTATTCATTGTTATGCTTACACTAATGTTGCTAATAGAATTATGTTGAGTTTTGTATGAAGGAAGTTTTCAAGTGTAGGGATTGGAGAATGATGAGATGAGTTGAATAATAGACAAAAGCTCAAGCTTGGGGATACCCACGCACCCCAAGAAATATCCAAGAGATACAAGCATCAAAACTTTTCGGCAAAAATCAGGTCACCTTTCAACACACTATATTTTTATTGCTTCATGCACTATGTATTTTTCTTGAAGCGTCAGTTGTTTTAGTTTTCAGTTTTGTTTAGTTTTGTTTGCTGCAATAAATGGTTGGACCCTAACAAATTTCTTTTGGAGAAGTTGCCTTGCTTTTCATTTGCCAAGAACACTCCGTTTTTCACTCTTATCGTTCAACGAGTGTTCTCTTTTTCTGCTACTGCGTTTAGTTTTTGTTTTTCATCTTGATTTGTGTTCAGATCTTGCTATATCTTTGCATCAAGGTGTATTTGTACCTCTGGTCCATGTTGGTATTCATCAAAAGAGTTGTTTAAAAAAAGGTTCGAATGGTGTTGGAAAAGAGAAAAAGTTTCATGCAAAAAGTGGTACAAAAAGGAGCTTTTGTAGACTGCGGCCTAGGTTTTGCATGTCATGCTTGATGTCTTTTTGATAGTATGCTTAGTGGTTTTGCTATAGCATGAATTGTCTCAAATGACTAAGATTGCTTAATGAGCCTTTGAAAAAATCATGCGTTGTTTTTATTATTTAGAAGCATTATTTTGGTTTTCTCCTTGATGCTTTATTTGGATTGACTTGGCGCATGCTCACACATGTTAGACTCATAGAAAGTCGCCATTGCCTCTATGATCATTTAGTTTTTGACTTTTGATGTCATCTTATGCTTCTTTTAATGTTGCTTTATCGCTTTGCATGATTATGGCCGTTATTGCTCTCTTAGTTGGTCACTCCCAGTCTTTTGCTAGCCCTCATTTTGTACTGAGTATGAGCTCTACTCGTGCATCCAACTCCTAAAAACCAAGTTTGCCATGTGTCCACCATACATACCTATTAGCAATTTGCTATTCCAAAGTACATTTGACTTGCTTTTATCTATCCTTCAAATTAAACTCTTTTTGGTTTTATGTGAAAATTGGTCAGTAAAGCTCTCACGAACCTGATGGCACACTTTACTTTTCTTACTTTAAAATTTTGACATTGTGGCTCTCTTATGTTGAGTTGTTATGCTTGCAAGTTGTAAGTTCGAAATTAGCCTAGCCATGCCGTCATGGGGCAAGCTTTCAACATTGCACTTCTTATTTGAGTTGATATCGTGATCTTTTGTTTATGGATACTTGCGATGTGAAATAAGTTGGGAATCTTGCGGGATCATGGAGTTTTTATATGTGTTAGGGAAATGCCTGGGCCGCTAATCTAAGCCATGCATAATTCATGGTGGAAATTTACAGCATGCCCATAGTGGACATTCGACGACGCATCTCAAAATAAAAAGCTATACCAATGGTAAATAAAAGAGATGTCAAGGTGTTCAGTGTCTGTTTGTCTTGTCATTTTGATGTGGGCTTGTTCCATGTCATCGGGCAGGCGGTACCCCATTGGCGGTTCTCGATGATACACATATATTTACAATGACAAGAGCTTGCTTGGGACTCTAAGTCGAGTAGCATGAGGTTTGGGTATTCGTACTTCACGGGACACGAGGTTTTCAACTTATGATTTGTCAAGCATATGCTTCAACATTAACTCTAACCATTCAAGATGCCTATGAAGGGAGCAATGAGAGCTCAAAGCTAGTAAGTACCATAATTTTTGAAGGTTTATAAAACTTGCAATCACTGCTTCCCTCCACGAAGGGCCTTTCTTTTACTTTTATGTTGAGTCACCACCTTCTATCTTTATGCACCATCTAAGAGAGCATATTTCTCATTCTGAGTATAATGTGCATTGTCCCAAAGTTTTCATTGATTGATTCATGATGTTGGTTTCACTTGTTCTTAAATTATTTGTATCTAGTCGCCCTCTTAAACTTGAAGGTGTCCTATGCATTTATGTTTTGCTATTCCATGAAGGACAAGCTAAAAACCATTTGCTATGTTTTTCCTTATGATTTGAACACACGTTTGACTTTCATTGTTTCATTTTCATGATCTTTCATTTGTGTTCTTTCAGTGTGCTTTTGCCATTTTCATTCCATGGAGCAACGCCTCATATTCGACTTCATTGTTGGAAGCTTGGGGAAAACTCATCCTTAACACATACTTCAATTTGTCGCCTTGTGGTGATATCAGGACTACTCCTGCTCCTGCGCCTTGGATTCTTTTTGAACCATCGAAGTACATTGTCCACACACTCGATAAATCTGGCGGTCCTGCACTTTGTAACTCCAACCATTCTGCTGTGAAGTCTGGTAGGATTTGTGATTTGATCGCCTTTCGCTTTTTGTACGTGATGTCCAGGGGTGATAGCTCAATTCCCCATAAGGAGACACGTCCTGTTGCTGAAGGGTTATTCAATATATTGGATAGTGGTGCTTCGTTAACCACTATAATTGGGTGCACCGCAAAATATTGTCGTAGTTTCCATGCTGTTATGAAAACACTATATGCGAGCTTTTGATAATGCGGGTACCTCTGTTTTGTTGGAGAGAGTACTTCGCTGATGAAATACACTGGCCTCTGGCCACCGTGAGCTTTTCCCTCTTCACTTCTTTCGACTACTAATACTGTACTCACCACTTGATGTGTTGCTGCGATGTATTGTAGTAGTGGCTCTTTTTTGCTTGGTGCGACCAACGCTGGTGGTGTGGAGAGCACTTTTTTCAACTGCGTGAAGGCTACGTCTGCCTCTTCTATCCACTCAAATTTGTCATCTGATTTTTTCATGAGCGCGTAGAAAGGGAGCGCTTTCTCTCCCAATCAAGCAACAAATCGGCTTAGAGCTGCAATGCGTCCTGCGAGCTTCTGCACGTCGTGTAGTTTTGTTAGCTTCCGCATAGTTAGAATGGCTTGGATTTTTTCTGGGTTTGCCTCTATTCCTCTTGCTGACACCAGGAACCCCAGGAGTTGCCCTGCTGATACACCGAAAGAACATTTTGTCGGGTTAAGCTTGAGCTTGTACCTGTTCAGATTGTCAAAAGTTTCTGCCAAGTCGCTGATCAGAGACTCTTCTTTCCTTGTGGTGATAACCACGTCATCGATATAGACTTGGATGTTGAGTCCTATTTGGCTTCCAAGGCAATTTTGCATCATCCGCTGGTAGGTTGCTCCTGCATTTTTGAGGCCGAAGGGCATGACTTGATAACAGAACACGCCGTATGGTGTGATGAAAGCTATCTTTTCCTCGTCCTCTTTCTTCAGTTTTATCTGGTTATAACCAGAATATGCATCTAGAAAGGAAAGCCTGGCGCACCCTGCTGTTGAGTCAATTATCTGATCAATGCGAGGTAGCGGGAAGGGATCCTTTGGACAGTGCTTGTTGAGAGATGTGTAGTCGACACACACTCTTTGTACGTCTGTGTTTTTCTTGGGTACAATGACTGGGTTGGATACCCAGGTTGATGACTTGATTTCTCTAATGAATCCGGTGTTTTCTAGCCTGTGTAGCTCTGATGCTATCGCTTTTCTTTTGGGTTCGTCAAATCTTTGTAGTGGTTGCTTTACTGGCTTTGCTTTAGGATCCACATTTAATGCGTGCTCGACGAGTTCCCTGGGAACCCCTGGCATGTCTGAAGGACACCAGGCGAAGATTTCCCAGCGCTCACGGAGGAACTCGACGAGCGCGCTTTCCTATGCGGGATCCAGGTTCACTGCTATGGAAGTGGTTTTGTTCGGGTCTGTCGGGTGGACCTGGATTTTTCTTCGAGTCTTGAGTTGCATCGAAAGCCTGATCTGGCAGGGATCGCCCGACATCGGGTAGCACATTGTGGTCAGTTTCGCCTTTCAATCTTGCGTACTCTGCTGTCATGCCGAAAGTTTGCGCCAGCCTATTAAATTCTTTGTCACAAGTGTTGGATACTTCAAAGCTGCCTTGTACCGTGATCGTTCCTTTGGGTCCTAGGATCTTGAGTGTAAGATACGCGTAGTGAGGTACTGCCATGAATTTTGCAAATACTGGGTGCCCCAGGATTGCATGATATTGTGAAGGCCAGTCCATGACTTCAAACTCCAGCTTCTCTCTGCGATAATTGTTGCTGTTACCGAAGCAGACGTCGAGTTCTATTTTTCCAAGAGGGAAATTGGCGCCTCCTGGTACTGTTTCGTGGAAAGAGCAATCTGTTGGCTTGAGACTTTCTAGTGAGATGACATTGCCTTTAGAGTTCTTGCGTATATTAGGTTTATGCCACTCCCTGCATCCATGAATACTCTCCCGATATCATATCCTCCTATTTGCGCCTTTAGCACCATTGGTGAGTGCCCCGGCCTGGGCACTTTCCTCGGATGGTCTGCTCTGCTGAACCTGACTGGTTGATCGGACCACTGTAGGTACTCTGTAGTGGCTGGTGGTGATGATATAGCTAGGTTTACCTGTCTGGATATATTCTTCCGCTCCTTTTTGGACTTTGGCACCGGTTGAATCATTGCAGATATGTATACTTTCGACTCCAGGTGTTTTGCTAGTCTTTGTACCTGATATCGTTGACTCATACTTTTCTTTCCCTACCATGCTCCTTGGTTCAATTCCATGGCATTTTGTAACCTTAAGAAGGTTCTGCAATCCTTCATCTGGTGGTTAGAAACTCTCTTTCCATCTAGGTATGCGTAGTGGATTCGACAAGGTCCGTAGAGCATGTCTTCTGCCGACGGGCCAAAGTACTTTGACTTTTCTACTCCATGGTTTCCTTTTGCCTGGAACTCCTTGCTTTCGTAGCCCTCCTCGTCCCTTCTTTCGTATCTCGCTGCTACCTGATTTCGCCTTGCGTGGTTATCTCCATTGCGATATCTTCTCCTCTGCCTGCTTGCTCTGTCGACTTCTGGTGACCGTCCCCTTTTGTTGTTGTACGCATCTTCTCCATCGGCAAATCTATTGGCTACTTCCATTAACTCAGACACTGTCCTTGGCCTTGTTCTCCCTATTTCTTCCACTAGGTCCGAACGACGAAGTCCACTCGAAAAACTGTCTATTGCTCTTTCGTCGGAGACGTCTTCTGCCGAGTTTTTGATTACACTCCAGCGTTGTATATAAGAGCATAGGGTTTCGCCCTTCTGCTGCACGCACGACTTGATTTCTTCCAGCGACGCTGGGCGCTTATATGTTGAGCGAAAATTTCTTGCAAATTGATTCTCTAACTCTCCCCAACTTCCGATGGAATCGTTGGGTAGGGTGTTTAACCAGGACCGCGCTGTGTCGGTGAGGTGTAACTATAAACTTTGCATAGCTGTTGCTCTTGTTCCTCCTAGTATCTGTACTGCTTGTAGGTAATCTGACAACCATAGAGTGGGCTCTTGCGACCCATCATACTTTTCTTGATCGTGCGGCAACCTGAAACCTTTGGGTACCCGCGTTTTGCGAACCCTGCGGGTAAAGCATAATGCGCCCATCTCTTTTTCATTGTCTTCGTAATTTTCCTCTCTCCACGCGTAGCGTGAGTTATTTACTCGTGCTTGTGCCATTATGTTTCTTGCATCCTCCTTCCGTTTTTGTTGCCTCTCATCTCCTGATGAATCACTGCATTCGTTTCGCGAGGACTTGCGCTTGAATTCTTCCTTTCGCCTTTCCTTTTGATGTGTCGCCTTTTCCTCTGGGAGTTTTCTCATTAACTTGTCTTCTACCAACCCGAGACTTCGTATTGCATCCTGATGCATGTGCTCCCGTGGATCTCTAGGCTCTAGTTGTGTAGTTAGTAGGTACGCCTGTGCTGCTACCAACGCTGCTTTTGGTGTTTCTTGAACGAAGTCTTCTTCCTCTTCTGACTGCTGTGCGCTTTGATTTTTCACGTAGCTCTCCTCTCTTATCTGTGCTGTTATCCTCCTGTTGTGCTTCGAGTCTCTATGTCTTTCCATGCTGCTCTCTGATACGTCACTATACTCATCCCAGTATCCTCCACTTGACGTACTGTCGTCACCTCGGCTTCTCATGAACATGTCTTTTTCCTCCCTTAGCTTCTTTTTGTGCTGGTGCAGCATGTACTAGTACCCCATCAGAACCTCTCTCCTTGAATCTGCGGGTACCTCTGTGCCATGATTGATGGCTGACATGATGATTCTCCACTCTCCGGTTGAAACGTGGATTTTCTCCTTTTCCTTTTTGCTGTTACTCCTCAGTTTGTCGACTTGCAGGTCGACCTCTTTGTTGCCTTCATGACTGTCCTCTTCTGCTGCTTCAGTGATAATGAAGCATAACTGGTGTACGCTTCTGGAAACGCCACTGCTTTCGATGGCAAAATCCCTTGAGCTGTCGTGAGTTTTATCCACTGCTTCTTCCGTGTCGGGCTTTCCCCGAGTTTCGTTGAATTCCTCGAGTTTCTCTTTCATATCTTTTGTTGCTGTGAGACTGACCGGCGAGTTTACCTCGCTGGAAGAGCCCACAGATGATTCAGATGCTGTGATTCTCCCGGTTTTGCTTGCCGACGGACTTGATTTCATCGGATCCGAAAGGCGAGTTGAACCCGAAGGTCCGATGTAGAAGCTCAAACTTCCGAACGTCAGCTCCATCTCTTGGTTTTCGTCGACTTCTGGATTGTTACTAGCTAAAAGCGAAAAAGCCGTCAAATTCATGATTCCAACGCCCAGAGTCCCCATGGTCGGCGCCAATTGACGAGGGTTAACTCGACAAATGTCCTAAATGAAGGACTTAGGATCGGGGAGATAGGGCGTCGGATGAACTCGAAGGTAAAGTCAGTCAAACAAGGTGTGTATCGAAAGTAAACGTGGGTGTAGAACCTGGCTTGCTTTCAATCTGTCCCTCACCATCCCCTCCTGGCCCATATATATAGATGGCCAGGTCTCGAGGATCGGGAGGGATCCGATATAGATTACAATATCGACATACGACATGAACTCGTATTTCGACTAGTATTACAATTGGGCCTAGCTAAACGGGCCTCAGGGGTACTCGACTGACGGGCTCTATTATCTATACCCTTGTTACTAAGTTTCTTCTATCAAGATTATATCTTTCATGCCCATGTTTTAAGTTCTTTTGATCCCAGCGCACAACGCTTACATAGATGGTCAAGATTGTGTAGGTGCATGTCACCTCAAAAATTATTTCTTTGTTATCACTTACCTACTCGAGGACGAGCATGAGTTAAGCTTGGGGATACTGATACGTCTCAAACGTATCTATAATTTTTTATGCTCCATGCTTGTTTTTACACCATTTGCTCAGTGTTTCGTTACACTTCGTGGCGTTTTTATGTATTTTTCGAAACTAACCTATTAACAAGATGCCACAGTGCTAGTTCCCTGTTTTCTGCTATTTTTGTATTTCAAAAAAGTTACAAAGGAAATATTCTTGAAATTGGACGAAACAAAAGCCAAACATCCAGAAATTTACCGAAGCTTCCAAAGGACCGAAGAGGAGACGGAGAGGGGCCACGAGCCGGCCACATAACAGGGCGGCGTGGCCCAGGCCCTGGCCGCGCCCCCTATGTGTGAGGCCGCCTCGGTCCACTTCTGACGCTGCCCCTTTGCCTATAAAGACCCCCCGACGGGAAAAACCTAAGTACCCGATCAATTTTCCAGAAACACATCACGATCCGCCGCCGTCGTCGACCCGAGATCGGGAGGGTCCAGAAGCTCTTCCCGGCACCCTGCCGGAGAGGGGAATCACCACCGGAGGTCTTCTTCATCGCCATGCTTGCCTCCGGCGCGATGAGTGAGTAGTCTACCTTGAACTATGGGTCCATAGCAGTAGCTAGATGGTTGTCTTCTCCACCATGTGCTTCATGTTTAGATCTCGTGAGCTGCTTTACATGATCGAGACTACCTTTATGTAATTCTACATGTTGTGTTTGTTGGGATCCGATGAATATTGGTGTTGTGATTGAGTTGATGTGTTGAATATTATCTTATGTTATCTCTATGTTGCTTATGATCTTGCATGCTCTCCGTTGTTAGTAGCTATCTTGGCCGAGTTGATACTAGTGACTCCAAGAGGGGGTATTTATGCTCGATAGTTGGGTTCATGCCTCTATTTAATCTGGGGGAGTGACAGAAACCTCTAAGGTTGTAGATATGCTATTGCCACTAGGGAGAAAACAACATTCTTATGTCCAAGGGCATATGCTTTGTT
Source organism: Dactylis glomerata (assembly GCA_007115705.1). NCBI lineage: Eukaryota > Viridiplantae > Streptophyta > Magnoliopsida > Poales > Poaceae > Dactylis > Dactylis glomerata. Next base: position 1,612,637 of record QXEO01000389.1, on the reverse strand, counting down.
TACATTACACACTTTGCTTAATGCAGTTATCTGTTGTTCGCAACTTAATACTCGAGGGGTGTTCGAACGATATCCCCGTGAGTGGATTATTAGTCATAGATGCAGTTGGATGGCGGTCTATGTATTTTGTTGTAATGCCCAGAGTAAATCTCATAGTGATCCTCTCGACATATGCACATTATCTTTATTCTATCAATTGCCCAACTGTAATTTGTTTACCCAGCATGTGTTATTTATTTTATGGAGAGACACCACTAGTGAACTGTGGACCCCGGTCCAATTTCCTTTATGTTGCTATCACCTGTTTACTTTACTCGCACTGTTTATTTTACTCGCATACTACTACTGTTTTCCACTCGATACGCTCATTCCTTTGTTTACAGCAAACCGGTGAGATTGACAACCTCATCGTAAGTTGGGAGTACAGTTCTTGGTTGTGTTGTGTGCAGGTTCCACGTTGCTACTAGTTGAAGACGTGCTAACAATATATCGTTAACGGCGCCCTTGTTGGAGTGTCACTAGGCTAGCAAGCATCACCTTCTTGAGTTTGGCTTTTTCCTACTGGATTGACATACCTTGGTTTCGTAACTGAGGGAAAACTTGCTGCTATATTCATCAAACCTTCTCTTGGGGTTTCCAACTGGCCGGTCATTTACATCATTAACTACACGCCAACATTCTCTGGCACTATTCAACACCGCGCCACCAGTCTCCCCCTTGCAAGCTTCTATAACATCCGTCGAATCCGATTCTGCTATGACCCTATTGCATCCCAGATCCCTAGCGAGGGCCAAGCCCTCCTTCATGGCATAGGCTTCTGCCATAGTGGCTGATGCGACAATGGGAAGAAATTTAACCGACGCCGCCACAAAATTCCCCAAGTAGTCTCGGATGCTGGCGCCTATTGATCCAGATTTAGAATCATCATGGAAAGCCGCATCAACATTGAGCTTTACCTGTCTTGGATCTGGTTTAATCCATTTAACATCAATTCTCAATTTCTTTTTACCGTAAACGTTCTCTGAATTAGCTACCATTACCAGGATCGAGAGCTTTCGCTTATACAAAGGCGGGATACTCTTGTCATGAGTCAAACGTCGATGGGTCCACCATAAATACCAGCAAGTAGTCAGCACCAATTCTTTCAGATTAATTCTAAAACCTAAAGGCGCTAGCCTACCCGCCAACCAGGCTATCACCGCTCGCCGCCTGTCGCTGGATCGTTTGATGCAACCAAACAGTAAATATTTTCTCCCACTTTCTACCTCAGGCGTTGGATGCGGTCAATCTTTTTCTCACCTAAAGCTTCTTTAATTGGGTCGATGACGAATGGGACCATACGCAAGCGGGACCAGCAGACAGAGATAGCTATCATGCTTGTTTGCGTCGGCTCCCTTTTGATATGCAGTGAAAACCTAGATCGAGGAACAAAACCAGCCGCCTCTCCCCAATCCCCGCCTCCTCTTCCTCCCCACTCGTCCGACCTCCCCCATGGCAGCGCCTCCCCCACCCGAGCCCTCTCTCCCTCGTCTTCTGCCTAGCCACCTCTCTCTCCATCGATGGAGTCTCGAGCGACGCGGCGGTGAAAGGCGACAAAAATCTCGGTGGCGCATCAGTGGCACATCGGCGGGAGGCCGGGCGATTCGGGGCGGCACACCGCTGGGAGGCAAACAGCGGCGGGCGACGCTGGGAGTCACGGCGTCACTGGGAGTCACGGCGTCTGTGTATCCCTGCTCCGTCCCCGGCGCGGCGAGGACATGCACGGAGAGTCCACGGTCGTTGGAGCCGGAAGGGGACTGCCGTGGTGACAAGCCGGAGGAGGCGTTGCAGGTGCACACGCGGAGGAGGGCGGCGGCACGACGGCGCAGTTCCTAGCACCGACATGGCGCACCACTTCAAGAAGGTCGTCCACACCTGCTTGGTGCTCAAGATCTACTTCATTGGCGGCAGCGGGGATAGAGACCGGCTCCAAACCAAATCAGGCCACGGTGGAGCGGCAGGGCCAAACCCTAGCGCGGTTGGCTGCTATGCGGTAGGATTGACGTCGACGACGGTGACCGCAGCTGGCGGATGACGACCGTATCAATAGCAGCTCATCGCCTACTCCTCTTCTCTCTCTCTCCCACCAGCCCTTCTTGATCGTCTTTCTTCACCAGGGGACGGAGAAAAGCAGGAGAACATGTTGGAGCAAGGATGAAGGGTGCCCCCGGTGACCGGTGTGGGAGTCAGGCAAGAACGGCGATGCATTCAGTCTAGCTAGCGTGGTGACGATGGTTGAGGTAATTGTTTCACTTTTTATCTGCCTTTTTATTTTCATGTCTTTTTCTGTCAGTTTAGATCGATTTAATCATCCTTTTCTTCTCCCGTTAGGAACGACTCTCCCTGCTTGCTGGAACAAGGAAGGTAGCGGGCAGTAATTGCAGCTGAAGGCACCGACGAAGGAAGATCTTAAGGCGTGGGATGGCCAGGTACTCATCCTCCCCAATCTCTTTTCCTCTTCTATTCCCCCATCCGTCCAGGTCTTTTTTTGAGCGAGCATCAAGTTATCCTCTTAGAGGCCATAATTTGATCATTGTATACACTCACAACTTGTTATCCTTTTTTTATTTGTCTTTTGTCGGCTGAAGCTTTGAAATTGTCTTGGACGTGCAGTAATTTTATCTCTCTTGACCTTGGCGCTAAATTGACATATGAGAGAGTCTGCTCTCTAAATGCCTCTATACACATAAAAATATCAGGTGGTATTTTACAGATAATATTTCTTTGTCATATACTTCTCAAATCAGGTCGGGATGGCAAGGTGAGGTGAATGAATTTGATTTTTTTTCTTGTCAAGTGTTTCAGTTTGTTCAGTGATGAAGAACAAGTGACATCTGTTTATTTGTACCAATAAATCCAGCTTGCCAATCTTCCTTGTTCTCTGTATAGATTTTTCATTTCATCTATAATAATACATATGTGTTCATTTTTGCTGAACCTGGGAGGGATACTTCAGTAGCTAGGGTGACAGCTATTTTTTCAGTGGTTAGATTGTGTATTCATGAACTATCTCCTTGAATATTGTAGTTTTTTGTTGTATGTTTTGACAATTGTTCTGCTACTTGTCAAAGCAAGAAGTGCAACACTTATATGCGCAATTTTATTGGTGAGGGAATGGGAGGATTTAGCTCAAGAACTGATGCTTTGTGGACTGGGTTGCGATGCTAGAATTTCATAGCTAATTTTCTTTAAAGGGAACTGAATTCCAACTGTATGTTCTGTTCTGCAGTTCAGGTTGCTGGTCTTAAACATCAGGAGCCAAACTGAAGATCGAATCAAGGTCACTCTATAAGGGTAAAACTTCTATTCTTTGTGATCTGGTCTTTTGAACTATATTTTGCGATACCAACACTTATATGTACTGCAGAGAATTGTTGAACCATCATCAGAATAACTCTTTCTAGATCTACCTCCTGATGAACAGCATGTCCTCAGATCTGGCAGATACATGTACACTCAGATTGGAAGGTTTAGAATGTTGTTATATGTTGTGCATGCCGCCCATGTGTTGCGTATGTAGTATGACAGTGTGAGAACAAATTTGTTAGTACAATCCAAATTTGCACTTCAAAACTATCTAACCGAGTTGTATAGCTAAAACCTGAATGAGGTTGTGCATTAAAAGGAATATTGTGGAGAAGTATTTTAGATTCTTGTAACTTATAATATGTATGTACAATTGGAGCATATGGTTTAGTTTATTCATAGAAGCCTTCCTATTTTAGTTTATAGCATTCACTTTTAACTGCGGGCTGAGGATTGATTGATAAAAAACTTATAATTAATGTTGTCATATATGTGTAGAGTGTGGGAGAGGACGGATGACTTCCAAGAGACCAAGAGTGCGTGTGTTCTGGGAACATCTGGGTTGTGTATTCTGAGCGGTTGAATATGGTAAGTTTGTCAAGGTTTTTAACTTTTTAATCTGTGTGTGTGTATTTTAGCTAAATTAAATTCAAGTGAAACTTTACTGCATGTATAGAACATCGATCCTATTATGGAACTGCTAGATGAAAAAGGCTGTTTTCGGCACACTTATCATGAGCTGCAGTTAAATATGAGAATTGCAAACACTATCAGGTATGGGGATCTTACCTGCTACTGTTATTGTTAATGTATTGCACAATATCCATAATTAAGTTAGTTATATCTTGGTCAAAACAACTTAGATTATTGATGCTCTAAATACTCTTTTCTGTCAGATAAGTCCCGTGGATTCTCAGTGATGTTACTTGGTTTCCTCTGGTATGTGTTTACTTGCTGACGCTTGTGCATTTCATTCTATGAACCTTTCTTGCTCAAAATTTGGATGATGTTTCTTATTAGCTGTTAAAAGGTTCCAAGGAACTCTGTAGCTTAGCTTTATGTAAGTATCAAAGAATTTGGCTAAAGCAGACAATTTTTCTTCTATGTTTTAATCCTGACTACAAATAAGAAAAAGGAGCACATTCTTGAAGTTATTGTTCTATAGGTTACACCTTTATGGAGCAGTTGTGATTATGGAGAGCTGCTGCAGCCATGTGACATTGAGTATCCCCGCCTGCTGTCCGACCAAGAGGAGGCCCTATAAACACTTCCTTAGGAGCCCTAATGATGTGGTTCAGATTTTGGATTATATAATGGTATTGAATGGTTAGAAGTTTTTGTTGCTAGGTCCAGTTTGGTCTACAGGTAGTGTTCCCCTTTACACAGACGTTATTCAGAGGCTTGGGAAGCTCAAGATTTTTAATGCAGAGTTCTTTACTTTCTTTGGGTTACAGATTCCAGAGCAAAGGCAATTTTTTCATTTAACTGTTTCTATCATATTCTTTCATTTTCTGTGGATTACTAATGTGTATATTCTCGATTTGCAAATTACAATCTAGCCATTTGGGCTACAAGAGTTGCTGGCTGATGGTTCTATTTCTTGTATGGTTACAGAATTTTGTTGCAGCAAGCACAAGAAGCCCGAGTAACCGAGTTCATCAGTCTCATGGTGCTGCCTTTGGTAAATGTCCTCTTGATTTTGTCGATTATCTTGATTTAATGTTTCCACGACATGCAAATTTGGTTGATTTCCTATTCGATACATATGGTGTTGTGTATGTGTATTGCTTTGAAACTCATGTATTACATATTGACTTCCTTTATTCCAGCGCTTGCATTTGGTCACAAAACTAAAAGATTACATAATGTACTGCATTTTTTTTTGGTACAGACCTTCGATAATATAATTTGCGTGTATGCTGATGTGTAGGTTAATGAGTTGGGTTCATGACGAGGCCAACAAGAAGGGGATGCTTAGAGCATCTGTGAACCGATTATCTATATCTATCTAAGTAGACTGCATATGTGAAAGCAAATTTAGGATCATAACTATATCTTTTTCAATGGAATGGAAGTTTCAAAATTTGAGCTTATCTGCCAGTAATTTATAATTTTCTGTGATGGAGTAACAACTATAAAATTCAGTATGCATGCACTTATGTTGTTTTTTAGTAAATCTTTCTGGGAAATGGCATACAAATCCAAACTTTCATTAGAATTTTATCCATGCTAGCTGTAAATAAAATGGAAATGTCGCCATCACTTGTCTGATGTGCCAGTTATGTTACATGCACGTTTATGTATTTAAGAAACTTTATCTTCATTCATGATATGCTTATTCTGTATGTGCAGGAAGGGCTTGCTGGGCTTGAAAGAAGCAAGAGATGGGGCACCAGTGAGAGGAAGACGTCAGAATCTAAAACATTTATAGGAGAAAGCAAAGAAGGAATGGATGTGGTATTGGCTGTATGGGAGAAGATTCTCAAAATAGTATGGTGGCTATGGTCATGGTTTTACCTGTGAAGTTTTGGACACCCAGTAAAAATCAGTCGGAGCTATATAAAACCATTGACATGATTATACTTGTGTGGTCAGAAATCAGGATATGAATTATTGAGAATTGTAATCAAATTAGATTCAGGATTAGACTTGAATATTCAAATAGAGTAACATGTACATGGGACTATTTATTTTGTTTTGCACTCGTTCAGATATTTCAAGCATGCTATGTTTGCTATGTTTTCAAGAATATTATTTTAATTTAAATTAAAACAATTTATTCTTTGTGGCAATAGTGCCGCTTTGGATTTGTCTTTGCGCCAGTGGCGCAATGGGTCATCTAGTATTTTGAAAACCTGGCAATATGTTGTCTTCTCTTCTGATAATGAGCTCAAGGACAACAGAACCCGATCGATCCAGCTGCGAAACATCATCAATAAAATTGTTAAGGTCCAACGCCTGCCATATGTCTGTTGCCGCCGGGCATTGGAATAATAGATGCCGCACATCTTCTGCTCCTTGGTTACAGATCGGGCAAGACCCACTTGTTCCAATATGTCGGTTGGCTAGAATGCACTTCAGGGGAAGAATACCATGTAAAGCTCTCCAGATGAAAATCTTCACTTTACTCGGAAGTTTTAATTGCCAAAGAATTTTCCAGACTGGGTTGATTGCTGATGTACCTGGAAGTGCAAGTTGGTTAGCTCTGGTTCCAAATTGGTGATTCCATTGGATATAGTACCCAGACCGAACAGTATAGCGCCCATGACTTGTCATACTCCATGCAATAAAATCTTCAAAGCCCTGGACATTCAGCGGAATTTGTAAAATATGCCCCACATCCACATCATTAAACAAGTCCGCAATGAGTTGCTGATCCCAATTTCCTGTCACAGGGTCGATCAAGTCACATACTTTAGTGTAGATCGTTGTTCCCCGCTGCGAAGTAACTTTCCTACTCGGACTTGATGGAATCCATGGATCCGTCCAGATATTAATCATCTCGCCATTACCAACTCGCCAGATATAACCCCTCTTGAAAGTATTTAAACCGGCTAATATGCTCTGCCAAGTGTAGGAGGAACCAGATTTTGGCCCAACCTTTAGAATATCCCCATCCGGGTAATATTTAGCTCTAAGAACACGAGCACAGAGAGATTCAGGATCCGTAATAAGCCTCCAAGCCTGTTTTGCAAGCATTGCAAGGTTAAAAGAATTGAGATCATGGAACCCCATACCTCCCTCTTTCTTGGGGTAACAAAGTTTCCACCAAGTGAACCAGTGCATATGTTTAATATTGTCATCATCTCCCCACCAAAACTGAGAAATAGCATCCATCATACGTTTGCACACACCTTTTGGAATGAGGAACACTGACATTGCATAGACAGAAATAGCTTGTGCCACTGCTTTCAGTAAGATTTCTTTCCCTCCAATAGATAAAAGTTTCTCCTTCCAGCCATTGATTCTTTGAATAATTCTTTCTACAAAGTGTTCAAAGCTATCACTTCTATCTGCCCCTACTAAAGCTGGAAGACCCAAGTATTTATCTGAAAGAGCTTCAGTATTGATATGTAACGCTTCACAAATCTCCGCTCTCAAGAGAGCATTAGTATTAGGAGAGAAGAATATACTTGACTTTGCTAAACTCACCATTTGTCCAGAATTTGCACAATAGGTATCTAGAACTTGTTGCAAGGAAGTTGCATTATTCATATCAGCTTTCATGAGAATAAGGGAATCATCAGCAAAAAGTAAATGAGAGACTGATGGTGCATTTCTGCACACCCTAACCCCATCGATGCCACCAACTTCTTCTTCATGCAATAAGAGACTAGAAAGACCCTCTGCACACAAGAGGAACAAATAGGGAGATAATGGATCCCCCTGTCTGAGGCCTCTCGTAGGGACTAACATATCCGTTTCCTCAGAATTAAAACGCACCTGATATCTCATGGATCGTACACAAGCCATCATAAGACCAATCCATCTTTCTGCAAAACCCATCTTCCGCATCATATTTTCCAGAAAAATCCACTCCACGCGATCATAAGCTTTGTGCATATCAAGCTTAACTGCATAGAGACCATTTGTCCCTGATATCTTATTCTTAATAGAGTGCACACACTCATAAGCCACTAGAACATTATCTGTGATTAGCCTTCTAGGGACAAACACACTTTGCATTGGATAAATAACCTCCGGAAGGATTACTTTTAGCCTATGAGCCAGCATCTTTGAAATAATCTTGTAAATAACATTGCATAAACTTATGGGCCGGTATTGCGTTATTGATTCTGGATCATCAACCTTTGGAATCAGAACAACAGTGGTATCATTCCATCCCTCCGGAATCACTCCAGAATTCAGCGCCTGTAAGACCTCTTGTGTAATTTGAGCACCACACACATCCCAGAATTTTTTATAGAACACAGCATGAAGTCCATCCGGCCCTGGAGCCTTGAGATCCCCAATACTGAATGCTGCTTTTTAACATCCTCAGCATCAAAAGGCTCAAGTAACTTTTCATTCATCAAATCATCCACCCGAGGCTGAATCTTGTCAAGGACAGCCGGGTCTGTTACCTGAACCTCTGAAGTAAAAAGATTAGTAAAATAACTAAGAATAAGGGGTTTTAGGGATTTGGTACCTTCAACCCAATCATTGTTTGCATCTTTCAGTCTTTTGATACTATTCTTCTTGCGATGAGCTGAGGCATAATTGTGAAAAAACAAAGTATTCCGATCTCCATGTTGAAGCCAGTTTGCACACGATCTTTGAGCCCAATAGATTTCATCCTGTCCTAACAGCAGCTCAATCAGATTTGCCATTTCTTTAGCTTTAGCTTCACTTTCATCAGATATCGGACCATTCATTGCCTTCTCCAGCTCACGCTGCGCCTTTCGCAGACGACGCTTCGGCTTCCTTAGCACTTGGCTGTCCCATGCATGAAGGGCCGAATGCATCTGACTAAGCCGGCCCAACACACCACCATCGGCTCCGCTCGCTGCATCCCACGCTCGCTGGACCTCCTCGCAGAATTCAGTCTCCATAAGCCATTTTACTTCGAACCGCTTGTGTCCAGAACCACAAGAAGCTGCAGCTTCTTGGTATTCGGTATCGAGTAATATCGGGCGATGATCTGATCGTATATACTCAAGATGAAGAAGTTTAGCATTAGGGTGCGTTGCGAGCCAAGACCCAGACGCCACTGCTCGATCAAGACATTCTCGAATTCTTCCCCTTTTCCATGTGAAAACATCGCCTGAAAAACCCATATCATCAAGCTCACAATCCACCAGCGCGTCCCGAAATGCTTGCATATAACTTTGCGGCCTAGGGTTGCCGCCCTCCTTTTCATGAGAGTACAAAATCTCATTGAAGTCTCCCATAACCACCCAGGGAAGGGTGGAAATGTTTTTTAGTTCTCTCAACTTGTCCCAAGTTTTGTATCTATCTTCCCATCGAGGCTCCCCGTACAGACCCATAAACCTCCAAATATTATTAGGACCTCAGTAATCTTTACGTCAATATAATTTGGAGTAGAAAAAATTTGTTCGATCTTTAATTCTTTTCTCCAAAGTAATAGGACTCCACCACTTCTCCCATTACTGGGATTCACAATTTTAAAATCCATTCTTAGCCTCCTTCTCAAACACTCTGCCGGATAGATATCTAGGTGTGTCTCTGACAAAAACAACACCTCTGGACAACAACGCTTATGGAGATCCACAAGCGCTCTAACTGTCGGGTCGTTGCCAAGACCCTGACAGTTGAGACCTAATATTTTCATTGCGCCCGGACGGACTCCTCAAAAGAGCCCACCGATCCTAGTGAAGGAGAGTCAGCTCCATCCTTCTTTGAACGCTTGTTTCGATCCTTCTCTAATCCCTCATTTGAGTCAGCCAAAATTTCTGTGGCATCTGTTATCATTGGAACCCTGCCAATATCGTTCTCTGTATCAGTAGGTAATGCTTCTTCAAGAGCTAATCTGCGCTTTGCACCTGCATCGCTGCTATCCCGATCCTGCATATGAGTATCTATACGTTTCATCGGGCTAGTACCTGTGTCATCAAGTTCACCTTCAGTAATGTTGTTCTCCGTATTAAAAGGCAAAGCATTGTGCCTCCAGCTCTTAGGCTCCCCATCTTGCGTCCGCTGTCCGACACCGCGACCTGCCTCATTATGTGCTCGACCACCCCGGCCATCACGACCTCCTCAGCCAGTTCTACCTCCAGCTATATTTGGAAAACCGCGGCCATGCCAAGTATCCCAATCAGCCTTTAAATAATCTCCCCACTTTAGTTTATCTTCATAAAATTCTCCCGTGCCACACTCGAGGTGAGAGTGACCAATAAGTCCACAAGCCCCACAAAACCTAGGCATCTTCTCATATTTGATCTGATAAATCTCTCTCTGTCCTCCACGAACCAAGGACACAAATCGTGCTAGTGGTTGTCTGACATCTATTTTAGTCTTAGCCCTGACAAAGTTACCAGCACCTTGGACATTAATTTGAACCTCATCAACTTTGCCAACCTTTCTCTCCATCAAATTAGTAATGAGAGCTTTCTTCCTGTAGCCAATTGGTAGCTTATGAATTTGGACCCATGTTGAGAAGAAGTTGAGATCAACCGTATCTGTTGGAGCTAACCCATCGTACTTTTCAATGCAAACCACAGATTGGCGAAACAACCATGGGCCACCTTTCTCAACCTTTAACCAATCGCCTAGATAGAAACATTGCATAGTAAATAAATTACCTTCAAGATGCTGAAATTGGACTTCCCTAGCCGGGCTCCATGCCACTCGCATGTGTTGCTCAAAAGTCTGCTGGCTGAAGAAATTCGATGTGTGAACACGCGCAAGCGCCATCCACTTCAGACCTTCCTTCGGCGTGTCCTCCTCATCTTCAAAGACCAGATCATCAAACTCGTCATCTTCAATTTCCAACCTATTCAGCATATCATTAATGGTTTCATCCTTCTTCTTCCCTTCCGTTTCCTCAATTTTACTCGAAGCGCTTGATGTTGGCGTCGCCATCCCAAAACGATCGGAAAAACCCTAGATCGCAAGGAATCCGAAAGTTTGTTCCACAAACCGAGAACCCCGTCCAATTCCACTACTACCAGGGGGTAGTAGGATTCCGGCAACGGGGGGCAAGACAAACTCCAGACTGAAGGAGCGATCGGCGGCGGAGGAGTAATCCCTAGTCGTCCTGAGAGTCGCCTCCCAGGACTCTAGGTCGAAACGTTTTCACGTTCGCATTTTTCTTCAACTCGTCTAGAGGTGAACAGTTTTTTTTAGGGCAGTAAACAGTTTTTTTAGCATAACAGTTTTTTATTTGAATAGAATTGGATTTGTTGGACCAAGAAAGAAAAGGAGTGGCCCATTAGCCCATCTCTATCCTCTCTCTACGTGTCCAATTGCAAGTCAAGTCCAGCTCCACTTCCCCACTCCCACTCCACTCGTGCAGAGCACAACCACATCTAGCAGCTCATCCATTCCCCACCCAAACCCCAAACCCCCAACAGGAAGGTCCCAGAAGGGAATCGTTGCGGCGGCGGCGGCGGATCGGAGAGAGAAGAAGAATCAATGGCTTCCGACGGCGTGGTGGCTCTGTACGGCAACAACAACAACGCGGTGGTGGAGCCGTCCTCGAAGCCCGCCGCCGCCACCTTCTCCGTCAAGGTGGGCCTCGCCCAGATGCTGCGCGGCGGCGTCATCATGGACGTCGTCACCGCGGACCAGGCGCGGCTCGCCGAGGAGGCCGGCGCCTGCGCCGTGATGGCGCTGGAGCGCGTCCCGGCCGACATCCGCGCCCAGGGCGGCGTGGCCCGCATGTCGGACCCGGCCCTCATCCGCGACATCAAGCGCGCCGTGACCATCCCGGTGATGGCCAAGGCACGCATCGGGCACTTCGTGGAGGCCCAGATCCTGGAGGCCATCGGCGTGGACTACGTGGACGAGAGCGAGGTGCTGACCCTCGCCGACGACGCCCACCACATCAACAAGCACAACTTCCGCGTCCCCTTCGTGTGCGGCTGCCGCGACCTCGGCGAGGCGCTCCGCCGGATCCGCGAGGGCGCCGCCATGATCCGCACCAAGGGCGAGGCCGGCACGGGCAACGTCGTGGAGGCCGTCCGCCACGTCCGCTCCGTGATGGGCGCCGTCCGCGCCCTGCGCAACATGGACGACGACGAGGTCTTCAGCTACGCCAAGCAGATCGCCGCCCCGTACGACCTGGTGATGCAGACCAAGCAGCTCGGCCGCCTCCCCGTCGTGCAGTTCGCCGCCGGCGGCGTGGCCACCCCCGCCGACGCCGCCCTCATGATGCAGCTCGGCTGCGACGGCGTCTTCGTCGGCTCCGGCATCTTCAAGAGCGGCGACCCCGCCCGCCGTGCCCGCGCCATCGTCCAGGCCGTCACGCACTACAGCGACCCGGAGATCCTGGCCGATGTCAGCGCCGGGCTCGGGGAGGCCATGGTGGGCATCAACCTGTCCGACCCCAACGTCGAGCGCTTCGCCGCCCGCTCTCAGTAGTGGCTTCGTTCCTTCCCCGAGTTCCTGTCTGCCATGGATCGTCGTCTTAATAACTCGAAACAGATGGAATCTTCCTTGCATCATGTGTAAGTTTCTTTGTCGAGGTGCATCATGTATCATCTAGCAGTACTGTCTTGGGCGTTGGTGGACAGTTTGTTCAGTCGAGGGATTTTGCTCTGCAAGTGATATTGCTCGTTTTGTGTTGCTCTTGTTTGTCCTGGGCTGAAGATTGGTTGTGTCATGCTATAAGTTCAGTTGGATGTGTTGCAAAATGATAAGTCTCGGCGTAGACCATCCATCCGTTGTCGGCAGTTTCCAGTACACACTGTGAATGGGGAATCAAGCTGAGCTCTGATTTGCGTGGATTATGAATAAATGAAGCAGTATACTCTCATGTGAACTGGAAATGAAGTTGAGCTCTGATTTATGGACACGTGAACCCAGATTAGTAGATTATTACTGCTACTCCCTCCGATCTATATTACTCTTTGCTAATACGGATGTATCTATCACAGAGGGAGTACTTATTTTTATTCTACTCAAAGCATTAGCTCCCATTATCCAATACAAAACCACCTTAAACTCTCAAGCTACACCAAAATCAATCAGCTGAAATGGTTTGGCAAACAATTTTCGGACCAAAATGTGGGTACCAAGGTGGATCCACACGGCCCTTCCACACTGAGCACTCAATTGTGCTACGGACCAACAAACATTCTGGAGGACTGATGAGATCGAAGACATAGGGTGTGTTTGGTAGCCCGGCTCGATCGAGAATAGCTATTTGTCTTCAGCCAAGCTGATCTTAGCCAGGCTGGGCTTAGATTTTTGCTGTGTTTGGTAGCCTGGGTTGATTGAGATATTCTCAGTCGGGCAGTTGTTTGGTAGCTTGTATATGATGAGAGATGCTGAGTAGATATAAAATTTGCATAAAGATCCTTGAATACAAAAGTGAAACACAATAGTGCCCTTGCGTACAAAAATGAAACACGATTGGATCCCTCTATACAATATAAAAAGCAATCGGGTCCCTGTACAAAGAAACAAAAGCAATCGGGTCCTGGCGGAGGATCTCCGGCGAGGGAGCTCCGGCGGTGGCCGTGGGGCGCTCCGGCGGCCGTGGCCGCGCTGGCCGTGGGTGTGGCGGCGCTGGTCGTGAAGGGGCAAGGAGTTGGCTGTGGGGCGCTGGGCGTGGCGTGCTTGCGCTGGCCGTGGCGTGCTTGCGCTGGCAAGGCCATGGCCGTGGATCTCCGGAGCAGTTGTGCCGCTGTCGAGGCAAGGCCGTGTCCTGGGGCGGAGTAACTCCGGCGCTGGCGAGGCCAGGCAGTGGCCCTGGGGCGGAGGATCTCCGGCGATGGCGAGGAGAAGTCGTGGCCATGGATCTCCGCAGGGATGAGCTTGGGGCTAGAGGTGCTGGTCGAGGAGGCTGCGGCGGAGGCCGGCGTTGAGGAGGTGGAGGCAGGCGTCGGCGGAGGAGGCAGAGGCCGGTATCGGCGGGGAAGGTGGAGGTCGGCGGAGGAGGAGGCGCTGGGTGAGAGAGAGAGAGATGAGAAGGGGGAAATGAGCCAGGATGGCTTGACCCCTGTGGGCGCGAGCGTGGGCCCGGGACGCGCGGGGGAGAACTCGGGCGAGTTCAGCCCTGCCCACCTGCGAAGCTCGATTCGAGCTTCTCTACCGGGCAGGGCTGAGGGGCATTTTTCGGCTGAGTTGGGCACTGCCCGTGTAAGCGAGCCGGCCTACCAAACACCCAAATATTTAGAATTCTCTGCTGAGATGAGAATAGCTGAGATGAACCGGGCTACCAAACACGCCCATAATAGCATGATGCTGAAGGTGTGCGCATAGATTTGCACGCTTTAACATGTAACGGCGAGGGATTGTTACAAAACGGTGCACCTTGAAGAGCTTGGAGTTGATGTGCACATTGGAGTTGATGTGCATATTGGAGAGCTTGGAGTTTATGTGTGCGAGGTAGGTAGCTAGCTACGTGGCTACGACGTAAGTGCACAACTAGTCAAAGTCTATCTCAAAGAAAAAGCGAGCAACACATTGTTTGGACTGGTTTGAGTGATACATGAACTCATCATCGGCCAGGTAAGGCCGGTGGTATCTACAATAGCGGCTAAGGTGGTGTGGGTTCACGATCCACCTGATTTGGCAGGGATTTGTAGATGAACACGACGAGAAACTAGGATACTAGTGGTTAGAGAAGTGGTCAACCAAGTGTGGAGGGTGAACAATGTTGATGAGTAAGATACTCATATTGGTGACTATATATCGAGTACCGCAGGAGATGAATGAGAGTTGACCATAGAGAATCTAGGGAAGTGGATGAGATAATTGTGAATTGACATGAGATGACTTAATGCGGCGACAAAATTCCTTCATGTTTTTAGACATTGCCGTCAACAATATTGAGGATGATGAGTTCTGGTAACTCTTATATATGGCCTCTAACATGCAAGTTTTTCATTCTCACATAGATCAAGGATGAGGCTTGTAATATCCCTAGATGTTGTAATGGACATCCAAGGAGATGGGAAACAAAGAATTGAGATGAGAGAGGTGGACGAGAGAGAGATGGGAGATCAAATTTCCTTCCTTGTATTCGATGACTCACGGATTACCCCCACTGGGTTTATAACGACACCCCGCTGTCAACTACCTTGGGCCCACGACCAACTAAGCAACAACACACATGTTCCCCCACCTAATTAGATGTAGCCATGTCACCTTTCCTTCCTTCTGCTTCTCTCCGTATTTCTTCAGTTAACACTTCTTTGTCTTCAGTTAACAGTTCGTCAGGTGGCCTTTCTGTGATCTCTGTAGTCATGGAATCCTTGATACTATTTCCGACCGCTTGAGAACCAGGATGACCCTAGACTGGTGCTACAAGGAAACTGGCCCTCAGCACCGATTCGTTTTCCCATGTTGCCATCGATGCAGGCAAGATTGACCATTTGATGAGGTACTGAAGCAATGTTACATTCCTCTTTTGACCTCATCGTGCACTTGTTGGAAAAAAACTTGCCGGTGGTCCTATTGCGGTATCTCTCTGCTCGTGATAGCGTCTGAGAGCTACCGGGCTGGTGTGACCGCTCTCACGTCGATTGTACGGATTCAAGGATCACCCGTTGGTCATGCGCCGGGAACTCTCCTATCTTTACCCACCATGGTTACTAGCGCCAATGGTAGGAATACGGAGGCCAGTCATTGTGTTCATTGAGAGATAGGGGAAATTGTTAGAGATATAATTAGGTTACGTATTAGGTTAGGTTAGGTAGAGATATTACTTGTCTTCTACTCCAAGTCTACTTCCTGTACGCCTATATATACTTGCCCGGGAGACTCAATAATACATCCACCATATTCTGCCATACCTCCCTCTCTATCGTTCCACATGGTATCAGAGCGGCGCCGATCCTTGACCTAGCCATCGCCCACGCTTCTGCACCGCGCCGCCCTCGGGGAGATCCATCTCCATGATCTCCACTGAGGGCCGCACGACCCGACCTAGGGTTCATCCGCCAATCCGTTGATTGGCTACCCTACAGTCTTTTTCTTCGCCGGTCGCTTGACCGGCGTTTTCTTTTTGGTTTACCGATCTTAGATCGGATTGAGTCGCCCACCACTGCCGTCATCAAGCGCCTCTACTCCAACCTCGGCGTTGACCTTGCACCGGCGGCCACCCATATGCCGGCTATCGCGGCCGACGTGCTGGCGCCATCGCCACTTCGATCGGCTCTTGCCGGTTGTCGCGGTCCCTCGGTCGGCTGTTGCGCCTGCCTTCGTAGGCTGCCGCAGTCCTCTCACCGGCGCCGGCTCCGCACTGGCTGGCTCGCCTTCACCAACCGTGCGGCAACGCCGGACGCGTCGTCCAAGGGAGGCCTCGGTCCGTCACTGCCGGCTCCACACCTGTGCGGTCTCCATCCCCGGTCCGTCTTTGCCATCATCACCAGGGACTTCACCGACAACGACGCCACGAGTTCCGATCTGCGCGTCTTAGTCCACGCACGCGCCTACCGCCGACCGAGCATCGGGCTGCTGTTGCGTCGCCCCTTCTAGCCGCAGCGCCGACGCCTTTAGTCAATGCCACCGGCTTCCGACACGCCTTCCTAGGCGTGTATGTCGCTCGTGGTTACGACGCTGCATCGACTCGCGCCCTGCAGCTACGTCGCCCCTTTGGGGCATCGCGTGGCTACACGCGGTCATCTTCGTCGTCCCCGCGCACCGACGTCTCAGGCTGTTGATGGTTCGGTGTTGATGATGTAAATGACCGACCAGTTGGGAACCCCAAGAGAAGGTGTGATGAGCACAACAGCAAGTTTTCCCTCAGTAATGAAACCAAGGTGAATCAATCCAGTAGGAGAAAGCCAAACTTAAGAAGGTGATGCTTGCTAGCTTCGTGGCACTCCGGACAAGGGCGCCAGATTACTGCTAATCGGCGTGTCTTCCCCCAGCAGCAACGTGAAACCTGCACACAACACAAACAAGTACTTTGCTCCCAACTTACGATGAGGTTGTCAATCTCACCGGTTTGTTGTAAACAAAGGATTGAGCGTATCGAGTGGTAAAAGGATAATAGTTTGCAAGTAAAGTAAACAGTGCGAGTAAAGTAAAACGGTAAAGCAATGTAAAGGAAATTGGACCGGGGTCCACAGTTCACTAGTGGTGTCTCTCCATAAGATAAATAAAGCATGCTGGGTAAACAAATTACAGTTGGGCAATTGATAGAGTAAATATAACATACATACATCACGAGGATCACTATGAGGCTTACTCTGGGCATTATGACAAAATACATAGACCGTAATCCAACTGCATCTATGACAAAAAATCCACTCGCGGGGAATCGTCCGAGGACCCCTTGAGTATTAAGTTGCGAACAATAGATAATTGCATTAAGCAAAGTGCGTAATGTAAACAAAGCAAATATCCTTGGACATAAGAATGTTGTTTTCTCCCTAGTGGCAACAGCACATCTACAACCTTAGAGGTATCTGTCACTCCCCCAGATTAAATAGAGGCATGAACCCAACTATCGAGCATAAATACTCCCTCTTAAAATTACTAGCATCTACTCGGCCAAGATAGCTACTAGCAACGGAAAGCATGCAAGATCATAAACAACATAGAGATAACATAAGATATAATTCAGCACATCAACTTGACATAGTACCAATACTCATCGGATCCCAACAAACACAACATGTATGATTACATAAAGATGATCTTGATCATGTAGGGCAGCTCACAAGATCTAAACATGAAGCACATGGTGGAGAAGACAACCATCTAGCTACTGCTATGGACCCGAAGTCCAAGGTAGACTACTCACACATCACTCCGGAGGTGACCATGGTGGTGGAGAAGGCCTCCGGCAGGGATTCCCCTCTCCGGCAGGGTGCCGGGAAGAGATCCTGGATCCTCCCGAACTTGCGACGGCGACGTCGGCGGCTTGCAGTATGTTCCGTGGAAAAGAGAGCCGTCCTTTAGGTTTTTCCCGTCGAGGGGACTTTATAGGCGAAGGGGCATCATCAGGAGGTGGACTAGGCGGCCTCACCATGGGTGGGCACGGCCATGGGCTGGGCCGCGCCCCCCTGTGGTGTGGCTGGCCCCTGGCCCCCTCCGTCTCATCTTCGGTCTTCGCGAAGCTTCGGTAAAAATAGGAGGTTTGGCTTTTGTTTCGTCCAATTCCGAGAATATTTCCTGTGTAACTTTTCTGAAACACAAAAACAGCAGAAAACAGGGAACTGGCACTGTGGCATCTTGTTAATAGGTTAGTTCCGAAAAATGCATAAAAATGCCACGAAGTGTAACAAAACTCAAAGCAAATGGTGTAAGAACAAGCATGGAGCATCAAAAATTATAGATACGTTTGAGACGTATCAAGCATCCCCAAGCTTAACTCCTGCTCGTCCTCGAGTAGGTAAGTGATAACAAAAGAATAATTTTTGAGGTGACATACACCATCACAATCTTGATCATCTATGAAAGCATTGAGTGCTGGGATCAAAAGAACTTAAAACATGGGCATAAAAGACATAATCTTGACAATAGAAACTTAGCAACCATGTTATAACATGAAAAGAAACACAAACAAAAGATCATGAATAATGAAACAATGAAAGTCAAACGTGTGTTCAAATCATATGGAAAAACATAGCAAATGGTTTTCAGCTTGTCCTTCATAGAATAGCAAAACATAAATGCATAGGACACCTTCAAATTTAAAAGGGCGACTGGATACAAATAATTTAAGAACAAGTGAAACCAAAATCATGAATCAATCAATGATAACTTTGGGTCTATGCACATAAAACTCAGAATGAAACTATGCTCTCTTAGATGGTGCATAAAGGTAAAAGGTGGTGACTCAACATAAAAGTAAAAGAAAGGCCATTCGCAGAGGGAAGCAGTGATTGCAAGTTTTATAAACCTTCAAAAATTATGGTACTTACTAGCTTTGAGCTCTCATTGCCCCCATCATAGGCATCTTGAATGGTTAAAGTAAATGCAAGAATGTTTATGAGCATATGCTTGACAAATCATAAGTTGAAAACCTCGTGTCCCGTGAAGTACAAATACCCAAACCTCATGCTACTTGACTTAGGGTCTCAAGCAAGCTCTTGTCATTGTAAGTACATATATATCATCGAGAACCGCCAACGGGGTACCTCCTTGCCCGATGACATGGAACAAGCCCACATCAAAATGATAGGGCAAACAGACAATGAACACCTCGGCATCTCTTTTATGTACCATTGTAAGGGTCAATTGCCCCTAAGTGTGTTTTTGGTAATTAATGACAATCCCTATGGACTAATGTTTTCATTGAGATTTTTATGAAGGAATTGTTCATAGGAATTGCTTGAAGTCCATGTGTTGGATTCAAGGCTTGGATGCCATGAAGATAAAGATATATCTTAATTATTGGCATCAAGATCATTGAATAGAAGAGATGAATCCAATATGACCAAGATGAAGAGAGAATAGTGGAATCAAGTATCTTCCCATGGGCTTACGTCAAAAGAAGGATTCAATATGGCCCATGGGAGAATGAAATCAAATGATGTTCTTTATCAAGGTTGAGTTGTGAAAGTTCAAGATAAGCATCTCAAGAAGATCATATGTTTGAGGCTTGTCGTCCATTTGGTGATAATGGACTTGTGAAGATGAGTGTTAACAAAGCTACCCCATAATGGTTTATGGGGGAGCAAATTAAAGTCTTCACGAAGCAACAATGATCAAGTGAAGCATTCCGGCTTGATGAGAGCATGAAGCATCATCATCAAGATCAAGCGGGATGCTCAAGGCAAAGGTATGTCCTTGCTAGGTTTTCCTTTTACCGGTCTCAAGGTGTTTGTTGGGAGACCGGGTTATAGGATAGATAGCCGCACTATCAAGAGGGGCTTTCGGTTGGGTAACTTGATCACATCGTCATAGGGAGCTCAATCCTTTGCATACTTTGCATCTTCCTAGTTTGTTGCTTCTTGGTGTTTCTCCATGTGAGGTTCTTGTGCTTGTTGCTAGCTTTCCAACAAGTCCAAGTTCATCGAAAACGGAATCCAAATGCATCTTCTATTGCGTTTTCGAGTTGAGAGGTTTTACCGGTTCTTCACTTTGGAAGGTTTCACACCTCTCCATATTTCGTATTTTTCCTCTTGACATTTCTTGGTGTTTCTCTGCATAAAGTTGTAGTACTTTTTCTAAGCTTTTCAAAAAGTCCAAGTTTGCTAAAAACGGAGTTCGGATGCAAAAGTTATCGCGTTTTTCGTATGAGTGGTTTTGCTGTTTTGCAAATCCGGAGTGACGTCCGGAGCTGCTCCGGGCTGCTCCGGGCTGAGCAGTGGCCGGGTACTCGCTCCGGAGTATCGGCCGGAGCTGCTCCGGGCTCTGCTCCGGGCTGCTCCGGGCTGCTCCGGGCTGCTCCGGGATGACCGAAAAATCTCCCTAACGGGCAGTTTTCTTGCCCTATAAAAGGGGGCTTCTTCCCCAACGGTTTAGTAGGTGTTCTAAAGTGTTCTTGAGCTTTTCTCTCACCTCCATTGTTGCCTCTCTTGAGCTTGCTCCCTCTCTCTTCCCTCCAATGATTCTTGCATATTTTTGAGGGATTTTGAAGAGGAGATCTAGATCTACAATCTCCACCAACTCATTCCTCCTCTAAGTGAGGGGAACCTTTGGGATCTAGATCTTGGTGTCATTTGTTGACCTCCACCCTTGTTCTTCCTCTCTAACTCCTCCATAGCATTTGTTGCTTTGGTGGGATTTGAGAGAGAAGGATTTGAGCACTTTCCCTTGTGTTCTTGCTTTGCATCCTTGCATAGTGTTGAGCTCTCCATTACGATTAGTTCGAGTGAGAGACCGTGAGCTTGTTACTCTTGGAGGGTGACCTCCTAGTTGGCTCGGTGGTTGTGCCACGGTGTCCTCTTCGTGGAAGATTGTGAAGAGGCCCGGGCTTCCCCTTCGTGGGAGTTGTGAAGTGGTTGTGGAGCTTGCCATCTCCGGAGTGGAGGAAAAGCTAACCATAAGAAGGGGTCCCTAGCTTCGTGGGGGACTCGGAGAAGAAGGTGAGCCTTCGTGGCGTTCGGGGGCCTTCGTGGTTACCCGCATCTCTCCAATGGTGATTAGCTTACTTTTTGTAAGTGAACATCGGGATACATCTTTGTCTCCGCGTGCCTCGGTTATCTCTATACCCGAGTTTATTTCCTTGTGATAGCCTTCGTGCTTGAAGTACTTATATCTTGTTTATCACTTGTGAAATTTATCTTGTGCTATCTTGCTTATCTCTAGTTGTTGTTGTTGCACTTAGTTGAGCCTAGCATATTTAGGTCTTGTGCTTGAAGAAAATAAACGTTAGTTTAATTCCGCATTCCTTCAAGCCAATTCCGTAATTGTTTTTAAAACGCCTATTCACCCCCCCTCTAGGCGACATCTCGTCCTTTCAATTGGTATCAGAGCAAGGTCTCTCCTTGTTTAGGCTTCACCGCCTTGAGAGTAAAGATGTCGGCTAGTTATTTAATGCACAATGACACAATTATTTTTGATGGCACAAATTATATGCTATGGAGAAATCGCATGCTTTCTAATCTTCGGACTTTGTGTCCAAATATAGAGCGATTTCTAGATGTAGGCTTTTCTCCTCCGATGGATCCTCAAAGTCTATCTATAGAGGATGAGAAAAATTTACATCTAGAAGCTCAAGTATTTAATGAAATTTTATTGTCTGTGAGCTCCATAGTTTATGTTTGCTTGATGGGTTCAAAGTGCAAGACGTCTCATGAGATATGGACCAAGCTAGAAGAGTCATTTGGTGAGTCCATTTCTCTTGAGGTTGAAAGTGAACCCAAGGAGCTCTCTTCACCTTCACATCATGAAGAGCTCCAAGTTGCTTCCACATCCGGTCATGATGATTGTTCAAGTTCTTCCACTTCACCAACATGTGACTTGTCACAAGGTAATGATACGGTGAGTGAAGAAATCATATGTGATGTTGGTAGTCTTGTTCTTTGCACCAATGATTCTACTTCTATAAATCCTAATGGTGTAGAGAGTTTGGACCTAAACACTTCTTACAAGAAATTCTTTACTCATTCTTGTGTTAAAGGTCCTTGCATATCTCCTAAAATTTGCTTGATTAAATTTTGTGATGATATGCTTGTTTCTAGTTGTGACCATACTCAAAATGATTCTATTTCCTCTAGTTGTTGTATGACTAACCATGTAGAGGAAATTAAAGAAAAATTGGGTCACATAATTAAAGAAGAAATCAATAGAAGAACCAAGAAGGTTTCTATCAAGAGAAGGCAATGCTATGAATGCCACGAGTATGGACATCTCGCAAGAGCTTGTCCTACACTCCAAAATGAAGAATGTGCTTCTATTGAAGTTCCATCATCATCTACGCAAGTTCACATGTGCCTTATGGCAAGCGGTTCAAAGGTAACTCCTACTTTGAATCCCGACACATCTCCTTATGATGAGAGTGATGATGATGATGATAATGAAGCTTTCTTGCATGAGATGGGAATTGTGTATGCCTCTCTTCGTGGTAATAATGATGCTCGTGCTAAAGTCGAACACTTAATGGAAACCTTGTTTGACCACAAGGAGACCATTAAGGAATTGAACTCCCTTGTCAATGAGGGGAAATGGAGATTCAATCTCCTCAAGCAAGAGCTATCCGAAGAGAAGCATACTAATTCTTGCCTATCTCAATCTATTAAATCTTATGAGCTTACAAATGCTAAATCTATTAATGATGCTTGTGCTACTAACTCCACTTCTTGTGAAGCATCTATATTAAAGGAGAATGTTGAGCTAAGGGCTCAACTTGAGTTGCTAACAAGCAATTATAAGAAATTGGAGGAAAGCCATGAAAAGCTCTCGGGCTCTCATGGGGATCTCTTAATCTCTTATAATGGGCTAAAGTTAGCTCATGAGGCAAGTATCACTAAGGAAACATCTTGTGAGCCTCATTTGGACATTAGCACTACTTTGAACCAAAATGCTATATTATCTTGTGCTAGTCCAAGTAATTTGTCTAGGCATAATATTGCTACATCTTGTGATGAATTACTTGCTATGCCTTGTTGCTCTAACAATGAAGCTTCTACCTCCTCTAGTACTTGTATTACTACTAACCTTGTAGAGGAAATCAAAGAGCTCAAGGCCCAAGTCACTAGTTTGGAAAAAGACTTGGATAAGCGTCATAAAGGGAAATCCACACTCGATAATATTTTGAGTGTGCAAAAATCCCCTAATGACAAGAGTGGACTTGGATTCAACTCCAATAACAAGAACAAGTCCAAGAGCAACAAGAAGAAGAAGGGCCAAGACCAAGTCAAGAATTTGGCCAAGATTGTTTGCTTCAAGTGCAAGATTGAAGGGCATCATGTGAGATCTTGCCCATTGAAGAAGAAGCACTTGAGTGAGAAGCAACAAGGGAAGCGGGCACAAGGTCAAGCTCAAGTTCGACCTCAAGTTGAAAATAGGCCACTTCCCAAGAAGAAACAAGATGAAGCTTCCCAAATCAAGAAATCAATGAAGAAGAGAAAGGGAAGCACTTGTTGCTATATTTGCCGTGAGAAGGGGCACTTTGCTTCTTCATGCTTAAGCGGTACCTTATCTAATCCTATCATTGTTGATGATGATTATTCTCTTAGGAAAGATAAGGATGGCAATGTGTTTGCCAAGTTTGTTGGAACTCAAAGTGGTGTCAAGAAAAGAACCATTTGGGTTTCCAAGCCTATTGTTACTAACCTCTTAGGACCCAACTTGGTTGGGGACCAACAAGCTAAAACTTGATCAATAGGTGTTTATGGAGGGCATTGGAGACTTGGCTACCTCATGAAGAATTAAGGGATCTTCATTAATTTTATTTCATCAAGCCAATTCATTGACACTATCATCTTATATCCAATGTGCCTCTTTGCGGTAACTTGTACTTAATCTCTTTACATTGTAAGTTACTTGCCCCTTTGCATGTTTTGGTTTTGTACCAAGTATGTGTTTGTATATGTTGTTCCTTACACCTTCTTAACTTGTGTATTCAAGTAGGTGTTGGTTGTTTGGCACATCATATACTTGTGTGTTTGCTTCGAGCCTCTAATGCATCTTTATGGTATCTTATTTGGCTCTTATTGAGTGATTAATGGAACATCCCATTTTGGGGGAGTGATTTGCCATTGGCACCTCACAATCCTATAAATGTGTGCACATGAGTAATACCACTTAGTATTGATATTGAAAGATTATCTAGTCACTATGTGGTATGCCATGCTCATGAGAAATTCAAATTCTATATCTCCATTAATTATCTCTAGTTGGATTTTGTTTGCCTTTTGTTGAAAAGAATTTAATATCACATTATGGGGGAGTAATATGTCTTATGCATATCACAAGCCTAGGAAATGTGAACATTTGAGGTATTGCCACTTAGAGTTGATATTGTTAATTATCTTGTTCCTAGGTGGCATGTTTGCTCAAACAAGCTCCATTCTTTCTTAAAACATTTTGTTGCTCATTTCTTTGGTCTTGGTTTGAGTAAGAATTCTTGGTGCGGTTTCACTCAAATATATTTATATGTATATCATAAGTAGGAAGCCGTTTGCTTCTAGTTACTCTAATCATTGCTTTGCATGATTGTTTGACTATTTTTGGAGCTACCAAGAATCCTTTTTCGTGCATGGTGCTTAATTTGAATATTTAACCATATGCCTTTTATTGTGAAGTTGATCTTGAATATCTTTGCAATACACCACCGGGAAATGATTCCAATATGAACTTCTTGTCTTTGACAATTGGTATTCGTATATATGTGTGGTAATTCCTCTAGATCATCTTCACCTTGGAATTTGCATCTTATTGCCCATATTTCTTGCCAAGAAATTATTTTGACTCCCATTGTCTTATTGCCTTCTTGAGGATCTTTTTGCTTGACTTTGTCTCATCTCTTGATCCCCATCAAGTGTGTGTTGTTGTAAGACAAACCTTTTATTTTCGGTACTTGTGCCATTGTGAAAAGTGTAGAGGGTTTGGTTTATTTGTTGGAACCTTGCTCTTTTGGGAGTTAGTTATCTCATTCCTTCTTCTATGATTTATTTGCTCGAATGAGATAAATTGTTGAGCATGCTTTTATTTATTTATTCTTTCATGCTCAATAAGTTGTTAGGTTCATTTGTTGAATTTTATGAATAAATCATTTGTTGATTTGTTCCCTTGATGTCATTTGGACAAATAATGTGTTTTACCACACCTTTTATACCTCCTTATACTCTTGGTGATTTGTCTAAATTGTATCTTCTTTGGTTCTTGGAAGCTAGGTGCGTGCATATTCTCTTTATGCTTAATTTTGTGTCTTAGTTCTTTCTTCGATCCAATATATATGTTATACTCCGTCAAATCCTAAATGGCTAAGATGTGCATGAAATTCAAATTTCATCTCTAACTATGCACATATTTATATGGAGTCTATCATATGTATTGTGGTTAGTCTAACCACTTTGGACCCAATAAGTTTGGGGACCAAGATGTACTTGAATGATATCTTAGGTACATTGGAGATGCAATGGATGCTTGTCTCGTTTATAAGGAAGGTGTTATCACCATATGATTATTGGAGCCAAGCTAGGATGACCGGCGAACTCTTATCTACTACATCACACCATTGCTATCTCGGTAACAAGTATAACATTCATGCATACTTTTCTAGCATCCCAACTCTTGTAGGTTGGTTATTGGCATGATAATATTTATTTGCAAATGTTGCGGTTCTTGCAAAGGTCTTATAAAGAAATATCTTTATTTCATATGTGAGCAAGTTGAGATGATTGCATATGATGGGAAGTATATAAAATCATGTTTATGATTCACCAATCCCAAATATGCCATTTTAGCAATTTATTGCATATTAATTCCTCAACGCTCTCTCATGTGCAATATAGATAATGTTGCAAGTTGTACCCTTCTTTATTATGCTTGTTGCCTTTCAAAGCATCCCGACTATCTTTTGATCCCTTATTGCTAGTTGTGATGGCTTTGATGATTTTGCGTGGAGAGTTTGTTAATATACCATAATGTAAAATGGAGCCTTGTGCTATATATGCTTTCTAGCAAAGCTATTTGGTATATTCTATGACTCTCTCTTGGATATCATGTCTTCCTTAATTTCAACTAACCTCTTGTGTATACATGTTCCTTTGTGGATTGTTCATCATGATTTTTTGTCCACTTAGAAATGTATATGCATAAGAGTATTAATTTCTCCCCTTGATATCCTCGTTCTTTGCCGACCATCTTTCTTATCCATTTTGTTCTTGATGGTGTTGGTAAGAACTTGATTTATGAGTGTTTGTTTATTCTTTATTGCTTCTTCTCGCACTCATATCTCGTGAATCTTTTTGGACTAAATTTAGGTTTGATAAGCGTATTGATCCTTTTGTATTCTTTCGTGCTCATGTTTTGTTTTAAATGATATAGAGGGAGTGAGGATTCCATGTTTGTGCATATTGTATTCAAATGCAACAAAAATTGAAATTTATGCATGGACCTTGGGGAGCTTCCTTATTTCATTT
The DNA here is from genome assembly GCA_007115705.1 of Dactylis glomerata. NCBI lineage: Eukaryota > Viridiplantae > Streptophyta > Magnoliopsida > Poales > Poaceae > Dactylis > Dactylis glomerata. Next base: position 1,586,175 of record QXEO01000389.1, on the reverse strand, counting down.
AAAGCATCTTGTAGCTCTTATCATCACTTCTTCTTGTGTCCAATTGGTTCTTTGGGTCTCTTGATTGCTTGCTTGATTCATTCGTTGAAGCTTCCTTCACTATGTCATCTTTTTGCAATCTTTGATCCTCAATATGGTTTGACTTCCTCCAAATATTGTTAATTTGATAAGTGCATATGATTTCACTCATTTTTATGAGAAATGCACATCTTGGGGAGAAAATCATACTATATTGGCCTTCTAAATTCCTTCATCCATTTTGGCAATCGTTGCCAATGGGGGAGAAGTTTAGAGGGTTTAAGGGAAATGGTTTTTATACTTAAGTTTGGTTTGTGCTTAAGTGTTTTACCTTTCATGCATCTCTTCTTTGTTAGATGTTTTGCATGGTTGAATATATAGTGTAAACTCCATCAAAGGTTTATCTTGACAATGTATGCAATGAAATTCAAGTTCATCACACGTGCATATATTGTGGGGGAGTTTGCTCTATATATTTTGGTTGCACTCACATCAACCATATTTGTTGTAGTTTATGTGAGTACAATTGATTTTGATATGCGGTAGTAGCTTTGTGTTACTTGACCATATCAAATACAACCTCTTGTATGCAATTTATTCCCGGATAAGTTGCATATTAGTTTCTATCATTCATTATATAAACCCTCTTGTTGAGATTGTCATCAATTACCAAAATGGGGGAGATTGTAAGGGTCAATTGCCCCTAAGTGTGTTTTTGGTAATTAATGACAATCCCTATGGACTAATGTTTTCATTGAGATTTTTATGAAGGAATTGTTCATAGGAATTGCTTGAAGTCCATGTGTTGGATTCAAGGCTTGGATGCCATGAAGATAAAGATATATCTTAAGTATTGGCATCAAGATCATTGAATAGAAGAGATGAATCCAATATGACCAAGATGAAGAGAGAATAGTGGAATCAAGTATCTTCCCATGGGCTTACGTCAAAAGAAGGATTCAATATGGCCCATGGGAGAATGAAATCAAATGATGTTCTTTATCAAGGTTGAGTTGTGAAAGTTCAAGATAAGCATCTCAAGAAGATCATATGTTTGAGGCTTGTCGTCCATTTGGTGATAATGGACTTGTGAAGATGAGTGTTAACAAAGCTACCCCATAATGGTTTATGGGGGAGCAAATTAAAGTCTTCACGAAGCAACAATGATCAAGTGAAGCATTCCGGCTTGATGAGAGCATGAAGCATCATCATCAAGATCAAGCGGGATGCTCAAGGCAAAGGTATGTCCTTGCTAGGTTTTCCTTTTACCGGTCTCAAGGTGTTTGTTGGGAGACCGGGTTATAGGATAGATAGCCGCACTATCAAGAGGGGCTTTCGGTTGGGTAACTTGATCACATCGTCATAGGGAGCTCAATCCTTTGCATACTTTGCATCTTCCTAGTTTGTTGCTTCTTGGTGTTTCTCCATGTGAGGTTCTTGTGCTTGTTGCTAGCTTTCCAACAAGTCCAAGTTCATCGAAAACGGAATCCAAATGCATCTTCTATTGCGTTTTCGAGTTGAGAGGTTTTACCGGTTCTTCACTTTGGAAGGTTTCACACCTCTCCATATTTCGTATTTTTCCTCTTGACATTTCTTGGTGTTTCTCTGCATAAAGTTGTAGTACTTTTTCTAAGCTTTTCAAAAAGTCCAAGTTTGCTAAAAACAGAGTTCGGATGCAAAAGTTATCGCGTTTTTCGTATGAGTGGTTTTGCTGTTTTGCAAATCCGGAGTGACGTCCGGAGCTGCTCCGGGCTGCTCCGGGCTGAGCAGTGGCCGGGTACTCGCTCCGGAGTATCGGCCGGAGCTGCTCCGGGCTCTGCTCCGGGCTGCTCCGGGCTGCTCCGGGATGACCGAAAAATCTCCCTAACGGGCAGTTTTCTTGCCCTATAAAAGGGGACTTCTTCCCCAACGGTTTAGTAGGTGTTCTAAAGTGTTCTTGAGCTTTTCTCTCACCTCCATTGTTGCCTCTCTTGAGCTTGCTCCCTCTCTCTTCCCTCCAATGATTCTTGCATATTTTTGAGGGATTTTGAAGAGGAGATCTAGATCTACAATCTCCACCAACTCATTCCTCCTCTAAGTGAGGGGAACCTTTGGGATCTAGATCTTGGTGTCATTTGTTGACCTCCACCCTTGTTCTTCCTCTCTAACTCCTCCATAGCATTTGTTGCTTTGGTGGGATTTGAGAGAGAAGGATTTGAGCACTTTCCCTTGTGTTCTTGCTTTGCATCCTTGCATAGTGTTGAGCTCTCCATTACGATTAGTTCGAGTGAGAGACCGTGAGCTTGTTACTCTTGGAGGGTGACCTCCTAGTTGGCTCGGTGGTTGTGCCACGGTGTCCTCTTCGTGGAAGATTGTGAAGAGGCCCGGGCTTCCCCTTCGTGGGAGTTGTGAAGTGGTTGTGGAGCTTGCCATCTCCGGAGTGGAGGAAAAGCTAACCATAAGAAGGGATCCCTAGCTTCGTGGGGGACTCGGAGAAGAAGGTGAGCCTTCGTGGCGTTCGGGGGCCTTCGTGGTTACCCGCATCTCTCCAACGGTGATTAGCTTACTTTTTGTAAGTGAACATCGGGATACATCTTCGTCTCCGCGTGCCTCGGTTATCTCTATACCCGAGTTTATTTCCTTGTGATAGCCTTCGTGCTTGAAGTACTTATATCTTGTTTATCACTTGTGAAATTTATCTTGTGCTATCTTGCTTATCTCTAGTTGTTGTTGTTGCACTTAGTTGAGCCTAGCATATTTAGGTCTTGTGCTTGAAGAAAATAAACGTTAGTTTAATTCCGCATTCCTTCAAGCCAATTCCGTAATTGTTTTTAAAACGCCTATTCACCCCCCCTCTAGGCGACATCTCGTCCTTTCAACCATTGGTGTAGGTTTTTATTTTGAGATGCATCGTTGAATGTCCACTATGGGCATGCTGTAAATTTCTACCATGAATGATGCATGGCTTAGATTAGCGGCCCAAGCGTTTCTCTAACACGTATACAAACTCCATGATCCCGCAAGATTCCCAACTTATTTCACATCGTGAGTATCCATAAACAAAAGATCACGATATCAACTCAAATAAGAGAGGTGCAATGTTGAAAGCATACCCCATGATGGAATGGTTTGGCTAATTTCCAACTTACAACTTGCAAGCATAACATCAGCATAAAAGATCCACAATGTCAAAATTATAAAAAACGAGAAAAGTAAAGTGTTCCATCAGGTTCGTGAGAGCTTTACTGACTAATTTTCGCATAACACCAAAAGAGTTTAATTCGAAGGATAGATAAAAGCAAGTCAAATGTACTTTGGAATAGCAAATTGCTAATAGGTATGTATGGTGGACACATTGGAACAACTTGGTTTTTGGGAGTTGGATGCACGAGTAGAGCTCATACTCAGTACAAAATGAGGGCTAGCAAAAGACTAGGAGCGACCAACTAAGAGAGCAATAACGGCCATAATCATGCATAGCGACAAAACATCATTAAGAGAAGCATAAAATGGCATCAAAAGTCAAAAACTAAATGATCATAGAGGCTTATGGCGACTTTATATGAGTCAAATATGTTGTAAGCATGCGCCAAGTCAACCCAAATAAATCATCAAGGAGAAAACCAAATTAATGCTTCCAAATAATAAAAACAACGCATGATTTTTTTCAAAGGCTCATTATGCAATCTCAGTCATTTGAGACAAGTCATGCTACAGCAAAAACTACTAAGCATACTATCAAAAGGACATCAAGCATGGCATGAAAAAGCCTAAGCCGCAGTCTAAACAAGCTCCTTTTTGTACCACTTTTTTGCATGAAACTTTTTCTCTTTTTCAACACCATTCAAACCTTTTTGAGACAACTCTTTTGATGAATAACAACATAGACCAGTGGTCCAAATACACCTTGATGCAAAGATAAAATAAGATCTTAACAAAAATCAAGGCAAAAAATGAAAGCTAAACGCAGTTCTAGAAAAAGAGAACACTCGTTGAATGATAAGAGTGAAAAACAGAGTGTTCTTGGCAAATGAAAAACAAGTAAATCTCCTCCAAAATAAATTTGTTGGGGTCCAACCATTTATTGCAGCAAACAAAACAAAATAAAACCAAAAGCAAAAGTAAAGACGCTCCAAGAAAAATGCATAGTGCATGAAGCAATAAAAATATAGTGTGTTGAAAGGTGACCTAATTTTTGCCGATGAAGAAGGGGTGCCTCGGGGGCATCCCAAAGCTTTGACGCTTGTACCTCTTGGATATTTCTTGGGGTGACATGGGCATCCCCAAGCTTGAGCTTTTGTCCATTCTTCATCTCATCTCATCATTCTCCAATCCCTACACTTGAAAACTTCCTTTATACAAAACTTCACACAATTCTATTAGCAACGTTAGCATAAACATAATAGTAGATCAACCCTTTTTTGGTTCAGGTTTCAACTCAAAAACACCACATAAAAAGCATATACTACTTTAACAACTTCCCCAAAAGTTCCGTGATCAAAAGAACTCAAAAATAAAGCGACCGAGAGGCAAACACAAATAGTGGCAGAAATCTGTCAAAACAGAACAACTGACAAAGGTCAATTTTTTCGAGGACCTTCTGTTGCTCAAATCAAAAAGTGCAAAACTAATGAAATTTTGGATATAACCTGGGGCATATGCACAAGAAATCTCAGGTCAAAAAGATATTCTGATAATTTTCACGAATTTTTACGGTGCAGCACTGAAATCTGTTTCAGGACAGCAACTTCCCCAAATCTTACATCCCTCAAATTAGAGGTTCTTCTTGGCACAACAACGAAATAAAAAGGATAAGGAGCGGTTATTACAGTAGTAATAACTTCCAAGACTCAAATAAAAGAAAAAGAACTGAAAATAAAACAATAGGTTATCTTCCAAGAGTGTTTTTCTTTAACGCCTTTGAGCTAGACGCAGAAATGTGCAAATCAAGTATTATCGAAAGAGGCATTAAGATCAATTGCAGAAGTCTTCTCAACAATAAATTGAATTATGTCCAAATGACCTTTTGAAGATCTCTTGTGATCACGCTTTGGTACACTACTTTCATCAAAAGGGTTTTCAGGACAAATCCAATTGAAATTCTTTTCCAACGCTTCATGCAATCCTACAAGTTTGCAAGGAATTGGTACTTTGATGTCTTCTTTGGTTGTACCAACAACATTAACAGGCGAGCCAAGCATATTAAAACGCTCAAAAACTTTCCTAGCTTCAGTAGCAACATCTCTAAATTCTCTACACAAAGTCTCCAAGATAAAATCTTTCTTTTCGGAGTCTTCGATATCATGAAGCTTAAGAAACATTTGTTGCATAAAAGGATTAAGGTTAACAAACCTAGCCTCCAACATGTGAACTAAATAAGTAGCAGCAACTTCATAACTAGGAGCAAGCTCAGCCAAAGATCTATCCTTAACATCTTTATGCATACTAATATGATTAAAGAACTCCTCAATGTTACCTTTCCCAATAATAGAACCACTACCTACTGAGAGGTCCTTCAAAACATACTTAGGGAACAACATAATGAACTAAGAGTAATAAAGTAACAACTATAAAGGAAACTAATTTTGTGTGTGTTTTTGATAAAAGGATGCAAGCAAAAATAAAGTAAAGCAAAACAATAAACAAAGTAAAAGATTGTGCGTGCGAGACTCCCCTTGCAGAAGTCTTCTTTCTCCCCGGCAACGGCGCCAGAAAACTTGTTGATGGTGCGGTGTTGATGATGTAAATGACCGACCAGTTGGGAACCCCAAGAGAAGGTGTGATGAGCACAGCAGCAAGTTTTCTCTCAGTAATGAAACCAAGGTGAATCAATCCAGTAGGAGAAAGCCAAACTTAAGAAGGTGATGCTTGCTAGCTTCGTGACACTCCGGACAAGGGCGCCAGATTACTGCTTGTCGGTGTGTCTTCCCCTAGCAGCAACGTGAAACCTGCACACAACACAAACAAGTACTTTGCACTCAACTTACGATGAGGTTGTCAATCTCACCGGTTTGCTGTAAACAAAGGATTGAGCGTATCGAGTGGTAAAAGGATAATAGTTTGCAAGTAAAGTAAACAGTGCGAGTAAAGTAAAACGGTAAAGCAATGTAAAGGAAATTGGACCGGGGTCCACAGTTCACTAGTGGTGTCTCTCCATAAGATAAATAAAGCATGCTGGGTAAACAAATTACAGTTGGGCAATTGATAGAGTAAAGATAACGTACATACATCACGAGGATCACTATGAGGCTTACTCTGGGCATTACGACAAAATACATAGACCGTAATCCAACTGCATCTATGACTAAAAATCCATTCGCGGGGAATCGTCCGAGGACCCCTTGAGTATTAAGTTGCGAACAAAAGATAATTGCATTAAGCAAAGTGCGTAATGTAAACAAAGAAATGTCCTTGGACACAAGAATGTTGTTTTCTCCCTAGTGGTAACATCACATCTACAACCTTAGAGGTATCTGTCACTCCCCCAGATTAAATAGAGGCATGAACCCAACTATCGAGCATAAATACTCCCTCTTGGAGTTACTAGCATCTACTCGGCCAAGATAGCTACTAGCAACGAAAAGCATGCAAGATCATAAACAATATAGAGATAACATAAGATATAATTCAGCGCATCAACTTGACATAGTACCAATACTCATCGGATCCCAACAAACACAACATGTATGATTACATAAAGATGATCTTGATCATGTAGGGCAGCTCACAAGATCTAAACATGAAGCACATGGTGGAGAAGACAATCATCTAGCTATTGCTATGGACTCGAAGTCCAAGGTAGACTACTCACACATCACTCCGGAGGCGACCATGGTGGTGGAGAAGGCCTCCGGCAGGGATTCCCCACTCCGGCAGGGTGCCGGGAAGAGCTCCTGGATCCTCCCGATCTCGCGACAGCGACGGCGGCGGCTTGCAGTATATTTCGTGGAAAAGAGATCCGTCCTTTAGGTTTTTCCCGTCGAGGGAACTTTATAGGCGAAGGGGCATCGTCAGGAGGTGGACCAGGCGGCCTCACCATGGGTGGGCGCAGCCAGGGGCTGGGCTGCGCCCCCCTGTGGTGTGGCTGGCCCCTGGCCCCCCTCCGTCTCATCTTCGGTCTTCGTGAAGCTTCGGTAAAAATAGGAGGTTCGGCTTTTGTTTCGTCCAATCCCAAAAATATTTCCTGTGTAACTTTTCTGAAACACAAAAACAACAGAAAACAGGGAACTGGCACTGTGGCATCTTGTTAATAGGTTAGTTCTGGAAAATGCATAAAAACGCCACAAAGTATAACAAAACTCAAAGCAAATGGTGTAAGAACAAGCATGGAGCATCAAAAATTATAGATACATTTGAGACGTATCAGCTGTCGCCGCGCTGCCTCCCACGGTGCAGGTCGCCATGTCCGTGCAAGGTCTTCGTCAAGCCGCCGGGTTCTTCCTTGCCTACTTTGAGTACTGCCGCCGCACCTCTATAGGTTACGTGCATGACCACTTTTGGCCATCGCCGTTCCCGCCGCCTACACCCTCATCTTCGTCCACTATGACTTCGTCGCTAGCGTCATCGCCTCTTCCTCGACCAGTCTACTCTGACAACCGCGGACATCGTCGACACCTCTATTCGTCGTTCTGCGTCTCGCAACCGTTCTAGAGCCTCCTCTGCTAGTCTCTCTGACATGGCGCAAAGTTCATACTGGTCCCGTTCTATGCATGCTCGGTGCTGGCAACATGGTCGCGTGCCTTCTTCCCCGACGTGTCCCTGGACTTGGCAACTCCGTTGTGGTGCCTCGCATATGGCGTCTTTGACAAGATCGTCTTCAGCATCGACACTCTCTTCGACGACTGCCTCGATCAAATCCATGTCTTCATCATGCGCACCCTCATGCGCCCACGACTCCATGGCGCTCTCCTGCGCCCGCGGCTTCAAGTGTGGCTACATCGACATCGGCAACCCCGACCACGACATCCCCTCACACGCCTACCTCGACCAAGGTTGCAGCACCCATTGCTCTCGGCTACCTCGATATCGGCACAAGGGCTATCACCTCCCATGAGCACTCCTCGGCTTCCTCTACAGTCCAAGCAACTGCGACGCAACTTCGTCCACGACACTCCCGCTCTGACTGCGGGGGGAGGGGGGGAGGGGGGTCAGCCCGTTGGTTTCTACGCCTTGGGTTTCTCTCCATTCTGACCGTCAGCGACGCTACAGTTGTTCACGTCACTACCGCTACGACTGCGGGGGGTGTTGGAGAAATAATTAGGTTACGTATTAGGATATATTAGGTAGAGATATTACTTGTCTTCTACTCCAAGTCTACTTCCTGTATGCCTATATATACACGCCCGAGAGACTCAATAATACATCCACCATATTCCACCATACCTCCCTCTCTATCGTTCCACAAAAATCTATCGCCGCTAGCCTCGCCTTTTATTGTCTGTAGCTGGGCGCGACAACGGGAAACTTCCCGAACACGCGGAAAACGGTGGGGCAGTGGGAAGGTGTTAGAAGCACACCAATATCGACACCTGTGGCTTCAAAAAATCGGTCGGAGCGCGACGCAAATTCCGTCTAGACTTTGACCCATCCAAATCGAATGGAACAATTTGGACCGTCGGTTTACATCGGGCCGATGCCCTTATTTCCCACCACGCGAGCTGGATCAAATCCCTCCCTGTCGTCCTCCGTCATGCGTTGGCCACCCCTGCTGGCGCCGCCTTCACCGCGCTACTCTTCCTGCTTGCCCGATGTGTGCCTGCACCGGCCTCTCCCGCTCGCGCCGCTGGGCCGCCTACCTCGTGCTGCTCTGACCATGGAGAAGACGAGGCAGCCCCCGTAGATCTTCGGGAGAAGCTCCATGCCAGAATTTGGCGGATTCCGATGACTCCGCCGTGACAGTTCATGAAATTACCCGTATGCCAAGCGTTAACCGATTAAAAGGGAGTGTTAAAATTTGAGAAGTGCTAGGCGTTGGTCGGCCGATTTTTTGGTAAAAATGGTCGTATCCTGTGCCGTCCGATCGTGATCTGGCGATCAGAACCAGTCACGACATAGTTTTATATTTTAGCCCCTCGATATTTATGAAATTCTATTTTAGGGCCAGTTTTGTGTTAAAACTTACATTTTAGCCCCTTGCATTTTTAACACAAACCCGCGGTCCTAACCATATCCACTTCTCGGGTAGATTTGTGTGATATCAATATTAATGCTATATCCTCACGTGCAAACAAAATATGCTATTATAACAAAAATATCCCAATATTTTTGAAAAAGTAAATGTTACAAAATTAGTTGAAAAAAAACTATTTTTCGCTGCGGATTGATTTACAAAAAAATAACAAACTACTTCAACAAAAAAGCACCCTGTTACAACAAAAACTATAGGGATTTCTATTTTCGTGCCCTCGGGTCCTTAGTTGTACTCAGTTTTCCCCAGCTCCTTAGTTTTTCCTCAGTTTTGTCCAAGCCCTTGTCTGAAACCGTCACCAGTGCTGGAACGGCCGGTTGCCCGACGGTTGAACACCTTTGACCGTTAACTGCTGACTAGTGGGGCCACATAGAGCCCGCAAAGACACGTCAGAGCATCCATCTTTGTTTGACCGTAAGCATCGCCGTATCCCTGACCAAAACGCGGACGAGTGGGGCTTCGGTATATCGAATGACAAGTGGGGCCATGACGCTGATACAAGGGGCAATACACGGGTAGGATTAGATTTTTAAACGGAGCTCTACAGCGATGGCACGGAGGAGGTGGCCTGCGGGGTGCCGAGATGAGATCGACGTCCACAAAGAACTGCATGAGGCGAGACCAGACGCATTAGATAGATATGAACTAGACGCGTTTAACCATGCAAAGAAAAGAAGAAATGGTCGAGGACATCGACGACGACCTCAACACTTTGACTGACGGTGTCGGACACGAACGCGAGCAATGTAGAGAAAACTAGTGTCTCTCCTTTCTGGCGTGTATAGATAGGTGCTAGGGGAGTGTGGTGGCGAAGGGAAATACCTCGCGGTGGTCTGTGGCGTCCAGCATAGCGGGGCGGCGTGGCCGTGTCCACAGCGGCGTGCATGTTCGGCATTGGCATCAGCATGTACGTTCGTCATTGGCCTCGGCGGTATCTCTGGTGTGTCAGTGATCGAATGAGGGGACGGGATTGAGGGTGCATCCCGACGGTGACCTAGCAGTGGCGGCGAGCATGCATACCCATTCTGACCATGCCGATATCGGCATCGGCATCGTTTGGAGGCTGTGGTGCTCGAATCATAGTGGAAATCGATGCATATGAAGCTACATATATATTCTTGGTCATAATTCCCTTAGATGCATGGCTTCACGTCGTCGTCGCTTTCATCGTTAGTATCTTCGTCGTCCGTGTAGTAGTACTCCCTGCACATTGTTCCGTCGAACACCTTCACTGTGAGCACATAATCGCCTTCATATTTGAAGTGTAGGAAGCAGCCGAAATCCACACCGTGCGCGATGACGAAATTCTCCCAGCCCTTGTCGAGGTACATCCGGCCTTGTCCGTCAAATAGGACCTCCACGGTCCAGAGACGAGGACCGCAGTCAGCTGCTCGCAGATACACCTTTGCGGGCTCCTGGCCGTCAAGATAGTCCGCAAACTTTTGTGGGAGTGCCTGCAAAGAGATCGAGCGCCGATCGTTTGAAATTAAAGGTTTTTTAGAACATGCACATAATTAATCACATGCATCATATATGTGGGAACGCGTACATACCTTCTTGGCCAAAGGGTCTTCATAGATGGTGATGAAGAACTCCTCTATGATCAATGGCAGTGTTGATGGTGGTGGTGGCAATGATGATGATCCACCACCCCGGCCGCCCCTTCCCCTTCCCCTTCCCCTTCCGGTCGGCGTCCGAGACGTGGAAGCCATGGCAATGGATCAAGTGTATGTGAACGAAGAAGAGAGAGGCAGAACCTATTGACATGAGGGATGGCCGTTGTGGGGGTTTATAAGGGAGATATGACCGTTGTGGGGTTTACACCATAAATTAAGGTAGAGATGACCGTTGTGGGGTTTACACAATAAATTAAGGAGGAGATGACCGTTGTGGGGGTGGTTTATATCTCAACAAAAAAGTAATGCCTAAAAGAAATGGAAATTCGTGAAAGTTCATCATTTTACCGTGAAAAGTAAAGCCTACAAGAAATGGAAATTCGTGATAGTTTATCATTTCAGCGTGAAAAGTAATGCCTACAAGAAATGGAAATTCGTGATAGTTTATCATTTTACCGTGAAAAGTAAAGCGTAAAAGAAATGGAAATTCGTGATAGTTCATCATTTTACCATGAAAAGTAAAGCCTACAAGAAATGGAAATTCGTGATAGTTTATCATTTCAACGTGAAAAGTAATGCCTACAAGAAATGGAAATTCATGATAGTTTATCATTTTACCGTGAAAAGTAATGCCTAAAAGAAATGGAAATTCGTGATAGTTCATCATTTTACCGTGAAAAGTAAAGCCTACAAGAAATAGAAATTCGTGATAGTTTATCATTTTACCGTGAAAAGTAATGCCTACAAGAAATTCGTGATTACCCAACTTGTTGAATCCGGTGGCAAACTCGTCATTTAGCATACATAGAGGGGTAGTAGTTTGCCACCGACAGATAGAGAGAGGGTGGCACGATCCTGCCCGTTGGATCATAGGATCGACGATAGGTGGGCACGATCCGTGTGACAACAGCTCGACTAATCAGGCCAAGTTTGGGCTTCTGTGAGAAGGGAGAGGGTAAAACTGAGTAGTATCAAGGATACAAGGGCAAGTAAATAGTAAACAGGCTAAGGAATTCAAATAAGAGATTTAGAAAAAGAAAAACACATGTTTTGTACAATGAAACCCAGGTTGGCCTACCTCAAAGTATTAGCAATTCAAATATACATGAGTGTAAAAATTATGGCCTCATTCAGACAAACTATGTTTTGGGTATAGATGTTTTGAGAAGGGGTTTGAGTGGGAAGCCATGAACCTTCATAGCTACTAGTGATTTCAGAAGTGGCCATTTGTGTGAAAACTTGATTTATATATGATTGTTATGATTTCCTACGTGGCAGGTCGCGTCACAAGACTCCATGAGTAGGAGGCACTATGATTTTATTTTTTTGAATTTTTTTGCGCATGAAATGACTCAATTAGATGGCTTAATCCCATCTGTTGACTCTCTGTTGACCAGCCACTTGAGGGTAAAACTGAGTATATTGCACTAGGCAGTATTAGTACTCGAGGGGAAAACTGAGTACAGATATTTTTCCAGTGTAAGATTCGAGGGTAGAACTGAGTACACGTAACGGTGCTGACGTGCAGTCCCACGGACGCGTGTCGCAGTGAACAGCGGTTAGCCGCGCGGTGCGCGTGTTGAGACCAAAACGTCAACTGCTGAGACGAACCGTCACTTTGCCAGTACAGAGCCCCTCTCCCTCCCTCTGCACACAGTCTCATCATAACTCACGCACGCAACCACGCCTCTCACGTCCCATCACCTTCTCAAAAAAACCCCAGCCGCCCTACGCGCGCTCCCCTGCCGGCGATGGAGAAGAAGAATGCGCCGGCGGCCGTCGCCCCCGAGCCCATCGCCGCCGAGCCCGTCGCATCCGAGCCCGTCGCATCCGAGCCCGTTGCCGCCGAGCCCGTCGCATCCGAGGGCGGCGCATCCAAGCGCGGCGCCTCTGTGAACTGGGCCTCTCTTAAGGGTGACGGACCACTTTACAAGATCGGCGACTGCTTACTGGCGAACGAGGAGTACGTGGACACCTACGCTGCTTTGAGGCAAGTTTGTACAAATTGGCGCTCAGATCTACCTGAGCCCGACGTGCACCTGCACGAATGGATCGTGGTAGAACACGCCCTTCCACGCGCCGCTGAGTTCTCCTTCCTCAACCTCCGCACATCCCGCTACGTCACCATCGATCTAACGGAAGTTCATGCAAGGTTCAAATTCCTCCATATCTATAGAGTTAATCTATTTTTATTTTCAATCGTAAACATCTTAGTGCTGAATGTTATCTTCATCAACTCCCTTTTAGATACTACTTCGTCGGCTTTTACCGTGGCGTTATCGTGCTTGCCCAGAGGAACCAGCCGCACAAGATACGGCTTCTGAACCCACTCACAAAGACATTGAACGCTACGTTTGAGGCGCAGATGCCATCTATGATTGTGGAGTCAGTCGCTGTAATGAAGTCCCCGACTATGGTCTTCATTTGCACAGGTTACCCCAATGAAATTGCTTGGGTCGATGAGAGCTCTCCTACTAAGGATATAGATGTAGAAGATTGGGGAGAAGGAAGATTTTCGATCGAGGACGATTCTCTGCGTTGCCTTACCCCGTTCAATGGTGAATTGTATGCAATAGCTGTGAACAATTTTGAGTTCGGAACATTAGTGTGCACCAACAATGTCCAGTTGGAGAAGCGTGCGAGCACTATCAACATGGAGACACTATTTTCATTTCCAGAACTTGGAAGTGACACGTTCTACCTTGTGGAGTCTGATGGTGATCTGCTGCTTGTGTTGTTCGGCGGCAGCGCTGGCAACAGGCATTTGGAGGAAGGTCAACCATTGGTGTACCGTGTGGACACTGAGAGCTGCTCTCTCCATGCCGTCAACATTGGCAGTCGTGCCTTCTTCGTCAGTTATAAACGGTGTATCTCCGTCGACACCAGAGTGCACGCGACAGTTCGACCTGGCTGCATCTACTACGAGGGCGGTTATATCAGACAGTACTTTGATGATAGAAAGGCCTGGGATGAGTGGCCACGACATGTGGATAGATTAGATTCCGACGGTATAAAAATAGAACAAAGGCCATACCGTTTGGAGGATCTATTGGCTGCACACTGCAGACGGAAGGAGTTCAATCAATATTTTTTTCGTCTCATAGAATATAGCGACTCCGAAATATATGATGAAGAATGAAGAACCTTCATGTTGGGCATACATTGCGTCTTATATTATTTTCAGCTTAGTTTGTCGTGAACATTAACATCGTTATTGGCTTCTTTTGGCTGTTGTATGCATTTTATGTATTATACTATACTAGCTTCTAGATTAGCTTCTAGATTTGTTACCATATTGGGCAAAAAACGAGGGCCAAAAGACAGCAATCATTGAATAAAGACAGAAATAGAAGCTTCTCTAGATTTGATACTAATTTGGTGAAAAGAGAGAGAACTGTTTACAGAGAGAGAGGGGAAAAAGACGCTCTGAAAAGGCGCTCTGAAAAGTCAATGCCAATTTGGCCCGAGAGAGACAGAACCGAGCTCTCACGTACAACCAAACGTGGTCTCGTCCTGTCCCACGCGGTCTCTTTCTACCAGCCCCACGCGACGCGGCCTCACACGACGCGGCCCCATACGTCAGCACGGAAACGGTCAACTTAACGGGAATCCTCACGTCCGAGCTCCTTGAGGGTTTCAGACAACGGCTTGGGGAAAACTGAGGAAAAACTAACGAGCTGGGGAAAACTGAGTACAACTAACGACCTGAGGGCATGAAAATAGAATTCCCAAAACTATATAGCAATGAAAAAAATGAATAATAACATTGTTTCCTACCAAAATCATTGACAATAAAAAACATCAACTATAAAATACACAAACAATTACAACAAAAATAATTACAATATTTGCAACATTTTAGAACATCATCGAAAAATATGAGAACATAGAATTTGTAGCAAACCTTTACAACGTCCTGGGTCTTTCTTTTTAACAAAATTAATATGAGTTTGTTACATTTTGAAAAATCTTATCTATGACAGACCAGAACTAGGTAAAAATATTGTAACATCTTGTATGTTCTTTTGCTATTAAAAAATTACACGTTTGTTACAAAACTAACTAACGTATACAACATTGAATAAAAACCACTGGAAAACTTGTCCATGGCGAACCAGATCTCGCCGATTCGGCATCGTCGACCATGAATCCGGCTCGTCGGAGCCCATCGGTGCAGGAGAAGACGACCCCAGTTCCATTCCACTGGTTGCTTATCTCTTTTAGGCTCGACTTTCATGAGGAAGAAGAAGGGAGGAGAGGGGCTCAGGATCACAGCAGGGAGGAGGGGCTGCGCAGCAGAGCTCACGCGGCAACGCTCGCGCGGAGAAGACGCAGTGGTGGGCTCGCGGGCGTTGACGTGGGAGGATGAAGCGACCGATCGTTATCCCAGATCAATGGGCTAATTTCAAGCGTTTCCTTAAAATTTGTCCCAGAAACAGGTGATACGAAGCTCTAAGGCTCTGATTTTATGTGCCCTTTAAAAAGTTTATGGTCCGGCCTAGTTTTTGCGATCTAAAATAAACACATTTTCAACCAAAACTATAAAAGCCGACTATTTCCATAGTTAGACCATTTTTACATGATCTGCTAGATGCTCTCAAAATATAGGGGTGATAGATGCAGGTTACTTGTTGGAGTCAGTAACCTAGACCTAATATATAAAGGCATTGCTGATGGCCAAAACAAAATAGACGAAAATATAGGTTATCCTTGGAGGACGGTTCGACGCTCGTGGCAGGAACTACTGCATCGGCATGGCGTTTGTGGTCTAATGTGTGTGTTAACTTCGGCGTGCTTTCTCGTCGGATGATAAGTACATGGGAATAAGCGCTGCTAAGCATGTCTCATGGATGTAATCGTTATCGATGAATCGTGTTATCCGAATTCTGGTGTTCTTAATGTGATTGCTTGTCCTCATATAATAACGAGGTTTATAAGGTATGCATGTATTTTAAATTTATTATTAGTTTGATCAACAAAATGTTAATTATACTATCACAAAATTATATCGTCGATATATTAATATGAATTCAGTAGTGTGGAAACCAGAAATGAGCAGGAGCTCCATGTAGGCCCCTTCTTTTGAAAATTGCAAAAATGACATTTGCAAGTTTCAAAATTTCAAAAAAAAAAAATCCTAGGTGTAAATAATGTTGAACTCTACTAGAGTGCAGAATCTCAATTAAAATTTTGTTGTATTTTAGACTACACAAGAATGACAAGTCTGGGAAATTTTCAAGTTTTGAAAATTAATCCAGATCCATATATTTTTCATTTTCGCATAGTCTAAAATACAGCGAATTTTGGACTGGTTTTGGCTCACTAGTAGGTCTCATCATTATTTACATCTATGGTTTGCCTCCGATTTTTTTGAAACTTCTAACTGCAATTTTCAGAATTTTGAACAAACGAGCTTCATGTGGCTCAGGAGCCATATTTGTCCAGGCCCTCCAATTGTGTAATTTTTGTACCAAATACCTCATATTTTGCTGACTAAATTCTTAAACTGTGTGCACGCTTTATAAACCAGAATAGATGGGAGTACTAGTTAAGTGAAGAGCTGAATTTGTCTCAATGAATGAGTGATTGCGGTATCTCATAGATTTCCGGACAAGCCCAAATACTAAGTTACATCCAGAATAAGCGATAGAACAAATAAGTTTATTAATGTCGCAACAAGATATGGCAAAATATTTTTGTAGCTTAAATAACAAATAAGTTTCACAGACGAATTTCCAAAACAATACCCGACAGAAACAAATGCAAACTTATATCGAGAATGGTGGATTTATACAAGTGACCAATAATTTATTCTCAGAATACTGTTAAAAACTTGAAATACACAGCCATACACAAAGGAAGATGGGCTAAAGAAAATAACAACTACTGACATCTTAGCTCCTTGATACATAGTCCAAGAATGATGTTGATGCCTTAGTTCTTGGTCTTCTTGCACAATTCTTCTTGTTTATTTGCAAGTTACTAACAGGCTGATTTTTTTTCCTGCATAAGAGACTGAACAGAGGACGGGTACAAAAAAAGTAGAAACATGTTTTGCACGTTCAGTGAAGCAATAGTACATAGTACTCCTTCCTAAACTCAAGTGCTGCATGTCGCCCTAGTTTGAGATGATTCCATGCAAATCAAAATAATGTAAACGCAGTAGGCGCAACTGTGAAAGGGCAAACAAATAACAGGGCGACCAAGCAAATTACTCATGCTCCCATCACTAAAATACAGAAAGTATGTTACATTTTTACACTATTGTCACATTAACATTCTATTCAAACTGTTGCCGTCAGGATGGGGGGAACTAAGCATACCAAAATCTGTTTTCTCCATTAGTTTTACATGTCTTGACTAGCCGCAACCAAAGAAAATGGAACAAATGATGCGAAAATTCCTGCAAGCAATAGATCAACATAGTTATTCTTTGAACGATGCACTTCTATGGAATCTTGCTAGGTGATGGGAAGCCCGCAACGATAAATATTTGAGGGCACAAACCGTATATCCATAGTTTAAAACACAATTTCTTTCCAAGATCACAAAACAATTTTATAATGTTATTATGATTAGTTGGGAAAGTGAGGTGATTAAAAATTGACAATGTCACATTCTGCTGGTATCTATAACAATTATATCTTCAACAATCATAGTTATGGTTGAAGAGGCAACCAATAAGCATAATTATTCATAGCACTGGTTGCCTTTTCCAATGTTTTTATTTATTTTTATCCTTTGCATGTAATTGTCGTTTCTGGAGTCATAACAGCAAAATATGAATCTTTTTTGTTGAAACCACACTACATTTTTTTCCAAATTAATTTTGTGCATTTTTTGTTGAAAAATGAAATGCACAGATTGCTCACCAGCTAGGCTCACTAAGAAGTATTGCTGGGCCCAGAACGACATTTGGCATGGACAATAGACCCCAAATGTGACCTTTCAAGACCAACAATATTACCATCCGGCGCATTCATGTAAACTGCACCTTTATACATCCACTCCTCAGTTTCATCACTGTAGAAATCCTCAAATGGCTCTTGACATAAAGCACATGTTGTTTGGTCCTCATCAGCAGGAACGGCCATTTCTTTCTCTTCATTTCTGTCCAGGACTGGTTCAATTTGCTCAAAAGAAGGGACGCCATCATTTCCTACTGTTTCTGCTGCTCTCAACCACTCCCCCACAGTGACAAAATATTTACGTGAAGATTGCTTGCGATTTTTGGAATTTCTGTTTTTTGTAAAATGCCAATCCATATGAACACGGTGCTCTTCTTGGCATTTGAAACGAAGGCCACACGTTTTGCATTGCAGGAGATCCTCATACAGAGCATTAATGACAGACTCGTTCCGTACCTTGAGGTCTATATTGAACTCAACTCCAACAGAGTCCTAAACGAACATGTTTGTAAGTATAATAAAAAATGCATAAAATGTAATGACAGATAGCCATAATAAGGTGCACACATGCATTAGAAGTACCTGAGGTTGACTAGGAGGTTCCAGCTTAATTACACCCTGATGCACAAGGTTACTTAAAATTCCAGAAAAATATGGTGTAGGGCCACCAACTTGTGATGATGATGGACCCATCTGCAATGAAGCAGGAGGTAGACCGCGATGCAATGGTGGTAGAGCAAAATTGGGTATTGGTAGAGGTGGAACTGATGGCATTATTGCACTACCTCCCTGTCCTTGGAAAGGATTTCGGGATGTATCTACAGAGATGCTGGGTGCAAAGCCTCTAAATGACTCCTGAGGTCGAGAATGGGTATGAGGATGAAGCTGTGGTATATGATGAGGCAGAGATTGATTTTCCAAAATTGCACGTTGATTTTGTTGGCTAGATGCCAACAAATCTGGGTGCTGATAACGTGGTTGAGCTAAGTTACCAGTACTTACAGTTTTCTGATCTAAGGAATCATACTGATGCCGTGGAACAAATACAGATGAATTGACTCCCTGGCTAATAAATGGCCTAATTTCAAGACTATCTGTTGCATGTCTAATGTGTTTTGTATCAGGTGGCGGCTGACTATGATGAAGAGGAGGCCATTCTATGGGAGCAGGTGAGGACCTATGATTCTCTATCAAGGGTATGTTTATATTCATATCATCATATGTACCACCAGCAGCCAACCTCTTGACAGGCATTTCACCATCAGTGGGCAGTGGCAACCTATTCAGTGAAGGATGAGGTGCTTGTACCCGCACTGGCAGACCATTAGTCTGCTGCCAAGGTGGAGCTGGCGTAGCATGAATTCTCCCAAGATCAAGTGTCCTGTCAGAACTATGGTACTCTGAAATAGCTCCATTTTGGGGACCAAAATTGCCTGTATATCTCCTAGTGGCCATGTCGGCATGCTGCAAAAAGGCAATGCTATGTCAACAATAATTACAGTGGATTCATATCAATACAAGAATAAGTTGTTATAAGTTAAAATGATAAAGGATAAAATATTCAGAAGTTGCATTAAAAAATTATCATGGCAATGAAGTAATTATGTATTATCCTATTCAGATTTCAGAAGGCTACTTTGTAATCATGCGGAAGTACTACACACGGTATATGCACTCCTGAATATTACTGAAACTAATTCGGTAGCACAACAGTTCCAAAACACAAAGGAAATGAAACGAGAGAGTTCCTATGGGGCATAATTGGACAAATATATAACCCATCAAAAGGACAAGAACCACCACAAAAGAAAACTAATAAGCCATACAATACAACTTCCCTTTTACATCACAAAGTGCCCCCATGGAGAGCCAATGGTCAAATCTTTCTAACATTTAGCAACAATATTGTGAGATTAGCTGCCTTGAATATATCATATATGACTATATTTGTTGCAAAAAATACATCCATAATCCATAACTGTGTAATTTATTAGATTTGCAAACACACTGATAAATTTGTGAACGAAGTTGTGTAACAGTGATAATGTAAAGAGAGTAACACTAATAACACTTTTATCTGAAAGCAGGGTATACAAGATCAACAGAACAGGATCACCAATTACTGAAAGAAGTGCTAAAAGGTGTGAGAAGTGTTATGCCAACTATTTACGTGATAATTAAAGAAAGATTAGACGAGCATACACCAGTAGTAGAAATCCTATCTTCAAGAATTAATGCCGGCCGATCTACTGCTGATTGAGAAGCTTGGCCTCGCCAACTGCGCATCCCAATATCAGAATCCATCTGTCCAGAGTTTGGCCCAGGAAATCCAGCTCTCAAGGTTTCAGATGAAGGTAAAGGCATGCCGCTTCTGTTTCGGATAGATAAAGTTGGACTCATATCCTCCCAAGAATACTCCTCTTCCTCTGAAGTGAGCCAATTTTGTGCACTAGATCTGCTTGGCATGCCATTTGATTCTAGGCGTTGCATCTTTGGAAGCCTTTCATCAACATCATTGGCTTGAGAATTTCCATAAATATCAATAAGTTTTCTCGCACTTTGTTTCCTATATTCTTCATCAAGCATGCTCATCGAAGACCGCTGTGGACCATCCTCAAAAGCCCATTGCCGTTCAAACAAACCATTTCGATCAGGCAATCTTCTGGGATCATGTCCCAATACAGAATGAGACAGCGGTAGCCTCTCTAGTGGTCTCCTGGGGGATGCATTCCTAGGGAGGACATCAAGAGGTGGTGATCTGGACATGTCTCTTCTTGTCATTCCAGTACGTGACCGAAATGTCTCTTGTTGATCAGGATCATCGGCATACAGTATCGAAGATTTCTGTCCATATGATTCCGAAACAGATTATTAGTAAATAAATGTGATAAGTAGATATCACACGCCGCATTGTAAGTATAATAAATATGTAACAGCATGTCCAAGCTTATCATTAAAATAAAAATATTGAAATGGGTAATTTCCTTTTGAAATATATGGATCACATTTCACTTAAAGAAAAACTCAAGCACCTTCCATTGTTTTGAGCAACCAAAAACACACCTACCAATAATGAAAGTGAACTGTATCATTAACTTGGGAACATGAAATGGTAGGAGGTTAGGAGCTCTAAGGTCGTCAGAAGAAACATAGCTATTCCCTACGAAAATCAATAAGAAAAAGCGTTTTGCTCTGTCAACCAGTGAAGAGAGCATACTCAAAGCCAAAACTGCTGAGCCACTGGTCAACAGCCGATATGCTGCAGTGAATAGAAAAACAGATACACCAGCGTTGGAGCCCCAAATGCTCTCAGCCGAGCTCCTCCCTGACTGGCAGCACAACAGGCCTGACTTATTTTTGTGACCCAAATCATGAGTTGCTTTTTGGTACATGTTTGTCAAAAGGTATTTTTTTCCTATTTAATGTCATCCCAACTTGTGCCAAGAGGTCCAAGGTTCAAACTAGCCACTCTGCATTGCACTTTGCAGGGGTAAGACTAGGTTCCTATAATCCCCTCCCCAGACCACACCTTGTGTGGGAGCTTCTATGCACTGGGTCTGTCCTTTAATGCAATTTGAGATCATGAACGGATATATAACTGGGGCATGGGAGGGCTAATGTACCACTGGACACTATTCTTACTCAAATACTTTTAGTAGTAATAGAAAAGTAAAACATTGTATCTTTCTAGAACTTGGGATAATGCGATTGTGTGTGGTGCTCATGATGCTTTTCTTCGGTCATCGATGGCTCAGTATACACTGCTATGCTAACAAATTTTGTAATATTGTAAGTTGAAAGCCCCAGCATACTCTTTTATGTTGATTTTCAATAGAAGCCGTGATATGCTTCTTATCATGAAAAGGTGAAAAAAATGCAGAACTGTCTGATTTGCAAGTTGCAACAAGCACTACTCTGCTACTAAGATTTGTGCAATTTAGTTTTGGTGAGAGAATGAAACCACTATTAAACTGCTCAGAAAACAAAGAGTACAAATTCTCTGGTTCATACATAGAAAAAGCCCCACAAGCAGCAATGCAGCATCAATAAGAACTCGAAGGTTTGGAAGCCAGACTAGGAGTAGGAGGCGGAATAAAAGAATGGCAAGAGGAGCAAGAGTGCGGATGGAATGCCAAATACCTGGAGCTTTGAAGAAGTTGCAGGAAACCCCGGCAAGTTATTTGATGTTAACCCATTAATATGATCCTCCTCCAGGTCAATCATTTGCCTGCCTCGAGTTGCTAGCTGATCGACCTGATTTACAAAAAAGGTACAAAATTCATCAGCTTCAAATTTGATTTTGAATACAACATGTGTCATAGGTTGCCAGTCCATACAGGATAGCAAGAAAAGTACATACTTGAAACCCAAAAGATGAACCAGCTATTGATTTTTATTTAACTGTACTCATTTGATGGATCTTGTCTACTGATATAACAAGAAATCTTACCTTGCTGCCATGCTTGAACTGGTGCTGTGCTTCTAGATACTTGGGATTAACATGGATGCCATGAGATCGCTTAGGAGATAGCGACTCTGACTGTCGCGCATTATTCGTTGTGGCAGGACGCTTATTCTCTGAAGGAGAAAACTGAAGTTCACCCTCGATCCCTCGAAGGACAGAAGAAGGGAACACTTGCGACCAAGTACGAAAGAGGTGCCGCATCGAAGCATGCTGACTAGGGTGAACTTTCATGTATGCATAACAGAATACCTTCTGCAACCTGGTGGAAAAATGTGCTATATACTCTCGTCCTATGTTCTTCACAATACTATCTAGCAGATATAAAGACGGCAATGTCTGTTCGGCAGGCACCTGCAAGCATTGCAGAATGATTCTTGTCATGCAAAGGAACCTTAGGTGTAGAATAACATAATGTTTGCTTTTAATTAAGATTAATTCTCAAGTTGGTTCGATTTAAAATTGCATACTGTCTTGTTCAGAAAGAAACAAAGACAGCATAGGTCTATTACGCAAACGTTACTAAACAAAACATATCTATGAAGAAACATCTAAGTTGACTCGTATCGATCCAGCAATCACATAGTTCTGAACTCATTATAAGTTTTGACTGAACACTACACTGCAGCCTGCACCGATTTCTTTCCCCCCTTTTTTTTTGAACTGGCCTAACCTATTTTCACAAAAGAAACAACACGGCATCTTCACAGAACAAAGTCCTGTAAATAAAGTATTCTACGAAGCTTCCTATCATCAATCAATTAATCATACCTAACTTTTGCACTGCTAATTTAGTTTAGTTTCAGCCTATCAAATTTGAAACTAATATTAAAATAAACCGAGCAAATTAAACCATGAGTTGCTAAACACCAATCTTATGCGCTCCGGTTGCATTCACTGGCTTCAAAACTCATAAATCTCACTAACTTTGATTACTGAACTCAAACAAAGCATCTAGAAACAGGAATTCTAAGATTGCGAACTACATGAGCACCAATTCCTCGAGACCAAAAATGTACACTTAGTTACACTATTTTAAACAGAAGGCCGCACTTAGTTACACGGAACTTCTCAGCTTACACCAAACCCTAGCAATGACGCGAGGCCGGACAAGCATAGCAAGCAAGCTACATGGCCAAAATATAGCCCTAAAAGCTCAAATCGTTTCTCTCGGAAAATACAACATAACCGCCCCATAAAATAAACATCCACCTCGGCTATGCGGGCGCAGATGGCGTCGGCGATACCCCTGGCGGCGAGCGCGGCGTGCTGCTCGGCGATGATGGTGAGCTCGGTGATGATGGGCTTGCAGTTGAAGGTGAGCTCGGCGAGGGCCTCCTCGTACACGGCGACCACCGCGGCCGCCCCCGGCTCCTCCCCCGCCTCCTCCCGCAGCCGCGCGCGGAACCGCTGCACGACCTGGCCCGAGACGGGGGCCGCGGCGGCGGCGGAGGCCATAGGGGGGAGGATCTAGGGTTTCGGGGCAGGGGGGCGCCGCGGGCTAGGGTTTGGGAGGGTGGCGACGAGGAGGGAGAGGAGGCGGCATGCGGAAGCGAAGCGCCGCCGGAAAGGAGGAAGGGGGAGCGGGTTCGGGTTGATTTGGGATTTTTTGGAACGGGGGGAGGATCGCGTGAACGATCTTTTTCCGTTCGTCTCCCGACCTGCCGGAATTCGGTCCCGGTCGGTGATATCAGGGGAAGGAGTTGGGTGGGGCTACCGCTGCCGTCCGATTCGGATCCGACGATCCAAATCAAAAAAGAACGAATGGCGCCCCCAGCTTTTCGTTGGATGAGAATTGGTTTTAGGTGCTTCTAGGTCGGTTGAGTGCATATATAGATATGCATTGGTCGTGTAAGATTTGTACCAAGGCAGAAAAGAGAATAAAAATTAGAGTGTGTGACACACAAGTTTTCGTGTTCATGCGTTGTCAGTTTTGATGTGATCGATCTCTGGGTGAATCCCAACACAAACTAGGGCTAACGATGTCACACGTAGATGATCGTTGGACTTTGTACCTAAACTTGCGTTTGGGTTGCGAAACGGCAGGTTGGTCTCACGGCGAGTCGTGACCGCCCCCTGGTCTTCCACTCCAGAATTAGACCAACCTGCACGGGATTGCCATCCAACCCACGGCACATCGAACCAAGTCAGCTGAAATGGCTTGGGAAACAGTTCAGACCAAAATGTAGGAGCCACGGTGTGTATTAGACCACACTCAGGTTGAACATTCAGGTTCACTACAGATCAACAGGTCGACAGTACTCCTAAAGGAATCAAATATTTTGGAGTCACAGAAACAGAAATAGTAACAAAAGAGTATTCTTTCAGCCAACCACAGCTAGTCAGGTCACATACAGTATTTGCTCAATAAACATTTGAATATATTTTCGGGAAAACGCAAAAAGCATTGTGTTTCGACACATCGATAGAAAAGAAGGTTTTTGGGGATATTGCATCCACTGAATCATGGTAGGACACTTTTTGGGGAGAGTGAACTCCATAACAAAGTTCTCCTAGCGTTTTTCCTGCTTCACTCCATTTGGTGGTGAGCACAAGCTCCATCTTTCTACACACCTTTTGTTACAGAGTAGAAGCAGCACGGTAAAATCCACTATCCTGTGTTGTTAGTCACTCATCTTCAGTATGCTAACACTGCTTCCTTCCGTTCAGTTCTTGTAGGATGACTTGTGTAAGCCTTT
This sequence comes from Dactylis glomerata, assembly GCA_007115705.1. Taxonomy (NCBI): domain Eukaryota; kingdom Viridiplantae; phylum Streptophyta; class Magnoliopsida; order Poales; family Poaceae; genus Dactylis; species Dactylis glomerata. The sequence goes on along the minus strand of QXEO01000389.1, from coordinate 1,561,306 downwards.
TACCACCTGAAACAAGAGGTAGTAATCTGCTAAAGAAAAATAAAATGATAGTGCGGAAAATAAGAATGAAAACAAAGGGAAAGGGGTCTCAGCACTCCATTTGGAAATCTTGTTTCAGCTACCACAAGGGTATAATGCAGCAGTAGCAACATAACTCTCTTGCTTACTACAAACTGATGAATCCTCACTGCAGAGTTTAAGTGCGATAAGGGTATCAAGAACGCGATGCTGCTGCATCGGCGAGCAACCTTCTGTCTGGCGGCTACTGGAAAGGATCAAAACTGAGGCCAAACTTTGGGCAACAGCAGGAGCCGCTGGCCTACAAGTAGTCCTCCCCATGAATTGGGATGTTGCATTAATTTGCTGTAACCTAAACTGTAACCGGCCTCCTAGGAGGCGTGTAACCCTAAACCCCTCTGTTCAATGAAAAGAAACGCAAAGTCTTTGCGTGTTCTCGAAAAAAAGAACCCAATGCTGCTGAAGATTCATGAGCGTGTAACCCTAAATACCTTGTCATAGCATGCACACTTGACTTAATCCATGGTAGTGCTAGGCTTCCTCCTCGCTACTCTCAATGGAAACAACATCCTTATCCTTCCTTTGCCTCTTAGCTCCATTCGCACCACTGTCCTTTCCACCCTCAGCTGCTGACAGCATGACCTCAATGATGTCGTTGCCGTACTTCTCGGTTTTTACCTTCCCTATAAGCTTTTCTAGCTGCACAAGAAAGAACCAGGATGTCCCATGTTGGAGATACACTTGCAGTAACAAGGAAAAGCATGTTAAACTAAAACTCACATCAGCAATAGTGGTTGGTTTCTGGATGTTTAGCAAGGAAATTTGCTGTGTAGAAAGAACTGCATGGGGGAATATGCCCCCATTAGCAGAAGAGAGAGTTCTACGTAGGTCATCAAGCTTAGCTTCCAAACTGCTCATCTGATTGCGCTTTGTACTTTTAACTCTACCATCACTATCTTGAGAGTGAATAGCAGTAGTTAGCTTCACCGGTCTGTTCCCTGTGTAGTGAAAACATATTCATGACCATATCACACAAAAATATGAACGTACTACACTGAAAAGGGTGTGGAAGAGTGAGCTCAAGGGACAGAATTTAGCACTAGGCACAAGAGATTTATTTCCTAATTCATTTAGCAACATGCCAACAAGGAGACAGTGGTGCATGTACGGCATGAACTCAAGGACTTTCATGCAACAATGGTAAAGTAAAATGGAAGGACTGCAAGAAAAAAGGATCAATTACCTTGCAATGCTTGCCTGTACAGTGGTCCTAAAGCAACATATGCATTGGTTGTATATGCTGTATGCTGAAATTCTTCTTTCTGTTAGGGAAAAGGATGAATCAGGAATTCTTGCCAATCCAGGTCATCAAAGCAAACAAAAGATGATGTTTAATAGCTCGGACTGTAATGATTAGCTTGCAAAAATGCATGGCATAATATAGTTAATTCACCGCATTGGAGTTGTAACAAGAGGCTGCAAATGTGCAAAGTGTTGCACCAATTGTTTTAAAGAGCACAAATGTATTCCGTTAATTTAATATATTTCAACCAAAAATGTAGCACTCAACATGTTTAGTATCATGGACACTTTTTATGTATAATTCTACCTGTTTCCCAGATCTCTGAGGATATGATGTTTGATTTATAGGCTTCCAAAACCAGTTGCTTCATAGCGGTTTGTGATTTTCCCTAGATGGTGTCAAAAGGCATATTGACAACTAATATATCATTGTTTTCTGGTGCCTTAAGTCCTTAACAGCTAGTATTTTACAAGGTGGCGAAGATACAAACATTCTTAAGATATCAAGAAGCTAAAAGAAAAATTAAGCAAACCAAGAACAAACAGAACTGACTAGTGCTCTGGCATTTTCCCAGGTTCTAGACTTTAACCATGACTGGTTTTCATAACTCTAGTCACAATATTTCTTATGGAACAGATATTTAGCACTACTGTGTACTGTTGCAAAAAAATAGTCCAATAGGAACAACACTAGGAGGATTGCCGACCAATATTAGATTCCAAATGAAGAGACACATACCAAAACATGGTCAAGTATAAGTTGGACTATCAACTGTTCAAGATCTTCCTTCTTAAGATCAACTGCTTCATTTGAACAACCTGCTTGAGCATTCACAATTGTAATGTCAGCTTGGTTATAGGGAGACACTTCAAGACTCCTATGTAAGGCGACATATTACACAGGCAACAAACATAGTATACAGAACACATTAACTTACTGGATCAGAAAAGGGTATAGTTAGTTGAGGTCATTTACCTAAATGTTTCCATTTTGTTTTGAACTTATCCATCAGCTGCAGCAATGTAGCTCTTTGGTCATTTTGTTGCATTTCTTGGAGAAGTGAAACAATTATTTTGGTATGGTCTGAGCAAGAAGCCGCATAACTCATCATGGACATTAAAGAGGATAATACATTACAGTTTCCACACAAAAAATGATATCTCTACAAAAAATTGCTAGTATAAATTATAGAATGTGTAGTTCAGTGTAGATAGTGAACTTATCATACAGGTAGCATCTATGTCCTTGAGCTCAATACTAGAAGCACAGTTGTCACACATTCCTGCAAGAAACTGTGTAAGTATCAATATTTAAAAAGTTCAGATATACAAACATAAGTACTGAGAAAATACCATTGCATTCCTGCACAGCCTCTCCAAAATGTTGAAAGAAAGCACCACGGCGACAGTTTTTCTTAGACTGAAAAAAGCTTGCAATCAGAAGTTTCCGTCGCATACACAACATGACTAGCAGCGACAAAAGGTAGCACGACATTTATGAAGAAAATCATTGTCCTTTTTACCAGTTCAAGTGAGGGGGTACTGAAGAACTGAAAGAATAGGTTCTTGCACACATTAACGATGTGTACCTCTTAGGGGGCATGTAACAAAACTCTTTCTATCTTTTCAATGAAATGAAACGCAGAGATATCTTTGCGTTTTCTCAAAAAAAAACTCCAATTAACCAGACCAACAAAAATGATATTTCCATTCTTAAAATAAGCAAGATTGTGGTACAGGCCCTTCCACTATTTAACTTTTATTTCATCGAGTTTGTATATCAAACTTGCCTAAAACAATCTACAACTTTCGTCGAGTTAGTTCGCATTTTGTTGGTGGGCAGAGGGGTTCAAACACAGCAGCTCCAAATCCCCTCACCAAGTGAGAACACTTCCCAAGGTCAGTAGACCACATGGTTGTGTGCGCAGGCAACAGGGATTGCTCCCCCGATCTGCGTCGTTTCTGGGGTTCAGATCCACGTCTGGCAACCAAGGGAAGGAGGATTTCTCCCCTTCTACCGAACCGCGACTCCTTTGTTCGGAGGACACACTGCCTTCTCTTCTCGCCGGCCTCCCTGCCATGGCTCTGTTTCCCTTCCATGACCGCATAAAAATGTTCATTTTTATATAGACTTCAAGATCCTGACTGGCACTTAATTTTACATATCTGTTCTAAGCATTTTTATAAAAGAGAGGCGCGGAGGCTCTTTATCTCTGCTTGTCTATCCTGAGATATTGTAACACCCCGACCACTCCCTGGCCGGGCCTGTTACCCCTGGCAGCTCTCTAGGATCTCTAGACTAGCCCCACAAACCAACACTAGTCTTTTCTGCGCACTTTGTCCTCACTCGTGCGCACCCGGAAACAACTTCCCGGTCGGTCACCCATCCTCAAATTGCTCCAGGCCAAGCACGCTTAACCCAGAGTTCTTTTCGGATGACCTTCCGGAAATGAAGGTATACCTTGTTGATATGAATATCCTATCAATCCTATTAAGCCCTGGCCAGGATGTCACAGATATCGTATTCCTGAGAGCTCTACGTTCTATGCCTGAAGAGTAATTATCAAGCCAGAATGTGCACGGAACCATCAACAGTGTGTTCAGTTCATTTGTAGCAGGGAGGTCTGAATAGTCTACGCATGTTCAGTGGGAGTTATTTGCAACTGTGCTGTATAATCAATGTCCAGCTAGGATACTCGATAGACATCAATCAACAACTACGTGGGACTATTAAACAGATAGAAAGAATACAATTATGGTTGTTAAGTACCAAAGGGACCTAAATTGCTGAAATGTAGATGGAGTCAAATGAAGAAAACCAAGTGTTAGAGTACTTCTTACTATTTTGTGGGTTTCAAAAGATTGGCACTATAAGGATTGTGAAATGTACCTGACAATATCGTGCTATGCCATAAAGATTTTCCAAGCCACAGTTTTCATAGAAGACCATCGAACTCTGTTTTTGAACATACCGAGAGTGAATGTGGGGTTACAAAAACAGGAACTACCAGAACTCATGACAATTAAAATTTTAGACACTTCACCTGACGGGGAACGTCACCAGGCCGATAATACAGAACACATTCTGAAGGTAGTCCATCTCTGCCTGCCCGACCACTTTCCTGAAATCATGGAAGTCTATATTAAGGGACCACATGGTAAGACAACTTGAAGAACATGATATTTGGATGTACCTGGTAGTATGTCTCCATAGACTTGCTAAGGCTATGATGAACCACAAATCTGACTGCAGAACCAAAATGAATTTTTTTATTTTCCTAAATAATATAGCTGCGAACATAATAATCATAGTTGCTTCATAATAAACAGCTTCGGACTCAACAATTAGTCCCCCCCCCCTCCCCCCCCCCCCCCCCCCCCCCCCCCCCCGGAGACCCTAGTAATCAGTGTTATACAATACGACATGCAAAACAATTGAGAATCCTATGTTCAAATAATACAGGATAACTGAAAAGACATGAACACATCTAGCAAATGACTTTGCCAAATCATTTCTGAACTAAGATAAAGCAGTAATGTATAATACATTGGCAAAACTTGTGGAATCACAAATAATTAGATTCGTTAAGTATGATTCTACATATTGATCACATGTCATCATTATGATGAAAGTCCAAAACTGAACACACCATCTGGTTTGTTGATTCCCATTCCAAACGCCACCTACAAATGTAACAGAGAGATTTAATGCTCGTAGAGAGAGAGAGGGGGGGGGGGGGGGGGGGGAGGGGAGCACATACTGTTCCAACAATGACCTGTGATTTGCTTTTACTCCAACTGTTGAAAAAAAAACAGATGACTAATTATATGCAACAATAAGACAAAAAGAGCTCAAATAGACATCTAAATATAGATTTACACGAAAAAACAATGCAATAACTTTGTGTGCTTAGGGTTTGGAGGCTAATCTCCATCTTGTGGTTTATCAATATTTATGCGACTACAATGGATAGCTAAGGTGAATATTCAACCATAAGGAAGCACTAACAAACTTGGAATCTGATTGATATAGGATCCCCTAGGTTACCGTCTGTGGAAGCACCTTCTGCTCCATATCCTTGTGTGTGCTACCATACACCCTACCCCACATGACAAATAAAGTGGTGCTTGGATAAATATCAATTTCCAGAGTTATTCTTGCACTTGTCGGAACAATCAAAATGTTGTAAGCAACATAACTTTGTAATTTTCAGCTAACTTAGGATTCAGAACACGCTACACCTATTAGGCGGTTCACTTTTTTGATCAGTGGTTCATCTGTTGGACACGTGGTTATTAGGCATACTTTTTTACTGAACTGTAAAGTTCAATTCACATATTTATTCTTAACAATCATTCATGGTCAAGCATGGGATTTATTCGACATGATTAAGAGAAAATTCATGAGTTCATCACAGTAGAGAAAATTTCATCTTAGAGAAGAAATGAATAAAAATTCTGAACACACCGCATATGAACTTTCTCACGAGCAACCACATCCATATCTGCATGATAATAATCTGCTGAGATACCTCTTCCACGCAATTCTTTGGCAACCTGTTTGTCAGTGAAGTGCACGATTTCAAATGTGAAAGAGCACGAAGGTAATTGATGCTGTCCCAGACTGAAGAAAATGAATGCAACTTTAAACTAAAAGGATGAAGGGTAAGTCATGTCTGACTATTCAATGTCATGTTGTCAAATCAGTCTTTATTCAGTGTCTAATAAGCAAATTTGCCATAGTTTAGAACTTTTAATGCCGATCTGATAATCACATGTTTTTTGTGCATAACAAGAATAACTGCGGGTATAATTCAAATGGACGAAGACACACAACATAAGACCGGCTTGGATTGTGTCCAAATGTGGCACATGAAAACCAAGCCAAGTTTTGGCACTAACAAAATCCACGTAGCTGAATTGGCTGCCCAGATGTCCAACTTTGGCTCCAAAAGTGAATTAAAGAGCCAAAAAACAGAACCTCACAAAAATTTGTAAAGTTCCTAAATTTTGGTAACACAAACTTTTCTCAGGGGCATGAGACCAAATTGCACCATCATAGCCATGATATATAATCAATAAATTGTGAGTGAAATCATACCTTACAAACATCAAAGAAAGAAAATAATTGTACCTTGTAATTTTATTTTCATTATTTATGTACATATCAAGATCAATAAACCGCTTATGTTCCCACATTAGGTGCTAGTGCTTGCACCGATCAACAATCAAGCTTGCAAACTATTAGCACAGGGAAAAGGTAAAGGTTTTGGACTAATTGCAAAAAAGTGGTTTTCATTATTGTGATGAACTTGACTAGGTAATCACACAATTCTTCTTGCTCTGGTGTATCAAATAGCATACACACCTTCTAAAAGTTCAAAATTGTAAGAAAATATTTGGACATTTATACGGATTGATCGTAATGAAAACAAATCAAATCTATATCACCTAATAGACAGCACAAAACTTTGAGAGAATGCAAAACAGACATTGAAGTTAAATGAAGAGGTGGCAGTTACAAATATTCGATCGCTAGAAATTGCATGTCAGCAAATAATTGAAAGGAAAACATCCACAGGTTAGTCTACGAACCTGTTCACATTCCTTCCTAGAAAAGCAATAGACAATCCCGGATTCGTTATTTGGATATGATTCGCTTATGAAATTTGCAATCTCATCAATAACAACCTTTCCAACTGACGATTTCTCATATACCTACATGACGAGCATGTAAACTAGTTAAATTCTATTTGCTCCTCCTGCATGCTTCTGCAATAGACTTTCTCATAGTTGCATCAAGAAAAGTGAACTGAAGCATACTCTATAGAAAAGGTTGGGCCTGTTAACAGAGCTGACAAACTTGACGCATCTTGGGATATGAAGCATCTCTATCAAATCCATTTGCACTTTACTTGTTGCAGTTGCCTACAAAAAAAGGTTCTGCTTCACACAAGCTTTATTCTTCTAAATTGAATCCACTTGCATAACTCACAGTTAAAGCTATCATGGGAACACTGGGAAACTGGATCTTCAAAATGCCCAGATTCTTGTAGTCTGGACGGAAATCATGCCCCCATTGGCTGCAACAGTGTGCCTCCTACATCATAGCTGTCAGTGGGTAACTCTAGATAGATGCTAATGCGCTTAAATGCACAGATTTGTAAATTCTGACCACTAGCTGTGTTGTTGCTCTTATAATTCTTTCATGAGAAACAAACTACAAAAAATATGAAGTGATGGACATCTTAAAATATGTGGAGATTCAATGGAATATTTAAGCTTAATTGTTCATGTATGAGTAAACAAAACTGGTCGTGAATTATTAGAATAAGGCATAATTTTGTGTGTGTGTGGATCTTTTACTTTAGTCTACTAGGGAAAGTTTAGACTTCCAGTAAGCAAAATACCCATATTGGATAGTAATATTGTTAGAGACAGACTGAATAAGCATCTACAAGCACATTATCCACATTAACCAGCACAAAGTAAATAGTAGATTCTTGGCAAGACTACGAGTATCACACACAACCCAATTTTAGCCAGCGAAAAGGTGCTTCATTGTGTGGTGGCCAACAATGTATAGCTCAATGGAATCAGTGAAGTTAATAAACGGACAATGAACGAAAGACTAGAACATATATTCTGGCATGGGCAACAAGGAGAGAAAATAGCATCACTCACATCTATTGCAACAAGGGAAAGGCGCCCAGCATGATGACATTTCTCAAGTTTGGACATGAACCTTTTACTTTTGGATATCTTTTCAGGTGTCACATACAGTATCTTCAATTCTCCTTCACCTTTCTCAAGTGCTTTATAGATGAACTTTTCAATTTCCTTGTTGGTAGTGGAAGTTAACATGTGCGCTGGTATACCTAAAGCCGCCAGTCCCATGACCTAGAAGAGTACAAATCATTGAGAATGAGAACAAGAATATATATAGGGCAACAAAACAACAGAAAAAAAAGCTTAAAGCACCTGGTCCTGAATAAGAGAAAGCAAAGGACTGACGACAAGTGTAATTCCATCACGAAGTACAGCTGGAAGTTGGTAACACAGGCTCTTCCCTCCACCAGAAGCCATTATAACCAGAACATCTTTTCCACTCATGACTGAGTTAATTATCTGGAAGGACAGTGTGCTTAAAAGAAATGAAAATCAAGAAAAAAAGTATACCTATGATAAAGGTTATGGTATATACAATTAGGCTCAAACAACACCAGGAAATAGGAGACAATAAAAAGAAGGATTATCAGGGAACAGATGTTCTAAATTGGCTGCTTTGAGCAACATTTTTTTTTTTGAGGGTGCAACGGGGGGCGATCGCCCACCTGAACGCGGTCTCATTTTTCATTAATATAAAACAGGGGGTACATGACATGCAACCACCATGCCGGGGGCACGGGGCGCGGGGGGTGGCACGACCACCCCCGGAAAAGCAAACAGGAGGGAGGCGGGGGAGAGAACTACACCACGCGGTCACACCAAGACAGAAGGGGAGCGAGGTCAATCCGGCGGGGGGGCACGGACAACCCACAGACGCAGGTGCTCCACAGCGAGAGCTGCAATCCGGGAAGCGGGAAGCAAATCACCATCGAAGACCATCCTGTTCCGAGCCTTCCAAACAGATCACAGGAGGGCCAGAACCCCGGAGTGCAGCGCCAGGGGGTGCAGGCGAGGGAGGCGGGCGGCGAGCCCATGTAGCAGGTCGGAGATATCAGCGTCTGGCGGCAGGCGGAGACCATCGGCACTCAGCGCCCACAGGGGCTCGAGTCGGGGGCAATGCACGAACAGGTGTTCAAGGTCCTCCCGCACCCCGGGGCAAAACGGGCAGTGGGGGGACGGCACACACCCAAGGCGAAACAGGTGGGCGCGTGTCCTTGTTCGGCCGAGGCGCATGATCCAGAAGAACACCCGCACGCGCGGGGGCGCAAAGTTTACCCAGTTGACGTCGTTGAAAGGCACAACGCACCCGGAAGAGTGGAGTGTGCGGTAGACATCTGCGGCGCGGAACTCCTCGGACGAGCCGAGGGCAACCACCCGGCGATCGGGGGCCGGGGAGAGGCGCAGCGCCCCCAGCTGGGCGCGCAGGTAGGAGAGCTCGGCCTCCGCCTGGGGCGTGACGCGGTGGCGAGTAGGAACACTGAGGGGGCCTGCACCAACAGCGTCGGAGAGCGTCGCCGCGGGGGCAAGGCAGTGGGAGAAGGCCGCAGGGAGGGCGTCGGCCAGCGGGCCGAGCGTGGTCCAGGAGTCGAACCAGACCGAAACCGACGAGCCATTACCGGGAACCACTTGCGTGATGGAGCGGTATAGGGGAATCAGCGACTCAAAGTGGCGCCACGAGGGGGTGGATACCGCAGGATGGGCACACAGGTAGCTACGGCGCACCCAGCGTGTCCAGGGGGTGTCGCGGCCCGAGAAGAGGCCGTGCAGGTTCTTGAGGAGCAGGCAGGTGTTTTGGAGACCAAGGTCCACCACACCGAGGCCACCTTCCGAGCGCAAGCGACAGACGAGGTCCCACGCAACCTGGCAGTCACCCCCTGAGCAAGCCGCCGACGCCTTCCACAACATGGCACGACGGGGACGATCCATCTTTTCCACTGTGCCCTTCGGCAGCGGGAGCACGAACATGGCGTGGAGGGGCAACGCCGAGAGGACCGCAGTAGCGAGGGTGAGGCGCCCCCCGATGGGGATCAGCGACGTCCGCCAGCTCGGAATCTGCCGAGAAATCCGCGTGGCGAGGAAATCCAGGGCCGATGCAGGCAGCTTCCGGTCAGAGAGCGGAAGCCCGAGGTAGGTCTGGGGGAAGGATGATACTGGGCACCCGAGGAGAGAGGCGAGGGCAGCGGCACGCTGGGGCGGCACATGCACCGGAACGAACGTGCTCTTGTGGAAGTTAATGGCGAGCCCGGTGGCACGGGAGAATGAGTCCAGGACGGCTCGCAAGCGGAGCACCTGCGTGGGATCTGCCCGAAGGACGATAAGCGTGTCATCGGCGTACTGGATGACGGGGCACGGCAGGTCATCGACGAGAGGGTGTAGGAGGCGATCCCCACCCACATCCTCCACCAGCAGGCAACGCAGGAGCTCAGCGACAGCCAAGAAGAGGTACGGGGAGAGGGGATCCCCCTGTCGCAACCCGTTCTTGCAGGTGATCCAGCGCCCCGGGACACCATTTAGCAGCACCGCAGTCCTCCCAGTGGAAAGGACGGCCGACACCCAGCCCCGGAAGGGGCATCCGAATCCACGCGCCTCGAGGATCGCGTCCAGAGCCTCCCAATTGACGGAGTCAAAGGCCTTCTTGAAGTCCAGCTTCAGAACCACCGCAGGAGACTTGCGAGCGTGGCAACTCTGGATGATGTCGATGACATAGAGGAAGTTATCGGCAATGAACCTCCCTCAAATAAAGCCAGACTGCTCGAAAGCCACGAGGCGCTCAATGAAGGACTGAAGGCGGGAGGTGAGGATACGAGTGACCAACTTCATGATGCAGTTCTGGAGGGAGATAGGCCGAAAACCATCAGCGGTGAGCACGTCAGCCTTCTTCGGAAGCAAGGCAATAAAGGCCCGGTTCACACCATCCAAGGGGGCAACCCCAGCATGGAAGTCGGCCAGGAACTCCATAACGTCCCCGCGAACCACGTCCCAGAAGGCGCGATAGAAAGCAGGCCCAAAACCATCAGGCCCCGGGCTGCTGTCGACTCTCATCGCCTAGAGAGCAGACCTAGCCTCGGCCTCGGAGAAGGGGGCCTCGAGAGCATCAAGCCCTGAAACGGGCGACATAACGCGGTGTAGGTCGAACCCCCAAACAGGGGCAGTAGATGCGCCAAGGAGCTCAGAGTAGAAACCGTGCAAGACAGCTGCTTTGTCCGCATGGTTATAGAGGACCCTCCCACCATCATGCAAGACCTTGATCTGGTTGCGGCGCAGGCGGGCAGAAGCACAAGCATGGAAGAACCTGGTGTTGTCCTCACCGAGCTTGCACATCCGGAAGGTGAAGCGTTGCCGCCAGTAGACGCTCAGGTTCCGGTACTCCCGAGAGAGGTGCGCGCGGACCATGTCTCGCAGCATCCGCTCGGGCCGATAGAGTGCACGTGACTCTTCCACCAAGTCCAGCAAGGCAAGGACCCGACGGCAGTTGGAGATGACCGCGACAATTTTGGGCTGCTCGTGTGTGTCGCCGGTCTCGTTGCTCCCGTCTTCGCTCTGGAGGTCCTCTGTTTGTGCCCTTGTGGTGTGTGTACATACCTGCTAGCTAGCTCTTGCTGCGTGCGTGTAGGGCCTCCTGTTCCCCCGGGTATGGTGTTGTGTGTCTGCTTCGCAGTTCTGCTGTGTATGCCATGGGTTCCTCGTTGCTGCGCTTGTGCTCCATGTCGATGAGTTCCTTCATGCAGCTCCTTGTGTGCTCCTGGAATGTCCGTGGACTAAACGACCCCGACAAGTGTACGGACGTGCGTATGAACATGGCGGCGCAGCCTCTTCACATCGCGTGCTTGCAGGAATCCAAGCTCGAGGGTGTACATGCGTCCAAGGCATCCTCGTTCCTCCCTCCCGGCCTCTCTTCATACTCCTTCGTCCCGTCACGCGGTGCGTCTGCAGGCATCATCACCGCGTGGGATCCGCGGATTCTGCACCACATCGCCGACAATCCCTTGGAGTTCTCCCTCACCTCCTCCTTTGAGCTTGCGGCGGACGGCATGCAGTTCTCGGTCACTAACGTGTACGCGCCTTGCGATGGGGCGCGCCGCGACGATTTCCTTGCGGAATTGCGGTCGCTCGCGGGGCTCGGTTCGGACCCCTGGTTGATCGTGGGCGATTTCAACATTGCTCGCTGCATTGAGGACCGGAACAACGACCGCTTCGACGTGCGCGCCGCGGATGCTCTAAACTGTCTAATTGAGGATTTGGAGCTGCAGGAACTGCCCCTTCTCGACCGGAGGTTCACTTGGACGAACGGCCGCGACTCGCCCACGATGGTGCGCCTCGATCGTGCTCTCATCAACCTTGCATGGGGCGAGCGTCTATTCAATTCCGCGCTCACGTCATTGCTGCGCAACACTTCAGATCATGTGCCGCTCCTGATCAGCGCCTCTTCCCGCGCGCCCTCGGGCCAGACATTCCGGTATGAGCGCTCCTAGGCCTTCTCCCCTGACTACCGCGCCATGGTTTCGGCCGTGTGGGCTCGCCCCCAGAACCGGCGCTTGGCGTGTGCTGCGCTCCGTCTCTCGCGCTCCCTTAAGTGGGCTCGTGGTCGCCGTCGGCCCGCCGAGATCATCTCCAACTGTCGTCGGGTCCTTGCCTTGCTGGACTTGGTGGAAGAGTCACGTGCACTCTATCGGCCCGAGCGGATGCTGCGAGACATGGTCCGCGCGCACCTCTCTCGGGAGTACCGGAACCTGAGCGTCTACTGGCGGCAACGCTTCACCTTCCGGATGTGCAAGCTCGGTGAGGACAACACCAGGTTCTTCCATGCTTGTGCTTTTGCCCGCCTGCGCCGCAACCAGATCAAGGTCTTGCATGATGGTGGGAGGGTCCTCTATAACCATGCGGACAAAGCAGCTGTCTTGCACGGTTTCTACTCTGAGCTCCTTGGCGCATCTACTGCCCCTGTTTGGGGGTTCGACCTACACCGCGTTATGTCGCCCGTTTCAGGGCTTGATGCTCTCGAGGCCCCCTTCTCCGAGGCCGAGGCTAGGTCTGCTCTCTGGGCGATGAGAGTCGACAGCAGCCCGGGGCCTGATGGTTTTGGGCCTGCTTTCTATCGCGCCTTCTGGGACGTGGTTCGCGGGGACGTTATGGAGTTCCTGGCCGACTTCCATGCTGGGGTTGCCCCCTTGGATGGTGTGAACCGGGCCTTTATTGCCTTGCTTCCGAAGAAGGCTGACGTGCTCACCGCTGATGGTTTTCGGCCTATCTCCCTCCAGAACTGCATCATGAAGTTGGTCACTCGTATCCTCACCTCCCGCCTTCAGTCCTTCATTGAGCGCCTCGTGGCTTTCGAGCAGTCTGGCTTTATTCGAGGGAGGTTCATTGCCGATAACTTCCTCTATGTCATCGACATCATCCAGAGTTGCCACGCTCGCAAGTCTCCTGCGGTGGTTCTGAAGCTGGACTTCAAGAAGGCCTTTGACTCCGTCAATTGGGAGGCTCTGGACGCGATCCTCGAGGCGCGTGGATTCGGATGCACCTTCCGGGGCTGGGTGTCGGCCGTCCTTTCCACTGGGAGGACTGCGGTGCTGCTGAATGGTGTCCCGGGGCGCTGGATCACCTGCAAGTACGGGTTGCGACAGGGGGATCCCCTCTCCCCGTACCTCTTCTTGGCTGTCGCTGAGCTCCTGCGTTGCCTGCTGGTGGAGGATGTGGGTGGGGATCGCCTCCTACACCCTCTCGTCGATGACCTGCCATGCCCCGTCATCCAGTACGCTTTGAGCAACATACATATCAAGGATAGAACAATAACATGCTACAAATCAGTATCTTACATATCTGAAGAACTTCATACGAAGGATTTTTCACAAAAAGAAATGAATTATAAGAACCTCACTTGTGGTGTTAAAAGCAAATATGTAAATATCAATGGATATTTTTGTTAGTTAATAAGTAATTCAAAAGAAGAGGAAACATCAAAACAACATTATTTCTACTAAAAACTTACTTCTCGTTGATTTGACCTGTAGGAAGAGATACCAAATACATTGAATCGAATGTCCTCAGCCTGAGAATCCCATGAGAACCTTCCAGACCAATCCTCCAGAGCAACTGAGGGGGCAGTATTTGATGTATATCTGGAAGTTTTAGATATTTCCAGCAAAGCCTTCAAATGTGATTGGCGCTCATACAATTCTTCTTGTTGATCAATCAAAGTCTTAATTTTAGCTGCATATAATGAATTTTAAGAGGAACATTAGCTCAGTAGGCAGTCACGCTCGAAAAGGTTAAATTTAAGGATGCCAGGAAAGATGGCTGGCGACATTTTATTTTATGTTTGAATTAATACCACTTGCTGCAAAAGAACAAAATGCCCTTTAATCAACCAAAGTAGACATGAGGTACACAGGAAGTGCATTAATCGTGAAAAAGATGTTAAAGTAGCAAGCCGATGATATAACATCAATGCAATTCTCATAGCTAGGGAACCAGAGCAGAGCACCCAACTGCATTACACTGCTATCCTCTAACCTTGAGATTCCTTACAGTCAGAGACATGGCATGAAGTTGCTTTGAGACCAAAATACACCTAGTGACTTTAGCCATCTCCGTATGCGACTATACATTTTAAGAACTAAAGAAGAATGAGATTGTGTGTAACTTGTGTGAGCGCTTGCAAATATGATGTGATAAAATGCCGATGCTATCGTCAATGATTGGTATTTATCAGTTGACTAAAAAAGCGATGTTGCTTATCCTTGGGGACTGAACAGACACAGAGACACTTGGTGTTGTTGTACAATATTGGTGGCCCATGTCCACGCTAGGATGGTGTGCGCTTTGAAACTAGAAATGTTGTTCTATATGCCAGCTTCCTGCCTCCCATTATTGGCTCCACGACTATTATTTCACAGATGAGTTGCTATGGAGAAGGGAAGCAGACTATGAATCTCACTCAACTAAGAAATCATTACAGCTAAAGAGATAAGAATGTGTACAATGGATGATGATTATAGTGATGATACCTTGTATTTCATGGAGTTCTGACTCCACCACCAAAAGCTCTTCCTCAATGTTTTCTTCATCCTCCATGCCTCAAAATTGCACCGTTAAAAATGCTGAAATATAAGAAGTATTTTCTTTGCAGATTAATTAGGCAGTTAACCATATAAAGAAGCGGAAGGATTTGATGATAAACCAGGAAAACAACACAGCAGAGGCAGGGGCGGAGAGGCTGTAAATGAAAAGTGCGCACTATATGAAATCTTGCCTCCGGGTTGTAGCCGTGAGTGAAGAGAAGAACAGAGGCGACGCCGGTAGAAAGGCCGGTGTAGATGGGGTTGTCGAGGTCGTCGATGAAGCTGGGGAAGCGGCGAGGGGTCGTGCGTGATCTGCGGGCGGGGAGGCGCAAGCAAGAGGACGGCGTAACTAATGCCGGAGCGACGGCGGGAGCACCGGATTCGGTGAGTCGGCGCTGGTGGTGGTGGCGGTGAAGGCGGCGCTCACCGGTGTCCAGAGCTGGGGGAGGAGAGGAACCGTGGCGGCAGCAGTCAGGGTTCTATGGACATGTACGAAAACATCCTCCATCTTTGTTATAATTGGACACATTTCCTTGTACGCTTACGATTATTCTGTTCCGGTCCTTCAGTACTCTCTTATGTATTCGGTGAGGGGGTCATCTGATATTGGTTATGCAAGGAAAACATCTGATTATACCGTTCCAAACAAAATGAAATACACCATGATCCCACATGATCGCATCTCCTTTTCTCCTCTAGCCGCCGCCTCTCTAACCTAGCCTCCGCATCCTCTATAGATTGGTTACTCTTTCTTCGATCGGTCTCGCCGGTATCACGAGGGGTGGGGAACCTGATCTATGGGTGAAGTTTTTAGTAAAATTAGTGTTTCTCAAAGATTAGGTTAGTATTTGGGTAGCCATCTTTTTTTGTCATATGTCAATGGAGATGTCATCGTTTATAATAAGTGATCTTCGGCTCTTCGTTCGGCAACGAGATCTTCTTCCTGGCGTTAATGGTGGTGCTATAAGATTACAGTTTTATAGATATGGTCTTCCAGATCTTGCTTTGCCAGATCAGTTTTGGATTCTTTTCTCCTGGTTGCTGTGAGGAGGGTTATTCTCGCAACCGACCGCTACGTCTTCGGCAATGGTGATTCGTACTTTCGGCTCCCCAGCAACGTCGACAAGGCTGTTTGGTTTCTCTTCCCTGGAATACTGGTGACGAGGGTTAACTCGACAAATGTCCTAGATGAAGGACTTGGGATCGGGGAGATAGGGCGTCGGATGAACTCGAAGGTAAAGTTAGTCGAAATAGGTGTGTATCGAAAGTAAACTTGGGTGTTCAACCTGGCTTGCTTTCAATCTGCCCTACACCGTCCCCTCCTGGCCCCTATATATAGATGGCCAGGTCTCGAGGATCGGGTAGGGTCCGATACAGATTACAATATCGACATACGGTAGGAACTCGTATTCGACTATCATTACAATTGGGCCTAGCTATACGGGCCTCAGGGGTACTCAACTAACGGGCTCTATTAACTATACCCTTGTCAGTAGCCCCTGAGATTCTACCAGAATTACAGATTCAGGTTGAATCTCTAATCTTTAAATCTTCGACTTGATCAACTCTTCGACTTCTTCTTATCTTTGAATCTTCGACTTGGTCTTGCGACTTATTTTCATGATAATTTGCTTGCAAGGGGTTTTGATGATCAAGCTTGACAACTCTGACGGATCAAGAGGTCAGTTAACTGCCGGAACAGATACTTGTCACCTACTTCAAATTCAATCCCCTTGGACTTGAATTCGGGATACCGGTCAAACCCATTCTTTTGCCGCATTTAGGACTTACAAAGAATGAATCCCAGTGATTCTCAGGTTACCCAGTGCGTCCACCAGGATTTTCTTCGCGTCGTAGACACGGATACATACCAGCAGAGCGCATCCATGTGCGTATACCAGGCCACACAGGACGGATCCCGGGGTCTTACCTTCGTGACAAGTCACGGCATTCGAGTTTCGTTGCGATAACGCAACTCAAGAATCTCATGTCGCAGTCAAATTTTGACTGAAAATATTCGGGTTTCTACAACCATAAAACTCGCTCCCGATGGGAGTAAAACTTCTCCAATCTCCAATGCTTTACCAATGAATATCGTCGGGTGCGCGCTCAGCGCTCTCGATGGGAGTAGCCCCCGAGGCTATGTTTGGCGACTTGTAGTCAAACATAGGCTCAAAGTTCAGCTCTTCTTTCTTTTGTTGATATCTTACTACTTGGCGAGCCCCCGAGTCCAAGTCGAGGTTTTCATATCGTGCAACCATAGTCTCCTTTTCCCGTTTTTCTTTAATATTATCGTCTGCTGTACGCAGAATTTAACTCCTGCTGTAAAATATGTTTATGGGCTATGCTGTAGTACGAGGGCCCAATAACACGTGCTTATAAATAAAGCACCATCTTGTAAAGGCAAAAACCCTAATCAGATATCTTCCTCCGCCGCATCGTCTTCTTTTCTTCATCTAGGGTTTCCGAGGCTTTTCCCTCATGGCAGATGCTGAAGGTTCTCGTCTGAACCTTGGATCCCCGGCGGCACCACGAGGTCGAGGTCGCCCTCGTGGCAGCAAGAACAGGAACACCGCGCCGGCCGCCGCAGGAACTTCTTCGGATGCTCCGGCTAAGCGTCGTCCCGGCCGCCCACCTGGTAGCAAGAACAAACCCAAAGTGACTAACGTCGCCCCAGGTCCAATCGCTCCTCCTCCTGCTGCTCCAGCTGCTCCTGCTGCACCTCCCCGAATCTTTTCTTTCCTTTGCATTGCCATGGCGCAGTGCCGTGAGATTCAGCGCCTGTCGCTGAATTTTACGAAGTTTATGGATGGCCATGAACTGCGAGAGGCGGTTCTCCGTGAACAGTCTGGAGGTGGCATCCCCTACGAGGTGGAGGTGTGGTATGATGGCGACGGCGAGCAGTACTTCCGAGGTGGCTGGTCACAGTTTGCTGAGGACCATGACATCCATCAAGGCTTCTTCATGGCCTTCGACTTCCATATCGGTACGTCGAAGTTTGACGTGAAGATATACGATGGCACTCTTTGCCAGAAGGAGTATGAAGCTTGAAGCCCGCTTTTATTAGGATCTGCTATCCATGTAATTTCGTTTGATAATGTCTTTCCTGCAATGTTATTTGTAATAAATATTCGTACTTTGTGTCGACATCTTTTGCTAGTACCATGAGAACAAGTCATGCTCTGAGGTATGCTTTCCATATATCGGGTTCTTTGCGAACCAATAAATGTAAGGATAATATCGGGTTCTTTTTGTGAACCAAGTTTTCTCAGTATTTTTCGGGTTGTGTAAACAACCTTATAGTGAAAGAAAACCTCCAACTTGCCATAATAATTCCTTTCGTACGACCCAGGGGGTTGAAGCCCCCGAGCGGAGAAGTAAAAAATAATTCTACAATTTCGTCGAGTTCAACCCAAAGAAGCCGACCTGTGGCCTCATGTTCTGGGTTCAGAAGGCTAACTCGAATTTTTTGATACTATATTTAGTCTACGCGTAAAAACATCGTAGCTGTTCTGCATTCCACGGGTTGCTCTCGTCCTTCCCAGTCTTCTTGTCTTATAATCGATATGCTCCTCCTGGTATTACTTCGGTGACGATGTAAGGTCCCACCCAAGGGGACTCCAATTTGCCGTGGCTGTCTTGCCTGAGTCGCAAAACAAGGTCTCCCACCACGAAGGATCGTGGACGAAATCGACTACTATGGTAGTTTCGTAGGCTTTGTTGATACTGCGTAGCCCTTTCTAATGCTTTATCTCTTGCTTCATCCAATGCATCGACATCATCTTGCAATGCTTTTGTTGACGTTGTCTCATCATACGCTGTCACTCTTGGAGCCTCGTGTGTCACTTCGACTGGAAGCACGGCTTCGGCGCCATGGACCAGGAAGAAAGGAGTTTCTTGAGTTGCTGCGTTAGGAGTAGTTCTTAGACTCCAAAGAACGGAGGGTAATTCTTCTACCCAAGCGCTCTTGGCTTTCTCAAGAGGTGCTAAGAGCCTCTTTTTTTATTCCACTACATATTAGGCCATTGGCTTTTTCGACTTGCCCGTTTGTCTTCAGGTGTGCCACAGATGCGAATTTGAGCTTGATTCCCAACCCTTCGCAGTAACTCTTGAATTCCTTTGAAGTGAAATTTGTCCCGTTGTCTGTGATGATGCTGTATGGTACACCAAAACGGAAAACTATCGACTTGATGAAGCTGATTGCTGCTGTAGAATCTTGAGTTGTTACTGGGGCCGCTTCTACCCATTTGGTGAATTTATCGACTGCCACTAGCATGTAGACATGCCCTCCTGGCCAAGATTTGTGCAACTTTCCCACCATATCGAGGCCCCATTGTGCGAAGGGCCAAGATAATGGTATTGGTTGTAGCTCCGCTGCTGGTGCATGCGGTCTAGATGCAAACCTTTGACATGCTTCACACTTTCGAACTATATCTTTTGCGTCCTCGATGGCTGTTAGCCAATAGAATCCTGCTCGGAAAGCTTTTGCCGCTATTGCTCTGCTGCTGGCATGATGGCCACATACTCCGTCGTGTATGTCTTTCAATATTGTTTGCCCTTCCTGGGGCGTTACACAACGCTGTAAAACGCCGGTAATACTTCTCTTATATAATTTTCCTTCCAACACGACAAACGCTTTTGATCTTCGAGTTATCCTCTTGGCCTCCACTGCATCTTCTGGTAGTTTTTTATTTATCATGTACGCGAGATATGGCTGCATCCATGTTTCTTCTATCATCATGATCTCCTCTGGTTCTGACGTAGCCCCCGAGCCTGCTGTAGTAGTCGAACTTTTTCCATTTTTTATTGATCTTTCCACTATTTCCTCCCAAAATACTCCGGACGGCACAGGTAAACACTGTGACCCGATATTTGCTAAAGTGTCGGCTTCTTCATTGCTGTTCCTGCTTATGTGCGAGACTTCGCATCCATCGAACGTCCCTTCTAGATAATGGTACAAATTTTTGTAGGCCATCATGTTGTCATTGATTGTGTCACATCTGTTCATAACTTGCTGAACAACAAGGTTGGAATCTCCAAATATTTTTAGGCGAGTTGCTCCGCATGCTTTAGCCATCTTCATTCCGTGCAACAAAGCCTCGTACTCCGCTTCGTTGTTGGAAGCCTGCGCGAAGCTCATCCTTAAGACGTACTTTAATTTGTCTCCATGAGGTGATATCAACACTACTCCTGCGCCTGCGCCTTGGACTCTCTTAGAACCGTCGAAATACATTGTCCAAGTACTCGATAAATCTGGTGGTCTCGTGCTTTGCTACTCGAGCCACTCTGCTGTAAAGTCTGGCAAGACTTGCGACTTGATCGCCTTCCTTTTTTCATACGTGATGTCCATGGGAGATAACTCGATTCCCCACAAAGAGACACGTCCCGTTGCTAGAGGGTTGTTCAATATATTCGACAGTGGCGCTTCATTGACCACTATGATTGGGTGCACCGCAAAATATTGTCGTAGTTTACGTGCAGTTGTGAAGACACTGTATGCCAACTTCTGATAGTGCGGGTACCTCTGTTTGGTTGGAGATAGCACTTCACTGATGAAATATACCGGCCTCTGGACGCCATGAGCTTTTCCTTCTTCACTTCTTTCGACTACTAGAACTGTACTCACCACCTGATGAGTTGCGGCGATGTACAATAGCAGTGGTTCTTTTTCTTTTGGTGCGACCAGCACTGGTGGCGTGGAAAGCACTTTTTTCAACTGTGCAAACGCTGCATCTGCTTCTTCTGTCCACTCAAATTTATCGTCTGACTTTTTCATAAGTGCATAAAAAGGAAGCGCCTTCTCCCCTAGTCGAGCAACAAAGCGACTTAATGCCGCGACACGTCCTGCCAACTTCTGTACGTCGTGGAGTTTCGTGGGTTTCCCCATTGTTAGAATTGCCTGAATCTTCTCTGGATTTGCCTCTATTCCTCGTGCTGATACCAAGAACCCCAACAGTTGCCCTGCTGACACTCCGAAGGAACACTTTGTCGGGTTCAGCTTAAGCTTGTACTTGTTCAAGTTGTCGAAGGTTTCTGCCAAGTCGCCGATTAAGGATTTCTCTTCTCTTGTTGTGATGACTACATCATCAATGTAGACTTGGATATTGCGTCCTATTTGGCTCCCGAGGCAGTTTTGCATCATCCGTTGATAAGTTGCTCCTGCATTTTTTAGGCCGAACGGCATTACCTGGTAGCAAAATACTCCGTATGGTGTGATGAAGGCCATTTTTTCTTCGTCTTCTTTTTTCAACTTGATCTGATTGTAACCAGAATATGCGTCCAAAAATGAAAGCCTTGCACATCCCGCTGTGGAATCGATTATCTGATCGATGCGGGGTAGAGGGAAGGGATCCTTTGGACAATGCTTATTGAGAGATGTGTAGTCGACACATACTCTTTGTACGTCTGTATTCTTCTTGGGTACTATGACTGGGTTCGACACCCAACTCGAAGTTTTGATTTCTCTGATAAATCCGGCATTTTCCAGCCTGTGCAATTCTGACGCTATCGCCTTCCTCTTAGGTTCATCAAATCGCCTCAATGGTTGCTTGACTGGTTTTGCCTTGGGATCTACATTAAGTGCGTGCTCGACGAGTTCCCTGGGAACCCCTGGCATGTCCGATGGACACCAGGCGAAAATTTCCCAGCGCTCACGGAGGAACTCGACGAGCGCGCCTTCCTATGCGGGATCCAGGTTCACCGCAATTGATGTCGTCTTGTTTGGATCTGTAGGGTGGACCTGAATTTTCTTCGAGTCCTGCGTTGTATCGAAAGCCTTATCTGGTAGGGATCGTCCAACGTCGGGTAGCACATTATGATCCGTTTCTCCTTTCAACCTCTCATATTCTGCTGTCATGCCGAAAGTTTGCGCCATCCTGTTGAATTCTCTGTCGCATGTGTTGGCTACTTCAAAGCTCCCTTGTACCGTAATTGTTCCTTTGGGCCCTGGAATTTTTAACGTGAGATACGCGTAATGTGGTACTGCCATGAATTTTGCAAATGCTGGGCGCCCCAGGATTGCATGATATTGTGATGGCCAGTCCATGACTTCGAACTCCAGCTTCTCTCTTCTATAATTTTCGCTGCTGCCAAAGCAGACATCGAGTTCTATCCTTCCCAAAGGGTGATTTGCTGCTCCTGGTACTATTCCGTGGAAAGAGCAATCTGTTGGCTTCAGACTCGTTAGTGAGATGCACATTGCCTTTAGTGTTCTAGCATATATTAAGTTTATGCCGCTCCCTGCATCCATGAACACTCTTCCGATGTCGTATCCTCCTATTTGCGCCTTTAGAACCATAGGCGAGTGGCCCGGCCTGGGAACTTTCCTTGGGTGGTCTGCTCTGCTGAACTTGACTGGTTGCTCTGACCACCGTAGGTATTCTGTGGTAGCTGGTGGCGATGATATTGCTAGGTTTACTTGCCTAGATATGCTCTTTCGCTCTTTCTTTGACTTGGGCACCGGTTGAATCATGGCTGATATGTATACTTTTGACTCTAGGTGCTTTGCTAGTCTTTGCATTTGATATCCTTGATTTTTACGTCTTTCTCCTTGCCTTCCTTCTTGGCTTGAGCCCATGGCGCCTTGCAACCTTAGGAATGTTCTGCAATCCTTCATCTGGTGATTTGAGACCCTTTTCCCATCGAGATACGCGTAGTGGATTCGACAAGGTCCGTATAGCATATCCTCGGCCGAAGGACCAGAGTATCTTGATTTCTCTTCTCCTTTTGCCTGAAATCTCCTACTTTCATACCCTTCCTCTTCTTCTAGTATATAACCCGCGGCTACCTGATTTCGCCTTCCTTGGTTACCCTCGCTGCGGTGTCGCCTCCTCTGTCGACTTATTCTGTCGACTTCTAGCGAACGTCCTCTTTTATTGTTATACGCGTCCTCTCCATCGGCGAATTTGTTGGCTTGCTCCATTAGCTCAGCTACTTTCGTAGGTCTTGTTCTTCCTATTTCTTCCACAAGATCTGAGCGACGAAGTCCTTCCGAAAAGGCGTCTATTGCTCGTTCGTCGGAGACGTCCTCTGCTGAGTTTTTGATTATACTCCAGCGTTGTATATAAGAACGTAGCGTTTCGCCTTTCCTCTGCACACATGCTTTAACTTCTTCCAGTGATGCTGGGCGTTTGTAGGTGGAACGAAAATTTCTTATGAATTGACTTTCGAGTTCCCCCCAGCTTCCAATGGATTCGTCGGGTAGGGTGTTCAACCAGGACCGGGCGGCGCCGGTGAGGTGCAGCTGCAAACTTTGCATTGCAGTCGCCTTTGTTCCCCCTAATATCTGCACTGCCTGTAGATAATCTGATAGCCATAAGGTGGGTTCCTGCGACCCGTCATACTTATTCTGGTCGTGTGGTAGTTTAAATCCTTTGGGTACCCGCGTTTTGCGAACCCTCCGGGTAAAGCATAACGCACCCATATCTTTATCGTCGTCTTCGTAATTCTCTTCCCTCCAAGCATGTCGCGATTTATTTACTCGAGCTTGTGCTATTATACTTCTTGCATCCTCCTTCTTTTTCTGCTGCTTTTTCTCTTCTGATGACTCGCTATAGTCGTTGTCTGCGCGATTGTATCTGAACTTCTCTTTGTGACTTGTTGACTTTATCTCTGGGCCTTGCTCCCTGATCTTACCTTCTACTATTCCGAGGCTTCATATCGCGGCTCGGTGCATATCTTCTCGCGGGTCCCCATGCTCTGGTCTTGTGGCTAGCAAATACGCTTGTGCTGCTGCCAATGCCGCCTCTGGCGTTTTTTGTATCCGGTCATCTTCCTCCTCTTCTGGCTGCGGGGTGGGGCTCCTCGAGTACCCTTCTTTTCTGCCGCATGCTGTCGCCCCCTGTTGTGTTTTGGATCTCCGCGCCTCTCTCTGCTATATTCTGACTCTTCACTATAGTCTTCCCAATATTCCTCCCTTGATATACTGTTGTTGTCTTGAAACATCATGTCTCTTTCCTCCCTTAGTTTCTTCTTGTGTTGGTATAATGCATACTGATATCCCATTAGAACTTCTCTTCTCGATCCTTCGGGTACTTCTGTACCATGATTAATGGCTGATTTGATCATTCTCCATTCACCAGCCGAGACATGGACTTTCTCTTTTTCCTTTTTGTTGTGATCTTTCACTTTGTCGACTTGCCTGTCGACCTTTTTACTTCCTTCGCTGTTGTTTCCTTCTTCTGCCTCAGTGATGATGACGCATAACTGATGTATTTTGGAGACGCCGCTGCTTCCTACGGCGAAGTCCTTTGCATTGTTGTGCGTCTGACACACTTTTTCTTCTGAGTCGAAATTTTCATGAATTTCGTCGCCTTCTGCGATTGATGCTTTTTCTAAGCTGACCGGCGAGTTTACCTCACTGGAAGAGCCTTCTGATGACTCCAATGTTTCCCCTGTTTCAGGCTTGCCTGCCGACGGATCTGGTTTCGTCGAATCCGAGAGGCGGGATGAACCCGATGGCCCGATGAGGATGCTCAAACTTCCAATTGTCAACTCCATCTCTTGGTTTTCGTCGAGTTCTGATCTGCTGTTGGCTAGAAGCGAAAATGCCATCGAATTCATGATTCCAATGCCCAGAGTCCCCACGGTCGGCGCCAATTGACAAGGGTTAACTCGACAAATGTCCTAGATGAAGGACTTAGGATCGGGGAGATAGGGCGTCGGATGAACTCGAAGGTAAAGTTAGTCGAAATAGGTGTGTATCGAAAGTAAACTTGGGTGTTCAACCTGGCTTGCTTTCAATCTGCCCTACACCATCCCCTCCTGGCCCCTATATATAGATGGCCAGGTCTCGAGGATCGGGTAGGGTCCGATACAGATTACAATATCGACATACGGTAGGAACTCGTATTCGACTATCATTACAATTGGGCCTAGCTATACGGGCCTCAGGGGTACTCAACTAACGGGCTCTATTAACTATACCCTTGTCAACTGGTGTTGGTACTCTTACCGATATTATATGATTACTTTAATGATTGTGTGCGTGTACGTAGCCTTCATATTGCGGCTCAAATTAAAAAATAGGAGAACCACTATTGGCATTTGCAGGTTTATGGTTTGATATATATGCTATTATTTTTTGGCTGCTTTTAGAAAAATACAAGAATGTGTCATGGAAGAAGAAGAGTTTAAAAACCTTGAAGATTAGCTTATTTTCTCTTAGACTTCATTTTATAATCGCTGGAGACATCTTATATATCTCTACCATGTACTATTTGTTGCTATAATATATCATGGTATTATTTCAAAAAAAAATGACATACACCATGAGACTATTTAAAAAATACAGCATAAGAATGAGTATTGGCTACAGATTCGCAAAAAGAAAAGTATTGGCTACAGTGAGGGCATGCACAATGGTTGATAAAAGGTCTTTTTTATTATTTTGCATCATTTATATAAGAAAAACATAAAATATAATGGATCATCTCTTAAGATATATCCCCATGTTCACTAATATAAGACATTTTAGATGTTTCAAAGTATACTAGATACATATTAAAATAAGTGAATCTACATGCTAAAAGTAATCTAGATACGAATCAAAATGAATAAATCTACAAAAAACTAAAATGTCTTATATTTAAACGGAGGAAGCATATCTAGCCATTATTGTTTGCATGCTCCTGAAATTACAGAATTGTTCAAATAAAAACAAGTGATGTAGAAGTGAATCTTGCATATCCCTATCGGTCCAAATGCTTTTGGAAAATTTATAGCATTTGTTGTACCAAGAGGTTGATGAAAAAAGATGACCCAAGAAATGCCATGAAATGAAGAGCATGATTAATCAAAATCCCTCGACAGGGATAAATTATTTATGTTCTTACATTCGTCTCCACTACCATAGTTGGTCAAAACCCAAGATCATGTCCGTCGAATATGGACACCCAAATCCAATTATACAAAACACCACTAGATCCTCTCGGAACAACCACCATACGAATGGAGATAGAGTTGGGGTGTCCTCATTTTCCACATTGTCAACTCCATCTTGTGAACCGCGTGGAAACTCCAAAACCTATGGTAATAAGACATATCAAATGCAACTAATCTCATTGGTGGTACACAAGACAAAGGAGATGTTGTGGGGGGAGGGGGATTAATGCATATCCACAATCAACACAAATCTCATATTTGGCAAGTATCCCGAGTTACAAGTAAACGGAAGACTTACACACGTGTCTTTAGTGATATGCATGAGCCTAGGGGTCCTTAGCCAAAATTTTCACATACGAACATTAGGACGCCTATGGAGTGCCAAACAAGTAACACAAAGATAAGAAATACAAATGGAACAAATGATGCAAAAAAACATAAGACCAGGTCTAGGTCCACAAGCAAGTGTTCCTGTGGGTACAAAAATCAAAGTTTGGTATTTCACATACACCCAAAGTCCATTCCATGGCAAGTCGCTTGAATTTGAGTAATCCAAAGACTAGATCCATAAAATATTAAAAAATCAACTTAAAGTCAAAACCCTAGCCCATGGGCCCCATGAAACCAAAAGTATGAAGTCTATCCCACCCTGTAGACTTAAAGTACTCCATAGCAAGTGATACGTCTCAAACGTATCTATAATTTTTGATGCTCCATGCTTGTTCTTACACCCATTTGCTTTGTGTTTTGTTACACTTCGTGGCATTTTTATGCATTTTCCGGAACTAACCTATTAACAAGATGCCACAGTGCCAGTTCCCTGTTTTCTGCTGTTTTTGTGTTTCAGAAAAGTTACACAGGAAATATTCTCAGAATTGGACGAAACAAAAGCCGAACCTCCTATTTTTACCGAAGCTTTGTGAAGACCAAAGATGAGACGGAGGGGGGCCAGAGGCCAGCCACACCACAGGGGGCGCGGCCCAGCCCTGGCCGCGCCCACCCATGGTGAGGCCGCCTGGTCCACCCCCTGACGATGCCCCTTCTCCTATAAAGTCCCCTCGACGGGAAAAACCTAAAGGACGGATCTCTTTTCCACAAAACATACTGCAAGCCGCCGCTGTCGCGAGATCGGGAGGATCTAGGAGCTCTTCCTGGCACCCTGCCGGAGAGGGGAATCCCTGCCGGAGGCCTTCTACACCATCATGGTCACCTCCAGAGTGATGTGTGAGTAGTCTACCTTGGACTATGGGTCCATAGCAGTAGCTAAATGATTGTCTTCTCCACCATGTACTTCATGTTTAGATCTTGCGAGCTGCCCTACATGATCAAGATCATCTTTATGTAATCATACATGTTGTGTTTGTTGGGATCCGATGAGTATTGGTACTATGTGAAGTTGATGTGCTGAATTATATCTTATGTTATCTCTATGTTGTTTATGATCTTGCATGATTTCCATTGCTAGTAGCTATTTTGGCCGAGTAGATGCTAGTGACTCTAAGAGGGAGTATTTATGCTCGATAGTTGGGTTCATGCCTCTATTTAATCTGGGGGAGTGACAGAAATCTCTAAGATTGTAGATATGCTGTTGCCACTAGGGAGAAAATAACATTCTTGTGTCCAAGGACATTTGCTTTGTTTACATTACGCACTTTTCTTAATGCAATTATCTGTTGTTCGCAACTTAATACTCAAGGGGTCCTCGGACGATTCCCCGCGAGTGGATTATTAGTCATAGATGCAGTTGGATGGCGGTCTATGTATTTTGTCGTAATGCCCAGAGTAAGCCTCATAGTGATCCTCGTGAAGTATGTACGTTATCTTTGCTCTATCAATTGCCCAACTGTAATTTGTTTATCCAGCATGCTTTATTTATCTTATGGAGAGACACCACTAGTGAACTGTGGACCCCGGTCCAATTTCCTTTACATAGCTTTACCATTTTACTATTACTCACTCTGTTTACTTTACTTGCATTACTATTATCCTTTTACCACTCGATAGGCTCAATCCTTTGTTTACAGCAAACCGGTGAGATTGACAACCTCATCGTAAGTTGGGAGCAAAGTACTTATTTGTGTTGTGCAGGTTTCACGTTGCTGCTGGGGGAAGACACGCCGTTAACAAGTTTTATGGCGCTATTGTCCGGAGTGTCACGAAGCTAGCAAGCATCACCTTCTGAAGTTTGGCTTTCTCCTACTAGTCCGATTAAACCTTGGTTTCACAACTGAGGAAAGACTTGCTACTGTGCTCATCATACCTTCCTCTTGGGGTTCCCAACGGGCTGTACTTACAAGCCATCAAGCAGTTTTCTGGCACCATTGCCGGGGAGGAAGAAGACTTCTGCAAGGGGAGTCTCGCACGCACAATCTTTTACTTTGTTTTAGTTTTGCTTTATTTTATTTTTGCTTGCATCTTTTTATCAAAAATACAAAAAATTTAGCTTCCTTTATAGTTGTTACTTTATTACTCTTAGTTCATTATGATGTTCCCTAAGTATGTTTTGGAGGACCTCTCAGTAGGTAGTGGTTCTATTATTGGAAAAGGTAACATTGAGGAGTTCTTTAATCATATTAGTATGCATAAAGATGTTGAGGATAGATCTTTGGCTGAGCTTGCTCCTAGTTATGAAGTTGCTGCTGCTTATTTAGTTCACATGTTGGAGGCTAGGTTTGTTAACCTTAATCCTTTTATGCAACAAATGTTTCTTAAGCTTCATGATATCGAAGACTCCGAAAAGAAATATTTTATCTTGGAGACTTTGCGTAGAGAATTTAGAGATGTTGTATTGAAGCTAGGAAAGTTTTTGAACGTTTTGATATGCTTGGCTCGCCTGTTAATGTTGTTGGTACAACCAAAGAAGACATCAAAGTACCAATACCTAGCAAACTTGTAGGATTGCATGAAGCTTTGGAAAAGAATTTCGATTGGATTTGTCCTGAAAACCCTTTTGATGAAAGTAGTGTACCAAAGCGTGATCACAAGGGATCTTCAAAAACTCATTTGGACACAAACGTAGACTTACATAAAATAAGTTGTTGAGATCCAACGGTACTAAGTTTATTCGTGTCATTGATAAAGAAGTTAATTAGGTTACATTCAAATTCAAATATGAATCCCCAATGGACTAATGAATATCGAAACATTTGTACACTTTTTATTGATAATTATGAACATGTAAAGTTGCGGACCCACAATGTTTCTGATGTACCACTCTGAGGGACGTAATATTTACAAAACGGTACTTACGACGTAAGTGTTATGTCAATAATATATACACTACAACATCCGCACCATGCAAAACCCGAAGACTACGAGTGGGTTGTGGAAGGAGGGGTATATAAAGGTAGTGATAGAGTCAGGAAAGTTACACAAGGGAGCCAATTGCATGTAAAATAACTTGGAGGGGGCCATATAGGTAAATTTAGGTTAACTGCAGATCAAATCTACAATTAACTAGGGTATTTTTACAAAAGTTTCCACCATGAGGGTGGCCATCGCCCCAGCCTGCCCCTGCTGGATCCATCCCTGTATAAAGGGGTCTTCTTCTCAAACGATATAAGACACATGGATCTAGTTTTTCACCATCTAAAACACGATCTCTCCTCCCCAAAGCTCCAATTTTCCAATCAAGTGATAGAAAAAAGATTGAGGAGACCTACCTTTGTTGATCACCTAACCAAAAACTGAACCCCCTCCCTCTAAGCTCTTCGTCGTGAGCGTTACTTTTGAAGTGTTGGTTGAAGTCCACTAGGTGCCCCCGAGTTTGTGGATTTGCTTCGATGAAGTTTGTAAATACCGGAGATCGCCTCAAGATCTATCCTTAGTTGCTTCGCTTGAACTTGGTAACCAAACCTCAATGAAAAAAAAGATGGGCCTTTGTGGTCGTGGCGACTTCGTGTCCAAGCCTCTTCAGTGAATAAGAAAATCCCTCCAAGGATTTGAACCTCTCATAACTGTTCTTTTTTTTTTGCATGTGTGACCTCCTTGGTTATTTCTATCCTCTCTGTTTATTATGGTTTGTGTAATTGTTTATCTTGTTAATTAATGTTGCTCTGTAATGTTCACTATCAGAAGGTTGTATTATACATAATTTCATTTTAGAGAATTTTTATACCTCCACTCCACTAGAATCAACAAATTTGTTAAATTTGTAGTTGTTTCCACCTCCTCTAGTCGGCATGCTTGAGCCTTTTATTTTCTTCTCTTCCTCTCCTAGATAGTTTGAAATTTGGCCAAGTCATCCAAAGGCGTATGAAACAAATGGTGGATCTAGTGAAAGAAGTCAGCACAAGGATGCGCCTGCCTGGTCGCAACTGATCCTGCCCGATCGTGCCATCCGTCTGGTCCGGCGGCACCACTCCCGACCGCGCGCGCTAAGGTGTCAGGTAGAATCCCTATTAAGTCCCATTTATAGTTTATTTTGTCTATCTTAGTGTAATTTTTTGTCTCAAAATTTACACTAGAAAAATTAAAATGAACTATAAATGGGATTATGGTGGGATCCCACTTGACAGCCTAGCGCGCCATCCAACACCACCACACTCGTAATACACAACATCTCCGTCTTCTATAAAAATATGGTGCGTCTTTGGTGTACTATATGGTGCGTCTTTGGTGTACTTTTGAAAAGATAAAAACAGTACACAACCCCTTGCAAAGATTGAGTTACGGAGCTCGAAAATTGATCACGAATGCTCTGACGGAGAAGGTATGCAGACACATGATCCATAAATAATAATGGTGGTTCCAATAGATATTTAGCTACTGCTTGTTTAGAGAGAGAAAAGGATAAAAACAAGTAGTAATTAGTGGATTGAGAATCAATCCCAAATAGGTCTAGATCAATGAGAAAATAGGAAGGTAGCTAGTAGAGGTTGATGGAGGAGACGGCGAGGTAGGAGGCGATGAGCTCCTCGTCCTCAATGGCCAGCTCGCCCTGCATTGCCGGCCACCACTCCGGCGGCATGCCGCTTCCGTCGTTCACGAAATTAGACACCTCTGTCATGGACGTCGTCGCCGTCGCGTCTTCCGGCTGATCCGCAGCTGCGTCGTCGTCCACGTTGCGAGCGAAGCGGCCCTTCACCCTCGGCCGGCTGTCCGCCAGCGTCTTCCGGCAAGCGTACTGAACACAAGATGCATGATGATCAGTACATAGTATATACAGTACGCACGTACGAGCTATGCAACGGTAGAGAACTGGATAGCTAGCTAGAGATGAACGTACTGTGATCTTCTTCTGGAAGTTGCGTTGGTTGCGCTTGTTGCGGTACTTCTCGATGCGCTCCCGCCGCTCCTCCGCGCTGTACCTCGCCGCCGGCGCCGGCACTGCTGCCGCGTGCGCAGGAGCTTGTTGGAGGTCTCCGGCACTCATCACACGCTGCATCATGGGAGGGGAGGAGTAGTAGTGCTGCTGCTGCTCTTGTAACAGCAGATCACCGTAGCTGCTGGACGCCATGGATGGGTGCAAGGGACCATTGCTGCTACTGCTGCTGTTGCTATAACAAGGAGTGGAAGAAGATGATGTGCTCCAGTGATACATTGTCAACACGTTCTCACTGCTACTCTTTTAGACGCTGTGTTGTGGTGGAATGGTGGTAAATGGCCTGGAGATCAACCATATATATATCGGTTGCTCTACACGTCTGACCTCCTCAACGACTAGCGTCGCAAGTCAACTCCGATTTGAAACGACCTACTACTACTACTTGTGCGATGGCACCATTTCAGCAAATCGTACAACCAAATCTAATTCCAGCGAGGTTATACATTCATAGTTCCATCTTCCCTGGAATATGCACGGCAGAATCACATGTGTGGGCAGTACACTAGAGACATCTGAAACGCGTTTATCAGAAGAAACAAGCTGGCAAGCATACACTGTCTGCATGCTACGCACAGAGGTAGCTCAATGCAGGAGGCACCATCACCAATATATGCAACTTTTCCTGGCACTGGAGAATCTCAAATCGATTCTGGATACACGGCACAAGCAGGAAAACAAAAGCTGACAATCACAACTCGGTATAGCAATTGGGGGTTAAGGGCAACACTGCAGGCGATTCAAGGAGACATAAGCAAGTTGGACCGATCTCCTACTTTCCCCACTCATATCCTTAAACCCACATGCCTTTTTTCAGCACCTTCACACGCACTGTACGTGCTCAACTTGCAGTTGACTAGTACAGAGCAACAAACAGGTGTCGCCACTCTGCTTGCTTGCTCCATGAAGCAAAGTCAGGATCCTGCACAGCAACAAAATATTTGGCTGGTTTTAAGGTTGCGGCGTTCCTAGTCATTTCATAATAGAAAGAGTGGCTAGCATGGGATAGGAAGAAAAAAAACTCATGTCGTTCATTTATACTAGGAAATTTGCCGCGGCGGCACGCCGCGCCCGTGGTGTTATATTTAGTAGTTTATTATTTATTTAGAGTGTTTTTGTTGACGCCCCGTTGAAAAATACTATCAGATAGTTATAGCCAAAATTACCGGGGGAGTGAATTACACGGATTGAAGTATTTACTTATTTGGAGTGTTCTTTTTTAAGCCTCTGCGTACCTACCTTTTAAAAATTGAAGCTTAAAACAAAAGTCTTCTCAAAGTTATCGTAGGAGAATCCTGATATTCTTTTGAGTGCGTATTTTGACCAATTTCATATCTACCTTTTAACTGGTGAAGCCCAAATGAAAATTTCGTGCCCGTTATGCCAATCTTATAGTAGAAGTAGTTAGTGTTTAGAATTTGTTTTGTGGTTGTCGCATATTTACCATTTAAATAGTGAAGGTTAAAAGAAAAGCCATCTCAAAGTAACCGCAGGAAAACTTGTACTAAAGTTACCATTGAATAGTTGTGTGCGAAATTATGTTAAATACTTACCGCTCTTGTACCGATAGAAAAATAATATTAATAAATTGCCATCAAGAAATTACGCACCATTGAGAACTTACTGTTAGATAACTATCGCTGAAATTACTGTCGGATAATTACTGTAGTTAGATTATTGTTGGGGTTGAAAATTTTGTTGAAGAATTAAGTTAGTATAAAATTATCGACACTTATTTCCGATTGGAGGGAGTACTACATAAGAAGGCAGTTACTGTTGAAGAGTTGTGAGGAAAATTCATGTCAAGCAATTACCGCTCTAAGTTCAAAAAAATAATTACCATTCTTGTACCGATGGAAAAATAACGTTGATAAATTACCGTAAAAAAATTGTGCACCATTGAAAAAACTATTATGTAATTATCGTCAAAATTACTGCAGGTGAATTATAGTTGGGATTAAATAATTTTGTCAAAAAAATATTCATCCAGCATTGAAGAAATACTGGTAAAAAAATTAGCTTCAAAGAATTAAGAATCGTTGGAAAATTACTGCAGTTGAATAGGTATGTAGGAAACTCTTATGAGAGAAGAATTGCAGTTGAAAATAACTATTAGATAGTTACCATTGAAATTACTGTCGGAATGAATTACACTTGGGGTTAAAAATTCAAATTTACTGCAAGAATTGATTGTCAAAAATTATTATTAGGTAGTTGTCATCGAAATTACTATTGGATTAAATTAGTGTTAAAAAAATTATAAGAAAAATTTACAGCAAAAAATTACAACACAAACTATAGCAGTTCACTATTTATCGGTATTGTTCATCGGGTGTATTGTATCAAAGAAAGGAAGATATTGGACAACTTTGCATCGCTTTGACCACATACATTAAGAACCATCTAGATATATTGCACTTAATTAAATTATAGACGCTACTGTAGCATGAATACTGTAGCATGAGTACTGCAGATGCCCATCTACAGTGCAATAGCTGACGTGGCGCAGCTGATGGAGCTCTAAAACCTTTGAAGAATTACATATCCTCAAATAATTAGTATTATGTGAGCACCGCCCACTGGGAAAATATTAGTAAACGTGTAAAAATTACTACTGAAAAATTACTGTTGAAGCTGAATATTTTTATCGATAAATTACTTTCGGAGAAAAAATTAGATGCCTAACGACTCTCGACAAACTACTATAAAATAGCTAAAGATAACTTGCGGTAAAAAATTCACCAAAGTTATATGTGTACCAATAAATTACTACCACCATACTCGCAAAAGCTGGAAAAATTACTAATAATAAATCACATGGAAAATACTGTATTGTGCGAAAAAATTACAGTGCAAGTTTGTCGTGCATCATTGAAAGAATATAGCTGAGAAATTACCATCAACGACTTATGCGCTATTGAAGAATTACTATTGGGTACTTACCATCGGTAAACTATTGTTAACGCTGAAGATTCATGTCAGAGAATTATTCTTAAAGAATTACGGTTTGTGTCCTTCATTGTACTAGGAAATTACTAATAGTAAATTATAGGGAAAATACTATAGTGTGCACTATTCATAATATACTAAAAATACTGTTCATACTGTACCAAGAAACTACTGTTATTAAGATGAAAATTTATACCAGAAAAAAAAAGTTAGAAACTCACCAGCAAAAATACTACAGCATACACGGTACATATTATATCAGAAAATTGCCGTAAAAAATTAACTCCAAATATTAAAATTACTATATTGAAAAATGTAGCGGCAAAATTTATTGATAATCTTTTGGTATTGTTTCGGATGTAGGATCGAAATCTAACGGCCACCGCACCAAGAGGCACAGTTTTCATGACATGAACAGTTTTCCATGCCGTGGCCTAGCTGTGGAGGCTCTAAATCCTTGAGCTTTTATATATGTATAGATCCCAGAATTAAAAAATAAGTATGCACAGGAAGCCCTCACTGGAGTGATGATCAATACCACATGCAGGTATTATTTTCGAATGATTAAATGAAAGTGTGAAAGGTAGTCCTTGATTAGACTTTGTCACTCCAAGGTCCGCTGCACTACTATCATTACCTTCAAAAGTGAATCCCCCAAGATTTCGGTGGGGACGAATCATAGCCACTTTGAACATTGCAGGCTACAAGATAGACCCCCACAAGAATCTGTGTTGTTTCGAGCATCTATTTGACAGAAGCTTGTTGCTATAGACCCGCGACCCTGTTTTCAGTTGGCTATTGGTTGGTAAGATCACCGGTACTGTCCACGACCAATCACATGACTCTATTCTCCTATAATGATACACCTTCTGATGAATCCCTACAGTACCCCACTCAAGAGCCTGACTACACGAAGCTCGCCAACCTTCAAGTGGCCTTAGCCAATCGACAAGATAAAGTCAAAGCGCACTAGGCTTATCATATTGCGAAAGGATCCGTCTGCCTTTGGTACGCAGCAAATGCTTGAATTGTATACTCCAATAGTTGTTATGATTTCCTTTTAGATACAACCTGCAAAGATGTCAACAAAAGAGTAACATTGCAACCAGATGAGTTAAATCATTGACATCTTAGTGCAAGGAGAGAAAAATTAAGAGGATCACATAGAGGAGAAAAGGAGTCTACACTGAGCAAGACAGTGGCTCTTTGTCAATGAATATAAGATAAGGAAAACAAGTGGGACTATTAGGATAAAGCGCAGTTCCTCGTAATTTTTTCTTTCTTCTAGTAGGTCAACTATAAAAATAGTCCCAGCATTATAGCACGAGTGGGGATGCAATAGTTGTTCAGTTGATATGTATAAAGAACATACAGAATGAGCAACAGACTAGAAAATATTGCAAACCGGTCTAACCTCACTCTTATAGGACACATAAGGTACACAAGCATTGATATGTAATATGAAGGGACAGCCAATGTGTCAACTTCAAATGTCATAAGATTTGGTAAAAAGAAAAAAAAAGGCTGATAAGACTTCTCTTTATAGTGCCATGCATGATACAGAGAAAAGATTTCTGTTCTGCCCCCACATCGTCCTTTGGGTGCATCTGTGGGGGTGAGGCCCTTTATTGCTGGAATGGTCTCTAAAAGTCTTTTCACGTCAAATCCTTTGAAAATACTACAGTAAATTCATGCATTTGTTTCTACTGTATAGTTGATTTTCAATGATAATGCTATTTAGTCTCCTCGTTCTGAAAATTGATGAAATGCAAAGCAGGAGAGAAAATATGAATACAAATGCACATCCGAGTGATCATATTTCCTTTTTTTTTCAAGAAGATCATAAATGAATCATCTCAATATATCTTAAATACTTGACTTCACATTTAGAGCAACATGGGAGCCCGTTCATCATTTTTCTAGGATGGTGTTTACTCAAAGTTTGGCATATAACAAGATGTGTGATAAACACAAGATTTGTTCTCACAGTACATCATGTAGTATGCATCTAGTAGTTTTTTGTGCCGGTGCATTTGATTCAAAGGAAACAATGGAAAAGGACTATGGCAATATATCCTTTTTAGAGGCTGCCAACATCATTTTTACTGCTACAGGCATTCCTAGTAAAGAGGATAGCAAGACTAAAGGAAATAAGTTGAAGCTACTTCAGAAAGCAAGTAAAGCCCAATATTTGCTAAATTGGTATATTGGCCATTGATTGTGATTTTGCATGTATATTTATTTCCATCTAAAAAAAGGAACCTGCACTAATTGAGCCATAGTTGGAACCTTTGCAGTACTATGGCATAAATGCTGGTTTTTATTTATGTATAAACTACTTCCCCGATTATAGACCACCAAAAGTGTAGTACAATTCTACCTTGCAGCAATACTTATATCAGTATGATATCTTTGGAATTCAAGTGGCGGCTATTATGTCTCATGAAATGTTGATAATTACCCCAGCATTACTAATATGCTCCTGAACTCATTACCTTACACACGATTTATTCTTAACACTAGTCAGCATTATCCAGAAAATTTAAAGCAAGAGATATTATAGAAAATATTTGGTAAGGCCTCTTACTTTGCATGATTTCTTCTTGAAAGGCACCCGCTTAAGAAAGCCCAAGAAAGGAATATAAGAGCGACGATGCAACCGTAGTGTTTGTCTTGGCTTTTCTGCAAAACAGATAAGACTTTTAGTCTTGTTTGGAAGGCAGTATAATATAGCATTCTTTTATTCTTCATACTAAAAACGAACAAACAATATTTCTAAAAAGGATTCCCCTGTTTTAGAACATTATTTATCATGACCATATTTTAAATCATAAAGGTACAGCTTCAAGTGCCATTCACTTGCTCTCATGATTAACTGGACATTAGTGCAAGAATGAAAATAATTGACTGAAAAGAAAGCTGTTTTCACCGAATAATAATTCACTTGTATTCGCTTACGAGCTCAGGAGAGTTCTGAATACATATAGGAAAGTAGCTCAGGTGATATGATCGACATGTCGCCAATTCAAACAAATAATGAAATTAATGATGAATAGATCATATCACCTGATCTAGCTGTAGATATCTCCACCTTACTAACTGCACACGAAAACTTCAGTGGCTCCCCATGTATTTTAGCAGCATCTTTCTCCAAACAAGCAATGGGTTTCTTTGAATTCTGTTCTTTCAACTCAAATTTTTCCCTAGTTTCGTCGCTGGACCCTTTATCACAAACAGAAGCATCTGAACTGGTCTCTTGACTATAGTCACTATTTTCCACTGAAATCATTCCTCTTGCATTTTTGTCAACTGGTTCTGCCTTATAACTCATAGTATGTTCTATGTTTTCATCCACCTTTTGCTCTATTTTGTCCTCCATAACTTCCTGTATGGGCGGTATAATGTCTTTCCATAAATCAGTACTCAACAAACCTGCAGGATTTAATAGTGTCTCATCATCTCCCCCACCTGGTGAGCACCACACTGATTCTGCAGTACCTCTGTTATCTTTTGAGTCAACTGGAATGTCGTCAGGTTTGTCCAGATCCTTATTCTCAAGACAAACATCAGAACAAGAAAGCATATTGTGATCCAAAGGTGCCTGATCCTCCATCTCACCAGATGTGCAGCTAGTCCCATATGTTGCATCAGCCCTATCACAATCTACGACGTCACTAGCTTGGTCAGGACCCTTGTCCGCAAGCATAGTGTCAGAAAGCTCCATACTCTGGGGAAGAGAAGAACATGCTAACTTAACATCGGAAGACAAAGGATCGCTATCACTTGCAATGAGGTTTGATGTGCATGGTTCTGTAGCATCTAATTCCATTGCATCCAGAACATATTCATCAGTGCATTTCTTGTCGACAGAAGAGGCAACACAAGCCTGTGCATTGTGAGCCATAACAATCTCATTATTTTCAGATTTCTCCAAACTGGTATGACTAGTAGCATTGTGAGCTTCACTTTCATTAGCTTGTAAGGTCTCTCCTTGAGTTTCTACTGGCATTTCACTATCACTGGTAGACTGCTCTAGTCGCTCAACAAAGAGAGACACATCAGCATCACAACGCTTTTCACGGAACACTTTGGTGTGATAATTTATGGGTGAACCCAGTAGTTTATCTTTGTTAAAAGAAGGTTCTAGATTTGTCTCCAACGATTGCAGATCACCTTTCAAAGATGAAGGATCCCAACCAATCCAGTCACTAAGCTTATACTTTGTTGAATCTAGTTGCTCATTTGGTAACAATCTATCAACTTTAATTGTTTCTTTGTAGAAATATTTCTTCCTCAAAGCCTTGGAAATTAGCAACCTGGTAATGAATAGATGGCATAATATTGCATCATGATTCAATAAATTCCTAAACAGAAAACTGCGCAAAGTAAAATGAGAGAACAAATAGTTGTATATATACTAAATAGATATACAACTCGCCTGCAGTTTACGGACATAGCAGCTTTGGCTCGCTGTGTAGAAAGGCCAAGCAAATATGAACATAAATTTATGACATCATAGGGCCCTCTAATTTCATTAGCATTATGAGCAGCACTTGAAATGATGAGATTCTTTCCTTTAGTCCAATCCACCAGCAGCTAGAAACAGAAGAAACGGACTGCATTAGCAAAAGAAACAATTGGAAACTGCCATATGAAATTCTAAGCTAGGATGCAGATGTCTCTATGAACCAGTGGTTTGAGCATAGTGAAGGTGAGATGTACTTGTCAGACCAAATGTTGCAGAAGTAAATTTTAGGCGGGTATGTCGTGAAAGGTTGCAGACCATGGTGGTAATACAGTTCAAAATGATTATCAGATAATGTTTGCATCCAATGTGAATGAACAATGAAAATAGAGCAACGTAGGTAACCTTTGCTTCAGCTAAGACTTGTCTCCTTGAATTGACATCATCAATGAGGGGAGAGTATGCAATCTCAAAATGTATCCCCCTCTGCAGTCAGATGGAGACATAGTTAGATGGGACTCGGGAATACATAGACTTTGAATGTTAAACAGTGATCTACAAGAATGGTCGATACAATAAAACATCTATTACCTCCGTCAAAAAATGTAATCCCTTTTAGAAAGCTTACATTTTGAAACAGAGGTAGTTCTGGGTGAATTCCTAGAGGCATACTAGAAACAATTGCTAACACTAACACAACGATCGCTTAATTAAACTAACTAATTGTCCTACAGTGTTCTATATTTGTTGAATATGTATCTGAAATGTTATTCAAAACTTATGAACCCATACTACATAAGTGCATAGTAACGTCCAAGCAAACAAGCAGGCTCTCTGAGTGTAGCTTCTGCTTATTTTTCAAATAGACCTAAAGAACTAAAACAATTCAGTTCGGCTACAAATCCAGTATGCTAATACTATGTGTTATTGAAGCCTTTGCCTTTGACACATAACCACATTCACGAAGTTACCCAATATATTTTACACAGGGCATTGGTAGAACAAATCAAGTTGGCACTGGAATTTGCACTAGGCATGCAAGGACTAAATGAGTATTAAAATTCAGAAGGGCATGTAATCCATCTAATAAGGAAACAAACCCAAATCTACACTTGTGCCAGAAAACGTCATGTTATGGCCTTATCGGCCAGACAACCTCATATCACCATATCCATTCAAGGGGTTACATTTGCTGGTGCAATGTGCGGATACCAGGCTTAATTGTCCATTTCCCTCTCAAGCTTGCTAGTATTGGAAATTCAAATCGAGTGTTGCAGAGCTATGTGGAGAATATGTTAAAATTAATAAGCGTAAAATGAGTTCTATTTATATACATAATCAATCTCCTAGATTTTAGAAGCCACCTAATTAATATCCAGATATGATTCCCATAAACAAACTTGATAGAAAAAATCTGCTGAAATGTTCAGATCATAATTTTCAGTATATCTGATTAGCTCTCAAACAGTGTATATAGTATCTAGAGAATACAGCATTGTCATATTGGATAGTCTTTGGCCATGCTAATGGCTTATCATGTATAGGGAAGAGAAATGATAGAACTCAATTAATTTGTCATACATATAGATATAAAGATTATAGGCATGTTTTACAGCGAACACTACCCAAAAGGCACACAAACATGCTGCCCATGCTTGTTTTAAAAACCTAATTATTTTTAACTTTCTCCATATGTACTACTCCCTCCGATCGGAAATAAGTGTCGGCAATTTTACACTAGCTTAGTACAAAATTTGTACTATATTCCCGACAGTTATTTCCGATCGGAGGGAGTACTATATTAACAAATATAATTGCATTTTTACCCATAACTAATATCTTCCTAGAACAGAAGAAAATAAGAAACCAGCAATTATACAGAGAGATGAATCATGAAATGTCCTTGGGGTTTGATTTGACAATCTATCCAATCATAGGAATGCAAATTATATCAGGTATAAAGAACGATATAGTGGTTGAATGAAGCCAGCTGTTAAATCAGCTATTTGACCACAGAAAATGTAACTGAATGGGACAGTGCAGCCATTTATTAGCATAACTTGTAGCTTTACAATACATAATCAGGCATGTAAGACCAAGCAAGCTGATCGTAAAAAAACACTGAGAGTGGGATAAGCATGCATCAACAGTCTTAGGAGTAAAGATGATTATTGAGCAAGTTGCACACATATTAATGAATATAACATAATTACCAAGCCACCCCAGTATCCAATCTTTCTCATAACATTACTCTGTTTTGCAATTACACTGTATTCCCAAGTTCCCAACCACAATAGATACTACGATTATTATAAATAGTACTGATAATTATTGTAGGGGTACACTTGGAAGGGGCTACATCAAAACAGCAAAATATCATCTAACATGAAATAACAAATCTATACTGAAGCATGATAGGTTTCAAAACAGAAGGAGTAACAAGCAAATTAGTCTTTTGATCCCAAGAATATTGAACTGTACTTTCGGATGAACTACACCTAACTGCACCGAGACGATTAAAAACCTAATTAAATGTTTTGAAAACATATCATATGCCTATCCAATCAACCATCTTCCTGCATGGTCTAGACAACAGAAGCACATCTGATTTAGAACACCTCATATGAAACCAACAATTAACAACACTTTTTTTATAAAAGTGATTATCAACTTACACTGAAGTAAGTATTTGCACGGACAACTTTTTGCTAACCTACACCATGCTATCGTGGTAATTTCCACCAGGACCAGGACACATACAAATAGAAATAGGTCATCTTTTCACATGATAAGAAATTAGGAAGACACCCAAATTAACGTGTAACATGACCATCAACCATAATAGAATGATAACCGCACAAAGTAGTCCTGTGATAAGCCAAGTAGAACTCCCAGCAATAGCTTCCAACAGCAAAGTCGCTAAAACTTCATTCCCACAATGTTTAGCAGCACGCGAACAAACTAGAAACATGGCCTATTTTCAACCAACCTGAATTACTTTACGGTTTCTCCCTAGCAAGATGTAAGCGCCGGTCACCAACCCGGCACACCTAAATCTGCTGGTGCCTTTAATACAACGGAAGCTTGCAGGACCTAAGCGACAATCAGTAACGAAGCTAAAGAATGCTGCAAATCAGCAAGTATTCTTCGGTTACCGTTTAAATAATTACCTTTAGTGCAAACTTGATCATTTGGGGCTTGAGACGGAACGGCAGTTTGCGAGAGAAGTCGATCGAGATGACATCGACCTCCGTGGGGGACTGGCAGAGGTGGTCGAACGCGGCCTGGGTGACAGGGCGCGCGGCGACGATGTCGTATGTGCGGAGGAGACGGGCCGCATTGGGGGCGAGCGCGGACGCGGCGGCGGCGGGGGAGTCGAGGGAGAGGGTGATGCGCGTGTACTGGCGGAAGGGCTCGTCGGTAGGGGACCCATTCCGAGAACGGTGGAGGGATGCGGAGGAGGGGAGCGGGAGGGAAGAGAGGGCGGGGAAGGGGGCGGTGCGGCAGCGGTCGGCGTCGGCGAGCAGGCCGCGGTGCGGGTGGTCGAGCGCGACGGCGGCGTAGCCTAGCTCGAGGGCGCGCGCGGCGGCGAGAAGGCGGGAGTTGGCGTTGGCGTTGGCGTTGGAGGAAGGGAGGAGGCTGAGGTCGAAGAAGAGGAGCGCCATGGACTCGATTCGCGCCGCCAGCTCTGCCCGTCCGTCCGGAGGAAGAAGAGAGAGGCCGTAGTACAGGTTTCAGATGAAAGTAGCAAGGCCGTCGCAAATTTTACTTCACACAGCCCATCTCTTTTCAAACATAAAGCCCATGTGAGTACTCTTTCAGCCTGTCCTCCTCAGCTTTCCCTCGGAATTCCTATTTGCCGCCTGTTAGCGACGCGGAACCGTCGCGCCCGTGTACCTATTTGCCTAGCATGTAGCTCATGGGCCGGCCCACCACCAACGACAGGGAAGACCGGGACAGAGGAAGACGATGATGTGAATCCACCTCGTCGACGACGGGGACGACGCGGCTGGCCGCGGCGCCCCGGCGGAGGCGAGGCCGAGAACTTAGGGTTTAGGGGTGGGTGGGGGTACGGGTGGCGAACTTAGGGTTAGGGGTGGCCGGTGGGGTCTCACCAACGTCGAAGAAGAAGAGGTTACAACGGAGGTTAGAGGGATTGTCGGGGGCGGCAGAGGACCGGCGGAGGAGGCGGCTTGAGGAGGGAGGGGCGCCGAGGCGACGGGGGAGCGGCAGGGGCAGGCGGTTGTGGCCGGCGGCAGCGGTGGAGGAATCCGAGGAGGGAGACGGTGGCGGCTGACGGCGGTGCAATGCGATGATAGCCA
This sequence comes from Dactylis glomerata, assembly GCA_007115705.1. Classification (NCBI taxonomy): domain Eukaryota; kingdom Viridiplantae; phylum Streptophyta; class Magnoliopsida; order Poales; family Poaceae; genus Dactylis; species Dactylis glomerata. The sequence goes on along the minus strand of QXEO01000389.1, from coordinate 1,518,316 downwards.
GAGAAACAAGAAGAAGAAACGAGAAAGAAAGATGAAGAAGGAGAAGTGGGCTGCGAGTAGGGGTGAAAACAGAGCGGATAAGGACGGATAGTAGTGAAACCATATTCGTTACCGTATTTTTTTCGAATTCGGAATCGGAGCGGATAGTGTGCGGATACGAATACGGAATCGGAGTCTATCGGTAACGAATACAGACCGAATATGGAGCGAATATGGTTCGGTTGCAGATAAACAATTTGTCAGATATCATTGTTAATAATAAAGTAAAATGAGCTTGTAAATTTTTCTACATACATAAATATATATTCATATAAAACTATCTTGTGCCTTGCATGGTGGTGTTTATCTACCGTAAGACAAAATGTATAACTCTCTTTTATCTTCTCTCCCGAGTCACGTACTCAACAATTCATTGCCGGATATTTTGTCGGATATTGTCAGGATATAACCATGAAATATGGTATATCTTCGAATACGGTCGGATATTAGTAAAACCATATCCTTTTCCGTATCCGTTAATCACTATCCGTATCCGTGACCGTATCCGGCAATTATCCGACCGAATCTATTTTTGCGTTCCATAAGCCTTCGGTCGGTCGGAAATAATCCGTTCCGTTTTCACCCTAGCTGCGAGCCCACAAACCGTTTCTGCGTGTGGCACCTCCTTCGGGGCCGCTAACGGGCGGTGTAAAGGAGGTCCCTGCTTTTCCTTCCCTATGCTAAAAAAAAGCTTCCCTTTCCTTTTTGAGCTTTCCACGATGGGCGGAATAGATAGACTGTTCTTTTCAAATTAGTTTTCCTCCCTACAGCTTGTAGACCACAAGAGATGAGTTAGAAGGTCACTGTAAATTTCTATTTTGTAAAATTCCCGCATTAGAGATGCAAGTGGGTCAAGATTAGGATATCCTCTAACCTCATTACTTTAAAAAATGATTTTTTTTCAAAATGAATGAAGCTTTAAAAAATAATGATATCATTAAAAAAAATCTAAATACGATAAAGAGTACCCTCGTAGTGACCAACTCGCAGAGTGCGGTGATTTGGAGGACGAGCTCCATGGAGCTCGTTTTTTCAAACTTTAAAAAATTCAAATTTAAACCTTGAATTTTTTAAATAAAAATATCAAAGTGTAGTCTATAATTTGTTCTACCTGTGTGTGAATTTGTATTACAAAATATCTTGTATTCTGCCCTCAACAAAAATAACAAAATTTCAGATCAAGGAACAAATTTATAGATCTAGGAACATGTTCCAAATTTTGTCCAATTTATCAGTTTTGCCGCGCCTGCAATATAAGGTATTTCATAATAAAAATTTGCATCATCGTAGTGTATGTAGTTGGCTACATCCACGTATTCTTTTAAGAATTGTTTGAAACTTTAAAATTCCAATTTTAAAAAATTCAAAAAAGTGGCTACATTGTGCCCAAGTGCCAAACCGATTTTTTTAGAAACACAGTTCAAACGCAAGCGCTCACATACGCATACACTCACCTCTATGAACGCACGCACGTACACCCTACTCCTATGAGCATCTTCGAAAGATTGAGCCGGCAGATCGGGTCTTAAAATTGATGAAGTCACCATAGACGTCTCGCTATCGACGGGAACGTCGCCTCTTACTGAAAGAATATTCCATATTTATGAGACACATAGATGTTAAACCTGGGATTTGAATTCTGGTGGGCCGGAGGTACAACCACTCTCCTAACCACCTAACCTCAGGTTGGTTCTCCAAACCGATTTTTTGCCAACTCGCATCTATGCCCACCATAGTGAAGTTTGACGCCGTCCATCCGTGGTTCTCTCGCCCAAAGGTTTCATGTAAAAAAACTCGGTGTTATTTTATTTCCTTGGTTATTTCTGTGTCGATTTGCAACACGATATGAATTTTTGATTCTGTTTGAGGCAATCAATTAGAGCCTACAAAAGTAGAGATTTGTGCGAATAATTAAGTTAGGTGGCCGTGGAGAAAGTGAACGTACTTTTTTTGGCAATATGTGTCACGGGGAGGAAATTGAAAATTGGATGGAATATATTCCATACATAATCGTAACAAGGTGTGGAATTAAAGAAGGAAGGATATGAAATCGAGAATCCCACCACAAGGGATAAGCTGCAGATATACGCAGTTAACTTGCTCCGTCCATTGAAAGCAAAAGCTAGCCAGCACGTGAAATTCCGATCAAGATGGAATTAAATTAGTTAGGCAGGGCAGATGCTTGGTGTGGAGTGTAGTTCGAGCTGCTATAAGTAAGACGTCTGTACATGGACATGATGAGCTCGAGCTACAACACCTCGAGTCATCGACCAGTGACCAATAGATCCATCGCGATCTCCATGGGAGGTGGAAACAAGCAGGACGGCGGCACTAACGCTGAGACGAACACCAGAGGCTTTGGATCATACTACCACCAAGGTGCCTACTCGTCTCCGCCCGTCGCGTATCCTGCATACCCTCCTCCCCAAGCTGCTGGATATGGATGCCCTCCTTCTTACTACCCTCCACAAGGATACGGGCATGGACATGGCTATCCATCTGCAGGAGGATCGTACGGGTATCCACCCTCCAGCTATCCACACCATCAAGGCGGCTATCATGGTTTGTATCGTTCACTACCTAACTAGCTATTTGGCCGATCGATCGATCGATCATGAATGCATATTAATCATGTATATATGCAGGTCACGGCGGATCTTTGCTTGTCGCCGGCGGTGCGGCGGCCGCGGCGGCCTATGGCGCGCATCACTTGAGCCATGGCCACGGCGGTGGATACTACCAACGTCCTGCAGGTTATCATCAACATCATCATTACGGCGGCAAGTTCAAGAAACACCATGGACACTATGGTGGCAAGTTCAAGCATGGCAAGCACGCGCGCTTTGGAGGGAAGCATGGTTTCTTCCATGGAAAACTCAAGTGGAAGTAACTTCTTCTAATCTGTCCAGAGTACGTACTGGATCGGTTGAACGGGAATGGATCGGAAATAAAATAAACCCATGATAAATCCTTGTACATGTACTCCTAATAAGGCCTTGTTCGGTTCATGGGGATCTAATCCCCTAGTGGATTGGATCCACCCAGGTACTGGGTGATCTCCACATGTCACCCGATCCTCACCAATCCCTCCATCTCTAATTCTTTCCCTTCCCTTCCATCTGTACTTGTTCGGTTACTCCCAGAGATGAACGGATACGTCAAACCATGTATACAGAGCTTGCTTACGCTTGACATAGGTACAAATAAACTATGACATACTCTTTGTAGTAAATTTTGTACAGCTACGAGAAAATCAATACCCTAATTAATTGTCGCGGTCATTTTCATTTTTTTAATTTACAAAAAGAGTCTGTATATTCAGAACATCCTCCATCGTGGCCCTCAAACTCAAATTCGGCAGCTCCCCGCTGTACACCGTCGCCGCCGCCGCACAGCTGCCGTCCGCCGCTGCTCTAACACAGGTTCCAGTCGATAGCGAAGTCGTCGGCCAGATGGAGCTCACCGGACGGGGCTTGCTGCTGCAGCCGTCCACCGGCGCTCCCGCCCCCAGCCACCTTATGTGGCCCTTCACCGGCGCTCTCGCCTCCGGCCACCTTCTGCTCCCCTCAAGCACGTCAACGATTTGATATCCGTATGAGCTCCCACTGCTTGAGTACATGAACAGAAAGCCAAACTCCCTGAGCACCACGTTGCTGCTTGAATCCAAGGCCTGAGACGAGCTCCCTAAATACCATGTTGCTTACATCTTCTCAATCTCACATGATCAGCACGGACATGACGAACTTGAGGAACCTCACTTGGTGAACCTGTGCAAGATAACCCTGCAGGCAGTTATTTTCAAGTTAATTTGAGTTTACCAAGTTGTGCAAGATAATTTGATGACACTGTGCAAAGATAACTCTGATAAAGATAACCTGTGCAAGATAACTCTAATCAAGTTGCAGAGAATATTCAATTTATGTTCTGTAGCTACGCAATCACTGGAGTCAAGCAAAAGAATCCGTGCAACAAACCATACGCTCCTGTAGCTATGCAACCCAAATGTATAAGGCCTTGCAGCTATCAATTCCAATCATGTCATTAGAATTCTTAAGAACATCAATGATGTCATAATTTCAGCATTCAAATTTTGCAGCGATGAAAAGATATGATCACAAGCTGTAAATCGAGTGTATTACTAGGATTTGTGCAATTTTGATTCAGCTTGTTTCTATCATGCTTACCTGGTAAATCATCGAATCCTCTGTAAATCGCAGGCCTTATTCACTTGGCTACAAGAACAGAGTAATAATGAGAATGAAAAATCGCCTTAGAATTTAGCAAATAACTTGACATAACTTCATAATGCACACCACCGCAATACTAGGTGATTTAGCAAATAATGGCATACGCTACAGGACGATACAGTTTGTGAATCATCATGGCAACATTCAATCCAAATTTGTAGACGAAACCAAACACTGCAGGCAGACTCCAAATTACTAAGTTGTTGCATCCAGTATTTGCCAGAGAACTTGAACCAGCTGTACGTCAAACCATCTTCTTCACACCTGCTACCCAGGAACCAATCACTTCACATCTGCTAGTTTCAATTATTCACGGTTAACCAATGTTGGTGTTATTACATTCATACACACCAACATGATTATCAAAACCTGTTGTACTCCTATTTCACGGTTGACAATTTTGATTGTCAAACCAGCAGTCTGCAAGCAATAATGTCCATCGAAAAAATAACATGGAGGATGCAACAAAATAGCAGGGAGGATGCAGCACCCATATGCAGCTTAACACACGAAAAATGTCAACATACTAGAATAAGCACAAATCATTTTTTTTGTAAGAAATAAGAAGACATACTTAAGCATTCATATGTCTAAATTGGCTAAACAGTACATACTCAACTTTAGATAGCATCAATCTGGTATATTAGGGCACCCAAATCTATCTTGCATATTCCAGGAGAGCTAGTTATATTGCCTTAACACACCAAATATTGCAAGACCAAACAAAGTTTTGGAGAGTGCATTAGTAGAGGCGGACATGGGGATCAGGTAGCGCAATTGATTGGAGCGGTTGTCGTTGCCATGGAGAGAGAAGGATAGAGGTGAGGCATCGGGAGGGTACTTACCCGAGCGAAAGACTTCGCTGGAGATCGCCAAAGAAGTCACCAGAAGGACCACGCCGCCATCGTCTTCCTGCATCTAGGGTTCTTGCGCAGTGCCTCCATCGCCGCCCAGCTCGCCCTAGCCCGGATATTGAACTTCGACTTATACAAGCTCGCTCCTTCGGGATAGGGCGGAGGGGGAGCATGCTGCCGCCGTCTTCTCCGGGGCCGTTGCGCCGCCGTCGCCGGTATCGCGAGAGGAGGTAAGGGGAGAGAGGGTCGCGTCCTTCTTTTTCTTGTCATTTTTGGAGAGAGAACGATTCAGGATTCAATCCACGGGTAGGTGGAGATGTTTTTTATCCCGGTCGATTTGGGAGGGGTTGGCAGGGATTGGGCCGGGGTCAGATCCCTGCCGGGTGTAACCGAATGCACTACAGAGAGCGGGCGGGGATCGATTCCCGGCCGGACCGATCCCGGCTGATCCACGGGGTTTTGGGCCAAATCCCGGCGGGTTCGGAAATAACCGAACGAGGCCTAAGTAATTCCAGAAAACCCGCCATTTGCTATAGGATGGCCCTGGATAGTGGTAGACCGGATGTATGCATGCTTTGCTTAATCTGTACAAATAAAATTGCAAAACAACTGGTAGGTTGTACGTTCGTCGCCGTCGTTTTCATTTAAGCCCCTCGCGAATAGTGAAATCAACCCGTAGTACAAAAGTTCGGCACATTTACATTTTAGCCCATCACCTCTATCCCGTCCGCCCCGACTTTGCGCCTCCACCCGCCTGCAAGATCCCTCCGGAGTCCTCTGCGCCGCCGGGCAACGGCTCCCTTCGCGGTCGCCCTTCCTCCTGCCGACGCCGGGTCCGACTTCCGAATCCCACATAGGGAGACCCCGGCGCCGCTGCAGCTCTCCTATCTAGGACGCCCTCCTCCGAATCCCGACGCCGCTGCAGCTCTCCTATCTAGGACGCCCTCCTCCAAATCCCACACAGGGAGACCCCGGCGCCGGAGCAGACGAGCACGGACACGAGCAGGCCAGGCTCTCCGGCCGGTTCGCGATGAGGTCGAGCTTGATGAGGTCCCGCACCACTGCTGCTCGGAGCTCCAGCAAGTCACTGTCGAGGACGCCCTCCTCCGAATCTCACACAAGGCGGCCCCTGGCGCCGGCGCAGACGAGCGCGGACCACCGCTCACTTAGCCAATTCAACTGAATCGCTATTTCTGTCGCTCTGGGCTTAGCACGACCGGCTTGGAGTGAAGTAGCTGAACCAGGGAGGATTTGAGCGCAGATTTTGTTTTGGCTGTGTGCTGCCTCCAATTGCACGCACTACTCCGGCGACTCCCAATGGTGCTCCACCTTTCACCATGCCCTATCAAACTGAATCGCATCACATTCAAGGATAAATCAGCAGCCGAAGCCTACTCAACCAAGTTCTGTCTCGATTCCGGTTTTCTTCATGGGAAGAACCTGATCCCCTATCTATGGCCTGATTAGCCTCACGCTTGGTCGTTTTATGTGGAGATGCATGTGCACGTATTTGCTACTTGCTACTAAAAATCTGAACTATTTGTTAATAAATCATTGGTTTCATGTGTTTTGGTTCACACACATTTCACTTTACCTGTAGATAATTAACTAGTAAGTGGGCACATGCACGCACGTCTGAATCGATAAATGAGAATTTATTTTCAATGTAAACAAGTATAAAATACAGTATGTACATTACAAAAATAGCACAATGCGCTCTACTTAACATGGGTATAAAAAGTTAAAAAAAAACATGGGTATAAAAAGGATATAGTTACATTCGAATTCTGAAAACTCCTCATTTTGGAAATAAAAAATGGAACACTTCTCACAAAAATGAATTATAGAAACTAATATTTAACCCTCCACATTTCGTCTAAATATTTATTTAATTTAAAAAATGCTCTAATACAATAGGCTAAAAAATGATGGTTAGTCCTAGAAAATTATTTAGATTAATGCTAAAGATCAGCAACTGCATCTTGGACATTAATAATTATGTAAGAGTGATATTCTTGCCAATATAAACAAAAGGTAGTTACCCATCACTTACATCAGGCAACAATCCTTGCTTCACACATCTATTAAGAATGGAATAGGCAAACCGAGGTCAAGTCATCCACCAAAATCAAAATGGCAAAGGTGCACATGTCGAAAGGATACATATACCGGTTACATACCTTACTCCTTCGGCAAGGGTTCATCTCTGGCTTTTCTGTCTTTTCTTCTTCACCACCCATGCCTGACAGTGATGTGTGCCTAAGTAAGATCATGATACCATGGCACTCACTGCGATGAAATTATTGGCGAAATCGCTTCAAACCACCCTGGATGCTCATGCATCTCCTTTTTTATACAATCCTGCCAAGATTATCCAAAAGCATGCATATCGCTACCACCAATGCAAACAGACATGAACAATGGGGATCAATGGCTGATTCTTGCCCCAGACAGCTACGATCACACATGTTAATAGCATGGAAACTGACAGAATATAATAAATCTGCATGAATCATACATGAAAGAAGAATTTTAAAAACTTGTATAATCAGATGATATATAGTGAATTTCTACATATTGATGGAGGTGCAATTGTCAATCTCAATTATAGATCACAGAAATGGGCCACGATGAAAATAAGCACAATGTGTGTGGTAGAATATTAAGATGTTGAGGAAGGAACAAAGAGAAACAACTGCTACCCTGGAAATTTACCTCTATTTTCCGTAAAATATTCAGAAAACCAAAACCAACGTACACTATATATGGACCGTCTTCTTTCTACCCCATAGCAGGCAATTGACCGTAAGCTGCATATGTACTCACCTGTGACGGCTTCATGGCTCTACGCCGTAGTGAATCAAGTCAGCCAGGATGGCATGGACAACGTCTTTCTCCTCCTTCCCTCCTCTACTTACAAAATACCAGAATGGTTATATTCATAATTTTGATTGACTCATCTGATAACCGTTCAATTTGATGAATTTATTGCCTGCAAATCCATAAGAGTCAGAAAATTGAAAAGCAAATCGATCGAGAATGTTTATCGAAAAAAAGTCAATGGAGAAGAATCCAAATCGTCTTTCTATAAGATATAGTCCATGGATCTGTGCAGAATCATAAGCTACAATATTCCTCGATTTTGCACACATGATCTATCTATACAAACGAAGAAAGCATGGGTACCTGGACCAGCAGTAACAACGACAAAATCCAGGGAAAAAATTGAGGGAACTTTACCATTTTAAGCTGTTGATGGTAGACATTTCCCTTTACTTCTGAAGAGTGAAGGATATCCATTGAATAAAAACCGAGTATCCAGCAGGGGAGCCTTCGTTCAATTTTTCTTCAAGCTTCCATGTCAAAAGTATAAGAATACAAGGCAGATCAAACTTTAAAAAATGAATCCTTTCTCTTCAAGTGCATTCCAAAAGCAGATTACTTAGCATGAACACATCGTAATGTTATCCAATCAAACTGAAATCAAGCTCTGTAAGTTCCACGGACATTAACAAGGAATATCTGAAACTCCTGTCCACTAACATTGTTATCGTATGTCCTTCTAAAGTTCTAAGTTGCACTCAACTATATTTGGGTGTAGATGATGATCCTTTCATTTACTGAATACGCAAACTGAATAGAACATGATACGACTTACTTGCCACTTTGTGGCCTCTTATCTCTGGTTTCTTAAAATCTGCAGGTTAGCAACGCGCTGATATCAAGACAGGGACATGGTAGAGCCTTGTTCTAATCATGGTAGCCTGCTGAAAACTTACTCCTTAGCCTTCAAGGCTTATTTCTACATGGCCATCAGGAATTTTGTACTCCATAGTTTCTGAAATTCTTGTAGTATTTTATTTGGAAAAACACCACAGGTAAGTATGTGCCTGCAGATGATAAGGGAACTGAGCGTATGTGGTCTGAAGGTTAAAAATGAATTGAACGTAGCTAAGAAAGATCTGGCATGTTTTGCTAAAATTGCAAAAGGAAAAAAAAAGGAAGCATACAACAAAACGCATACACCTGAATTATAGAAGGGATGAAAAGACCTTTTAGGCTGCAATATTTGCTGTACATATAACGGAGATCAATTACTTCTAAAATACATCCATACAAAATCACAAAGATTAAAGTTCATAGACCAACTCCTTGAGGAAAAAAAATCATCAGATCAAACGTATCATGGAGAGATCCGGTGGAGGTCTTTGTTGGCGTCCGGCCGGGCACAGTAGTCTCCGGTGGTCAGACATGGGCCTAGCCATGTCGTTCCTTCCACCGGCTGGCTCTCCCTGCGCCGTGGTAGGCAGTGGTGTGTGCTGTTGTAGGAGGCAACCTAGGCCTGTAGGGCGCGGCGTATACGCGGACAGTGATGCGGCAGCACGATGTCTGGCAGTCTGCGAGAAAGAGACGGCCGATGACAGATATGTGCGTAATTAAAGGATCTGTTACCGGGACAGACGGGATTAGCGATAAGGGAGCGGCAAATTTCCGTTTCTTCCGAGATTTGCGCATAACTTTTTTTTTTGGAGCGGTACGGGATTCCGTGTTGAGTTGGGCTCAACATTGGAACAACTTAGACCGTTTGATTATCATCATTTGATGGCTGAGATTTGTTGTATCCCAATCAGTTTGTGCCTTTATAAGTATATATAAGTATATATATATATATAATATAATATATAATATTATAATATATAATATAAGTAGAGATAAGTAGAGATAGAGATAGAGACTAAAGCTGTAAGCCTAGTCGTCTGCGGCTGTTTTGAGGCCATTTGCCTATCGCGAAATCGCTGTTGTTGGGCCTTTTTTGGTCTTTGTCGCTGTTTGTGGGCCACAGGCAGTCCTCCTCCTCCCTTTCTCTCTCCCTATGTGTTCCTCTCTTCATTCCCCCTAGCGCTCGACCTCTCCTCGCCATGCGCCCGCCGCCACCTGCTGCTCTGGTTGCTGCCGGCCACATCCGCCGGCCGCATCCGCCGCAGCTTCTTGCCGGCGAGGCTCCGCCCCGGCAACCTCCATCGTTCCCCCCCCCATTAACGCCCCTCTGTTCGTCCCTGTTCTCTCCCTCGCAGCTAACCCTAGCCGCCTACGGCCGATTCGGCACGGTGCCGGCGACGTCGCGCCTCCGGCCGATTCGGCATGGTGCCGGCGACGTCGCGCCTCTGGCCGCAACCAGGACGCCCATTACTTCCTCTACAACGTATTCGACCTCCACCGCCACCTCCCCGAGCTCCTGCTCCCGCGGTCCCTAAGGCTAACCCTAGCTTCGTGGCCTGGGCTCGCCGGCGTGCTCTGGCCGTCTCCCGCTGCCTCTCCACGGCAAGTGTTATCATCGTAGGCGCATAGTTGATCTACTGAGGAACCAAGCAATCATAGCACGATGACGACATCGAGATTTGGTAACACAGTTTGGCGCTCAACGCCTACATCTGCGGGGCATGTCTACGTGCGCTCCTCCCCATATGATACCGCAACACCTGGCCGCCCTAGGCGCCGGCACAAGCCGCCGGCTCCCCCTGTGTGCCTGTTGTTATCAAGTCGTCATGGGTTACAATGGTGCGGTGCCCCCCTCATTATATGAGAGGCCCTGGGTACAAGAGTCTGACTTGAACCCTACACGTAACCTGTCCACACCTAATACAACTCGTAGTCCTAACGTAACCCAACTCATACACTAATATTTGACACATACGCAACAAACTCCACCTTGGCGAATATTCTCCGCCACCTTGAATTTGTCCAAGCGTCGAACCTCCATGTACACCGGACTTGAGTTGCCTCCATGAGCTCCGCTGCTACTCCCAGACTCCATGTGCCTCCACCTGCAACTGTAGTTCCTTCTTTCCGTTCAACACCATCACACAACGACAACTGGTCTGCGTGAAAGTGCTTCAAACTTTAAGAAATTGCATTGTTTCCCTTGAATCACCCCGAGTCAAATTCACAGTCGTCTCATCCTTCTCGGATAGTCTTCTACATGTCCCACAGCTATAACACTCCGCTTCTTTCTGTATCCCATCACCTGCCCTTTGCCATGTGCACTGATCATTGCAGAATATACGGCCATGTGTTCTCTAAGCCTTTGACATTCCAGACTCTCCAAAACACTTTCTCAGATTCTCCATGGTCGACTCCTGTCCATCACGTGAAGTCAATCCTGATAGACTCAATCACCAACTTGAACCTGGTACTCGCCAACACTGCTACAACACCCCTACACACTCGTCAGACCACCTGTCCAACCTCTAGTTGATGAGGACATCCCATCTATTGATACACCCGCTGCACCTACAGCGGAACACATACAAGGACCCATCACTCGAGCTCGTGCCAAGCAACTTAACTATCAGGTACTTTCGTTTCTTGGAACTCTTTCTCACATACATGAGAATATGATGCTGCCTAAATCAGATATGTTTGTTACTCTTAGGAATGATGGACCTAGCATGGATGAGAGGGACAAGCATTGGAGCATGATCGTGCATGGAGATGGCAGCAAGCGTTTGAGGATTGAAGAAGATGCCACGAGTGGAGATTTCAGAACTTTGAAGCCACCATAATGAGGGATGAAGACTTGGACGAAATATACAAAGAGCTACTTCATAATTTCGTCCATAGATACATATGGTGCTGCGTCACTTCTATTTTTGGGCCAGGCCCATGTAATTTTCGCAACAAATAAGACAGCCACTTTTAGGAGTCCGAATTTGAGGAGAAAAGGCCTGTTAGGGCTCCGTTCGACCACCCTATCCAAGGCTGGTCGCACCCCTACCTTTTCCTCCTCAAATACCCCCCGTAGCCGTCATTAGAACTCGGATTTTGATTAGACTAAAAGTTAGCCATTGCTGCAACTATGAGCTCGACTTTTGAGGCCAATCGCCCAGAAGAAGACCGCCTATTCGGAATCCCACCTTTTGAATAAAGCATACATCTTTCATCCGCAATATCTTGATTGCTGTATTAGTTCTTACTTGTTCTCGATTTCAGGTAGGAATTAAGACCCTCGCTGGTCAGGCTGATCGTGCATCCGCAAGATCAGTAACTCCCGGAGATTGTCCTAGCGATTGCATTAGCGCACGAGCTTCGCACGTGTAGTCGGATCGTCAAGCACAAACTCCACCCACCAAATCGACGTATCAAGATCTCATCGAAAGATCGGACACCTTTGCCCTATCAAGTGGTATCAGATTTCAGGTTGCTCGGTGAGATTTACTGTTTTCATAGTTTAGATTGCATCTGTGTTCATACCTATAAACCACGAAAAAGCCAAAAATACAGTTAGGGTTTAGATCATCTCGTCCCATAAACCATCCGAGCCTTTGCATTGTCTTTTTAGTTTGCATCGTTGAATTTGTGTCTGCATCCGCGTGTCGAGTTGCTGGTCTTAGTGTCTGTTCCTTTAGAGTTTCGAGTTCGATTCACCTTAGTGCCGCCGCCGCACGCTTGCACCACTGCTCCGCCATATCCTTCCACCACCACGCCATATACTTCCGCCACCGCCTTCACATAAGTTCTTGTTCGTTCTTCCCAATTTCATCCGTACCTTTTTCCGAGTCCGTGAGTTAGGTTTTGGTCGCCAGTCAAGAGGAGGAAGAAGAGCAAAAAAAAAAAAAAAAGTCAACTCCGCATCCAAGTCGGGTTGACCCGTTCCTACTAGTGCAGTCCGATTTCAGTCCGAATTGGACAGTTTCGTCAGTTTTTCATGGTTTTCGACAGCAAATTTCAACTGGCCATAACTTTTGCATACGAACTCCGTTTTCGACGTGCGAGTACTCAAAATGTTCGTAGCGAAAAGATCTACGTGACCACAACCACTACGTAGTTGTGCGACACTCAAAACTCCCAAAAAAGGCCGGGAAGGCTGAGTTTTTGCCCTCCGAAGTTTCAGACCTGACAATTCCTGCAGATCTTCACTTATATTTTGCTTGGGAGCTGTTCCTTTCTGCTTGTTGGGCCACGCCGTGACTTTCTTAGTGTTCTCGGCTCGCGTCTCTAGCTCGGTATAGCCTAGAACCAGCACAGTACTGCGGTTGAGCATTCTTTCAGCTTTGCATTACTGTTTTGATACTTGCTATTTTTTTGATACCATATAAGCCATCCTACAACTCCACATATTTCTGCACGTGCTTTGTATCGACACCTGGTAATCGCTTGTGCAATTTTGGGAGTCGCTGTTCTTTGCTGGTTGCATATCACCTTCCTCCTGTTGGGTAAGAACTTGTAAGAGCTTTGTATACCGCTTGACGGATTACGCGTGATTCCACCATATTCCGTAGTGCATAGGTATATCTACTTGTGCTTGCTTCCACGCTAACCATGACAGGAACCACGAAGGATGATGTCGATCCGGAGAAGATGACTAGTGCAGAGTTGCATGCCCACTTCACTCGGCTGTTGGTGGGCCGTGCACAAGATGTGGACACACGCTTGGGTGATGTTGATTCCAAGCTTTCTGATGCGATGGACAAGATGGCTGGTCTTGAGGCATCCTTCAACACCAAGCTCGACGCCCGGTTCCAGGATGTCCTGGCCCGTTTACCACCACTGCCACGGCCGGCCGTCCCTGTACCACGTGCTCGCCGCGTTCCTCTTACAGCTGTGGCAGTTGCTGCGGCCGCTACGGAGGCGGCCACCCAGGATGGATATGCTGCTGACGAGGGGGAAAACGAGTTCGAAGATGAAAACGAGCTCGACGAGGACGAGGTCCAACAACCTGCACCTGGCCGTCCGCGGCAATACAACCGCAACGCTCGTCCACCTCCGCGTCCGGTACGTGATGATGACCATGTGGCTAAGCTAAAATTAAATATTCCGCCATTTGAGGGTAGATATAATCCTGATGCATATCTCACTTGGGAATTAGAAGTAGAGCAACGTTTTGCATGTTTACGCTACCCTGAGCATTTGCGTGTTAGTGCTGCTACATGTGAATTTACTGATTTTGCTTCTATCTGGTGGTCTGAATATTGTCGAGTCAATCATGCTAATATTCCTGCTACTTGGCTTGGTCTAAAACATGCCATGCGTACTCGTTTTGTACCTCCACATTATCAACGGGACTTGCTTAAGAAATTAACTCGTTTAGAACAAGGCAAAAATTCTGTACAAGAGTATTATCAAGAGTTACAAACAGGCATGATTCGTTGTGGTATTGTAGAGGATAATGAAGCTATGCTTGCACGTTTCTTTGGTGGTTTAAATAAGGAGATTCAGCATATTTTAGACTATAAGGAGTACAACACTATTACTCGTTTATTTCACCTTGCTTGCAAAGCTGAACTTGAAGTGCAGGATCGTCAACCATCGTGGAGAAGAGCTAATAATTCTGCAGGTCGTACTTCTTCATGGTCTGCGCGCCAATCTGCTCCACCTTCTCGTGGGGATGCCCCAGGTCCTTCCACCTCCAGGTATACCACGCCGACATCAAGAACGCCACCTGCTCCTGCTCCATCACCATCTGCTGGTCCGACCCGGAGTTCTTCTTCCATGGCCTCCACGGGAAAGACTCGCGACATTCAGTGTCGCAAATGTTTTGGGTTTGGTCACATCGAAAAAGAATGCAGAACCAAACGTGTGATGGTGGTGCTTGAAGATGGCGAATATGACTCTGCGAGTGATTTTGATGATGATACATTGGCACTTATTGCTGCACGTGATGGTGTCAATTCTGATTCTGACAAGGAGATGGAGGTAATGGGAGCTGAAACTGCTGATCAATACAAGAGTTTAGTTGCACAACGTGTCTTGAGTGTGCAATTGAGCAAAGCTGAGCATGATCAACGCCACAATTTGTTTCAAACAAGAGGCGTTGTTAAGGAGAGAGCTATCCGGATCATCATTGATGGAGGGAGTTGTAACAATCTGGCTAGTATTGACATGGTGGAGAAGCTTGCTCTACCCACACGACAACGACCTCATCCCTATTACATTCAATGGTTTGAGAGCTCTCGTAAGCTCAAGGTAACAAGAACTGCACGCGTGCATTTTACTATTGGTACTTATTCAGATTTTGTTGATTGTGATGTTGTACCTATGCAAGCTTGTTCTTTGTTACTTGGTAGACCATGGCAATTTGATAGAGAATCTGTACATAATGGTAAAACAAATCAGTATTCTCTTACACATGCTGGCAAGAAAATTGGACTTAAACCCATGACTCCGGAACAAATTTTGAAAGATGATCTTGCTAGAGCTAGTAGATTAAAAAACGAGGACAAACATAAGAGTGAGAATCGGATTATTGCTGCAGATTTTGTACCACCTAAGCATTCTTCTAAATCTGATTCTAACCATGCTACTGAAATTCGTTTGAAGAATCCTTGTTTACTTGCTAGCAAATCTGATCTTGCTGAAATTGATGTCAATATTACTCCATGCTATGCCATTATTTGCAAAGAAGTACTGTTTTCATTTGAGGATATGCCTCCTTCTTTGCCACCTGCGGTTGCTAACCTTTTGCAGGAATACATGGATGTTTTTCCACAAGATGTTCCACCTGGACTTCCACCTATTCGTGGAATAGAACACCAAATTGATTTGATTCCAGGAGCTTCGCTGCCCAACCGTGCGCCATATCGCACCAATCCTGAAGAAACAAAAGAGATACAACGACAAATCCAGAGTTTATTGGACAAAGGTTATATTCAACAGGGAATTGAAGTTGATCCAGCCAAGATTGAAGCTATTAAGAATTGGCCGCAGCCCAAGACGGTCACACAAGTGAGGAGTTTTCTTGGTCTCGCTGGGTTTTATAGGCGCTTTGTCAAAGATTTTGGTTCTATTGCTGCGCCATTGAATGAGCTCACCAAGAAGGATGTGCCCTTTGTTTGGGGCGATGCACAACAAGAGGCCTTCATGATACTGAAAGATAAGTTAACACATGCTCCATTACTCCAACTTCCTGATTTTAATAAGACATTTGAACTTGAATGTGATGCTAGTGGAATTGGTTTGGGAGGTGTGTTATTACAAGAGGGCAAACCTGTAGCATATTTTAGTGAAAAATTGAGTGGGCCTAGTCTGAACTATTCTACTTATGATAAAGAATTATATGCGCTGGTTCGGACATTAGAAACTTGGCAACATTATTTATGGCCTAAAGAATTTGTTATACATTCTGATCATGAATCTTTGAAGCATATTCGTAGTCAAGCAAAACTGAATCGTCGACATGCAAAGTGGGTTGAATTTATTGAGTCTTTTCCTTATGTTATCAAACACAAAAAGGGTAAAGATAATGTTATTGCTGATGCTTTGTCGCGCCGTTATACTATGCTATCTCAGCTTGACTTCAAAATTTTTGGGTTGGAAACTATCAAGGCACAATACTTGCATGATGCTGAATTTAAAGATGTGTTGCAGAATTGTAAAGATGGTAGAACATGGAACAAATTCGTCCTTAATGATGGATTTGTGTTCCGTGCTAACAAACTATGCATCCCAGATGGTTCCGTTCGTCTTTTGTTATTACAGGAGGCGCATGGAGGAGGATTAATGGGACACTTTGGTGTCAAGAAGACGGAGGATGTTCTTGCTGCACACTTCTTTTGGCCACGCATGCGGCGAGATGTTGAGAGATTCGTGGCACGCTGCACTACTTGTCAAAAAGCTAAGTCTCGCCTTAATCCACATGTTTTATATATGCCTCTTCCTGTTCCTAGTGTTCCTTGGGAGGATATTTCGATGGACTTTGTTTTGGGATTACCTCGTACACAGCAGGGGAGGGATAGTATTTTTGTTGTTGTGGATCGGTTTTCTAAGATGGCACACTTTATTCCTTGTCACAAGACCGATGATGCTGCGCACATTGCTGATTTGTTCTTTCGTGATATCGTTCGTTTGCATGGTGTGCCAAATACTATTGTTTCTGATCGTGATACTAAATTTCTTAGCCACTTTTGGAGATGTTTATGGGCTAAGTTGGGGACTAAGTTGCTGTTTAGTACTACATGTCATCCCCAAACTGATGGACAAACTGAAGTAGTTAATAGAACTTTATCTACCATGTTGCGGGCTGTTTTAAAGAAGAACTTACAATTGTGGGAAGAGTGTTTACCTCATATTGAATTTGCTTATAATCGTTCGCTGCATTCTACCACAAAGATGAGCCCTTTTCAGATTGTCTATGGTTTTGTTCCACGTGCACCTATTGATTTGTTGCCTTTACCATCTTCAGTGCAAAATAATTTTGATGCTACACAGCGTGCTGAATTGATTTTGAAATTGCATGCAACTACTAAAGACAACATAGAACGCATGAATGTTAAGTATAAAGTTGCTGGGGATAGAGGACGCAAGCATGTTGTGTTTGAGGTTGGAGATCTTGTTTGGTTGCATTTGCGCAAAGATCGTTTTCCTGATTTGCGCAAGTCTAAGTTAATGCCACGTGCTGATGGTCCTTTTAAGGTGATAGAGAAAATCAATGATAATGCATATAAACTTGAGCTTCCTGCAGATTTTGGTACGGTAAGTCCTACATTTAACATTGCAGATTTAAAGCCTTACTTCGGTGAAGAAGATGAGGTTGCGTCGAGGATGACTTCAATTCAAGAAGGGGAGCATGATGAGGACATCCCATCTATTGATACACCCGCTGCACCTACAGCGGAACACATACAAGGACCCATCACTCGAGCTCGTGCCAAGCAACTTAACTATCAGGTACTTTCGTTTCTTGGAACTCTTTCTCACATACATGAGAATATGATGCTGCCTAAATCAGATATGTTTGTTACTCTTAGGAATGATGGACCTAGCATGGATGAGAGGGACAAGCATTGGAGCATGATCGTGCATGGAGATGGCAGCAAGCGTTTGAGGATTGAAGAAGATGCCACGAGTGGAGATTTCAGAACTTTGAAGCCACCATAATGAGGGATGAAGACTTGGACGAAATATACAAAGAGCTACTTCATAATTTCGTCCATAGATACATATGGTGCTGCGTCACTTCTATTTTTGGGCCAGGCCCATGTAATTTTCGCAGCAAATA
Organism: Dactylis glomerata; assembly: GCA_007115705.1. Classification (NCBI taxonomy): domain Eukaryota; kingdom Viridiplantae; phylum Streptophyta; class Magnoliopsida; order Poales; family Poaceae; genus Dactylis; species Dactylis glomerata. The sequence continues at coordinate 1,500,182 of QXEO01000389.1, read as the reverse complement.
AGACAGCAACTTTTAGGAGTCCGAATTTGAGGAGAAAAAGGCCTGTTAGGGCTCCGTTCGACCACCCTATCCAAGGCTGGTCGCACCCCTACCTTTTCCTCCTCAAATACCCCCCGTAGCCGTCATTAGAACTCGGATTTTGATTAGACTAAAAGTTAGCCATTGCTGCAACTACGAGCTCGACTTTTGAGGCCAATCGCCCAGAAGAAGACCGCCTATTCAGAATCCCACCTTTTGAATAAAGCATACATCTTTCATCCGCAATATCTTGATTGCTGTATTAGTTCTTACTTGTTCTCGATTTCAGGTAGGAATTAAGACCCTCGCTGGTCAGGCTGATCGTGCATCCGCAAGATCAGTAACTCCCGGAGATTGTCCTAGCGATTGCATTGGCGCACGAGCTTCGCACGTGTAGTCGGATCGTCAAGCACAAACTCCACCCACCAAATCGACGTATCAAGATCTCATCGAAAGATCGGACACCTTTGCCCTATCACTAGTGCCCTGGTCCGTTGTTGTGTTCCGTGCTTACCGCACGCCTCATCGCTATCACCGCGTCGAGCATCCGCAATTTTGCCAAGATCTACCGGGTAGCTAACCCACCTTAGGCCCCATTGCAGATCCATCAGTCATACCCGACCGATGCCGAGTTCCACGTATCTCTCGAACCCTGAGCTCCAGTCCGAACAACGTGCCTCTCGCCTTCCTGCTGATAGGTTTCGACTCTCCATGCATTTACGCCGTAACCCTCTCATCAGCCTGAGCAGAATCTTTCGTCAGACTCCAACTCCACCTTCAACATGACTCCTTGGTAGAGGATCAGTCTACCCCACGCCCCGTTGACTTCAAGGTCTCTTGCGTCGCCGTCTTGAATCAACCCCGCGCCATTGCATGTCGAATCACGCATCCCTTAGGCATGCGCCACGTGTTTTCATGCCACAGAATTCGGACAACATCAGCCCTCACGCTCCTACGTCGTTGTCGCCGATCTTCACCGTCTTCTGTCTCATCAGACTGTCCAGTCTGTCCCAGCCGAACCTAGCCGACTGCAATCATGCTCCACCTCGCGTCATATCAGCCCAGCACCGACGTGCATTTCTCGACACACTTTTGGTACATGATCCTTCACGACGCACTCCAGACTGCTCCGAGTCTTGTACGCACGTCATGACCACCGTGAACCGCCACAAGATTTCTTGTACACCTGGTATGCAAAAACAGCAGACAAACAAAATATCACATGTGAACTTCACCGCCTAGCAGTACCTTACACGTGTATTTTCTTCTTTCCTTTTTTTTTCTGCTTTGCGTTGCTCTCCAAGACAAAGAAATCACCCCATGTCCTCACGTTGGCTTTCCTTTTGTTCACGTAACAAATCTCGATTACACACCATGCCTGGTCTTGGACTTGCATCACCACGACTAGCTCCTGCCTCGATACACCGCACGAGTCGAACGCTTGCACACCGCATGCGCCGTAACTCGTCGAGATCGATCCGATCTGCCGCGATATTCCTCCAAGACACGCCGCCTGCGTGTAAACTGCTGTTTCCGATTGCATCACAAAGTCTATAACAAAATTGGTCCGACTCCTAATCCCCACGCCGTACATACTTTGCTGTCGCCGAGTGACGAGGGTTAACTCGACAAATGTCCTAGATGAAGACTTAGGATCGGGGGAATAGGGCGTCGGATGAACTCGAAGGTAAAGGTTAGTCGAAATAAGTGTATATTGAAAGTAAATTTGGGTGTTCAACCTGACTTGCTTTCAATCTGGCCTACACCGTCCCCTCCTGGCCCCTATATATAGGTGGTCAGGTCTCGAGGATCGGGTAGGGTCCGATACAGATTACAATATCGACATACGGTAAGAACTCGTATCTCGACTATCATTACAATTGGGCCTAGCTTAACGGGCCTCAGGGGTACTCAACTAACGAGCTCTATTAGTTATACCCTTGTCAGTAGCCCCTGAGATTCTACCAGAATTGCAGATTCGGGTTGAATCTCTAATCTTTAAATCTTCGACTTTGATCAATTCTTCGACTTCTTCATATCTTCAAATCTTCGACTTGGTCTTTCGACTTACTTTTCATGATATTTTTTCGCAAGGGGTTTTGATGAACAAGCCTGACAACTCTGATGGATCAAGAGGTCAGTTAACTGCCGGAACAGATACTTGTCACCTACTTCAAATTCAATCCCCTTGGACTTGAATTCGGGATACCGGTCAAACCCATTCTTTTGCCGCATTTAGGACTTACAAAGAATGAATCCCAGTGATTCTCAGGGTACCCAGTGCGTCCACCAGGATTTTCTTCGCGTCGTAGACACGGATACATACCAGCAGAGCGCATCCATGTGCGTATACCAGGCCACATAGGACGGATCCCGGGGTCTTACCTTCGTGACAAGTCACGACATTCGAGTTGTGTTGCGATAACATAACTCGAGAATCTCATGTCGCAGTCAAATTTTGACTGAAAATATTCGGGTTTAAACAACCAAAAAACTCGCTCCCGATGGGAGTAACACTCCTCCTCTTCACATGCTCGAATGGTTGCCAAGAATTATCGTCGGGTGCGTGCTCAGCGCTCCCGATGGGAGTAGCCCCCGGGGCTATAGTCGAAAAATACTTTTTCGAGTATAGGCTCAAATATAATGTAATCCATCATACTTCAACTCGAAATATTTTAATGATAACCTATCGTCGAATACGCTATAATGTAATCCATCATACTTCAACTCGAGTATAGGCTCAAATATGATGTAATCCAGTTAGAAGTTGTATTCAGCATTCTAGAAAGTAGTAGCCCCCAAGGCTATAATCGAAAGTGCTTCGTGCATAGTCTTATCTATAGATTTTGCACTTGTCGGCGCCATCCTTCTTTCTTTTGATCTTTCTTCTATCATCTTCTGTATGACGTCAATGAGTACGTCATTCTGTATGAGTGCGAACCGTTTTATGGGCAGCACTGTAATTTTCGCAATTTTTGACCGTTAGTGGGCTGCCGTTTCCGCTCTTTGCGCCACGTCTCAGCCCACGATCCTTCTCTTAGAAGGTATATAAGGGGCATAGTGGGGGATTTTTACTATTTACCAGCTCGTTCCCTTCGCCGCCTCCATTGCTGATCTCCTCTTCCGCCGCCTCTCGTGCGTAGCCCCCAAGCGCTCCACGTATTAGATGCGCGTGAAACACCTAGCCACCAAGAATACCATGGCCAAGACCTCTTCTGCCACCAGCTGGGTGCGCTCCGCCATCACGAAGAAGGAGGTGGAGAATGACAGGGCGGACGGCCTCATCTCCGCCCAGGATTCCATCAAATTTCCAAGCACTGAGCGGATCCCGGAGCCCCCGAGCGGTTATCGGGTAATGTTCCTTGCTTTCCTCCTCCGCGGCCTTTCTCTACCTGCCCACGAGTTTCTCTGTGGGCTCCTCTTTGTCTATGGTGTGCAGCTTCACCAGCTCACACCAAACTCCATTCTCCACATTGCTTGTTTCGTGACTCTTTGCGAGTCGTTCCTGGGCATTGAGCCCCATTTTCTCCTCTGGAGGTCGATCTTCCGGCTCCGCCCCAATGTTGCTTTATCTAGAAAACCCGAACTGGGCGGAGCCGTTATTTCGGTGCGTCCTGAGCCACAATATCTTGAATTTTCCATGGCCGCGTCTGTCCAAGGGTGGAGAACCAAGTGGTTCTATATCAAAGACCGCAAGGCCTCTCCTGAAGATCAATATGGTCTAGCCCCTTTTGAAGCATCCAAGGAAGTGAAAAAATTGGCGTCGTGGGATGCGCTTCCCTCAGATGCGGAAGTTCAACAAGTTCTTCCTCTTCTCTCTCTCGTATTCAAGCTCTGAAAGGAGGCCAGGGAGGTGCTTTGTTGGGTATTCAACTCATGGCGTTCTTTGTGCAACGTCGAGTTCAACCCCTACAGCATCGCCTTACCAAGCTCTGGAGCTATTATGGCTTGGAAGATCCTACTCGCATCTCCGAAGATTTGATAGAGAAGAAAGACCTTGACAGGCGAGTTAGGAGCCTTACCAAGCTCACAAAGGATCATGCGATTGCTGACTTGACCGCTGATTACTTCGACTCCGTGCACCCCCTACCTGAGGTACATCTCTTTTTGTTCATGTATTATCAAATTTTGTTTGCTTCGAGTTGTGCTTTTCTTTGCCTTTCTCCATCTGTTGACTTGCTCGTGTGCAGGAGCACCAATTCCTCATTTCGCGCCCACCTCTTCCAGAGGCAGGGTCTCTTCCGGCTGATCTGGCCTCTTCTGTATCTGAAGCCCCTGAGGCTAAAGAGAGTCAGTACGAAGATGATGCTGAAGAATCAGAAGAAGATACTAGCTCGTCGATATCGCCTCCTCCTGTGCTTGCTGAAGATACTGGTGTCGACAAGAAAAGGAAGCATGTCGATGAATTTGTTTCTTCGAGTTCTGCAGCGGCTGATAAGGCCCCTGCTCTTATCGGAGATATGGAAGTTTTCGACCTCCTGGCATCGTAAGTTTTTTCTTCTAGTTCCTCGCTTGCGCCATTCCTGCTTTGTCGAGTTATTCATAGCTTGTTTGTCTTCTTGTAGAGATGACGAGGAGTCACCAAAAGATGGCATAGCCGCTCCCTCGATTTCGCCTGCGATTGTCGATGAGCCTGCTAAACCAGACGTTGCGCCTAGGGTTACCAGGGCTTCTATCAAGAAGATTCCTCAGACCCGAAGCCTCAAACGCTCGAAGAAGGCCAAGGAAGTCGATATTTCTCTTGAAGTCCATGCATCTACGGTTTCCCCCGATGATGTGAGTAACTTCCCTTTGGTTGTTTTCTTTTCATACACTTGTGCTCTTACACGCCTTTTCTCCCAGGCCTTGTTGAAGAGATTCGTCGCATTGGGCACTGAATGCGCTGGGTACCTAAAGGTTGCGAAAGCATCCGAAGGTACACTTGTGACATCCAGGCATTACTTTTCTTCTGTTCTTATCCTTTGGTGTTAATCTGACTCCTTTTCATCTTCTTTTGTAGCTGCTCTGGCGACAGCCAATGCTCGAATTGCATCGCTGGAGGCGGAGCTCAGTGCCTCGCAGAAGGCTTATGATGTTGCGGCCGCTACCAAAGCAAACGCTGAGAAGTCGCAGAAATCAGCGCTTGGTAAGGCGAAGAAAGCTGAGAAAGCTTTGGCCGATGCCAACAAGTAGCGTACTCAGCGAGAGCAAGCCGTGACAGAGCGTCTTCGCACGATGTCTGCTACTGCTGAAGGTAAACACTTCGCCTTGTCTTTTATTTCGACTCCTTTTGCGTTGCTATACTTGCTGATACTTTTCTGTCCTTTTTTCCTTTGTCCTCTTTTGCTGTGCAGGATTTACCGGGGTATCTTCGTCGTCTCTACAACCGGGCGATGATCCTCTGCTGACCGCGGTTAACCTACTCGAGGCAAACTGGATATCTATCCAGGAGACTTTTGAGTTGGTTAGTCGCGTTCTGTCGCGGCTGTTCGTCGGGTTGTGGCCGAAGAAGAAGGCGGAGGTTCCGAAGTACAACTTGGAGAAACTTGCCAAAGCCTTCAATACAACTGAAGACCCCACCCTCCAGCTTAAGGGGCTTTCTCTGAAGCGCGGTGCTGAGGGTGCCATCACACTTTCTTTTGCACACGGTGCGGACTTCGACTGGGAGAAGGTGAGCTCTCCCCATGGCCGCACCCGTGATGAGATGAAGGTTTTCTTCGAGAAGGCGAAGAAGTTGGCGCCTGCACTGGCGGCAATTATTTCCCCTTCTGCAGCCTCCGCGGCATCTACTACGCCGACTCCAACGGCGGAAGAGCCTGCACCTCCGTCGACTTCTGGCGACGGATTTGCCATGCCCTCTTCTGCCACGGAGCAAAATGCTGAGGTGGCGTAGACTTCGGCTCCTCTGTAGCTTTCAATTTCTCCTTTTGAATGTAAAAACCTTTAGTCGCATGCAACCCGAGAACTTTAGCCAAAGGGTGTTGCACTTATGTAAATATATTTCCTTCTCATGAGATCTTGTGCTACCTCTCTGAAATGTTTCTTCTTTCTTTTCTTTTGACTTCCAGTCGATGCACACCAACGATCCCTTGACTGGCGGACCTGCTCCTTCCGCTGCCCGCATGTTAGACTCGATGATTTCGTCGCCTCCTAGTCGATGCAGTCAGTGTGCAGAGTACTCTTCAAGGATTTCTGATCTTGAGTCTCGCCTGACTTTGGCTAAACGTTAAGCACAGATGGCTGTGAGCAAAGCTAGTAAAGCTTGTGGCTATCTGAAGCAGATATCTTCTCTTGATGAAAAGGTTTCCAGTTTGACGGCGAAGATTGTCCATAATGAAGAATGCGAATCTTTTATTCTTGGCATTATCGAGTCGGCCTGCGAGATGTTGCGATGTAAGTTTCCTTTCGACTTATCTTTTTCTTTTTTGCTTCACTGCTGTTTGTATGATATCTCTTCTCGTCATAGGCACTTGCTTGGATTTCGCTGCTGAGGATCGTCGGGTTACCGAACGAAATGCAGCTCTGGAAAAAATGTCCGCAGGTGTTGAATCTTTGTGGTCTGATCCTCGGCGCCGGAAAGCCATTATACTGCTTCAAGATCGCGCTCAACACATTGGCGAGTCGGTTGATGGTTGCAGGAAAGCTCTCACGACTATGCACTCCGTTATGCTTCCTCGCAATCCTTTGCCTGCGACTTTCCCACTTCTTCTCGACACTTTTAGATCCAGCCAGCAAATTCATAGATTGATAGAACTGAACTTAGTGGCAGGTGCCAATTTTGCTCTTGGATGGATACACAAGTGGCAGCCAAGACTCAATTATAGTTCTATGTCGCTGAGCTATCCTCCGGGTGGGGCTAGCCTTCGAGTACATTTGTAGAGTACCTTGCAGCCTGCCCGACGAATTATAGCCAGGCTGTTGCAAGAAGATGCCGCATTTTTCCGCGAGTATCACTACTTAGACCCTTTAGGTGTAGACGATTCTGACAACCCGATGTTGTAATATTTGTGTGGAACGCGAGAGTTTCTTATTTCACGACTGTATGTCTGAGATTTATTCTCAGAGCGTTTTCGTACGATTCGTGCGTTTGCCGCATTTTCCCTTTGAAAGACTCGTAAACTCGAATATGAGGAACATTTTGTCTTTATTATATTTGTAATGTAAGATACATAGGGTGACCCAAGAGATCCGGCCTATGACCTGTGTTCTAGATCTAGGGGGCATTGCCCCTGGTATAACTCGTGGCTTTTACAGCCTTATTCTTCTGCTCTATTCTGTTGTTCTTGATGTTTATGCCGTCATGGCATTCTCTTCTTCTCCTGTATCTTTGTCTTCTCCTGATGCTCCTACTCATGGTTTCTTCATCTCGGGCTCCACAATGCGTCCTTTGAGTAGCTTGACGCCTTCTGTAGTCGTGCTTTTCGCCTTCTCTGCATAGTTGGCTATCATGTCAAAGTTTTGCGCCATCTTGTGGAACTCCCTATCGCAGAGATCTAAAACTTCCTTTTACTGTAATTATTCCTCTTGGTCCTGGCATTTTAAGTACCAAATATGTATAGTGAGGCACTGCCATGAATCGCGAAAACGCGGGTCGTCCGAGGATCGCGTGATATTGGGATGGCCAATCCATGACTTCGAAATCCAGCTTTTCTCTTCTGTAGTTTTGTCGATTGCCGAAGCAAACATTGAGTGCTATTCGACCCAGTGGGTAATTGGCACTTCCTGGCACGATCCCGTGGAAGGAACAATCTGTTGGTTTCAGGAACTCTAATGATATATGCATTGCCCTGAGCGTTTTTGCGTATATCAGGTTAATTCCACTCCCTGCGTCCATGAATATTCTGTCGACATCATACACGCCAATTTGAGCTTTGAGTACCAAGGGCGCGTTTCCTGGCCGAGGTACTGTTATAGGGTGGTCTTCTCTGTTGAATTCGATTGGTTGTTCTGACCAATGCAGATACTCCGTTGTGGCTGGAGGTGAAATGACTGCTAGGTGGACTTGTCGAGTGATACTCTTTTCTTCTTTGTTCGACTTGGGCACAGGTTGTATCATTGCTGTGATGTGTCCTTTTGATGGAACGTACCCTTCATCGTCATCGTGTCCCTGGTTTTGCTGGTCTTGTCCTTGAGTAGCTCCGTTGTTCCCTTGCTGTTTTGTCGGAGGATTGTTGCTTCCTTCAAATCCTTGTCGCCTTGCTTCAGTTTGCTTGTTTAGTGCTGCCTCTTGTAGTTTTAAAAATGTTGTGCAATCCTTCATTGCGTGCCTTGATACCCGCTTCCCATCGACGAACGCTGAGTGTATATGACAAGGTCCGTTGAGCATATCTTCTGGTGACGGGTTGTACTCTCTTGGTTCTCTCGTGGGAAATTTTTTATAGTCCTCCTTTCCGTAGCTTCGATATCCCGAGCTTCTACGATCACCTCCTTGATAGCTGTTGTCTTTGTATCCTGCGGCGACTTGGCTATGGGAGCCGTAGTTGTCGTAATTTCGGGACCGTCTCCTTTGACTTCCATATCTATTTCTTCTATCGTCCTCTGGGGATCGCGTTCGCTTATTGTTGCATGCGTCTTCTCCATCTGCAAATCTGTTTGCTACGTCCATGAGATCTGATACTGTTTTTGGCTTAATTCTTCCCATCTCTTCGACTAGGTCTCTTCGCCTTAATCCAATGATGAACGCATCTATTGCTCTTTCGTCTGAAACTTCGACTGCCGAATTTTTGATAAGGCTCCATCTTTGGATGTATGCCCGCAGTGTTTCGTCGCGTTGTTGCACACACGCTTTGACTTCTTCTATTGATGTTGGCCGCTTGTATGTCGACCTGAAGTTGCTTGTGAATTGCTTTGTGAGGTCTTCCCAGCTTCCAATAGTTTCTTTCTCTAGTTTGCTCAACCATGACCTTGCTGCGCCGGTGAGGTGTAGCTGCAAACTTTGCATTGCTGTTTCTTTGGTTCCTCCTAATATTTGCACTGCTTGTAGATAATCTGAGAGCCATGACTGTGGTTCCTATGATCCGTCGTACTTTTGCTGATCGTGAGGTAATTTGAATCCCTTGGGTACTGGTGTTGTGCGAACCCTGCGGGTAAAGCACAATGCCCCCATCTCTTTTTCGTCGTCTTCATAGTCGCGATTTTCGTTCAGAGATCGGGATCTTCGGGTTCCTCCATGCTGTTTTGGCGACGGCGATCGAGATTGCTGATTGCTACTTCTGCGCCGAGGACTGTTGTGACGGCGAGGTGATCTCGGCTTGTGTGCTTCTTTGTGGTGATGTGCTTCTTCTCCTTTTGCTGATAGCTTGTGGCCCACCATGTTTAGTCCGTTCAATGCTGCCCTGTGCATATGTTCCCTGGGATCTCCCGGGCTTGGTCGAGTTGTGAGCGGATATGCTTGGGTTGCTACTAATGCTGCTTTGGGAGTTTTTGGTACGATATTTCCCTGCTCGTCGACCGATAGGAAGGACGAGTCGAGGTTTTTGGAGATGCTTTGTCTGTCGGAGTATTCGAGGTTGTCGTACCTTGAACCATGTCGACGATTTCTCCGTGCGTTGGTATGCGATGCGTCGCTTCACGCTTTACGAGCGGCGTTGCTAGCTGCAATGGCTGAGTCTTTCCTTCTCTGTATCTCTATTTTCTCCTGTGCTAATTGCTTTGCTTGCTGCCTTAGGGCATAATGATACCCCAAAAGCATGTCTTTGCTAGAATTTGATGGTATCGGCGTGCCGTGTTCTACGGCTTCTCTTATTATCCTCCATTCGTCGACTGATAGTCGAATTTTTTGCCTGGTTGTGAGGGATTCTGCTGTTTGCCCTTCTGCTAGGTGATTTGCTCCTCTGTCGATATTTGCTGGGTTTAGTACTGGGTTGTTGTTTTCGTCGAATTCTTCTGAGTTGTCTCCCACAATGGCGAGCACCTGACATTGTTTGCCGATGTTACTATTGAAGCTTGAGAAGATCGAGTCGCCATCTTCAGAAAGCTCTAGCCCTGTCTTCCATGTGTCTGTTGACTTGTCTGATATATCGTCGAGGCGGATCGTGAGATCTTCGAGTTGGACCCCAACGGTGAAATTTTCCGTTGTTTCGTCGCCTCCTGCGATTTTTCCTTTTTATACTTCTCCTAAGCTGACCGGCGAGTTTACTTCGCTGGAAGAACCTTCAGAATACTCCATCATTGCTACTGTTTTGGGCTCACTTGCCGACGGATTTTGTTTCGTCGGATCCGAAAGGCGAGATGAACCCGATGGTCCGCTGAGGATGCTCAAACTTCCAATTGTTAACTCCATCTCTTGACTTCCGTCGAGTTCTGAACTACTGTTGGCTAAAAGCGAAAAAGCCGTCGAATTCATGATTCCAACGCCCAAGGTCCCCACGGTCGGCGCCAATTGACGAGGGTTAACTCGACAAATGTCCTAGATGAAGGACTTAGGATCGGGGGAATAGGGCGTCGGATGAACTCGAAGGTAAAGGTTAGTCGAAATAAGTGTATATTGAAAGTAAATTTGGGTGTTCAACCTGGCTTGCTTTCAATCTGGCCTACACCGTCCCCTCCTGGCCCCTATATATAGGTGGCCAGGTCTCGAGGATCGGGTAGGGTCCGATACAGATTACAATATCGACATACGGTAAGAACTCGTATCTCGACTATCATTACAATTGGGCCTAGCTTAACGGGCCTCAGGGGTACTCAACTAACAGGCTCTATTAGTTATACCCTTGTCACCGAGATCTGCGACTTCCGTACCACCGGCAATAAATCATCGGCACAACTCCTCCGTTATTCTCTTCCTCCTCTACATCAACAATCCTGCAACCTCAACCTTGCTTTGATACCACTTGTTATCGTCGTAGGCGCATAGTTGATCTACTGAGGAACCAAGCAATCACAGCACAATGACGACATCGAGATTTGGTAACGCAGTTCGGCGCTCAACGCCTACATCTGCGGGGCATGACTATGGGCGCTCCTCCCCATATGATACCACAACACCCGGCCGCCCTAGGCGCTGGCACAAGCCGCCGGCTCCCCTGTGTGCCTATTGCTATCAAGTCATCATGGGTTACAATGGTGCGGTGCCCCCCTCATTATATGAGAGGCCCAGGATACAAGAGTCCGACTTGAACCCTACACGTAACCTGTCCACACCTAATACAACTTGTAGTCCTAACGTAACCCAACTCATACACTAATATTCGACACATACGCAACAGCAAGCATGCCTCCTTGTCGTCGAATTGGAGCCCCAGATCGAGCACCCGGTGTGCTTCTGCTGGTACCATGGGCTAGCCGTGGTAGGCTGTGGCTACCCCAGCCCCCTGCTTCGACTACATCGACCCCAACATCGCCACCCCCTTGGTGAGATACTTTCTCCCTCCCTTGTATGCACTGTGATCCGATGATTGGGTAATGACGGTGTATTTGTGGTCTCCTGGACATTTGGTTGTGGTCTCCTAGACATGTGATTGTGGTTGTGATGTTGCTGGTGAACTTTTTGGTTGTAATCTGTGATGTGCATGTGGTCTGGCCATAAAGCCATGGTGTTCTTCTGTAGGATTTGTGTGGTTTTGATGAGCGCCTGGTCATCTGGCTGTAGATGTCTGTTCCTACTTCATGGGATTTAGTTTAACAAGGAGAAGGAGTGAGATCTAATGTGGTGGCATGCTCCTCTCGCACCGCCACCAATGGAACAGACTGTGTCTGCTGCTCCCTCGGCCTACTCCATCCTCTGTCTGCCGGCCAGACGTTGGGGAGGTCCCTTAGGCCTCCAGCAAGATTGCGCTCTGTTGATGTCCGTCGCACTCGGCAGCCGGGAAGGCAGAGACGCAACAAATTTGCATGCGTACCGTCGCCAAAATGGCGCATTCCACCAAGGAAAGTGGTTGTCTTGGCACAGCCATGGCGTCCCTGATCCTCCACCATCCTCCATCACCAGAGCGATCTCCTTCCTCCTTTACATTTGCAACCCCATGTGAGCTCTTCCTGATTCCTTTCTCCTTATTTTTTTTAGCAGCTATGTTTTGAGTGGCTGTTAGATTCTTTCAATGATGTTGACAAACAAGCTGCTGCATCCCATGTGGCCTTGCCAACCTTTGTAGCAGTTTATAGATTCTCATGCAATTAGATAAAAGGGTCTTTGTCATGCGGATGCATGCATTTTATTTTCTCTTATGCTACACACTTTTCTTCTGATTACATAAGTTGCTCTGTTTCCGAGTAGCTAGGATGTAAGCTTAGAGTATTAGCCTTTTTCTTACATTGTGCTGGTTTGGTCCATCGATATTTTAAATGTTTAGTTAACTGCTTCCAAATAACAGGGATTGCTCCTTACCTTGATTTCTATTTCACGGTTACTGGATTACAAAGCTGTAGGTATGCTATTTTCCTGAAATTACTCACCCTGCAAGGAGGTAGAGGTATGCATAGTTGGTCGGTGGTGAAACTCCTTAGTGGATCAGCAGTCGTGGTGTGACTCAGATGTGAATTTCAGCAGTGTCTGATTGTTTGAGTCTATATTTTATTTAGCAGTTTTGTGCTGATCAGATATTTGGGACGAAGATAAGAACTGGACGCTGATGTTGGTAAGATGTGATCCTATCATTTTAGTTCCTAATCAAACTATCCTGGACATTTTTTTTGGCATATATATTCTTGCCAAGAGAATTTGTGGTGTCTTTGCCAATGGATACCAAAGGTATAGCGTACGCACTTCTAAATTCTTTCATTTTCTTTATCTGCATAGATGAATTCCCCTGCTGATCATACTGATGTTTAAGAAAGTATTAAGAGTAATATGTAGTCGTTTGGTACCAGATTGTACCTAACAAGCTCCACATATTTCCCTATTATTTATTCTCTGCCAAAAACAAAATAAAAATTTAGCCTTGCTAGCTAACTATAGTTTTTTCTGCATTCAAAGGATTGTGATTTTCAGACTGAACATTTTTGTTTTATCCAGATATCATGTAATATTCTACAGCTTCAGGTCAAGGAAAATGTACATGGTGAATCATGTAATCTACATGGTCTCAGGTACTGTCCTCTTGGCCTGCACTTTTCATACCATAATGTTCTTGCAAAATTTCTCATATTATAGAGGTCCCTTCTCTTTCGTAAATTTATTCATGTTCAATTGTTACCTACATATTGTTTCTTGGTTCTCGCTAATGCTAATGCCAATAAGTTAGTGTTTATGTACTCATCTTTTGACATTTAAAATTTCTTTCTTTTTTCCAGCCCTTAGACCGACAACTTTAGCGCTTCCTTCTATTTTCACCGTTCTGGCGCTAATGGAATCTTTGTCATATGCCATATGGAATCGTTACCAATTTGGAAACACTCCTGATTCATGTTAGCTGTCATTTGTGTAGTCTCTCTCTTGCAACTCCTAATTTTATTATTTATCTCTGTTTATGGACTTGCTCCGGCTGTGTTGCATTACTTCCCAAAATATCACTGTGCATAAGTTGTTTCATCATTCTTTTTTGTAGTGGACAGATCATTTGAAGATTTTTGTGCTAAGATAAAAACATTGAGTTAGTGACCTATATAATGGGATTTCCATTGCTCACTAAATGGAACAAGTGACAATATCTAAATGGACTATATGCTGCTACTTCTGTAAATGGGGCTTCAGTCTGTACATTGATTCCATTGCAATTTCATATATAGACATGGAAATGTCAAATTGGTTTTATTGGAGTACTCTATGTTGGTACTCACTAACGAACTTTGACCTTTGCCCATTTATTTGGAATTATCAGAAAAACTTACTACGATGTCAATACAATATATTACTGTTTGTATCTCACACTCCATTGCAAGAGGTCATCCGACCATAGAATCATCTTCTTCCCACTAACTTCTAGGAAGAAGCTCATGTTGTGTGTGCCTCCTGCCCGTTCCACTAGCCTCCCATTTGGGTATCCAAGGTTTCATTTTTTTGGATGGTTTCTTTCAGGATATTTTGAGAATTTTTTTTTATAGTTCAATGTTGTCAGGTGTACATAACTAAGAGATCTACCACAAGATAGATTCGATATACTAGCAATGCTAGAGATATGCTGGTGGGCATAAATGGACTGCGGTGCAAGCAGCTTAAACTTGCTCCTCTTTTTTTTCCTGATCTTTATTCACTGGAAATGGGAGGAGGGTGTTGAAGTGTATAAGTGAATTGCCTAGCCCTTTCCATCAGTTCGGACTTTTGGTTGCGTTGGCTAGTACATGAAGCTTAACATGGTATCAGAGCCCAGGGTCTCGAGTTCGAGTCCTGGTTTTCGCAATTTATTGTAAAAATTGTTGTCGCCCCCCTTTGTGTCCACGTGTTGACTTTCTCTTCTTCCGTCACACGTGAGTGGGGGGTGTTGAAGTGTATAAGTGAATTGCCTAGCCCTTTCCATCAGTTCGGACTTTTGGTTGCGTTGGCTAGTGCATGAAGCTTGACATGGTATCAGAGCCCAGGATCTCGAGTTCGAGTCCTGGTTTTCACAATTTATTGTAAAAATTGCTGTTGCCCCCCTTTGTGTCCACGTGTTGACTTTCTCTTCCCCCGTTTGTATCCACGTATTGACTTTCTCTTCTCCCATCACACGTGAGTGGGGGCTTAATAGATGGAACATACTACAATACTAAAAATCTACATGCTGATTCTTTAGTTTTGACTCATCTAAGTCACTGCAAGCATATACAATTTTATTTTTTGTATTTACACCTACATTTATTCTCATTTTGCTTCAATTCTGTAACTAACTTAAGGTTTGTAGATCAGCATACATCTTAAGAAGAAGACTTTCCAAGTGAGTCAGTAGTTAAGGTAGAAAAGCAAGCTACTGGCACACCACCACCACCGTCAGCTGAGGCCGTTTCTGTTGATGTATTAGATGAAAAGGAAGCATCACCCTCTGATCTGAAAGGTAATTACTCATCTTATGCCTGTAGGAGAAAGCATAAATTCTTTCTCCCGCATGCCATGATGTTTGTAGAAGTTCATAGCTGCACATATTTCAACATTTGTCTGTTCTGTGGTTGTCAAGGACACATCACTTGTGTCAAGGATTTCAAGAAAACATCAGTGCTAATTTGAAATATGAAAAAAATTGTTTGATACGTCTTATGGATTCCAGTGTGTACGTCGTTTCAAGGAGACGTAACTGTACTTGTGATTGCTATGTTTGTGTTAGTCCTAGGATACTTCATCTCAACCTTGATATTATTTAGAATTATTTCTACCCTAATCGTAGAATTCTGATATGATCAAATAATTATAAAAAATTTAGACATGTTAGCTGGGTGTATTTCAGAAAAAATGCTACCAGTTCAGTGTTTAAGCCAAGTGTGGCTCTGATATGCTAACAACAGTTCATAGATATCTTTATATAATTATTACTGTTATTTTTTTACAATTGGCAATAATTTGTGATCATTATTCTTTGTTTAAGAGCTAATAGCCAGCTATTTAACCTATATAGAACCGTGGTTTTTAGTGTGATTGGATCTTTATACAATTGTTATGTGTATTTTTAGTTAGTGTCCTATGTACTGCAGAAGCATTGGAGAACTGTTATATCAGATTTTGTAAGCTGTTAAGTTTCAGTGAGTATGAAGTATGAAGACTGGATGCATACCATGGTATTTTTTTTGTTGATTCTGCCAATCTCGAAAAGTCGCAAAATTATTCCCATAATCTTATGCTGAGAGCTTGGATGGTCATGATCTCTCCACATGAGCTTGGGTTAAACTTATTATAAGAAAATTAATACAAAATAACTATTCTCAGTTAGTATATAATAACTACTGTAAGGGTAAATTGCCCCTAAGTGTGTTTTTGGTAATTAATAACAATCCTTATGGACTAATGTTTTCATTGAGCTTTTTATGAAGGAATTGTTCATAGGAATTGCTTGAAGTCCATGTGTTGGATTCAAGGCTTGGATGCCATGAAGATAAAGATATATCTTAAGTATTGGCATCAAGATCATTGAATAGAAGAGATGAATCCAATATGATCAAGAAGAAGAAATAAAGATGTAGTTCTTGTGTAGAACTCAAGTAATCCATGCTCTAGCTTATGTGCTAAGCTAAGGAGTCTCAAGATCTTGAGAGTTTGGCTACATGAGAAGAATTCAAGATATGGCTCTATGTCGAGGTCATGATGGTCTCATGAGTTGAGATATGATTGACTAATACCTAGAGCATGCAATCAAATGAAGAATTCTTTATGTGGCTCAAGATATTGTGATAGAGCATGAGAAGATTCAAGGTTGACCAAGGCAAAGATCAAAGATTGGATTCTAGTTTGGTCAACACATGAAGCATAAGGAATGTGCCACATGGGACCAATCGGTCTTGTGGTATGGTATGGTTTGTCAATTATGCTTTGTGAACTAACCCATTACATATGTGTGTTTGTGTTGTCTATGTGGGTTAGGTATTGTGTCATGGATATGCATCACTAGTGAGATTTCATATAGACCATGAAAGGATGACATCAAGTGGTGGTTGTCATCAAGGTTGAGAAGTGCAAGTTTCAAGATAAGCATCTCGAGAAGATCATATGCTTGAAGCTTGTCATCCATTTGGTGATAATGGAATTGTGAAGATATTCCTTAGTGAAAGTATCCCATAGTGGTGTATGGGGGAGCATATTGGAAGTCTTCACGAAGCAACAATGATCAAGTGAAGCATTCCGGCTTGACGGAAGCATGAAGCATCATCATCAAGATCAAGCGGGGTGCGCAAGGCAAAGGTTTGTCCTTGCTAGGTTTTCCTTTTACCGGTCTCAAGGTGTTTATTGGGAGACCGGGTTATAGGATAGATAGCCGCACTATCAAGAGGGGCTTTCGGTTGGGTAAATTGATCACATCGTCTTAGGGAGCTCAATCCTTTGCATACTTTGCATATTCCTACTTTGGTGCTTCTTGGTGTTTATCCATGTGAGGTTCTTGTGCTTGTTGCTAGCTTTCCAACAAGTCCAAGTTCATCGAAAACGGAATCCGTATGCATCTTTTATCGCGTTTTCGAGTTTGGAGGTTTTACCGGTTCTTTCCTATGGGAGGTTCTCACCTCTCCTTATTTGATTTTTTACCTCTTACTAATTCTTGGGCTTTATGTGGTTCATTGGATAGATATTTTTCTTAGATTTTCAAAAAGTCCAAGTTTGCTAAAATCGGAGTCCGGATATGAAAGATATCGCATTTTTCGTGAGGCTATTTTCTGCCGGTTCCGAGCTCGGTTTGGACCGGAAATTCAACCGAAAATCAACCAAAAAGTTGCAGAACTGTTTTCTTGTATTTTCGGTTTTGGGTCCGGTTGGACCGGGTTTTGGACCGAGAATCACCCGAAAGAGTGGAAAATGACCCCAACGACCATATTTGGCTTTCCATACAAAAGGGGCTTCTTCCCCAATGGTTTCTAGGGTTCTTGAGCTTCATTTGCACCACCATTGTTGACCTCCATAAGCTTTCATCCTCACCCTTCCCTCCTATGATTCTTGCATATTTTTGAGGGCTTTGGAAGAGAAGATCTTGATCTACAATCTCCACCAATTCATTCCTCCTCTAAGTGAGGGGAATCCTTTGAATCAAGATCTTGGAGTCATTGGTTGACCTCCACCCTTGTTCTTCCTCTCTAACTCCTCCATAGCATTTGTTGCCTTGGTGGGATTTGAGAGAGAAGGATTTGAGCACTTCCCCTTGTGTTTTTTGCTTTACATCCTTGCATAGTGTTGAGCTCTCCATTACAATTTGTTCGAGTGAGAGACCGTGAGCTTGTTACTCTTGGAGGGTGACCTCCTAGTTGGCTTGGCGGTTGGTGCCTTGGTGACCTCTTCGTGGAAGATTGTGAAGAGGCCCGGGCTTCCCCTTCGTGGGAGTTGTGAAGTGGTTGTGGAGCTTGCCATCTCTGGAGTGGAGGAAAAGCTAACCATAAGAAGGGTCCCTAGCTTCGTGGGGGACTCGGAGAAGAAGGTGAGCCTTCGTGGCGTTCGGGGGCCTTCGTGGTTTCCCGCATCTCTCCAACGGTGATTAGCTTACTTTATGTAAGTGAACATCGGGATACATCTTCGTCTCCGCGTGCCTCGGTTATCTCTATACCCGAGTTTATTTCCTTGTGATAGCCTTCGTGCTTGAAGTACTTATATCTTGTTTATCACTTGTGAAATATATCTTGTGCTATCTTGCTTATCTCTAGTTGTTGTTGTTGCACTTAGTTGAGCCTAGCATTTTTAGGTTTTGTGCTTGAAGAAAATAAACGTTAGTTTAATTCCGCATTCCTTCAAGCCGATTCCGTAATTGTTTTTTAAAACGCCTATTCACCCCCCCTCTAGGCGACATCTCGTCCTTTCAATTGGTATCAGAGCAAGGTCTATCCTTGTTTAGGCTTCACCGCCTTGAGAGTAAAGATGTCGGCTAGTTATTTAGTGCACAATGACACAATTATTTTTGATGGCACAAATTATATGCTATGGAGAAATCGCATGCTTTCTAATCTTCGGACTTTGTGTCCAAATATAGAGCGATTTCTAGATGTACGTTTTTCTCCTCCGATGGATCTTCAAAATCTATCTATTGAGGATGAGAAAAATTTACATCTTGAAGCTCAAGTATTTAATGAAATTTTATTGTCTGTGAGCTCCATAGTTTATGTTTGCTTGATGGGTTCAAAGTGCAAGACGTCTCATGAGATATGGACCAAGCTAGAAGAGTCATTTGGTGGTTCCATTTCACTTGAGGTTGAAAGTGAACCCAAGGAGCTCTCTTCACCTTCACATCATGAAGAGCTCCAAGTTGCTTCCACATCCGGTCGTGATGATTGTTCAAGTTCTTCCACTTCACCAACATGTGACTTGTCACAAGGTAATGATATGGTGAGTGAAGAAATCATATGCGATGATGGTAGTCTTATTCTTTGCACCAATGATTCTATTTCTATAAACCCTAATGGTGTAGAGAGTTTGGACCTAAACACTTCTTGCAAGAAATTCTTTACTCATTCTTGTGTTAAAGGTCCTTGCATATCTCCTAAAATTTGCTTGATTAAATTTTGTGATGATATGCTTGTTTCTAGTTGTGACCACACTCAAAATGATTCTATTTCCTCTAGTTGTTGTATGACTAACCATGTAGAGGAAATTAAAGAAAAATTGGGTCACATAATTAAAGAAGAAATCAATAGAAGAACCAAGAAGGTTTCTATCAAGAGAAGGCAATGCTATGAATGCCACGAGTATGGACATCTCGCAAGAGCTTGTCCTACACTCGAAAATGAAGAATGTGCTTCTATTGATGTTCCATCATCATCTACGCAAGTCCACATGTGCCTTATGGCAAGCGGTTCAAAGGTAACTCCTACTTTGAATCCCGACACATCTCCTTATGATGAGAGTGATGATGATGATGATGATGATGATGATGATAATGAAGCTTTCTTGCATGAGATGGGAATTGTGTATGCCTCTCTTCGTGGTAATAATGATGCTCGTGCTAAAGTCGAACACTTAATGGAAACCTTGTTTGAACACAAGGAAACCATTAAGGAATTGAACTCCCTTGTTAATGAGGGGAAACGGAGATGCAATCTCCTCAAGCAAGAGCTATCCGAAGAGAAGCATACTAATTTTTCCCTATCTCAATATATTAAATCTTGTGAGCTTGCTAATGCTAAATCTATTAATGATGCTTGTGCTACTAACTCTACTTCTTGTGAAGCATCTATATTAAAGGAGAATGTTGAGCTAAGGGCTCAACTTGAGTTGCTAACAAGCAATTATAAGAAATTGGAGGAAAGCCATGAAAAGCTCTCGGGCTCTCATGGGGATCTCCTAATCTCTTATAATGGGCTAAAGTTAGCTCATGAGGCAAGTATCGCTAAGGAAACATCTTGTGAGTCTCATTTGGACATTAGCACTCCTTTGAACCAAAATGCTATATTACCATGTGCTAGTCCTAGTAATTTGTCTAGGCATAATATTGCTACATCTTGTGATGAATTACTTACTATGCCTTGTTGCTCTAACAATGAAGCTTCTACCTCCTCTAGTACTTGTATTACTACTAACCTTGTAGAGGAAATCAAAGAGCTCAAGTCCCAAGTCACTAGTTTGGAGAAAGACTTGGATAAGCATCATGAAGGGAATTCCACACTTGATAATATTTTGAGTATGCAAAAATCCCCTAATGACAAGTGTGGACTTGGATTCAACTCCAATAACAAGAACAAGTCCAAGAGCAACAAGAAGAAGAAGGGCCAAGACCAAGTCAATAATTTGGCCAAGATTGTTTGCTTCAAGTGCAAGATTGAAGGGCATCATGTGAGATCTTGCCCATTGAAGAAGAAGCACTTAAGTGAGAAGCAACAAGGGAAGCGGCCACAAGGTCAAGCTCAAGCACGACCTCAAGTTGAAGATAGGCCACTTCCCAAGAAGAAATAAGATGAAGCTTCCCAAATCAAGAAATCAACGAAGAAGAGAAAGGGAAGCACTTGTTGCTTTATTTGCCGTGAGAAGGGGCACTTTGCTTCTTCATGCCTAAGCGGTACCTTATCTAATCCTATTATTATTGATGATGATTATTCTCTTAGGAAAGATAAGGATGGCAATGTGTTTGCCAAGTTTGTTGGAACTCAAAGTGGTGTCAAGAAAAGAACCATTTGGGTTGCCAAGCCTATTGTGACTAACCTCTTAGGACCCAACTTGGTTGGGGACCAACAAGCTAAAACTTGATCAATAGGTGTTTGTGGAGGGCATTGGAGACTTGGCTACCTCATGAAGAATTAAGGGACCTTCATTAATTTTATTTCATCAAGCCAAGTCATTGACACTATCATTTTATATCCAATGTGCCTCTTTGCGGTAACTTGTACTTGACCTCTTTATATTGTAAGTTACTTGCCCCTTTGCATGTTTCGGTTTTGTACCAAGTATGTGTTTATATATGTTGTTCCTTATACCTACTTATCTTGTGTATTCAAGTAGGTGTTGGTTATTTGGCATATCATATACTTGTGTGTTTGCTTTGAGCCTCTAATGCATCTTTATGGTATCTTATTTGGCTCTTATCGAGTGATTAATGGAACATCCCATTTTGGGGGAGTGATTTGCCATTGGCATCTCACAATCCTATAAATGTGTGCACATGAGTAATACCACTTAGTATTGATATTGCAAGATTATCTAGTCACTATGTGGTATGCCATGCTCATGAGAGATTCAAATTTTATATCTCCATTAATTATCTCTAGTTGGATTTTATTTGCCTCTTGTAGTAAAGAATTGAATATCACATTATGGAGGAGTAATATGCCTTGTGCATATCACAAGCCTAGGAAATGTGAACATTTGAGGTATTGCCACTTAGAGTTGACATTGTTAATTATCTTGTTCCTAGGTGGCATGTTTGCTCAAACAAGCTCCATTCTTTCTTAAAACATTTTGTTGCTCATTTCTTTGCTCTTGGTTTGAGTAAGAATTCTTGGTGCGGTTTCACTCAAATATATTTATATATATATCATAAGTAGGAAGCCGTTTGCTTCTAGTTACTCTAATCATTGCTTTGCATGATTGTTTGACTATTTTTGGAGCCACCAAGAATCCTTTTTCGTGCATGGTGCTTAATTTGAATATTTAACCATATGCCTTTTATTGTGAAGTTGATCTTGAATATCTTTGCAATACACCACCGGAAAATAATTCCAATATGAACTTCTTGTCTTTGACAATTGGTATTCGTATATATGCGTGGTAATTCCTCTAGATCATCTTCACCTTGGAATTTGCCTCTTATTGCCCATATTTCTTGCAAATAAATTATTTTGACTCTCGTTGTCTTATTGCCTTCTTGAGGATCTTTTTCTTGACTTTGTCTCATCTCTTGATCCCATCAAGTGTGTGTTGTTGTAAGACAAACCTTTTCTTTTCGGTACTTGTGCCATTGTGAAAAGTGTAGAGGGTTTGGTTTATTTGTTGGAACCTTGCTCTTTTGGGAGTTAGTTATCTCATTCCTTCTTCTATGATTTATTTGCTCGAATGAGATAAATTGTTGAGCATGCTTTTATTTATTTATTATTTCATGCTCAATAAGTTGTCAGGTTCATTTGTTGAATTTTATGAATAAATCATTTGTTGATTTGTTCCCTTGATATCATTTGGACAAATAATGTGTTTTCCACACCTTTTTTACCTCCTTGTACTCTTGGTGATTTTTTCTAAATTGTATCTTCTTTGGATCTTGAAAGATAGGTGCGTGCATATTCTCTTTATGCTTAATTTTGTATCTTAGTTGCTTTCTTTGATCCAATATATATGTTATACTCCATCAAATCCTAAATGGCTAAGATGTGCATGAAATTCAAATTTCATCTCTAACTATGCACATATTTATATTGAGTCTATCATATGTATTGTGGTTAGTCTAACCACTTTGGACCCAATAAGTTTGGGGACCAAGATGTACTTGAATGTTGTCTTAGGTACATTGGAGATGCAATGGATGCTTGTCTCATTTATAAGGAAGGTTTTGTCACCATATGATTATTGGAGCCAAGCTAGGATGATCGGTGAACTCTTATCTACTACATCACACCATTACTATCTCGGTAACAAGTATAACATTTATGCATACTTTTCTAGCATCCCAACTCTTGTAGGTTGGTTCTTGGCATGACAATATTTATTTGCAAATGTTGCGGTTCTTGCAAAGGTCTTATAAAGAAATATCTTTATTTCATATGTGAGCAAGTTGAGATGATTACATATGATGGGAAGTATATAAAATCATGTTTATGATTCACCAATCCCAAATATGCCTTTTTAGCAATTTATTGCATATTAATTCCTCAACGCTCTCTCATGTGCAATATAGATAATGTTGCAAGTTGTACCCTTCTTTATTATGCTTGTTGCCTTTCAAAGCATCCCGACTATCTTTTGATCCCTTATTGCTAGTTGTGATGACTTTGATGATTTTGCGTGGGGAGTTTATTAATATACCATAATGGAAAATGGAGCCTTGAGCTATATATGCTTTCTAGCAAAGCTATTTGGTATATTCTATGACTCTCTCTTGGATATCATGTCTTCCTTAATTTCAACTAACCTCTTGTGCATACATGTTCCTTTGTGGATTGTTCATCATGATTTTTTTGTCCACTTAGAATGTATATGCATAGAAGTGTTAATATCTTCCCTTGATATCCTTGTTCTTTGCCGACCATCTTTCTTATAAATTTGGTTTTTGATGGCGTTGGTAAGAACATGATTTATGAGTGCTTGTTTATTCTTTTTTGCTTCTTCTCGCACTCATATCTTATGAATCGTTTTTGGACAAAAGCTCAATTTGATAAGCGTATCGACTCGTTTGTTTATCTCGTGCTTATGGTTGTTTTTTTAAATGATATATAGGGAGTGAGGATTCCATGTTTGTGCATATTGTATTCAAATGCAAAAAAAAAACAAATTTGTGCACGAACCTTGGGGAGCTTCCTTATTTTATTTAAAGCACCTTTTGGCTCTTATCATCATATCTTCTTGTGTCCCATTGGTTCTTTGGATCTCTTGATTGCTTGCTTGCTTCATTAGTTGAAGCTTCCTTCACCATGTCATCTTTTTGCAATCTTTGATCCTCAATATGGGTTGACTTCCTTCAAATATTGTTAATTGGATAAGTGCATATGATTTCACTCATTTTATGAGAAATGCACATGTTGGGGAGGAACTCATACTATATTGTCCTTCTAAATTCCTTCATCCATTTTGGCAATCGTTGCCAATGGGGGAGAAGTTTAGAGGGTTTAAGGGAAATGGTTTTTATACTTAAGTTTGGTTTGTGCTTAAGTGTTTGCCTTTCATGCATCTCTTCTTTGTTAGATGTTTTGCATGGTTGAATATATAGTGTAAACTCCATCAAAGATTTATCTTGACAATATATGCAATGAAATTCAAGTTCATCACACGTGCATATATTATGGGGGAGTTTTCTCTATATATTTTGGTTGTACTCACATCAACCATACTCGTTGTAGTTTATGTGAGTACAATTGAGTTTGATATGTGGTAGTAGCTTCGTGTTACTTGACCATATCAAATACAACCTCTTGTATGCAATTTATTCCCGGATAAGTTGCATATTAGTTCCTATTATTCATTATATAAACCCTCTTGTTGAGATTGTCATCAATTACCAAAATGGGGGAGATTGTAAGGGTAAATTGCCCCTAAGTGTGTTTTTGGTAATTAATGACAATCCTTATGGTCTAATGTTTTCATTGAGCTTTTTATGAAGGAATTGTTCATAGGAATTTCTTGAAGTCCATGTGTTGGATTCAAGGCTTGGATGCCATGAAGATAAAGATATATCTTAAGTATTGGCATCAAGATCATTGAATAGAAGAGATGAATCCAATATGATCAAGAAGAAGAAATAAAGATGTAGTTCTTGTGTAGAACTCAAGTAATCCATGCTCTAGCTTATGTGCTAAGCTAAGGAGTCTCAAGATCTTGAGAGTTTGGTTACATGAGAAGAATTCAAGATATGGCTCTATGTCGAGGTCATGATGGTCTCATGAGTTGAGATATGATTGACTAATACCTAGAGCATGCAATCAAATGAAGAATTCTTTATGTGGCTCAAGATATTGTGATAGAGCATGAGAAGATTCAAGGTTGACCAAGGCAAAGATCAAAGATTGGATTCTAGTTTGGTCAACACATGAAGCATAAGGAATGTGCCACATGGGACCAATCGGTCTTGTGGTATGGTATGGTTTGTCAATTATGCTTTGTGAACTAACCCATTACATATGTGTGTTTGTGTTGTCTATGTGGGTTAGGTATTGTGTCATGGATATGCATCACTAGTGAGATTTCATATAGACCATGAAAGGATGACATCAAGTGGTGGTTGTCATCAAGGTTGAGAAGTGCAAGTTTCAAAGTACGCATCTCGAGAAGATCATATGCTTGAAGCTTGTCATCCATTTGGTGATAATGGAATTGTGAAGATATGCCTTAGTCAAAGTATCCCATAGTGGTGTATGGGGGAGCATATTGGAAGTCTTCACGAAGCAACAATGATCAAGTGAAGCATTCCGGCTTGACGGAAGCATGAAGCATCATCATCGAGATCAAGCGGGGTGCGCAAGGCAAAGGTTTGTCCTTGCTAGGTTTTCCTTTTACCGGTCTCAAGGTGTTTATTGGGAGACCTGGTTATAGGATAGATAACCGCACTATCAAGAGGGGCTTTCGGTTGGGTAACTTGATCACATCGTCTTAGGGAGCTCAATCCTTTGCATACTTTGCATATTCCTACTTTGGTGCTTCTTGGTGTTTATCCATGTGAGGTTCTTGTGCTTGTTGCTAGCTTTCCAACAAGTCCAAGTTCATCGAAAACAGAATCCGTATGCATCTTTTATCGCGTTTTTGAGTTTGGAGGTTTTACCGGTTCTTTCCTATGGGAGGTTCTCACCTCTCCTTATTTGATTTTTTACCTCTTACTAATTCTTGGGCTTTATGTGGTTCATTGGATAGATATTTTTCTTAGCTTTTCAAAAAGTCCAAGTTTGCTAAAATCAGAGTCCGGATGTGAAAGTTATCGCATTTTTCGTGAGGCTATTTTCTGCCGGTTCCGAGCTCGGTTTGGACCAGAAATTCAACCGAAAATCAACCGAAAAGTTGCAGAACTGTTTTCTTGTATTTTCGGTTTTGGGTCCGGTTGGACCGGGTTTTGGACCGAGAATCACCCGAAAGAGTGGAAAATGACCCCAACGGCCATATTTGGCTTTCCATATAAAAGGGGCTTCTTCCCCAATGGTTTTCTAGGGTTCTTGAGCTTCATTTGCACCATCATTGTTGACCTCCATAAGCTTTCTTCCTCACCCTTCCCTCCTATGATTCTTGCATATTTTTGAGGGCTTTGGAAGAGAAGATCTTGATCTACAATCTCCACCAATTCATTCCTCCTCTAAGTGAGGGGAATCCTTTGAATCAAGATCTTGGAGTCATTGGTTGACCTCCACCCTTGTTCTTCCTCTCTAACTCCTCCATAGCATTTGTTGCCTTGGTGGGATTTGAGAGAGAAGGATTTGAGCACTTCCCCTTGTGTTTTTTGCTTTACATCCCTGCATAGTGTTGAGCTCTCCATTACGATTTGTTCGAGTGAGAGACCGTGAGCTTGTTACTCTTGGAGGGTGACCTCCTAGTTGGCTTGGCGGTTGGTGCCTTGGTGACCTCTTCGTGGAAGATTGTGAAGAGGCCCGGGCTTCCCCTTCGTGGGAGTTGTGAAGTGGTTGTGGAGCTTGCCATCTCCGGAGTGGAGGAAAAGCTAACCATAAGAAGGGGTCCCTAGCTTCGTGGGGGACTCGGAGAAGAAGGTGAGCCTTTGTGGCGTTCGGGGGCCTTCGTGGTTTCCCGCATCTCTCCAACGGTGATTAGCTTACTTTATATAAGTGAACATCGGGATACATCTTCGTCTCCGCGTGCCTCGGTTATCTCTATACCCGAGTTTATTTCCTTATGATAGCCTTCGTGCTTGAAGTACTTATATCTTGTTTATCACTTGTGAAATATATCTTGTGCTATCTTGCTTATCTCTAGTTGTTGTTGTTGCACTTAGTTGAGCCTATCATTTTTAGGTTTTGTGCTTGAAGAAAATAAACGTTAGTTTAATTCCGCATTCCTTCAAGCCGATTCCGTAATTGTTTTTTAAAACGCCTATTCACCCCCCCTCTAGGTGACATCTCGTCCTTTCAACTACTCCCAAATATACAACGAACACAACACAACAAGGCCAAGCATCTTGGCAGGGTACATGTCAGACGCTCTATACGCGGGCCGGGCCGGTCCATCTAGCGGGATGTCTAGCGGGATGTACGTTCGTGATATAGTTTGGGTTTCTCTATATCACAGTTGCCTGAAAATATCCCAAATTCCTGTTACTTCCGTGTCAACCGTTGGATCTGAATCAGACCGCACAGACTTCATCTTCCTCTTAGCCTCAGACCTCCAACTCCCACCCGGCGCCATGGCCTGCTCCTTTTCCCCATCTCCGGTGCTCCCCTACCGCCACCTTGTGAGCCGCCCACCTACCCAGGCCACCGGTTGTCTCCCCCGCCCGCGCCCGCCCTAAACTAACCGCCACCACCGCTGGTCCGGTCACCGCCCGGCCCCCCTAAGCCCGGGGAGCACTGATTTCCTCCGACACCGACCGACGTCCTCCCCCACCGTCACCCTAAGTTTCTTCCTCGCATCCGTCGTCGCCGAGGAGCTCTGGCTCTACTCCCGGTAGCTGTTGTGCAGCGGCGTATCCGGCTCTGGCTGGTCCTAAGCGGCGGAGGTGGGTTGGACGGGAGGCAAGGAAGGCTCCCGGCGGCGTCGTCTCTCTTGCGTCCGCTTCTTTCTCTCTGTCTCTCTCAGCTAAAAGTCGACTGGAATATATAGGACGTCAAAATTAACCAGGCAACTGTGATATAGCAGATCTCTGTTGCTAAAAGCTGGTGCAGGCTTCGGGCCTGTTTGTTTGGGCTTTTGGTGGCTTTCCATTAAAATAAGCAGGCTAGATGAAACAAACGGGGTAGCTTCACTTCGGGCTTTTCCAAAGCCGATCGATGAATTGCACTGGCGCGAGGAAGCACCTCAATAGGTGCTTCCCGGGGCTTCCCGCAGCTTTGACATTTAAAGACGAATCGTTATTTGCATGTGCCCTCCTTCTTTCTCTTATTTACAGCAGATTGCCATCAAGCCAAACTGCTTTGCTCGTTTCTGGATAGCTGCGCGGACAGCTGCTGTGCTACTGCTACCGATGTGCTGCGCGTATGATGGATGTACGTGCAGAGATAAAAAAAGTGATTGATGATTTTGCTAAAAAAAAGGGTCATTTAATCATCAGCACAACGCATGCATGCATGGTAAAAACTAATGCGCATACGTACGTGGTAGTAGAAAAGATGTGCAAACACGCATTTTAAATAAATTTGTATTTGATGAATTATATTATAAAACCACAAAGCTATATATTGATTTTGAACAAAGCTATATTTGTTGATCCATATTTTGTATTTCATGGTACTTTGCAGTCACAGATACGCTATTACACTTCAGTCAGCAATTATACGAGTTTTCAGAACTATGAGGGCATTTCAGACAATTTCTCAGCATACAGCTAGCCAGCCAGCCAAGTAGCCAAACAGTTAGACTCAGTACAGCAGCTTTCTCTGCACAGCAGCTTTTTCTACACAGCAGCTTTTCCTGCACAGCCAGCCAGCCACAGCCCAAACAAACAGGCCCGTGTGTTTGAAGCTTCTCGAGATTGTAGGTTTAAATGAGCTGTAGTTGTTAGATCACCTAATTGCTTTTCAGGTGCGAGTAAGTTGCAGTTCTGATAGTATTGATATTGTCATCTGGAGAAGAGTTTTTGGTTCTCTTATTTTGGCCTCTATAAAAGGGGATGATGCGCACATAATCATTTTTGGGAATCAGGTTCTTTTATGGTGCAAGCAGACTAGCTCGTGATGGGGTTTCAGGTTATATATATAACTGCACGGTAGGTATGTTGCACCTGCAGCGTGCTTGATCAATGGAGCGGTTGCGCGCAAGTATTCAGTATCAGCGGGATCAGGGCGAAATTCCAAAAAATTCAGGTGGGGAAAAACAGACACTTGTAGTCCGATGATTGTAAACGATCGATAGTAAGTAGTATATATAGATTTAACCATAATAATTTGGATCCTGGTGAGTACATATATATGAGGATCGGATCTTAGTCTACTACTACTTATAAAAGAGCCAACTTTTTCTTTTCTAGATCCACCCAACAAACGTACACGGTGCAATTACAGCCGCCAGATCACACATCTGATCAAAACAGACTGTCCACATAAAACATCCCACCTTGTCAGATCTGGATTTGGTGCACAGAGCAATTTACAATAACGGACTGGGTACTCATCCAGCGTACTCATCCCGCGCAGCGAACATCTGATCGGAAAAAAAAACTTCCCCAGCTGTACACGCGCGATCAGGGGCACGGCCTAATTAGTAAATAATAAATGCAAAAATTAGTAACATATTACCCCCCCACAATCACGGACGACGCCCTGGACGTCTTCCTCGCTCAATTCCCTACTGCCCGACCTCCAGGAAGCCCTCACAGTGGACGCCGCCCTGACTGCCGGGCATCCGGTTCGTCACTGCATCACGCCCTCGCGCCGGACAGCGCCCTCGCTCCGGACAGCGCCCTTGGAAGTCGTCCTGCATCACGCCCTCGCTCCAGACAGCGCCCTTGCAAGTCGGGGACACCGTCGGCACCGTGACTGGCTGCCAAAGCCGTCGCTGCATGGCGCCCAGGCAATTCAACAACACCGTCGGCTTCCTGATCAACATCTTCGGGTTGGAGGCCGCTCCTCAATGCCGTCAAACCCCTCGCCATCCTGTAAGTTTGATTACAGTCAAGTTAGTTTCATAAAATTTATTCACCAATACTCTTTACCGCAAAAATGGGAAGATCCAGTCTTTAGCTATTGATTCAGACCAATTCCAATTTGGAGTATCTAAAATTATTTGTATCATACCAAAAACTATTAATACTAAATAACCACTACCTAACCTACATGCCCTGGAAATACTATCCATGATTTTTTTATGTGGAAAATCCTATGGGGATAGCAATGGACTGTAATTCTCATATCTATGCATATTTCCAGGTTAAAGGATCATATCTTCCCACAGTATGTCATCTCCCAATAGCGCAGGGCCGCGCACCCCACTTAACGATATAAGCAACACCCGATCCTTAGGTATCTATCTATTTGCAACTACTGCCTACTGCATACTTTTGTGTTTCAATTATATATAATGAAACTATTATATATATACAGACCCTAAGGATTTGAAGAGGCAGAGAGACAGAGAATATTATGCACGCCATAAGGATGAAATTCAAAAAAGACGGCGTGAAGCCCGTGAAAAGAAACAGGCTTCCGCAACATTGCTTAATGACGAACAGACTCTACGAAACACTACCCTAGCCGTGTCCAACCCGTTACAGGACATCAGCAATATACCGAATATATCGCATACTTTCAATGGACTGTGTACCCCATTACAGGACATCAGCAGCACCCTGTACTCAGGTAATGATTATCAGATTCTCTGTCTATTAATAGGAAATGCAACTCACGCTATTTTTTATCTATCATATTGAGCTGTATATAGATCCTATCAACCTGAAGAGACAGCAAGAGAGGGAACGTCAAACCGACGGCCAGGAAAATAATATGAATTCTGCTCCTTCTGATAACCATGTCCAAGAAAATGAAACGCAGACAGGCGTCTCCATTTCCCATGGTAATGTCAGTCAACTACTGCATACACCTCTATTCTTTGGCGCTAATGGTCTCTTTCCATGTATGCAGATCCTCTAATTGTAAGGAGGCAGAGGCAGAGGTTATATTACGCACAGAATAGAGATAAAATATTAAAACAACAACGGCAATCCCGTGAGCGAAAAAAGAGTACTACCTCTCTGCCCAACGGCGATACACACACACCACCTACAGGACAATCGGCCATTACCCAACTACGCAAAAATACATGTGCAGGTTATGTACTCCACAACTATTTATAGCTTGCAAATTGTTAATTATGCTGACTATGAAATGTGATATCCGCAATATTGTTGCAGGCTTATCGAATCTACCAACTTCATCTCCAGCTATTGGAGGCATCTCCCACGGCAATCACACTAATGCAACAGAAGAAGATGATTCTAATTGGTTGCACAGGAATAATGCGTTCCAGATGCAGCAGATTAGAGGACGGATGAGAGCTGTTGCGACACCTCACGGACATGTTCCACAAGCAAATTCCACCTTCATAGATATTACACAAGGTACAACTAATCATCATTCCTGCAATAGTCATAACAATAACAATATTGTAACTTACAATGACTTGATGCAACAAACTGCAGGGATGCTCACAGAACTTTTAGTGCTAGAATTACCAAAAACATGTACAAATGGCAACCAATATACCCCAGATTGCACCATAGAAACTGCAGGTTAGTTCATCAAAATATTTATAGTGCTGTATAATATATATTCTTATTTTTCATTAACGAGTGATACTTTATTTATTCAGTTATAGACACTTTTACTGGTTCCAATCAACCTCAACTGACCCAATTTAATCAAAGGAGTCAAGGAGCAGACCCATCCCTATATGCGCGTCAAACGACTCAAAATCTGCAATCTGCTGTTGAGAATCCTACTTCTAGATATTACAGCAGGTTCCATGAAGAGATGAATAATGGTAAGTGACACTAAACTAAACAATAAAAACTCATGTTTATTTATCAGTCAGTTTAGCACGTATTGAATTTTCTTATCATTCAAAGACGCCAACTTATTGAATGTTCACCTCTGATTATTCATCCAACAGATTTCATATGTCATAATGACATACAAGATGACCTATACGGAATATTTGAGCCCACTGTTCACATGTCAAACTTTGATGGTATCTATACTCGAATTTTCTATTAGAATAGTTTGATACATACATGAGAACATTTTACTTAATTTTCTGTCTCCATCAATATCATTTAGCACTAGAATGCACTGAACCGGTACATGAACAAGGCGAATTCGATGATGATGAGATTGATGAGGAAGCAAGGATATTCAGGGGGCAACGTATGTATAGTTATACCTTCTTAAATTTCAAATGCAACACCCATAATACCAACTATGCTTCTGTATTTTTTAGTAATATATTGTTGTTCCTATAATTTGTAGGTGTTCATTATGAATCGTATCGAGAAGAACGACACACTCCTGAAGTAATACCCATACATAATAATGTGGCTCACATCTACCGAAACTTACCAAAAAAACACCATGTCCTCAAAAAAGTAAGAGACTGTGAGCACTGTGGAGCAATGCGATTTCAGTACGAAGGGCCTGCGTTTTGTTGTAGAAAAGGAAAGGTTGGTGTATACATTCCGGATGTTCCTCAGGAGTTGAAACGGTTGTGGACAAGTCAGGATGATGAGGATGCTAAGTATTTCAGAGAGCATATCCGCTATTTCAATTCCCACTTCTCATTCACGAGTCTTGGAGTTACACTTGACCGTCGAGTTAGCACCGCGGCAGGAACCGGCAACTACACATTTCGTGCACATGGCATGTTGTACCACAAAATAGATGATCTGGTACCCAACGGCAAAGGTCCACGACATTTGCAGCTTTACATTTATGATAATGATGAAACCTTGTCTCACAGGGTACAGAGGTCTCCTGATCTATGTAACAACCCAAGTTTTTGGGAAATAGAAATAAATGGAATTTATCAAAATACCAAATTTTGGAGCCAACAAAAACTTTTATTTTGAATACCAGATTAATTTCTTGCCTTTTCGAAACTTCTGAGTTTGAGCATTTGCTCCCATGCTTCAAATAAAAAGAGTATGAGAAGGGTTTTAAAACAAATCCTTTGAGCTCAAATTTTTAAATAAAGATTTTTTTGTTAAAATGAAATAGTTTTCTAACTAATAAATTTTGTGCATGGTTACATGCTAAACCCATTTGGGTCAATTGCCAAACCCATATTAAGCAATATTTGAATCATACCATCATGCATCTCTCCACCACAACTAAGAACAAGTTACAAAGAATCAAATACAATAACGTTTGAAACAAAAACCAACTTGGAACCCTATCTAAATTTCTACCAAAGTTTGAATTCAAATAAGAGGTCATTCCCAACTCCATCTCATCTCCAAGAAAACCAACACCTTTGGACCAAGATTAAAACCTTTTGCACTTCATATTGCATGTATGCATAGAATGTCAATATAGATCTTTTATGATTTCATGTGGGTTTTAATCTGTTGGGCAATGTTTAGTTAATTCAAACTTAACCAATAGAAGCATTAGAGAAGAACCACAAAGATCAAAAGAACCAGAAGCAAGAGAAATAAAGAAAAAGAGAAGAAAAGATGATCTAGAAAAAGTTAACCACTACCCTACTTTGGACCCCTGGATTAAGCAATCCTCAACTCAACTAAGAGTGTGGTCAGTTAGTTGAGCTTGACCATGTCACATACTAACTCAACCAAGAAGTTTCCAGCAAAAACTCAAACCCTAACCTCTTCCAAAATCTGTCCAAAGTTTGAATCTGAATCATATGACAACCCCAAATTCAAATTAGCCCTGAAGCAAAACACCACCTCTTGACCTAACAAAAATTGTTTTAGGATCCCTATTCAATATAGTGACCAACCCAATTCAAAAATTTCAAAAATTTGAATTTTTATTTCTTGCGAGCATTTGATCAAACAGTTGGCAGGCAAGAATCAAACAAAGTCACATTCACTATTTTGTGCAGTGCATCCCTGCATCTCTGACGTGCCCATGACCTCCAAGCAGTGCCCTAGGCTCTCCTCTGTCGATTCCCTGTCTCCCCTGCCCAAACACCGGACGTGAGACATGGAGGAGAAGAGAAGAACACCCCAGCCCACTTCCTTGTCCCCCTCTGAACCAGACCATCCCGACCTCTCCCATCGCGCCAGGACTCACCTGCAGCACACCGCAGCCCGCAGCACCCGCCAACGCCGCCCCTCTTCACTCCCACAGCCGACACGCACAGTGAGCTGGCCGCAGATCCCCTCGCCTCCTGCTCCCTCTCTCGCCTATATAAAGCCTCCATTCTTCCCTGAAAAGACTCCCCTCACCTCCCTCTACCTCCCAGACAAGGTCCCAAGCTCCATCTCCCTCTCGTTCGAGCTCCCCCGTCGACGCCGCTCCGCAGAGCGCCTCCCGTTCCCGGCGTTCCAGAGCCTCCCGCGAGCTGCCACCTGGACGAGGTGGAGGAGGAGAAGCTCCTCCGCCGCCTAGACACCCTCGCCGCCGGTCTCCGCCCCCGCCGGTGAGCTCCCCGACCACCGCCCTCCTCCCAGTACTCCCTCGTTTCCGTCCAGTAGCGCCAGGAAGAAGACGCCCGCGATACCTGTTCGGTTTAAGTTCTGACCAGCGGGGCCCGTTGTCAGCTTTTTTTTTCCCTTGCAACCGCCCAGCTGCAGCCGAACGGGCCGGCCCAGTTCATCTGTGTGTCTGGCCCGGATTAGAAAAAAAAGGGATATTCGATTTCCGATTTCTGAAAAACGCATTCAGATGCTTTAGTATATTTAATTTTCCCGGAGATCTACCGATCCAAATCTAGCAAATGAATATGTTTTGGAAACCTTAGAACATAAGCTATCCATTGGAAGTGGTTTCAACACAATTAGATTTACAGAGTGGTTGCAGTAAAAATAACAAAACATGAGCTTTTCCAACTTAGAAAATCCATATCAATTCAAATAAAATTCCTAAAAATATAAATCCAACTTTGGAAATTCACAATTAGTGATACCCATCTGTCTATGGCATTAGATCTCATTTTTGAACCTTTTAAAATAAATTCTATTTACCTATATGGTTAAATAATCATTTGTCTTATAGGATTTTATTAAACTCCAATCTATAATTGGAATTTTGATGGAACTCTTATATATTGTTAGACCACCTTTCCAATTATCTATCTGTAGGTTAATCTTAGTTCATGTGAGCTTGTAGGAAGTATTTGGAAATTTAATCCTACATGATAGTAATTAGAAACTCAAACTTGCACACATATTTCAAAATAAATGGAAATGATATGAAACCAATTCGAATCAACCACATTTCTAAATATTGATCTATAACCTTTGATACAAGTCAACTAGGATCTATAGACCCTACTTGCAGATTCAAATTTGATTACTAGATAGTTGCAAACTAGAAATGGCTTCAAAAAAAAGAAAAATACTCCAAATCCTATGAAGCCTCTTTGGTTGAATCATAATCTTGAATATCTACTAGTAGTATATGAACTATGGTCAATAAGGACTTGCAGGAGATATTTTCATAATCCAAAACAAATGAACCCTACTTAGATACAACAACTCAATAATCTCATCCATCGGAACTCAATTATCTTCGAAACCACTCTCCATAGACTTCCTAGATCACTTCCCTTACCCAAGCATGTGTATTCGAGTAAATAGGTATTGTTTGTGAATTGTGTGGTGATTGTATGCTTATTTGATTTTCGACGATTAGATGACAACGAGAGTAAGGAGAATGGATCCCGAAGTCCACCAAGAAATGGAGATGGAGATCAAGCAATCAAAGATGAAGATGAAGACTATTTTGACTTTGCCAAGCCAGGCAAGCCATCTTTTGATCATACCATTACCCAGTTTTACAATGCATGCTTACTTGCTTTTAACTAAATGTGCATGCTAAAATAATTGTTACCAAGTTGCAATTGAGTAGAGATGTCTTTCTTGACAAGTGCATCCAACCCTTTTGTGGATGACATCAAGTGCATCAAGCTTAGCCTACCTTTGAGAAACCTTTTCTTAGTGGATGCTAAGTAGAGCATCAAGCTAAGCCTATCCAATATACCTACCTAGATCCTTGTGCCCTCATGAGGATCATGCTTGAGCTGAAGGCATTCATGGAAAACTACTAGGTGGGAACCCCAATGGAGATCATGAAGATTTTGAAATGAAAACCTTGGAAAGGGGCAACCTTGCCCAAGGATGATTTTGAAATGAAAACCTTGGAGATGGGCAACCTTCCCAAGGGTGACTTTGAAAACTATTTACAAAATGGTGACATGGTGAAGGTGACATGAAGGTTTGACAAAAATGATAAATGAGTGAAGTACCACTGGACCAATCATACAGTGCGACCACATTATCCTGGTATGGGACAGGGCTTAGTGGAGTACTTGTTTCTCCTTAGTGTAGACCCTATAAAATGTAAATGGAAGTCCGACCAGGGACTCCTCTTCCAGGGCACCCTGTGGCTACGGCCTAGGCTCGCCTTGTCCTCCTTTTTAGGTGGTTGGGGTACAAGCCGAAGAGCCCTCATTGAAAATGGACTACCGGGTGTGGGACCCTACCTCGGTTAGTGGCATTCCGGTGGGACAAGTGGCTGGGAACCTTGCACACTCCGGACAGCTTCTTGGACCCCGGTGTTGAGGGGTACATCTCTAGGCGGTAGTGTTTATGCTAAGGCGGGCAGGTGAAACATTAATGGTCGGCTGCTTGTCGTGGCATATGTTGTTATGCGGGGAAGTTGCCCACACGATGAGTAGTCGGATGGTGTGGGTAAAGTGTACAACCTCTGCAGAGTGTAAAACTATTCGAATAGCCGCGTCCGCGGTCATGGACGGTTGGATTGGCGCTGCTTGGCCGTTATCAGGTTTTACTTTGAAAATGATTGAGAAAGGTGACTTGACAATGAATTTCGATGACCATGAAGGACTTGGTGAACAAAGAATTAACATTTGGGGGATTCCATCTAGAGATTTATAAAGAGCTAAATGTTTTCTTACCATTCGAGATAAAAGATCTTGGAAAGGAAATTCTGCTTTCTGCAAATGAACCTAGAGCTTAGACCACTATATGAACTATGCATTCTCTATTCATTTATTTATAAGATGGTTTGCGAGTGCATCCAATGTACTCATGGCTCTGTCCCTGGCTATTAACTTGGCCAGACTTGAAGGAGAAAAATCAAGAAGGAAGGAATCGTTGACGACTTTGCGAATTAGGCTCGTTTCCTACTGTCGGCTCTGCCTGTGCGGTTGAAGCTTGATAATATGGACCCGACGTGATATTCCGCTGCATATTGATGTATTGTAAGGTTTGGTCTGTACGACCACCTATGTAATCCCTTTATTTACTATTAGTAGCTATGACTGTGATATCAACTACGTTATGTAAATCACAACACTGATTCTGGGATTGTGATGGATTACATAACGGGCACTTCGAATTTGTTATCAAATTTGAGGTCGTCACAATCTAAATGTAGAACTAATTCGGAAAATTTTGAGGATACTTGAGCACAACCCTTATGTGCAGACTTTCAAGAGTGTGGGGTCTTTTTCGAATCTTGATGAATATAAGATTGAGCTGAACACAAATATAACCCTAGATCAACGCCGATACAATGCCCCCCACAACTTCTGAAGTGGCTGCAATATGGGTCGAAGGGAACGACCCAACAAACTGCTTCGACAGGAGTGTTGTCATCCATGGAAAAGGTGGCCGTCCCCTATATATTAGAGCATACTATGGTTGCTATGATCCCTGAGCATATCCATTATTTTTCCCAGGTGGGGAGACCGGTTGGAATCGTCGAATGCCATATCATGATCCCCCTAATCGCACACCTCAAGATTTACCAGGCAATTCTCATGTATCAACAGGTGTATATAATGCCGCAATTCTATTTGTTATGAAAATAATGTTTTAGCGCATCTACTATGGTTATGACCACTTCACATTGTTCGACATTATTTCAGATCATGATACTAAAGACCTGGCTACTGAAGGCCTGGCTACTAAAGGCCTTGCTACTGCAGACCTGGCTACTGAAGGCCTAGCTACTGAAGACCTGGCTACTGAAGGCCTTGCTACTGAAGACCATGCTAGTGAAGACCATGCTAATGAAGACCATGCTAATGAAGACCATGCTACTGAAGACCATGCTAATGAAGACCATGCTACTGAAGACCATGCTAATGAAGACCATGCTACTGGTCTGCCAACAAGCATGATCATCATTTCTTAAATTAAATAATTTGATAAATACCATTATCTCAAATTATTATGTTTTCTAACCTATGTTATCTATATAGACGACATTGGAGGCAGCGCATATGAGGATATTCTTGAGGCAGCGCAGTCCGCAAGGTTTGTTAGCGTGAGGGAGTACTATTGCTTCAAGTTGCAAGTCCGGAAGAATCTCTTTAACATCATTTTGTTCGGGGGGCGCCTATTCCAACAATGGGCCGTTGATATGTACATAAAAATTGAGACAATGAGACTAGACTGGTACTCGAAGCCGAGCAATCAGAAGATTATATGAGCTGACCTCTACCAGGTAAGTTCATATTAAGATGGTAACTATTAGTGTTTTTGAACCATACAAAAAATGACCTGCCTGAAGAGCTTCTTCATTTTATAGGGTCTGGTTGACACCATTGTTGCTGGGGAGGCACGTGGTGACAGGATTGGAAAGAGAATCGTGCTCCCACGGACTTTTCAGGGCGGTGATAGAGACATGCAAAGGAGGTTCCTTGATGCAATGGCTATAGTTCAACGTTGGGGCAAACCAGATTATTTCATCACGATGACCTGTAACCCGTACTGGGAAGAGATAACAGAGAAACTATTGCCTGGTCAACTACCACAAGATCGTCCAGACCTTGTGGCAAGAGTTTATAGGGCTAAGCAGCGCGATATGATGGACTTATTGACAAAGGGTAAGCATTTTGGAGAGGTCGCGGCTTATGTACATGTCACAGATTTTCAGAAAAGAGGTCTCCCGCATGAACATATCCTTCTAATTATGAAATCAGACAGCAAGTTAAAGACCCCGGATGACTATGATCGGGTGATATCTGCAGAGATACCTGACAAAGAGAAGTACCCTATTTTACATGATTTGGTCGTCAAACACATGTTGCACGGACCCTGCGGTGAGCTGAAAAAAAGTTGTCCCTGGATGATTAATGGACAGTGTCATTTCCATTATCCTCGACAGTTTTGCAGCCATACACAGCAGGGAAAGGATTCATATCCAATATATAGAAGGAGGCAAGATGGGCGTGTAATTAAGATCAGAGGAGCAGAATTGGACAACCGATGGGTGGTTCCTTACAACCCATTTCTTCTTATGCGATACAACTGCCACATTAATGTCGAAGCTTGCTCAAGTATCAAGGCGGTCAAGTATTTGTTCAAATATATTTATAAAGGGCATGATAGAACATCGTTTGCATTTGAGAAGGATGTCATCAATGACGGGGGAATCATCAATGAAATCCGTCAATATAGGGATGCCCGCTATATATCTCCTCCGGAGGCTCTTTATAGGATTTTCGGTTTTCACATGTTTGGTGTCAGTCCGTCTGTTCTCCAGCTCCAGCTTCATTTAGAAAACATGCATACTGTTGCGTTTAAAGCATGCGATGATCTAGAAGATGTTCTCGCTCGACCATCTTCTTCTAAGTCCATGCTTACCCAGTACTTTGAATTGAACAATAAGTATCCACAGGCACGTAAATGGTTGTATAGAGAGCTTCCAGAACACTATAGATGGATTGCGGGAGAAAAGAAATGGCAGAAGAGAAAAACCAAGAAAGGCCAGGTTGGAAGACTTGTCTATGCACATCCTGCTGAAGGAGAGAGGTACTACTTGCGGGTGCTCCTAAGTCATGTCCGAGGTGCCACTTTGTTTGATAACTTAAAAACAGTAAATGGCCAGCTATGCTGTTCCTTCAGACACGCATGTGAGCAGTTAGGCCTCATTGAGCATGACAGGTGATACATCTCAAACGTATCTATAATTTTTGATGCTCCATGCTTGTTTTTACACCATTTGCCTATTGTTTCGTTACACTTAGTGGCACTTTTATGCATTTTCCAGAACTAACCTATTAACAAGTGCCACAGTGCCAGTTTCCTGTTTTCTGCTGTTTTTGTGTTTCAGAAGTGATACACAGGAAATATTCTCGGAATTGGACGAAACAAGTTCCTGAAGTCTTATTTTTCCCGGAAGCTTCCAGAGATCCGAAGGAGAGACGGAGAGGGGCCATCAGGGCCCCACACATAGGGCTGGCGCGGCCAGGCCCCTGGCCGCGCCACCCATGTGTGAGGGAGCCTGGCTCCACCTCTGACATCGCCCCTTCGCCTATAAAGACCCCCCGACGGAAAAAACCTAAGTACCCGATGATACGTCTCAAACGTATCTATAATTTTTGATGCTCCATGCTTGTTTTTACACCATTTGCCTATTGTTTCGTTACACTTAGTGGCACTTTTATGCATTTTCCGGAACTAACCTATTAACAAGCGCCACAGTGCCAGTTTCCTGTTTTCTGCTGTTTTTGTGTTTCAGAAGTGATACACAGGAAATATTCTCGGAATTGGACGAAACAAGTTCCTGAAGTCTTATTTTTCCTGGAAGCTACCAGAGATCCGAAGAAGTGTCGGAGGGGGGCCACCAGGGCCCCACACGCGTGGGTGGCGCGGCCAGCCCCTGGCCGCACCGGGCCCACGTGAGGGCGCCTGGCCCCTCCTCTGACATCGTCCTTTCGCCTATAAAGACCCCCCGACGGAAAAAACCTAAGTACCCGATCAGATTTCCAGAACACATCGCGATCCGCCGCCACCGTCGACCCGAAGATCGGGAGGGTGCAGAAGCTCTTCCCGGCACCCTGCCGGAGAGGGGAATCGCCACCGGAGGTCTTCTTCATCGCCATGCTTGCCTCCGGAGCGATGAGTGAGTAGTCTACCTTGGACTATGGGTCCATAGCAGTAGCTAGATGGTTGTCTTCTCCACCATGTGCTTTATGTTTAGATCTCATGAGCTGCCCTACATGATTGAGATCACCGTTATGTAATTCTATGATGTTGGTTTGTTGGGATCCGATGAATATTGGTGTTTATGATTAAGTTGCTGTACTGAATTATATCTTTTGTTATCTCTATGTTGTTTATGATCTTGCATGCTCTCCGTTGTTAGTAGCTATCTTGGCCGAGTAGTTGCTAGTGACTCCAAGAGGGGGTATTTATGCTCGATAGTGGGTTCATGCCTCTATTTCACCTGGGGGAGTGACAGAAACCTCTAAGGTGGTAGATGTGCTGTTGCTACTAGGGAGAAAACAACATTCATATGCTCAAGGGCATATGCTTTGTTTACATTACACACTTTGCTTAATGCAATTATCTGTTGTTCGCAACTTAATACTACTGGGGTGTTCGGATTGATATCCCCGGGAGTGGATTATTAGTCATAGATGCAGTTGGATGGCGGTCTATGTATTTTGTTGTAATGCCCAGAGTAAATCTCATAGTGATCTTCTTGACATATCACGTTATCTTTATTCTATCAATTGCCCAACTGTAATTTGTTTACCCAGCATGTTTTATCTATGGAGAGACACCACTAGTGAACTGTGGACCCCGGTCCTATTTACATCATATTGCTATCACCTGTTTACTTTACTCGTACTGTTTACTTTACTCGCATACTATATTGTTTTCCACTCGATACGCTCATAATCTTTGTTTCAAGCAAACCTGTGAGATTGACAACCTCATCGCAAGTTGGGAACAAAGTACTTGGTTGTGTGTGTGCAGGTTCCATATCACCTTCAGTCGTCACCGTCTCTCCTCTTCAAGATCGATATTAAACCTTGGTTTCTTAACTGAGGGAAAACTAGCCGCTACACTCATCATACCTTCCTCTTGGGGTTCCCAACGGGCTGGTCATTCACCACGCACAAGGACTTACTGCTCCCTCGCCAACTACACGCCACCAGTCTTTTCTGGCGCCATCACCAAGTAGCAGCCTCTTTTCTAGCGCCGTTGCCGGGGAGGAAGAGAAGACTTCTGCGAGGGGAGTTTTTCGCACACACATCCTTTACTTTGTTATTGTTTTGCTTTACTTTATTTATTTTACTTGCATCGTTTTATATCAAAAACCCAAAAAAATTAGAATTCTTAGTAGTTGTTTTTACTTTACTTTAGTTTATCATGCTGTTCCCTGAGTTCGTTCTGGAGGACCTCTCAGTAGGTAGTGGTTCGATTATTGGCAAAAGTAACATTGAGGAGTTCTTTAATCACATTAGTATGCATGAGGAAGTTGATGAAAAGTCTTGGGTTGAGCTTGCTCCTAGTATTGAAGTTGCTTCTATTTATTTAATTGACATGTTGGAAACTAGGTTTGCTAGTCTTAATCCTTTTATGCAATACATGTTCCTTAAGCTTCATGAAATTGAGGACCCCAAAAAGAAAGCTTTTATCTTGGAAACTTTGCGCCTAGAATTTAAGGATGTTGTTATTGAGGCTAGGAAGGTTCTTAAACGTTTTAATAAACTCGGTTCTCCTATAAATGTTATTAGTACAAACGATGAAGAGGCCGAAATACCTATACCTTGCAAGCTTTTGGGATTGAGTGAAGCTTTCGAAAATAATTTTGACTGGATTTGTCCTGAAAATCTTTTTGATGAGAATAGTGTACCAAAGCATGATCACAAAGGGTCTTCAAAAACTTATGTGGATGAAATACAATGCCTTATTGACAAGACCTCTTCTGTTGATCTTAATGCTTCTGCTGATAATACTTGATTCGCAATTTTCTGCGCCTAGCTCAAAGGCGTTAAAGAAAAGCACTCTTGGGAGATAACCCAATGTTTTTTTTTCAGTAATTTTTCTTTTATTTGAGTCTTGGAAGTCAT
The DNA here is from genome assembly GCA_007115705.1 of Dactylis glomerata. Lineage (NCBI taxonomy): Eukaryota > Viridiplantae > Streptophyta > Magnoliopsida > Poales > Poaceae > Dactylis > Dactylis glomerata. The sequence continues at coordinate 1,457,863 of QXEO01000389.1, read as the reverse complement.
TACTACTGTAATGACCGCTCCTTATCTTGTTTATTTCGTTTTTGTGCCAAGAGAAGCCTCTAATTTGAGTGAGGTAAAGATTTGGGGATATTGCTGTCCTGGAACTATTTTCGGTGCTGCACCGTAAAAGTTCGTATAAATTATCTGTTTATCTTTTGGACCTGCGATTTCTTGTGCATATGCCCCAGGTTATATCCAAACTTTTCTTAGTTGAACACTTTTTGATTTGAGCAACAGAAAATCCCTCAAAAATTCGACCTTTGTCAGCTGTTCAGTTTTGACAGATTTCTGCCAATATTTGTGTTTGCCACTTTATCGCTTTCTTTTGAGTTCTTTTGATCATGGAACTTTTTGGGGAGTTGCTACAGTAGTATTTGCTATATATGTGGTGGTTTTGAGTTGAAACCTGAAGCTAAAAGAGGGTTGACTATATTTTATGCTTGCACTAATGTTGCTAATAGATTTGTGTTTAGTTTTGTATGAAGGAAGTTTTCAAGTGTAGGGATTGGAGAATGATGAGATGAGTTGAAGAATGGACAAAAGCTCAAGCTTGGGGATGCCCATGCATCACCCCAAGAAATATCCAAGAAGTATAAGCATCAAAGCTTGGGGATGCCCCCGAGGCACCCCTTCTTCATCGGCAAAAATCAGGTCACCTTTCAAGACACTATATTTTTATTGCTTCATGCACTATGTGTTTTTCTTGGAGCGTCAGTTGTTTTAGTTTTCTTAGTTGGTTTAGTTTGTTTGTTTGCTGCAATAAATGGTTGGACCCCAACAAATTTCCTTTGGAGGAGATGTACTCGTTTTCACTTGCAAAGAACGCTCTAGTTTTCACCCTTATCATTCATCGAGCGTTCTACTTTTTCTGCTACTGCTTTTGGTTTTCGTTTTCGCCTTGATTTGCGTTCAGATCTTGTCATATCTTTTCATCAAGGTGTATTTTTGCCTCTGATCTTTATTGGTTTTCATCAAAAGAGGTGTTTATAAAAATTTCAAATGGTGTTGGAAAAGAGAAAAAGCTTTGTGCAATATAGTGGTACAAGAAGGAGCTTGTGTAGACTGCGGCTTAGGCTTTTTCATGTCATGCTTGATGTCTTTTTGATAGTATGCTTAGTGGTTTTGCTGTAGCATGACTTGTCTCAAATAACTGAGATTGCTTAATGAGCCTTTGAAAAAAATCATGCGTTGTTTTTATTGTATGGAAGCATTATTTTGGTTTTCTCCTTGATGCTTTATTTGGGTTGACTTGGCACATGCTCACACATGTTAGACTCTTACAAAGTCGCCAATAGCCTTCATGATCATTTATTTTTTGACTTTTGATGCCATCTTATGCTTCTTTTAATGTCGCTTTGTCGCTTTGCATGATTATGGCCATTACTGCTCTCTTAGTTGGTCGCTCCCAGTCTTTTGCTAGCCCTCGCCTTGTACTGAGTATGAGCTCTACTCGTGCATCCAACTCCTAAAAGCCAAAGTTTTCCATTGTGTCCACTATAAACTCCTATGCATGGTATTTGTAAGCCATTCCAAAGTAAATTCTCATGTGCTACCTTTCAAAAACCTTCAAAACACTTCTTGTTTTGTGACACTGTTTTCAGCTCATGGGGACGTAGTGGTCGGATTTGCTATCTTCCATATTGCTTTTTCCAAAAAGAAAAAAAAGAGAAAAAAGAAAGAAAAAAGGCACTCCTCCAAAGAATGTGAATGTTGGTGGGCACCCGATGGAATCTGTTAGCCATGGTATGTGAAAGGAAAAGGTGGGGAGAAGTGCCAAGCTTTATAAAAAGAGCACAAAAGTACCAATCTCTCTCTCAAAAACTTGCTTCATTTTTGTATGGAAGATTGTAAGAACCCCATTGCCAGTCGTTGACAAAGACAACCACCTCTCAAAACCAATTTTTATCTCTCTGTTTTACAAATGAAAAGCTCTAGCACATGCTCAATCACTGCTTCCCTCTGCGAAGGGCCTTTCTTTTACTTTTATGTTGAGTCACCACCTTCTTTCTTTATGCACCATTAAGAGAGCATAGTTGTCATTCTTAGTGTGATATGCATTGTCCCAAAGTTCATTGATTGATTCATATTGTTGGTTTCACTTGTTCTTAAATTATTTGTATCTAGTCGCCCTCTTAAACTTTAAGGTGTCCTATGCATTTATGTTTTGCTCTCTTTGAAGGACAAGCTGAAAACCATTTGTATGTTTCTCCTTATGATTTGAACACACGTTTGACTTTCATTGTTTCATTATCATGATCTTTTGTTTGTGTTCATTTACATGTTTACAACATGGTTGCTAAGTTCTTATTGTCATGATTATATCTTCATGCCCATGTTTTAAGTTCTTATGATCCCAGCTCACCAATGCTTACATATATGATCAAGATTGTGTAGGTGCATGTCACCTCAAAAATTATTCTTTTGTTATCACTTACCTACTCGAGGACGAGCAGGAGTTAAGCTTGGGGATGCTTGATACGTCTCAAACGTATCTATAATTTTTGATGCTCCATGCTTGTTTTTACACCATTTGCCTATTGTTTCGTTACACTTAGTGGCACTTTTATGCATTTTCCGGAACTAACCTATTAACAAGCGCCACAGTGCCAGTTTCCTGTTTTCTGCTGTTTTTGTGTTTCAAAAGTGATACACAGGAAATATTATCGGAATTGGACGAAACAAGTTCCTAAAGTCTTATTTTTCCCGGAAGCTTCCAGAGATCCGAAGAAGTGTCGGAGGGGGGCCACCAGGGCCCCACACGCGTGGGTGACGCGGCCAGCCCCCTGGCCGCGCCGGGCCCACGTGAGGGCGCCTGGCCCCTCCTCTGACATCGTCCTTTCGCCTATAAAGACCCCCCGACGGAAAAAACCTAAGTACCCGATCAGATTTCCAGAACACATCGCGATCCGCCGCCACCGTCGACCTGAAGATCGGGAGGGTCCAGAAGCTCTTCCCGGCACCCTGCCGGAGAGGGGAATTGCCACCGGAGGTCTTCTTCATCGCCATGCTTGCCTCCGGAGCGATGAGTGAGTAGTTTACCTTGGACTATGGGTCCATAGCAGTAGCTCGATGGTTGTCTTCTCCACCATGTGCTTCATGTTTAGATCTCATGAGGTGCCCTACATGATTGAGATCACCGTTATGTAATTCTATGATGTTGGTTTGTTGGGATCCGATGAATATTGGTGTTTATGATTAAGTTGCTGTACTGAATTATATCTTTTGTTATCTCTATGTTGTTTATGATCTTGCATGCTCTCCGTTGTTAGTAGCTATCTTGGCCGAGTAGTTGCTAGTGACTCCAAGAGGGGGTATTTATGCTCGATAGTGGGTTCATGCCTCTATTTCACCTGGGGGAGTGACAGAAACCTCTAAGGTGGTAGATGTGCTGTTGCTACTAGGGAGAAAACAACATTCATATGCTCAAGGGCATATGCTTTGTTTACATTACACACTTTGCTTAATGCAATTACCTGTTGTCCGCAACTTAATACTACTGGGGTGTTCGGACTGATATCCCCGGGAGTGGATTATTAGTCATAGATGCAGTTGGATGGCGGTCTATGTATTTTGTTGTAATGCCCAGAGTAAATCTCATAGTGATCTTCTTGACATATCACGTTATCTTTATTCTATCAATTGCCCAACTGTAATTTGTTTACCCAGCATGTTTTATCTATGGAGAGACACCACTAGTGAACTGTGGACCCCGGTCCTATTTACATCATATTGCTATCACCTGTTTACTTTACTCGTACTGTTTACTTTACTCGCATACTATATTGTTTTCCACTCGATATGCTCATAATCTTTGTTTCAAGCAAACCGGTGAGATTGACAACCTCATCGCAAGTTGGGAACAAAGTACTTGGTTGTGTGTGTGCAGGTTCCATATCACCTTCAGTCATCACCGTCTCTCCTCTTCAAGATCGACATTAAACCTTGGTTTCTTAACTGAGGGAAAACTAGCCGCTACACTCATCATACCTTCCTCTTGGGGTTCCCAATGGGCTGGTCATTCACCACGCACAAGGACTTACTGCTCCCTCGCCAACTACACGCCACCAGTCTTTTCTGGCGCCATCACCAAGTAGCACCCGATCAGATTTCCGGAACACATCGCGATCCACCGCCACCGTCGACCCGAAGATCGGGGGGTCCAGAAGCTCTTCCCGGCACCCTGCCGGAGAGGGGAATCGCCACCGGAGGTCTTCTTCATCGCCATGCTTGCCTCCGGAGCGATGAGTGAGTAGTCTACCTTGGACTATGGGTCCATAGCAGTAGCTAGATGGTTGTCTTCTCCACCATGTGCTTCATGTTTAGATCTCATGAGCTGCCCTACATGATTGAGATCACCGTTATGTAATTCTACATGTTTGGTTTGTTGGGATCCGATGAATATTGGTGTTTATGATTAAGTTGCTGTACTGAATTATATCTTTTGTTATCTCTATGTTGTTTATGATCTTGCATGCTCTCCGTTGTTAGTAGCTATCTTGGCCGAGTAGTTGCTAGTGACTCCAAGAGGGGGTATTTATGCTCGATAGTGGGTTCATGCCTCTATTTCACCTGGGGGAGTGACAGAAACCTCTAAGGTGGTAGATGTGCTGTTGCTACTAGGGAGAAAACAACATTCATATGCTCAAGGGCATATGCTTTGTTTACATTACACACTTTGCTTAATGCAATTATCTGTTGTTCGCAACTTAATACTACTGGGGTGTTCGGATTGATATCCCCGGGAGTGGATTATTAGTCATAGATGCAGTTGGATGGCGGTCTATGTATTTTGTTGTAATGCCCAGAGTAAATCTCATAGTGATCTTCTTGACATTTCACGTTTATCTTTATTCTATCAATTGCCCAACTGTAATTTGTTTACCCAGCATGTGCTATTTTATCTATGGAGAGACACCACTAGTGAACTGTGGACCCCGGTCCTATTTACATCATATTGCAATCACCTGTTTACTTTACTTGCACTGTTTACTTTAGTCGCATACTATATTGTTTTCTACTCGATACGCTCATAATCTTTGTTTCAAGCAAACCGGTGAGATTGACAACCTCATCGCAAGTTGGGAACAAAGTACTTGGTTGTGTGTGTGCAGGTTCCATATCACCTTTAGTCATCACCGTCTCTCCTCTTCAAGATCGACATTAAACCTTAGTTTCTTAACTGAGGGAAAACTAGCCGCTACACTCATCATACCTTCCTCTTGGGGTTCCCAACGGGCTGGTCATTCACCACGCACAAGGACTTACTGCTTCACGCCAGCAGCCTATTTTCTGGCGCCATCACCAAGTAGCAGCTTCTTTTCTGGCGCCGTTGCCGGGGAGGAAGAGAAGACTTCTGCGAGGGGAGTTCTTCGCACACACATCCTTTACTTTGTGTTATTGTTTTGCTTTACTTTATTTATTTTACCTGCATCGTTTTTATATCAAAAACCCAAAAAAATAGAATCCTTGGTAGTTGTTATTTCTTTACTTTAGTTTATCATGTTGTTCCCTAAGTTCGTTCTGGAGGACCTCTCAGTAGGTAGTGGTTCGATTATTGGCAAAAGTAACATCGAGGAGTTCTTTAATCACATTAGTATGCATAAGGAAGTTGAGGAAAAGTCTTGGGTTGAGCTTGCTCCTAGTATTGAAGTTGCTTCTGTTTATTTAATTGACATGTTGGAAACTAGGTTTGCTAGTCTTAATCCTTTTATGCAATATATGTTCCTTAAACTTCATGAAATTGAGGATCCCGAAAAGAAAGCTTTTATCTTGGAAACTTTGCGCCTATAATTTAAGGATGTCGTTATTGAAGCTAGGAAAGTTCTTAAACGTTTTAATAAACTCGGTTCACCTATAACGGTTATTAGTGCAAATGATGAAGGGAATGAGATACCTATACCTTGCAAGCTTTTGGGATTGAGTGAAGCTTTCGAAAATAATTTTGACTGGATTTGTCGTGAAAATCTTTTTGATGAGAATAGTGTACCAAAGAATGATCACAAAGGGTCTTCAAAAACTTATGTGGATGAAATACAATGCCTTATTGACAAGACCTCTGCTGTTGATCTTAATGCTCCTGCTGAAAATACTTGATTCGCAATTTTCTGCGCCTAGCTCAAAGGCGTTAAAGAAAAGCACTCTTGGGAGATAACCCAATGTTTTCTTTTCAGTACTTTTTCTTTTATTTGAGTCTTGGAAGTCATTACTACTGTAATGACCGCTCCTTATCTTGTTTATTTCATTTTTGTGCCAAGAGAAGCCTCTAATTTGAGTGAGGTAAAGATTTGGGGATGTTGCTGTCCTGAAACTGTTTTCGGTGCTGCACCGTAAAAATTCGTGAAAATTCTCTGTTTATATTTTGGACCTGAGATTTCTTATGCATATGCCCCAGGTTATATCCAAACTTTTGTTAGTTGAACACTTTTTGATTTGAGCAACAGAAAATCCCTCAAAAATTCGACCTTTGTCAGCTGTTCAGTTTTGACAGATTTCTGCCAATATTTGTGTTTGCCACTTTATCGCTTTCTTTTGAGTTCTTTTGATCATGGAACTTTTGGGGAGGTTGCTACAGTAGTATTTGCTATATATGTGGTGGTTTTGAGTTGAAACCTGAAGCAAATAGAGGGTTGATTATATGTTATGCTTGCACTAATGTTGCTAATAGAATTGTGTTTAGTTTTGTATGAAGGAAGTTTTCAAGTGTAGGGATTGGAGAATGATGAGATGAGTTGAAGAATGGACAAAAGCTCAAGCTTGGGGATTCCCATGCATCACCCCAAGAAATATCCAAGAAGTACAAGCGTCAAAGCTTGGGGATGCCCCCGAGGCACCCCTTCTTCATCGGCAAAAATCAGGTCACCTTTCAAGACACTATATTTTTATTGCTTCATGCACTATGTGTTTTTCTTGGAGCGTCAGTTGTTTTAGTTTTCTTAGTTGGTTTAGTTTGTTTGTTTGCTGCAATAAATGGTTGGACCCCAACAAATTTCTTTTGGAGGAGATGTACTCGTTTTCATTTGCAAAGAACGCTCTAGTTTTCACTCTTATTAAAAATCGAGCGTTCTACTTTTTCTGCTACTGCTTTTGGTTTCGTTTTCGCCTTGATTTGCATTCAGATCTTGTCATATCTTTTCATCAAGGTGTATTTTTGCCTCTGATCTTTATTGGTTTTCATCAAAAGAGGTGTTTATAAAAATTTCAAATGGTGTTGGAAAAGAGAAAAAGCTTTGTGCAAAATAGTGGTACAAGAAGGAGCTTGTGTAGACTGCGGCTTAGGCTTTTTCATGTCATGCTTGATGTCTTTTTGATAGTATGCTTAGTGGTTTTGCTGTAGCATGACTTGTCTCAAATAACTGAGATTGCTTAATGAGCCTTTGAAAAAATCATGCGTTGTTTTTATTGTATGGAAGCATTATTTTGGTTTTCTCCTTGATGCTTTATTTGGGTTGACTTGGCGCATGCTCACACATGTTAGACTCTTACAAAGTCGCCATTAGCCTTCATGATCATTTAGTTTTTGACTTTTGATGCCATCTTATGCTTCTTTTAATGTCGCTTTGTCGCTTTGCATGATTATGGCCATTATTGCTCTCTTAGTTGGTCGCTCCCAGTCTTTTGCTAGCCCTCGCCTTGTACTGAGTATGAGCTCTACTCGTGCATCCAACTCCTAAAAGCCAAAGTTTTCCAAAGTGTCCACCATACATACCTACTAGCAATTAGCTATTCCAAGTAAATTTGACTTGCTTTTATTTTCTCTTCAAATTAAACTCTTACCAGTGTTATGCGAAATTCGGTCAGTAAAGCTCTCACGAACCGGAAGGCACACTTTACTTTTTCCTGTTCTTAAAAATTTGACATTGTGGTCTCTTATGTTGAGTTGTTATGCTTGCAAGTTGTAAGTTGGATTCTAGCCCAGCCATGCTGTCATGGGGCAAGCTTTCAACATTGCACTTCTTATTTGAGTTGATATCGTGATCTTTTGTTTATGGATGCCCGCGGTGTGAAATGAATTGGGAATCTTCTAGGGATCATGGAGTTTGTATATGTGTTAGGGAAATGCCGGGCCGCCAATCTAAGCCATGCATAATTCATGGTGGAAATTTGCAGCATACCCATGGTGAACATTCGACGACGCATCTCACAATAAAAAGCTAAACAAAAGGCAAATAAAAGAGATGTCGAGGTGTTCATTGTCTGCTTGTCCTGTCATTTTGGTGTGGGCTTGTTCCATGTCATCGGGCATGGAGGTACCCCATTGGTGGTTCTCAATGATATGCATATACTTACAATGACAAGAGCCTTGCTTGGGACTCTAAGTAAAGTAGCATGAGGTTTGGGTACTCGTATTCACGGGGCACGAGGTTTTCAACTTATGATTTGTCAAGCATATGCATCATAATTGTTCTCGCATTAACTTTAACCATTCAAGATGCTTATGATGGGGGCAATGAGAGCTCAAAGCCGGTAAGTACCATTGAAAGAGTATTTGCCCCCATGTGTGGTTTTGGTAATTAATGACAATCCCTATGGACTAATGTTTGCATCGAGTTATATTTGTAGGACTTGTCCGTAGACAACGCTTGAGCCATTTCTTGGTTTCAAGGTTGTAAGAAGATGCAAATAAAGAAGTTTATGTGATGATCAAGGGAGTTGAGCCTATAGAAGACATCATCATTATGAAGGAAGAAGATGAAGTCCAATGTTGATCAAGTCGAAGCGCAAGTTCAAGATAGGCATATAGAGGATATCATTTGCTTGAAGCTCGGTGTCCATTTGGTGTTAATGGACATGTGAAGATATTTCTACTAGTGTCTCTCCCATAGTGAAGTATGGGGGAGCAATCCGCAAGACTTCACCGAGCAAGCGCAATCAAGAAAGGTAGTCCAACTTGAGAAGATCAAGATCGTCACTATCTAGCTCAAGTGGAAGGCACAAGGCAAAGGTATGATCTTGATAGGGTTTCTTTCTTACCGGTCTCATAGTGTTTGGGAGACCGGGTTTTAGGATCGATAGCCGTACTATCAAGAGGGGCTCTCGAGTGAGTAACTTATTCGTATTGTTCGGAGAGAGCTCAAACCTTTGCATACTTGGCATTATCTTTCTTGGTTCTTTTTTGGCTTTTATCCATGTGAGGTTCTAGAGCTTGTGGTTATTTCCATGACAAGCTCTAGCTCATCAAAAACGGATTTTGTATGGAACTCTAATTGCGTTTTTGGTGTTTGGAGTTTTTACCGATTCATCTTTATAGCTAAGTCAAACCTTTTATCATTTGGTTTCATCCTCTTTTGTTGGACTATGATGTTTCTATGGATGATGTTGTAGAGCTCATCGTGGTGATTCCAACGAGCCCAAGATCATCGAAAACGGAGTCCGGATGCAAAAGTTATCGCTGTTTTCGTGTTGCTCACTTTTCTTGGGCGGATTATCCGGCCCAAACTTGAACCGGATAATCCGGCCGCCGGATAATCCGGCCCACTTTTGGACAAAAATCCGGCCAATAATCCGGCCAAGAATCTGGGTGACGCGCACTCTGGAACTTTTGGTCCTTAGCCATTTTCAGGGGAGGGCGGATTATCCGGTCCAAACTTGGACCGGATTATCCGGCCCTACTGTTCTGCAACGGCTACAATCCCGGGAGGGGTATAAATACCCCTCCCCTTCTTCAAGCTTGGGTTAGCTCGTTTTCCCCTCTCTCTCCCTCCATTGTTGACCTTGGAAAGCTTGCCCATCTCTCAATTCCTCCCATGATTCTTGCATATCTTTGAGGGAAAAGAGAGAGGAGATCTAGATCTACATTTCCACCAATCCCTTTCTCCTCTTTGTGAGGGGAACCCATTGGATCTAGATCTTGGAATTCTTTGTGGATTTCTTCCTTTGTTCTTCCTCTCATATCCCTCCATAGCATTTGTTGCTTTTGTAGGATTTGGGAGAGAAGGATTTGAGCACTTCGTGTGTTCTTGCCATTGCATTTGGTGCATCGGTTTGAGTTCTCCTCGGAGATTCGGTAGTGAAAGTTCGTTGAGCTTTTTACTCTTGGGTTCTAGGAGCCCTAGATGGCTTAGTGGCTTAGTGGTTACTTGGGGACCTCCAATTAAGTTGTGGAGATCTTCCCAAGCTTTGTGGTGCCTCCGTGGCAATTACTTGGGGACCTCCAATTAAGTTGTGGAGATCTTCCCAAGCTTTGTGGTGCCTCAGTGGCGATTCTTGGGAGCCTCCAATTGAGTTGTGGAGATTGCCCCAAGCTTGTACGGGCTCGGTGACCGCCCTCAAGTGTCCCATAGTGGTCGGGTCTTCCATCTTGGTGGGAGGGCTCGAGGAGATTACGGTGAGCCTCCGTGGCGTTTGGGGAGCCTTGTGCCTCCACACCGCTCCAACGGAGATTAGCACTCGCAAGGGTGTGAACTTCGGGATACATCATTGTCTCCGCGTCCCTCGGTTATTTCTATACCCGAGCTCCTTTACTTACGCAATTTACTTTGTGATAGCCTTCGTGCTTGAAGTTATATATATCTTGCTATCTCATAGTTGCTTATCTTGTCTAGCATAAGTTGTTGGTGCACATAGGTGAACCTAGTTTGTTTAGGTTTTGTATGCTTGGCAAATTAAACGTTAGTTTTATTCCGCATTTGTCAAGCCACTCGTAAAAGTTTTAAATCGCCTATTCACCCCCCCCCTCTAGGCGACATCCTTGTACTTTCAACCATAATTTTTGAAGGTTATAAAACTTGCAATCACTGCTTCCCTCTGCGAAGGGCCTTTCTTTTAGTTTTATGTTGAGTCACCACCTTCTTTCTTTATGCACCATTAAGAGAGCATAGTTGTCATTCTTAGTGTGATATGCATTGTCCCAAAGTTCATTGATTGACTCATATTGTTGGTTTCAGTTGTTCTTAAATTATTTGTATCTAGTCGCCCTCTTAAACTTTGAGGTGTCCTATGCATTTATGTTTTGCTCTCTTTGAAGGACAAGCTGAAAACCATTTGTATGTTTTTCCTTATGATTTGAACACATGTTTGACTTTCATTGTTTCATTATCATGATCTTTTGTTTGTGCTCATTTGCATGTTTACAACATGGTTGCCAAGTTCTTATTGTCATGATTATATCTTCATGCCCATGTTTTAAGTTCTTATGATCCCAGCTCACAAATGCTTACATATATGATCAAGATTGTGTAGGTGCATGTCACCTCAAAAATTATTCTTTTGTTATCACTTACCTACTCGAGGACGAGCAGGAGTTAAGCTTGGGGATGCTTGATACGTCTCAAACGTATCTATAATTTTTGATGCTCCATGCTTGTTTTTACACCATTTGCCTATTGTTTCGTTACACTTAGTGGCACTTTTATGCATTTTCCGGAACTAACCTATTAACAAGTGCCACAGTGCCAGTTTCCTGTTTTCTGCTGTTTTTGTGTTTCAGAAGTGATACACAGGAAATATTCTCGGAATTGGACGAAACAAGTTCCTGAAGTCTTATTTTTCCCGGAAGCTTCCAGAGATCCGAAGGAGAGACGAAGAGGGGCCACCAGGGCCCCACATATAGGGCTGGCGCGGCCAGGCCCCTGGCCGCGCCACCCATGTGTGAGGGAGCCTGGCTCCACCTCTGACATCGCCCCTTCGCCTATAAAGACCCCCCGACGGAAAAAACCTAAGTACCCGATCAGATTTCCGGAACACATCGCGATCCGCCGCCACCGTCGACCCGAAGATCGGGAGGGTCCAGAAGCTCTTCCCGGCACCATGCCAGAGAGGGGAATCGCAACCGGAGGTCTTCTTCATCGCCATGCTTGCCTCCGGAGCGATGAGTGAGTAGTCTACCTTGGACTATGGGTCCATAGTAGTAGCTAGATGGTTGTCTTCTCCACCATGTGCTTCATGTTTAGATCTCATGAGCTGCCCTACATGATTGAGATCACCGTTATGTAATTCTACATGTTTGGTTTGTTGGGATCCGATGAATATTGGTGTTTATGATTAAGTTGCTGTACTGAATTATATCTTTTGTTATCTCTATGTTGTTTATGATCTTGCATGCTCTCCGTTGTTAGTAGCTATCTTGGCCGAGTAGTTGCTAGTGACTCCAAGAGGGGGTATTTATGCTCGATAGTGGGTTCATGCCTCTATTTCACCTGGGGGAGTGACAGAAACCTCTAAGGTGGTAGATGTGATGTTGCTACTAGGGAGAAAACAACATTCATATGCTCAAGGGCATATGCTTTGTTTACATTACACACTTTGCTTAATGCAATTATCTGTTGTTCGCAACTTAATACTACTGGGGTGTTCGGATTGATATCCCCGGGAGTGGATTATTAGTCATAGATGCAGTTGGATGGCGGTCTATGTATTTTGTTGTAATGCCCAGAGTAAATCTCATAGTGATCTTCTTGACATATCACGTTTATCTTTATTCTATCAATTGCCCAACTGTAATTTGTTTACCCAGCATGTGCTATTTTATCTATGGAGAGACACCACTAGTGAACTGTGGACCCCGGTCCTATTTACATCATATTGCAATCACCTGTTTACTTTACTCGCACTGTTTACTTTACTCGCATACTATATTGTTTTCCACTCGATACACTCATAATCTTTGTTTCAAGCAAACCGGTGAGATTGACAACCTCATCGCAAGTTGGGAACAAAGTACTTGGTTGTGTGTGTGCAGGTTCCACATCACCTTCAGTCGTCGCCGTCTCTCCTCTCCTGATCGATAAACCTTGGTTTCTTAACTGAGGGAAAACTAGCCGCTACACTCATCATACCTTCCTCTTGGGGTTCCCAACGGGCTGGTCATTCACCACACACAAGGACTTACTGCTTCACGCCAGCAGCCTATTTTCTGGCGCCATCACCAAGTAGCAACAGGTCCATTGATGATTGCATGACGGAGGCAGCCACATTTCAGATGCCTTGTGCTCTTAGACAGTTGTTTGCAACCATATTGGTATTCTCCGAGGCAACAGAAATCCGCCAATTGTGGGACAAACATCTAGCATCCATGTCTGAGGATTACCGGCGCAATAATTTCAACGAAGTGACAATTGAGCAGATGGTCCTTAGAGACATCAGCAATATGCTGCAATCTATGGGAAAGGATATTAAAAGCTACGGACTTTCGGATCTGCTTGAGACAGATGGTTCTTCAGATGCTGATCATAGAGAGGTATACGAGGAGAGACAAGTCACTGTGGACCAAGAACATCTAGATCTAATAAAATGTTTGAACAGTGAGCAGCTAGCTGGTTTCAAAGACATAATGAATCATGTGAGTAACCGAAAAAGCAAGATATTCTTTGTTGATGGTCCAGGAGGCACTGGGAAGACGTACTTGTACAAGGCATTGCTTGCGAAGGTGCGTAGTATGGGCCTGATAGCAATCGCAACCGCTACATCAGGTATAGCAGCGTCGATAATGCCTGGAGGCCGAAATGCACACTCCAGGTTTAAAATTCCAATCAAGCTCACCGACCACAGCATGTGTGGTTTTACAAAGCAGAGTGGTACAGCAGAGTTGTTAAAACAAGCGTCCTTGATAATTTGGGACGAAGTCGCTATGACAAAGCGTCAAGCAGTTGAGACGCTTGATAGATCACTCCAGGATATAATGGGATGTCCTTTGCCGTTTGGCGGGAAGGTTGTCATCTTTGGTGGGGATTTCAGGCAGGTCCTTCCCGTTGTGACACGAGGGACAAGAGCACAGATCACCGATGCTACATTGTTGAGGTCCTATCTTTGGGAGAAGATACATACGATTCCCCTCACGCGCAATATGCGTGCACAGGCTGACCCTTGGTTCTCTGAATACCTTCTACGGATCGGCAATGGAACAGAAGAGACAATTGGCGATGACTATGTGCGTCTCCCAGACGACATAGTGATCCCATATACCGATGATGGGAAAGCAATTAACAAACTGATTGAAGATGTCTTCCCATCGCTGCACGCCAATGCTACGTCGAGAGAGTACATGAGCACACGTGCAATTCTTTCGACCAAGAACAAGCATGTGGATGACCTCAATGACAAAATGATCTCCAGGTTTCCAGGTGAGGAAATGATATACTACAGCTTTGACTCAATTGAGGATGACTTGCAGAATAATTACACTATTGACTTTCTGAACTCGATCACACCAAATGGCTTGCCCCCGCATATCTTGAAGGTAAATGTCAACTGCCCGGTCATTCTGCTGCGGAACCTAGACCCTCATAATGGTCTTTGCAATGGAACACGGCTCATGATCAGAGCCTTTCAGGATAATGCAATCGACGCTGAGATTGTTGGCGGTCAGCATGCTGGAAAGAGGGTGTTCATACCTAGGATCCCTATGTCGCCCTCGGAGGACATCTCACTTCCCTTCAAACTGAAGAGAAAACAGTTTCCCATCCGGCTAAGTTTTGCGATGACCATTAACAAGGCACAAGGTCAAACCATACCAAACGTCGGTATTTACCTTCCCGAACCTGTATTCTCCCATGGCCAGCTATATGTTGCATTGTCAAGGGGTGTGTCAAGAAAGACAACACGGGTTTTGGCCAAGCCGAACAAGGAGGTTGATAAATCCGGGAAAAGCACCAAGAATATTGTCTACAGAGATGTTTTAGAGCGGTGAGAAAGGTGTTTACTATGGTTTATTATTGTTTTATGTTGCTACTTTCTCATGCTAACAATACTTGTTTTTTCATTGCAGGTCTTAATCATGGTAATCTATGGACAATATTCTGAAATTCAATTAGGCACCAATAGGTTTCCGAAGGTGGTCAACGAGCGAGGCGTAGCCACCAGCAGAAATAGCACCACCAGTACTGTATGTTGCAGCTGACAGAATGTCCTTATGCCCATATATGAAAAATGACAGTTCTGAGTATTACAAGCTGTAATTTCTGTCATAGGATGATGGAATTAATTCTATTATAGGATGATGGAATTAATCCTGTAACAAATTGTAACCTGACGCTAAGTTCGGTTCATTTGATCAACTTTTTCTTTTCTAGATCCACCCAACAAACGTACACGGTGCAATTACAGCCGCCAGATCACACATTTGATCAAAACAGACTGTCCACATGAAACATCCCACCTTGTCAGATCTGGATTTGGTGCACAGAGCAATTTACAATAACGGACTGGGTACTCATCCAGCGTACTCATCCCGCGCAGCGAACATCTGATCGGAAAAAAAAACTTCCCCAGCTGTACACGCGCGATCAGGGGCACGGCCTAATTAGTAAATAATAAATGCAAAAATTAGTAACATATTACCCCCCACAATCACGGACGACGCCCTGGACGTCTTCCTCGCTCAATTCCCTACTGCCCGACCTCCAGGAAGCCCTCACAGTGGACGCCGCCCTGAATGCCGGGCATCCGGTTCGTCACTGCATCACGCCCTCGCGCCGGACAGCGCCCTCGCTCCGGACAGCGCCCTCGCTCCGGACAGCGCCCTTGCAAGTCGTCCTGCATCACACCCTCGCTCCGGACAGCGCCCTTGCAAGTCGTCCTGCATCACGCCCTCGCTCCGGACAGCACCCTTGCAAGTCGGGGACACCGTCGGCACCGTGACTGGCTGCCAAAGCCGTCGCTGCACGGCGCCCAGGCAATTCAACAACACCGTCGGCTTCCTGATCAACATCTTCGGGTTGGAGGCCGCTCCTCAATGCCGTCAAACCCCTCGCCATCCTGTAAGTTTGATTACAGTCAAGTTAGTTTCATAAAATTTATTCACCAATACTCTTTACCGCAAAAATGGGAAGATCCAGTCTTTAGCTATTGATTCAGACCAATTCCAATTTGGAGTATCTAAAATTATTTGTATCATACCAAAAACTATTAATTTTACTAAATAACCACTACCTAACCTACATGCCCTGGAAATACTATCCATGATTTTTTTATGTGGAAAATCCTATGGGGATAGCAATGGACTGTAATTCTCATATCTATGCATATTTCCAGGTTAAAGGATCATATCTTCCCACAGTATGTCATCTCCCAATAGCGCAGGGCCGCGCACCCCACTTAACGATATAAGCAACACCCGATCCTTAGGTATCTATCTATTTGCAACTACTGCCTACTGCATACTTTTGTGTTTCAATTATGTATAATGAAACTATTATATATATACAGACCCTAAGGATTTGAAGAGGCAGAGAGACAGAGAATATTATGCACGCCATAAGGATGAAATTCAAAAAAGACGGCGTGAAGCCCGTGAAAAGAAACAGGCTTCCGCAACATTGCTTAATGACGAACAGACTCTACGAAACACTACCCTAGCCGTGTCCAACCCGTTACAGGACATCAGCAATATACCGAATATATCGCATACTTTCAATGGACTGTGTACCCCATTACAGGACATCAGCAGCACCCTGTACTCAGGTAATGATTATCAGATTCTCTGTCTATTAATAGGAAATGCAACTCACGCTATTTTTTATCTATCATATTGAGCTGTATATAGATCCTATCAACCTGAAGAGACAGCAAGAGAGGGAACGTCAAACCGACGGCCAGGAAAATAATATGAATTCTGCTCCTTCTGATAACCATGTCCAAGAAAATGAAACGCAGACAGGCGTCTCCATTTCCCATGGTAATGTCAGTCAACTACTGCATACACCTCTATTCTTTGGCGCTAATGGTCTCTTTCCATGTATGCAGATCCTCTAATTGTAAGGAGGCAGAGGCAGAGGTTATATTACGCACAGAATAGAGATAAAATATTAAAACAACAACTGCAATCCCGTGAGCGAAAAAAGAGTACTACCTCTCTGCCCAACGGCGATACACACACACCACCTACAGGACAATCGGCCATTACCCAACTACGCAAAAATACATGTGCAGGTTATGTACTCCACAACTATTTATAGCTTGCAAATTGTTAATTATGCTGACTATGAAATGTGATATCCGCAATATTGTTGCAGGCTTATCGAATCTACCAACTTCATCTCCAGCTATTGGAGGCATCTCCCACGGCAATCACACTAATGCAACAGAAGAAGATGATTCTAATTGGTTGCACAGGAATAATGCGTTCCAGATGCAGCAGATTAGAGGACGGATGAGAGCTGTTGCGACACCTCACGGACATGTTCCACAAGCAAATTCCACCTTCATAGATATTACACAAGGTACAACTAATCATCATTCCTGCAATAGTCATAACAATAACAATATTGTAACTTACAATGACTTGATGCAACAAACTGCAGGGATGCTCACAGAACTTTTAGTGCTAGAATTACCAAAAACATGTACAAATGGCAACCAATATACCCCAGATTGCACCATAGAAACTGCAGGTTAGTTCATCAAAATATTTATAGTGCTGTATAATATATATTCTTATTTTTCATTAACGAGTGATACTTTATTTATTCAGTTATAGACACTTTTACTGGTTCCAATCAACCTCAACTGACCCAATTTAATCAAAGGAGTCAAGGAGCAGACCCATCCCTATATGCGCGTCAAACGACTCAAAATCTGCAATCTGCTGTTGAGAATCCTACTTCTAGATATTACAGCAGGTTCCATGAAGAGATGAATAATGGTAAGTGACACTAAACTAAACAATAAAAACTCATGTTTATTTATCAGTCAGTTTAGCACGTATTGAATTTTCTTATCATTCAAAGACGCCAACTTATTGAATGTTCACCTCTGATTATTCATCCAACAGATTTCATATGTCATAATGACATACAAGATGACCTATACGGAATATTTGAGCCCACTGTTCACATGTCAAACTTTGATGGTATCTATACTCGAATTTTCTATTAGAATAGTTTGATACATACATGAGAACATTTTACTTAATTTTCTGTCTCCATCAATATCATTTAGCACTAGAATGCACTGAACCGGTACATGAACAAGGCGAATTCGATGATGATGAGATTGATGAGGAAGCAAGGATATTCAGGGGGCAACGTATGTATAGTTATACCTTCTTAAATTTCAAATGCAACACCCATAATACCAACTATGCTTCTGTATTTTTTAGTAATATATTGTTGTTCCTATAATTTGTAGGTGTTCATTATGAATCGTATCGAGAAGAACGACACACTCCTGAAGTAATACCCATACATAATAATGTGGCTCACATCTACCGAAACTTACCAAAAAAACACCATGTCCTCAAAAAAGTAAGAGACTGTGAGCACTGTGGAGCAATGCGATTTCAGTACGAAGGGCCTGCGTTTTGTTGTAGAAAAGGAAAGGTTGGTGTATACATTCCGGATGTTCCTCAGGAGTTGAAACGGTTGTGGACAAGTCAGGATGATGAGGATGCTAAGTATTTCAGAGAGCATATCCGCTATTTCAATTCCCACTTCTCATTCACGAGTCTTGGAGTTACACTTGACCGTCGAGTTAGCACCGCGGCAGGAACCGGCAACTACACATTTCGTGCACATGGCATGTTGTACCACAAAATAGATGATCTGGTACCCAACGGCAAAGGTCCACGACATTTGCAGCTTTACATTTATGATAATGATGAAACCTTGTCTCACAGGGTACAGAGGTCTCCTGATCTATGTAACAACCCAAGTTTTTGGGAAATAGAAATAAATGGAATTTATCAAAATACCAAATTTTGGAGCCAACAAAAACTTTTATTTTGAATACCAGATTAATTTCTTGCCTTTTCGAAACTTCTGAGTTTGAGCATTTGCTCCCATGCTTCAAATAAAAAGAGTATGAGAAGGGTTTTAAAACAAATCCTTTGAGCTCAAATTTTTAAATAAAGATTTTTTTGTTAAAATGAAATAGTTTTCTAACTAATAAATTTTGTGCATGGTTACATGCTAAACCCATTTGGGTCAATTGCCAAACCCATATTAAGCAATATTTGAATCATACCATCATGCATCTCTCCACCACAACTAAGAACAAGTTACAAAGAATCAAATACAATAACGTTTGAAACAAAAACCAACTTGGAACCCTATCTAAATTTCTACCAAAGTTTGAATTCAAATAAGAGGTCATTCCCAACTCCATCTCATCTCCAAGAAAACCAACACCTTTGGACCAAGATTAAAACCTTTTGCACTTCATATTGCATGTATGCATAGAATGTCAATATAGATCTTTTATGATTTCATGTGGGTTTTAATCTGTTGGGCAATGTTTAGTTAATTCAAACTTAACCAATAGAAGCATTAGAGAAGAACCACAAAGATCAAAAGAACCAGAAGCAAGAGAAATAAAGAAAAAGAGAAGAAAAGATGATCTAGAAAAAGTTAACCACTACCCTACTTTGGACCCCTGGATTAAGCAATCCTCAACTCAACTAAGAGTGTGGTCAGTTAGTTGAGCTTGACCATGTCACATACTAACTCAACCAAGAAGTTTCCAGCAAAAACTCAAACCCTAACCTCTTCCAAAATCTGTCCAAAGTTTGAATCTGAATCATATGACAACCCCAAATTCAAATTAGCCCTGAAGCAAAACACCACCTCTTGACCTAACAAAAATTGTTTTAGGATCCCTATTCAATATAGTGACCAACCCAATTCAAAAATTTCAAAAATTTGAATTTTTATTTCTTGCGAGCATTTGATCAAACAGTTGGCAGGCAAGAATCAAACAAAGTCACATTCACTATTTTGTGCAGTGCATCCCTGCATCTCTGACGTGCCCATGACCTCCAAGCAGTGCCCTAGGCTCTCCTCTGTCGATTCCCTGTCTCCCCTGCCCAAACACCGGACGTGAGACATGGAGGAGAAGAGAAGAACACCCCAGCCCACTTCCTTGTCCCCCTCTGAACCAGACCATCCCGACCTCTCCCATCGCGCCAGGACTCACCTGCAGCACACCGCAGCCCGCAGCACCCGCCAACGCCGCCCCTCTTCACTCCCACAGCCGACACGCACAGTGAGCTGGCCGCAGATCCCCTCGCCTCCTGCTCCCTCTCTCGCCTATATAAAGCCTCCATTCTTCCCTGAAAAGACTCCCCTCACCTCCCTCTACCTCCCAGACAAGGTCCCAAGCTCCATCTCCCTCTCGTTCGAGCTCCCCCGTCGACGCCGCTCCGCAGAGCGCCTCCCGTTCCCGGCGTTCCAGAGCCTCCCGCGAGCTGCCACCTGGACGAGGTGGAGGAGGAGAAGCTCCTCCGCCGCCTAGACACCCTCGCCGCCGGTCTCCGCCCCCGCCGGTGAGCTCCCCGACCACCGCCCTCCTCCCAGTACTCCCTCGTTTCCGTCCAGTAGCGCCAGGAAGAAGACGCCCGCGATACCTGTTCGGTTTAAGTTCTGACCAGCGGGGCCCGTTGTCAGCTTTTTTTTTTCCCTTGCAACCGCCCAGCTGCAGCCGAACGGGCCGGCCCAGTTCATCTGTGTGTCTGGCCCGGATTAGAAAAAAAAAGGGATATTCGATTTCCGATTTCTGAAAAACGCATTCAGATGCTTTAGTATATTTAATTTTCCCGGAGATCTACCGATCCAAATCTAGCAAATGAATATGTTTTGGAAACCTTAGAACATAAGCTATCCATTGGAAGTGGTTTCAACACAATTAGATTTACAGAGTGGTTGCAGTAAAAATAACAAAACATGAGCTTTTCCAACTTAGAAAATCCATATCAATTCAAATAAAATTCCTAAAAATATAAATCCAACTTTGGAAATTCACAATTAGTGATACCCATCTGTCTATGGCATTAGATCTCATTTTTGAACCTTTTAAAATAAATTCTATTTACCTATATGGTTAAATAATCATTTGTCTTATAGGATTTTATTAAACTCCAATCTATAATTGGAATTTTGATGGAACTCTTATATATTGTTAGACCACCTTTCCAATTATCTATCTGTAGGTTAATCTTAGTTCATGTGAGCTTGTAGGAAGTATTTGGAAATTTAATCCTACATGATAGTAATTAGAAACTCAAACTTGCACACATATTTCAAAATAAATGGAAATGATATGAAACCAATTCGAATCAACCACATTTCTAAATATTGATCTATAACCTTTGATACAAGTCAACTAGGATCTATAGACCCTACTTGCAGATTCAAATTTGATTACTAGATAGTTGCAAACTAGAAATGGCTTCAAAAAAAAGAAAAATACTCCAAATCCTATGAAGCCTCTTTGGTTGAATCATAATCTTGAATATCTACTAGTAGTATATGAACTATGGTCAATAAGGACTTGCAGGAGATATTTTCATAATCCAAAACAAATGAACCCTACTTAGATACAACAACTCAATAATCTCATCCATCGGAACTCAATTATCTTCGAAACCACTCTCCATAGACTTCCTAGATCACTTCCCTTACCCAAGCATGTGTATTCGAGTAAATAGGTATTGTTTGTGAATTGTGTGGTGATTGTATGCTTATTTGATTTTCGACGATTATATGACAACGAGAGTAAGGAGAATGGATCCCGAAGTCCACCAAGAAATGGAGATGGAGATCAAGCAATCAAAGATGAAGATGAAGACTATTTTGACTTTGCCAAGCCAGGCAAGCCATCTTTTGATCATACCATTACCCAGTTTTACAATGCATGCTTACTTGCTTTTAACTAAATGTGCATGCTAAAATAATTGTTACCAAGTTGCAATTGAGTAGAGATGTCTTTCTTGACAAGTGCATCCAACCCTTTTGTGGATGACATCAAGTGCATCAAGCTTAGCCTACCTTTGAGAAACCTTTTCTTAGTGGATGCTAAGTAGAGCATCAAGCTAAGCCTATCCAATATACCTACCTAGATCCTTGTGCCCTCATGAGGATCATGCTTGAGCTGAAGGCATTCATGGAAAACTACTAGGTGGGAACCCCAATGGAGATCATGAAGATTTTGAAATGAAAACCTTGGAAAGGGGCAACCTTGCCCAAGGATGATTTTGAAATGAAAACCTTGGAGATGGGCAACCTTCCCAAGGGTGACTTTGAAAACTATTTACAAAATGGTGACATGGTGAAGGTGACATGAAGGTTTGACAAAAATGATAAATGAGTGAAGTACCACTGGACCAATCATACAGTGCGACCACATTATCCTGGTATGGGACAGGGCTTAGTGGAGTACTTGTTTCTCCTTAGTGTAGACCCTATAAAATGTAAATGGAAGTCCGACCAGGGACTCCTCTTCCAGGGCACCCTGTGGCTACGGCCTAGGCTCGCCTTGTCCTCCTTTTTAGGTGGTTGGGGTACAAGCCGAAGAGCCCTCATTGAAAATGGACTACCGGGTGTGGGACCCTACCTCGGTTAGTGGCATTCCGGTGGGACAAGCGGCTGGGAACCTTGCACACTCCGGACAGCTTCTTGGACCCCGGTGTTGAGGGGTACATCTCTAGGCGGTAGTGTTTATGCTAAGGCGGGCAGGTGAAACATTAATGGTCGGCTGCTTGTCGTGGCATATGTTGTTATGCGGGGAAGTTGCCCACACGATGAGTAGTCGGATGGTGTGGGTAAAGTGTACAACCTCTGCAGAGTGTAAAACTATTCGAATAGCCGCGTCCGCGGTCATGGACGGTTGGATTGGCGCTGCTTGGCCGTTATCAGGTTTTACTTTGAAAATGATTGAGAAAGGTGACTTGACAATGAATTTCGATGACCATGAAGGACTTGGTGAACAAAGAATTAACATTTGGGGGATTCCATCTAGAGATTTATAAAGAGCTAAATGTTTTCTTACCATTCGAGATAAAAGATCTTGGAAAGGAAATTCTGCTTTCTGCAAATGAACCTAGAGCTTAGACCACTATATGAACTATGCATTCTCTATTCATTTATTTATAAGATGGTTTGCGAGTGCATCCAATGTACTCATGGCTCTGTCCCTGGCTATTAACTTGGCCAGACTTGAAGGAGAAAAATCAAGAAGGAAGGAATCGTTGACGACTTTGCGAATTAGGCTCGTTTCCTACTGTCGGCTCTGCCTGTGCGGTTGAAGCTTGATAATATGGACCCGACATGATATTCCGCTGCATATTCATGTATTGTAAGGTTTGGTCTGTACGACCACCTATGTAATCCCTTTATTTACTATTAGTAGCTATGACTGTGATATCAACTACGTTATGTAAATCACAACACTGATTCTGGGATTGTGATGGATTACATAACGGGCACTTCGAATTTGTTATCAAATTTGAGGTCGTCACAATCTAAATGTAGAACTAATTCGGAAAATTTTGAGGATACTTGAGCACAACCCTTATGTGCAGACTTTCAAGAGTGTGGGGTCTTTTTCGAATCTTGATGAATATAAGATTGAGCTGAACACAAATATAACCCTAGATCAACGCCGATACAATGCCCCCCACAACTTCTGAAGTGGCTGCAATATGGGTCGAAGGGAACGACCCAACAAACTGCTTCGACAGGAGTGTTGTCATCCATGGAAAAGGTGGCCGTCCCCTATATATTAGAGCATACTATGGTTGCTATGATCCCTGAGCATATCCATTATTTTTCCCAGGTGGGGAGACCGGTTGGAATCGTCGAATGCCATATCATGATCCCCCTAATCGCACACCTCAAGATTTACCAGGCAATTCTCATGTATCAACAGGTGTATATAATGCCGCAATTCTATTTGTTATGAAAATAATGTTTTAGCGCATCTACTATGGTTATGACCACTTCACATTGTTCGACATTATTTCAGATCATGATACTAAAGACCTGGCTACTGAAGGCCTGGCTACTAAAGGCCTTGCTACTGCAGACCTGGCTACTGAAGGCCTAGCTACTGAAGACCTGGCTACTGAAGGCCTTGCTACTGAAGACCATGCTAGTGAAGACCATGCTAATGAAGACCATGCTAATGAAGACCATGCTACTGAAGACCATGCTAATGAAGACCATGCTACTGAAGACCATGCTAATGAAGACCATGCTACTGGTCTGCCAACAAGCATGATCATCATTTCTTAAATTAAATAATTTGATAAATACCATTATCTCAAATTATTATGTTTTCTAACCTATGTTATCTATATAGACGACATTGGAGGCAGCGCATATGAGGATATTCTTGAGGCAGCGCAGTCCGCAAGGTTTGTTAGCGCGAGGGAGTACTATTGCTTCAAGTTGCAAGTCCGGAAGAATCTCTTTAACATGATTTTGTTCGGGGGGCGCCTATTCCAACAATGGGCCGTTGATATGTACATAAAAATTGAGACAATGAGACTAGACTGGTACTCGAAGCCGAGCAATCAGAAGATTATATGAGCTGACCTCTACCAGGTAAGTTCATATTAAGATGGTAACTATTAGTGTTTTTGAACCATACAAAAAATGACCTGCCTGAAGAGCTTCTTCATTTTATAGGGTCTGGTTGACACCATTGTTGCTGGGGAGGCACGTGGTGACAGGATTGGAAAGAGAATCGTGCTCCCACGGACTTTTCAGGGCGGTGATAGAGACATGCAAAGGAGGTTCCTTGATGCAATGGCTATAGTTCAACGTTGGGGCAAACCAGATTATTTCATCACGATGACCTGTAACCCGTACTGGGAAGAGATAACAGAGAAACTATTGCCTGGTCAACTACCACAAGATCGTCCAGACCTTGTGGCAAGAGTTTATAGGGCTAAGCAGCGCGATATGATGGACTTATTGACAAAGGGTAAGCATTTTGGAGAGGTCGCGGCTTATGTACATGTCACAGATTTTCAGAAAAGAGGTCTCCCGCATGAACATATCCTTCTAATTATGAAATCAGACAGCAAGTTAAAGACCCCGGATGACTATGATCGGGTGATATCTGCAGAGATACCTGACAAAGAGAAGTACCCTATTTTACATGATTTGGTCGTCAAACACATGTTGCACGGACCCTGCGGTGAGCTGAAAAAAAGTTGTCCCTGGATGATTAATGGACAGTGTCATTTCCATTATCCTCGACAGTTTTGCAGCCATACACAGCAGGGAAAGGATTCATATCCAATATATAGAAGGAGGCAAGATGGGCGTGTAATTAAGATCAGAGGAGCAGAATTGGACAACCGATGGGTGGTTCCTTACAACCCATTTCTTCTTATGCGATACAACTGCCACATTAATGTCGAAGCTTGCTCAAGTATCAAGGCGGTCAAGTATTTGTTCAAATATATTTATAAAGGGCATGATAGAACATCGTTTGCATTTGAGAAGGATGTCATCAATGACGGGGGAATCATCAATGAAATCCGTCAATATAGGGATGCCCGCTATATATCTCCTCCGGAGGCTCTTTATAGGATTTTCGGTTTTCACATGTTTGGTGTCAGTCCGTCTGTTCTCCAGCTCCAGCTTCATTTAGAAAACATGCATACTGTTGCGTTTAAAGCATGCGATGATCTAGAAGATGTTCTCGCTCGACCATCTTCTTCTAAGTCCATGCTTACCCAGTACTTTGAATTGAACAATAAGTATCCACAGGCACGTAAATGGTTGTATAGAGAGCTTCCAGAACACTATAGATGGATTGCGGGAGAAAAGAAATGGCAGAAGAGAAAAACCAAGAAAGGCCAGGTTGGAAGACTTGTCTATGCACATCCTGCTGAAGGAGAGAGGTACTACTTGCGGGTGCTCCTAAGTCATGTCCGAGGTGCCACTTCGTTTGATAACTTAAAAACAGTAAATGGCCAGCTATGCTGTTCCTTCAGACACGCATGTGAGCAGTTAGGCCTCATTGAGCATGACAGGTGATACATCTCAAACGTATCTATAATTTTTGATGCTCCATGCTTGTTTTTACACCATTTGCCTATTGTTTCGTTACACTTAGTGGCACTTTTATGCATTTTCCAGAACTAACCTATTAACAAGTGCCACAGTGCCAGTTTCCTGTTTTCTGCTGTTTTTGTGTTTCAGAAGTGATACACAGGAAATATTCTCGGAATTGGACGAAACAAGTTCCTGAAGTCTTATTTTTCCCGGAAGCTTCCAGAGATCCGAAAGAGAGACGGAGAGGGGCCACCAGGGCCCCACACATAGGGCTGGCGCGGCCAGGCCCCTGGCCGCGCCACCCATGTGTGAGGGAGCCTGGCTCCACCTCTGACATCGCCCCTTCGCCTATAAAGACCCCCCGACGGAAAAAACCTAAGTACCCGATGATACGTCTCAAACGTATCTATAATTTTTGATGCTCCATGCTTGTTTTTACACCATTTGCCTATTGTTTCGTTACACTTAGTGGCACTTTTATGCATTTTCCGGAACTAACCTATTAACAAGCGCCACAGTGCCAGTTTCCTGTTTTCTGCTGTTTTTGTGTTTCAGAAGTGATACACAGGAAATATTCTCGGAATTGGACGAAACAAGTTCCTGAAGTCTTATTTTTCCTGGAAGCTACCAGAGATCCGAAGAAGTGTCGGAGGGGGGCCACCAGGGCCCCACACGCGTGGGTGGCGCGGCCAGCCCCTGGCCGCGCCGGGCCCACGTGAGGGCGCCTGGCCCCTCCTCTGACATCGTCCTTTCGCCTATAAAGACCCCCCGACGGAAAAAACCTAATTACCCGATCAGATTTCCAGAACACATCGCGATCCGCCGCCACCGTCGACCCGAAGATCGGGAGGGTGCAGAAGCTCTTCCCGGCACCCTGCCGGAGAGGGGAATCGCCACCGGAGGTCTTCTTCATCGCCATGCTTGCCTCCGGAGCGATGAGTGAGTAGTCTACCTTGGACTATGGGTCCATAGCAGTAGCTAGATGGTTGTCTTCTCCACCATGTGCTTCATGTTTAGATCTCATGAGCTGCCCTACATGATTGAGATCACCGTTATGTAATTCTATGATGTTGGTTTGTTGGGATCCGATGAATATTGGTGTTTATGATTAAGTTGCTGTACTGAATTATATCTTTTGTTATCTCTATGTTGTTTATGATCTTGCATGCTCTCCGTTGTTAGTAGCTATCTTGGCCGAGTAGTTGCTAGTGACTCCAAGAGGGGGTATTTATGCTCGATAGTGGGTTCATGCCTCTATTTCACCTGGGGGAGTGACAGAAACCTCTAAGGTGGTAGATGTGCTGTTGCTACTAGGGAGAAAACAACATTCATATGCTCAAGGGCATATGCTTTGTTTACATTACACACTTTGCTTAATGCAATTATCTGTTGTTCGCAACTTAATACTACTGGGGTGTTCGGATTGATATCCCCGGGAGTGGATTATTAGTCATAGATGCAGTTGGATGGCGGTCTATGTATTTTGTTGTAATGCCCAGAGTAAATCTCATAGTGATCTTCTTGACATATCACGTTATCTTTATTCTATCAATTGCCCAACTGTAATTTGTTTACCCAGCATGTTTTATCTATGGAGAGACACCACTAGTGAACTGTGGACCCCGGTCCTATTTACATCATATTGCTATCACCTGTTTACTTTACTCGTACTGTTTACTTTACTCGCATACTATATTGTTTTCCACTCGATACGCTCATAATCTTTGTTTCAAGCAAACCTGTGAGATTGACAACCTCATCGCAAGTTGGGAACAAAGTACTTGGTTGTGTGTGTGCAGGTTCCATATCACCTTCAGTCGTCACCGTCTCTCCTCTTCAAGATCGACATTAAACCTTGGTTTCTTAATTGAGGGAAAACTAGCCGCTACACTCATCATACCTTCCTCTTGGGGTTCCCAACGGGCTGGTCATTCACCACGCACAAGGACTTACTGCTCCCTCGCCAACTACACGCCACCAGTCTTTTCTGGCGCCATCACCAAGTAGCAGCCTCTTTTCTAGCGCCGTTGCCGGGGAGGAAGAGAAGACTTCTGCGAGGGGAGTTTTTCGCACACACATCCTTTACTTTGTTATTGTTTTGCTTTACTTTATTTATTTTACTTGCATCGTTTTATATCAAAAACCCAAAAAAATTAGAATTCTTAGTAGTTGTTTTTACTTTACTTTAGTTTATCATGCTGTTCCCTGAGTTCGTTCTGGAGGACCTCTCAGTAGGTAGTGGTTCGATTATTGGCAAAAGTAACATTGAGGAGTTCTTTAATCACATTAGTATGCATGAGGAAGTTGAGGAAAAGTCTTGGGTTGAGCTTGCTCCTAGTATTGAAGTTGCTTCTATTTATTTAATTGACATGTTGGAAACTAGGTTTGCTAGTCTTAATCCTTTTATGCAATACATGTTCCTTAAGCTTCATGAAATTGAGGACCCCAAAAAGAAAGCTTTTATCTTGGAAACTTTGCTCCTAGAATTTAAGGATGTTGTTATTGAGGCTAGGAAGGTTCTTAAACGTTTTAATAAACTCGGTTCTCCTATAAATGTTATTAGTACAAACGATGAAGAGGCCGAAATACCTATACCTTGCAAGCTTTTGGGATTGAGTGAAGCTTTCGAAAATAATTTTGACTGGATTTGTCCTGAAAATCTTTTTGATGAGAATAGTGTACCAAAGCATGATCACAAAGGGTCTTCAAAAACTTATGTGGATGAAATACAATGCCTTATTGACAAGACCTCTTCTGTTGATCTTAATGCTTCTGCTGATAATACTTGATTCGCAATTTTCTGCGCCTAGCTCAAAGGCGTTAAAGAAAAGCACTCTTGGGAGATAACCCAATGTTTTTTTTTCAGTAATTTTTCTTTTATTTGAGTCTTGGAAGTCATTACTACTGTAATGACCGCTCCTTATCTTGTTTATTTCGTTTTTGTTCCAAGAGAAGCCTCTAATTTGAGTGAGGTAAAGATTTGGGGATATTGCTGTCCTGAAACTGTTTTCGGTGCTGCACCGTAAAAGTTCGTATAAATTATCTGTTTATCTTTTGGACCTGCGATTTCTTGTGCATATGCCCCAGGTTATATCCAAACTTTTCTTAGTTGAACACTTTTTGATTTGAGCAACAGAAAATCCCTCAAAAATTCGACCTTTGTCAGCTGTTCAGTTTTGACAGATTTCTGCCAATATTTGTGTTTGCCACTTTATCGCTTTCTTTTGAGTTCTTTTGATCATGGAACTTTTTGGGGAGTTGCTACAGTAGTATTTGCTATATATGTGGTGGTTTTGAGTTGAAACCTGAAGCTAAAAGAGGGTTGACTATATTTTATGCTTGCACTAATGTTGCTAATAGATTTGTGTTTAGTTTTGTATGAAGGAAGTTTTCAAGTGTAGGGATTGGAGAATGATGAGATGAGTTGAAGAATGGACAAAAGCTCAAGCTTGGGGATGCCCATGCATCACCCCAAGAAATATCCAAGAAGTATAAGCATCAAAGCTTGGGGATGCCCCCGAGGCACCCCTTCTTCATCGGCAAAAATCAGGTCACCTTTCAAGACACTATATTTTTATTGCTTCATGCACTATGTGTTTTTCTTGGAGCGTCAGTTGTTTTAGTTTTCTTAGTTGGTTTAGTTTGTTTGTTTGCTGCAATAAATGGTTGGACCCCAACAAATTTCCTTTGGAGGAGATGTACTCGTTTTCACTTGCAAAGAACGCTCTAGTTTTCACCCTTATCATTCATCGAGCGTTCTACTTTTTCTGCTACTGCTTTTGGTTTTCGTTTTCGCCTTGATTTGCGTTCAGATCTTGTCATATCTTTTCATCAAGGTGTATTTTTGCCTCTGATCTTTATTGGTTTTCATCAAAAGAGGTGTTTATAAAAATTTCAAATGGTGTTGGAAAAGAGAAAAAGCTTTGTGCAATATAGTGGTACAAGAAGGAGCTTGTGTAGACTGCGGCTTAGGCTTTTTCATGTCATGCTTGATGTCTTTTTGATAGTATGCTTAGTGGTTTTGCTGTAGCATGACTTGTCTCAAATAACTGAGATTGCTTAATGAGCCTTTGAAAAAATCATGCGTTGTTTTTATTGTATGGAAGCATTATTTTGGTTTTCTCCTTGATGCTTTATTTGGGTTGACTTGGCGCATGCTCACACATGTTAGACTCTTACAAAGTCGCCAATAGCCTTCATGATCATTTAGTTTTGACTTTTGATGCCATCTTATGCTTCTTTTAATGTCGCTTTGTCGCTTTGCATGATTATGGCCATTACTGCTCTCTTAGTTGGTCGCTCCCAGTCTTTTGCTAGCCCTCGCCTTGTACTGAGTATGAGCTCTACTCGTGCATCCAACTCCTAAAAGCCAAAGTTTTCCATTGTGTCCACTATAAACTCCTATGCATGGTATTTGTAAGCCATTCCAAAGTAAATTCTCATGTGCTACCTTTCAAAAACCTTCAAAACACTTCTTGTTTTGTGACACTGTTTTCAGCTCATGGGGACGTAGTGGTCGGATTTGCTATCTTCCATATTGCTTTTTCCAAAAAGAAAAAAAAAGAGAAAAAAGAAAGAAAAAAGGCACTCCTCCAAAGAATGTGAATGTTGGTGGGCACCCGATGGAATCTGTTAGCCATGGTATGTGAAAGGAAAAGGTGGGGAGGAGTGCCAAGCTTTATAAAAAGAGCACAAAAGTGCCAATCTCTCTCTCAAAAACTTGCTTCATTTTTGTATGGAAGATTGTAAGAACCCCATTGCCAGTCGTTGACAAAGACAACCACCTCTCAAAACCAATTTTTATCTCTCTGTTTTACAAATGAAAAGCTCTAGCACATGCTCAATCACTGCTTCCCTCTGCGAAGGGCCTTTCTTTTACTTTTATGTTGAGTCACCACCTTCTTTCTTTATGCACCATTAAGAGAGCATAGTTGTCATTCTTAGTGTGATATGCATTGTCCCAAAGTTCATTGATTGATTCATATTGTTGGTTTCACTTGTTCTTAAATTATTTGTATCTAGTCGCCCTCTTAAACTTTAAGGTGTCCTATGCATTTATGTTTTGCTCTCTTTGAAGGACAAGCTGAAAACCATTTGTATGTTTCTCCTTATGATTTGAACACACGTTTGACTTTCATTGTTTCATTATCATGATCTTTTGTTTGTGTTCATTTACATGTTTACAACATGGTTGCTAAGTTCTTATTGTCATGATTATATCTTCATGCCCATGTTTTAAGTTCTTATGATCCCAGCTCACCAATGCTTACATATATGATCAAGATTGTGTAGGTGCATGTCACCTCAAAAATTATTCTTTTGTTATCACTTACCTACTCGAGGACGAGCAGGAGTTAAGCTTGGGGATGCTTGATACGTCTCAAACGTATCTATAATTTTTGATGCTCCATGCTTGTTTTTACACCATTTGCCTATTGTTTCGTTACACTTAGTGGCACTTTTATGCATTTTCCGGAACTAACCTATTAACAAGCGCCACAGTGCCAGTTTCCTGTTTTCTGCTGTTTTTGTGTTTCAAAAGTGATACACAGGAAATATTCTCGGAATTGGACGAAACAAGTTCCTAAAGTCTTATTTTTCCCGGAAGCTTCCAGAGATCCGAAGAAGTGTCGGAGGGGGGCCACCAGGGCCCCACACGCGTGGGTGACGCGGCCAGCCCCCTGGCCGCGCCGGGCCCACGTGAGGGCGCCTGGCCCCTCCTCTGACATCGTCCTTTCGCCTATAAAGACCCCCCGACGGAAAAAACCTAAGTACCCGATCAGATTTCTAGAACACATCGCGATCCGCCGCCACCGTCGACCCGAAGATCGGGAGGGTCCAGAAGCTCTTCCCGGCACCCTGCCGGAGAGGGGAATTGCCACCGGAGGTCTTCTTCATCGCCATGCTTGCCTCCGGAGCGATGAGTGAGTAGTTTACCTTGGACTATGGGTCCATAGCAGTAGCTAGATGGTTGTCTTCTCCACCATGTGCTTCATGTTTAGATCTCATGAGCTGCCCTACATGATTGAGATCACCGTTATGTAATTCTATGATGTTGGTTGTTGGGATCCGATGAATATTGGTGTTTATGATTAAGTTGCTGTACTGAATTATATCTTTGTTATCTCTATGTTGTTTATGATCTTGCATGCTCTCCGTTGTTAGTAGCATCTTGGCCGAGTAGTTGCTAGTGACTCCAAGAGTGGGTATTTATGCTCGATAGTGGGTTCATGCCTCTATTTCACCTGGGGGAGTGACAGAAACCTCTAAGGTGGTAGATGTGCTGTTGCTACTAGGGAGAAACACAACATTCATATGCTCAAGGGCATATGCTTTGTTTACATTAACACCTTTGCTTAATGCAATTACCTGTTGTCCGCAACTTAATACTACTGGGGTGTTCGGACTGATATCCCCGGGAGTGGATTATTAGTCATAGATGCAGTTGGATGGCGGTCTATGTATTTTGTTGTAATGCCCAGAGTAAATCTCATAGTGATCTTCTTGACATATCACGTTATCTTTATTCTATCAATTGCCCAACTGTAATTTGTTTACCAGCATGTTTTATCTATGGAGAGACACCACTAGTGAACTGTGGACCCCGGTCCTATTTACATCATATTGCTCTCACCTGTTTACTTTACTCGTACTGTTTACTTTACTCGCATACTATATTGTTTTCCACTCGATATGCTCATATCTTTGTTTCAAGCAACCGGTGAGATTGACAACCTCATCGCAAGTTGGGAACAAAGTACTTGGTTGTGTGTGTGCAGGTTCCATATCACCTTCAGTCATCACCGTCTCTCCTCTTCAAGATCGACATTAAAAACCCTTGGTTTCTTACTGAGGGAAAACTAGCCGCTACACACCTCATCATACCTTCCTCTTGGGGTTCCCAACGGGCGGTCATTCACCACGCACAAGGACTTACTGCTCCATCGCCAACTACATGCCACCAGTCTTTTCTGGCGCCATCACCAAGTAGCCCCGATCAGATTTCCGGAACACATCGCGATCCACCGCCACCGTCGACCCGAAGATCGGGGGGGTCCAGAAGCTCTTTCCCGGCACCCTGCGGAGAGGGGAATCGCACCGGAGGTCTTCTTTCATCGCCATGCTTGCCTCCGGAGCGATGAGTGAGTAGTCTACTTGGACTATGGGTCCATAGCAGTAGCTAGATGGTTGTCTTCTCCACCATGTGCTTCATGTTTAGATCTCATGAGCTGCCCTACATGATTGAGATCACCGTTATGAATTCTACATGTTTGGTTGTTGGGATCCGATGAATATTGGTGTTTATGATTAGTTGCTGTACTGAATTATATCTTTTGTTATCTCTATGTTGTTTATGATCTTGCATGCTCTCCGTTGTTAGTAGCTATCTTGGCCGAGTAGTTGCTAGTGACTCCAAGAGGGGGTATTTATGCTCGATAGTGGGTTCATGCCTCTATTTCCACCTGGGGGAGTGACAGAAACCTCTAAGGTGGTAGATGTGCTGTTGCTACTATGGAGAAAACAACATTCATATGCCAAGGGCATATGCTTTGTTTACATTACACACTTTGCTTAATGCAATTATCTGTTGTTCGCACTTAATACTACTGGGGTGTTCGGATTGATATCCCCGGGAGTGGATTATTAGTCATAGATGCAGTTGGATGGCGGTCTATGTATTTTGTTGTAATGCCCAGAGTAAATCTCATAGTGATTCTTCTTGACATTTCACGTTTATCTTTATTCTATCAATTGCCCAACTGTATTTGTTTACCCAGCATGTGCTATTTTATCTATGGAGAGACACCACTAGTGAACTGTGGACCCCCGGTCCTATTACATCATATTGCAATCACCTGTTTACTTTACTTGCACTGTTTACTTTAGTCGCATACTATATTGTTTTCTACTCGATACGCTCATAATCTTTGTTTCAAGCAAACCGGTGAGATTGACAACCTCATCGCAAGTTGGGAACAAAGTACTTGGTTGTGTGTGTGCAGGTTCCATATCACCTTCAGTCATCACCGTCTCTCCTCTTCAAGATCGACATTAAACCTTGGTTTCTTAACTGAGGGAAAACTAGCCGCTACACTCATCATACCTTCCTCTTGGGGTTCCCAACGGGCTGGTCATTCACCACGCACAAGGACTTACTGCTTCACGCCAGCAGCCTATTTTCTGGCGCCATCACCAAGTAGCAGCTTCTTTTCTGGCGCCGTTGCCGGGGAGGAAGAGAAGACTTCTGCGAGGGGAGTTCTTCGCACACACATCCTTTACTTTGTGTTATTGTTTTGCTTTACTTTATTTATTTTACCTGCATCGTTTTTATATCAAAAACCCAAAAAATAGAATCCTTGGTAGTTGTTATTTCTTTACTTTAGTTTATCATGTTGTTCCCTAAGTTCGTTCTGGAGGACCTCTCAGTAGGTAGTGGTTCGATTATTGCAAAATTAACATTGAGGAGTTCTTTAATCACATTAGTATGCATAAGGAAGTTGAGGAAAAGTCTTGGGTTGAGCTTGCTCCTAGTATTGAAGTTGCTTCTGTTTATTTAATTGACATGTTGGAAACTAGGTTTGCTAGTCTTAATCCTTTTATGCAATATATGTTCCTTAACTTCATGAAATTGAGGATCCCGAAAAGAAAGCTTTTATCTTGGAAACTTTGCGCCTATAATTTAAGGATGTCGTTATTGAAGCTAGGAAAGTTCTTAAACGTTTTAATAAACTCGGTTCACCTATAACGGTTATTAGTGCAAATGATGAAGGGAATGAGATACCTATACCTTGCAAGCTTTTGGGATTGAGTGAAGCTTTCGAAAATAATTTTGACTGGATTTGTCCTGAAAATCTTTTTGATGAGAATAGTGTACCAAAGAATGATCACAAAGGGTCTTCAAAAACTTATGTGGATGAAATACAATGCCTTATTGACAAGACCTCTGCTGTTGATCTTAATGCTCCTGCTGAAATACTTGATTCGCAATTTTCTGCGCCTAGCTCAAAGGCGTTAAAGAAAAGCACTCTTGGGAGATAACCAATGTTTTCTTTTCAGTACTTTTTCTTTTATTTGAGTCTTGGAAGTCATTACTACTGTAATGACCGCTCCTTATCTTGTTTATTTCATTTTTGTGCCAAGAGAAGCCTCTAATTTGAGTGAGGTAAAGATTTGGGGATGTTGCTGTCCTGAAACTGTTTTCGGTGCTGCACCGTAAAAATTCGTGAAAATTCTCTGTTTATATTTTGGACCTGAGATTTCTTGTGCATATGCCCCAGGTTATATCCAAACTTTTGTTAGTTGAACACTTTTTGATTTGAGCAACAGAAAATCCCTCAAAAATTCGACCTTTGTCAGCTGTTCAGTTTTGACAGATTTCTGCCAATATTTGTGTTTGCCACTTTATATCGCTTTCTTTTGAGTTCTTTTGATCATGGAACTTTTGGGGAGGTTGCTACAGTAGTATTTGCTATATATGTGGTGGTTTTGAGTTGAAACCTGAAGCAAATAGAGGGTTGATTATATGTTATGCTTGCACTAATGTTGCTAATAGAATTGTGTTTAGTTTTGTATGAAGGAAGTTTTCAAGTGTAGGGATTGGAGAATGATGAGATGAGTTGAAGAATGGACAAAAGCTCAAGCTTGGGGATTCCCATGCATCACCCCAAGAAATATCCAAGAAGTACAAGCGTCAAAGCTTGGGGATGCCCCCGAGGCACCCCTTCTTCATCGGCAAAAATCAGGTCACCTTTCAAGACACTATATTTTTATTGCTTCATGCACTATGTGTTTTTCTTGGAGCGTCAGTTGTTTTAGTTTTCTTAGTTGGTTTAGTTTGTTTGTTTGCTGCAATAAATGGTTGGACCCCAACAAATTTCTTTTGGAGGAGATGTACTCGTTTTCATTTGCAAAGAACGCTCTAGTTTTCACTCTTATTAAAAATCGAGCGTTCTACTTTTTCTGCTACTGCTTTTGGTTTCGTTTTCGCCTTGATTTGCATTCAGATCTTGTCATATCTTTTCATCAAGGTGTATTTTTGCCTCTGATCTTTATTGGTTTTCATCAAAAGAGGTGTTTATAAAAATTTCAAATGGTGTTGGAAAAGAGAAAAAGCTTTGTGCAAAATAGTGGTACAAGAAGGAGCTTGTGTAGACTGCGGCTTAGGCTTTTTCATGTCATGCTTGATGTCTTTTTGATAGTATGCTTAGTGGTTTTGCTGTAGCATGACTTGTCTCAAATAACTGAGATTGCTTAATGAGCCTTTGAAAAAATCATGCGTTGTTTTTATTGTATGGAAGCATTATTTTGGTTTTCTCCTTGATGCTTTATTTGGGTTGACTTGGCGCATGCTCACACATGTTAGACTCTTACAAAGTCGCCATTAGCCTTCATGATCATTTAGTTTTTGACTTTTGATGCCATCTTATGCTTCTTTTAATGTCGCTTTGTCGCTTTGCATGATTATGGCCATTATTGCTCTCTTAGTTGGTCGCTCCCAGTCTTTTGCTAGCCCTCGCCTTGTACTGAGTATGAGCTCTACTCGTGCATCCAACTC
Source organism: Dactylis glomerata (assembly GCA_007115705.1). NCBI lineage: Eukaryota > Viridiplantae > Streptophyta > Magnoliopsida > Poales > Poaceae > Dactylis > Dactylis glomerata. The sequence goes on along the minus strand of QXEO01000389.1, from coordinate 1,421,596 downwards.
CTAAAAGCCAAAGTTTTCCAAAGTGTCCACCATACATACCTACTAGCAATTAGCTATTCCAAGTAAATTTGACTTGCTTTTATTTTCTCTTCAAATTAAACTCTTACCAGTGTTATGCGAAATTCGGTCAGTAAAGCTCTCACGAACCGGAAGGCACACTTTACTTTTTCCTGTTCTTAAAAATTTGACATTGTGGTCTCTTATGTTGAGTTGTTATGCTTGCAAGTTGTAAGTTGGATTCTAGCCCAGCCATGCTGTCATGGGGCAAGCTTTCAACATTGCACTTCTTATTTGAGTTGATATCGTGATCTTTTGTTTATGGATGCCCGCGGTGTGAAATGAATTGGGAATCTTCTAGGGATCATGGAGTTTGTATATGTGTTAGGGAAATGCCGGGCCGCCAATCTAAGCCATGCATAATTCATGTGGAAATTTGCAGCATACCCATGGTGAACATTCGACGACGCATCTCACAATAAAAAGCTAAACAAAAGGCAAATAAAAGAGATGTCGAGGTGTTCATTGTCTGCTTGTCCTGTCATTTTGGTGTGGGCTTGTTCCATGTCATCGGGCATGGAGGTACCCCATTGGTGGTTCTCAATGATATGCATATACTTACAATGACAAGAGCCTTGCTTGGGACTCTAAGTAAAGTAGCATGAGGTTTGGGTACTCGTATTCACGGGGCACGAGGTTTTCAACTTATGATTTGTCAAGCATATGCATCATAATTGTTCTCGCATTAACTTTAACCATTCAAGATGCTTATGATGGGGGCAATGAGAGCTCAAAGCCGGTAAGTACCATTGAAAGAGTATTTGCCCCCATGTGTGGTTTTGGTAATTAATGACAATCCCTATGGACTAATGTTTGCATCGAGTTATATTTGTAGGACTTGTCCGTAGACAACGCTTGAGCCATTTCTTGGTTTCAAGGTTGTAAGAAGATGCAAATAAAGAAGTTTATGTGATGATCAAGGGAGTTGAGCCTATAGAAGACATCATCATTATGAAGGAAGAAGATGAAGTCCAATGTTGATCAAGTCGAAGCGCAAGTTCAAGATAGGCATATAGAGGATATCATTTGCTTGAAGCTCGGTGTCCATTTGGTGTTAATGGACATGTGAAGATATTTCTACTAGTGTCTCTCCCATAGTGAAGTATGGGGAGCAATCCGCAAGACTTCACCGAGCAAGCGCAATCAAGAAAGGTAGTCCAACTTGAGAAGATCAAGATCGTCACTATCTAGCTCAAGTGGAAGGCACAAGGCAAAGGTATGATCTTGATAGGGTTTCTTTCTTACCGGTCTCATAGTGTTTGGGAGACCGGGTTTTAGGATCGATAGCCGTACTATCAAGAGGGGCTCTCGAGTGAGTAACTTATTCGTATTGTTCGGAGAGAGCTCAAACCTTTGCATACTTGGCATTATCTTTCTTGGTTCTTTTTTGGCTTTTATCCATGTGAGGTTCTAGAGCTTGTGGTTATTTCCATGACAAGCTCTAGCTCATCAAAAACGGATTTTGTATGGAACTCTAATTGCGTTTTTGGTGTTTGGAGTTTTTACCGATTCATCTTTATAGCTAAGTCAAACCTTTTATCATTTGGTTTCATCCTCTTTTGTTGGACTATGATGTTTCTATGGATGATGTTGTAGAGCTCATCGTGGTGATTCCAACGAGCCCAAGATCATCGAAAACGGAGTCCGGATGCAAAAGTTATCGCTGTTTTCGTGTTGCTCACTTTTCTTGGGCGGATTATCCGGCCCAAACTTGAACCGGATAATCCGGCCGCCGGATAATCCGGCCGCCGGATAATCCGGCCCACTTTTGGACAAAAATCCGGCCAATAATCCGGCCAAGAATCTGGGTGACGCGCACTCTGGAACTTTTGGTCCTTAGCCATTTTCAGGGGAGGGCGGATTATCCGGTCCAAACTTGGACCGGATTATCCGGCCCTACTGTTCTGCAACGGCTACAATCCCGGGAGGGGTATAAATACCCCTCCCCTTCTTCAAGCTTGGGTTAGCTCGTTTTCCCCTCTCTCTCCCTCCATTGTTGACCTTGGAAAGCTTGCCCATCTCTCAATTCCTCCCATGATTCTTGCATATCTTTGAGGGAAAAGAGAGAGGAGATCTAGATCTACATTTCCACCAATCCCTTTCTCCTCTTTGTGAGGGGAACCCATTGGATCTAGATCTTGGAGTTCTTTGTGGATTTCTTCCTTTGTTCTTCCTCTCATATCCCTCCATAGCATTTGTTGCTTTTGTAGGATTTGGGAGAGAAGGATTTGAGCACTTCGTGTGTTCTTGCCATTGCATTTGGTGCATCGGTTTGAGTTCTCCTCGGAGATTCGGTAGTGAAAGTTCGTTGAGTTTTTTACTCTTGGGTTCTAGGAGCCCTAGACGGCTTAGTGGCTTAGTGGTTACTTGGGGACCTCCAATTAAGTTGTGGAGATCTTCCCAAGCTTTGTGGTGCCTCCGTGGCAATTACTTGGGGACCTCCAATTAAGTTGTGGAGATCTTCCCAAGCTTTGTGGTGCCTCAGTGGCGATTCTTGGGAGCCTCCAATTGAGTTGTGGAGATTGCCCCAAGCTTGTACGGGCTCGGTGACCGCCCTCAAGTGTCCCATAGTGGTCGGGTCTTCCATCTTGGTGGGAGGGCTCGAGGAGATTACGGTGAGCCTCCGTGGCGTTTGGGGAGCCTTGTGCCTCCACACCGCTCCAACGGAGATTAGCACTCGCAAGGGTGTGAACTTCGGGATACATCATTGTCTCCGCGTCCCTCGGTTATTTCTATACCCGAGCTCCTTTACTTACGCAATTTACTTTGTGATAGCCTTCGTGCTTGAAGTTATATATATCTTGCTATCTCATAGTTGCTTATCTTGTCTAGCATAAGTTGTTGGTGCACATAGGTGAACCTAGTTTGTTTAGGTTTTGTATGCTTGGCAAATTAAACGTTAGTTTTATTCCGCATTTGTCAAGCCACTCGTAAAAGTTTTAAATCGCCTATTCACCCCCCCCCTCTAGGCGACATCCTTGTACTTTCAACCATAATTTTTGAAGGTTATAAAACTTGCAATCACTGCTTCCCTCTGCGAAGGGCCTTTCTTTTAGTTTTATGTTGAGTCACCACCTTCTTTCTTTATGCACCATTAAGAGAGCATAGTTGTCATTCTTAGTGTGATATGCATTGTCCCAAAGTTCATTGATTGACTCATATTGTTGGTTTCAGTTGTTCTTAAATTATTTGTATCTAGTCGCCCTCTTAAACTTTGAGGTGTCCTATGCATTTATGTTTTGCTCTCTTTGAAGGACAAGCTGAAAACCATTTGTATGTTTTTCCTTATGATTTGAACACATGTTTGACTTTCATTGTTTCATTATCATGATCTTTTGTTTGTGCTCATTTGCATGTTTACAACATGGTTGCCAAGTTCTTATTGTTATGATTATATCTTCATGCCCATGTTTTAAGTTCTTATGATCCCAGCTCACAAATGCTTACATATATGATCAAGATTGTGTAGGTGCATGTCACCTCAAAAATTATTCTTTTGTTATCACTTACCTACTCGAGGACGAGCAGGAGTTAAGCTTGGGGATGCTTGATACGTCTCAAACGTATCTATAATTTTTGATGCTCCATGCTTGTTTTTACACCATTTGCCTATTGTTTCGTTACACTTAGTGGCACTTTTATGCATTTTCCGGAACTAACCTATTAACAAGTGCCACAGTGCCAGTTTCCTGTTTTCTGCTGTTTTTGTGTTTCAGAAGTGATACACAGGAAATATTCTCGGAATTGGACGAAACAAGTTCCTGAAGTCTTATTTTTCCCGGAAGCTTCCAGAGATCCGAAGGAGAGACGAAGAGGGGCCACCAGGGCCCCACATATAGGGCTGGCGCGGCCAGGCCCCTGGCCGCGCCACCCATGTGTGAGGGAGCCTGGCTCCACCTCTGACATCGCCCCTTCGCCTATAAAGACCCCCCGACGGAAAAAACCTAAGTACCCGATCAGATTTCCAGAACACATCGCGATCCGCCGCCACCGTCGACCCGAAGATCGGGAGGGTCCAGAAGCTCTTCCCGGCACCATGCCAGAGAGGGGAATCGCAACCGGAGGTCTTCTTCATCGCCATGCTTGCCTCCGGAGCGATGAGTGAGTAGTCTACCTTGGACTATGGGTCCATAGTAGTAGCTAGATGGTTGTCTTCTCCACCATGTGCTTCATGTTTAGATCTCATGAGCTGCCCTACATGATTGAGATCACCGTTATGTAATTCTACATGTTTGGTTTGTTGGGATCCGATGAATATTGGTGTTTATGATTAAGTTGCTGTACTGAATTATATCTTTTGTTATCTCTATGTTGTTTATGATCTTGCATGCTCTCCGTTGTTAGTAGCTATCTTGGCCGAGTAGTTGCTAGTGACTCCAAGAGGGGGTATTTATGCTCGATAGTGGGTTCATGCCTCTATTTCACCTGGGGGAGTGACAGAAACCTCTAAGGTGGTAGATGTGATGTTGCTACTAGGGAGAAAACAACATTCATATGCTCAAGGGCATATGCTTTGTTTACATTACACACTTTGCTTAATGCAATTATCTGTTGTTCGCAACTTAATACTACTGGGGTGTTCGGATTGATATCCCCGGGAGTGGATTATTAGTCATAGATGCAGTTGGATGGCGGTCTATGTATTTTGTTGTAATGCCCAGAGTAAATCTCATAGTGATCTTCTTGACATATCACGTTTATCTTTATTCTATCAATTGCCCAACTGTAATTTGTTTACCCAGCATGTGCTATTTTATCTATGGAGAGACACCACTAGTGAACTGTGGACCCCGGTCCTATTTACATCATATTGCAATCACCTGTTTACTTTACTCGCACTGTTTACTTTAGTCGCATACTATATTGTTTTCCACTCGATACACTCATAATCTTTGTTTCAAGCAAACCGGTGAGATTGACAACCTCATCGCAAGTTGGGAACAAAGTACTTGGTTGTGTGTGTGCAGGTTCCACATCACCTTCAGTCGTCGCCGTCTCTCCTCTCCTGATCGATAAACCTTGGTTTCTTAACTGAGGGAAAACTAGCCGCTACACTCATCATACCTTCCTCTTGGGGTTCCCAACGGGCTGGTCATTCACCACACACAAGGACTTACTGCTTCACGCCAGCAGCCTATTTTCTGGCGCCATCACCAAGTAGCAACAGGTCCATTGATGATTGCATGACGGAGGCAGCCACATTTCAGATGCCTTGTGCTCTTAGACAGTTGTTTGCAACCATATTGGTATTCTCCGAGGCAACAGAAATCCGCCAATTGTGGGACAAACATCTAGCATCCATGTCTGAGGATTACCGGCGCAATAATTTCAACGAAGTGACAATTGAGCAGATGGTCCTTAGAGACATCAGCAATATGCTGCAATCTATGGGAAAGGATATTAAAAGCTACGGACTTTCGGATCTGCTTGAGACAGATGGTTCTTCAGATGCTGATCATAGAGAGGTATACGAGGAGAGACAAGTCACTGTGGACCAAGAACATCTAGATCTAATAAAATGTTTGAACAGTGAGCAGCTAGCTGGTTTCAAAGACATAATGAATCATGTGAGTAACCGAAAAAGCAAGATATTCTTTGTTGATGGTCCAGGAGGCACTGGGAAGACGTACTTGTACAAGGCATTGCTTGCGAAGGTGCGTAGTATGGGCCTGATAGCAATCGCAACCGCTACATCAGGTATAGCAGCGTCGATAATGCCTGGAGGCCGAAATGCACACTCCAGGTTTAAAATTCCAATCAAGCTCACCGACCACAGCATGTGTGGTTTTACAAAGCAGAGTGGTACAGCAGAGTTGTTAAAACAAGCGTCCTTGATAATTTGGGACGAAGTCGCTATGACAAAGCGTCAAGCAGTTGAGACGCTTGATAGATCACTCCAGGATATAATGGGATGTCCTTTGCCGTTTGGCGGGAAGGTTGTCGTCTTTGGTGGGGATTTCAGGCAGGTCCTTCCCGTTGTGACACGAGGGACAAGAGCACAGATCACCGATGCTACATTGTTGAGGTCCTATCTTTGGGAGAAGATACATACGATTCCCCTCACGCGCAATATGCGTGCACAGGCTGACCCTTGGTTCTCTGAATACCTTCTACGGATCGGCAATGGAACAGAAGAGACAATTGGCGACGACTATGTGCGTCTCCCAGACGACATAGTGATCCCATATACCGATGATGGGAAAGCAATTAACAAACTGATTGAAGATGTCTTCCCATCGCTGCACGCCAATGCTACGTCGAGAGAGTACATGAGCACACGTGCAATTCTTTCGACCAAGAACGAGCATGTGGATGACCTCAATGACAAAATGATCTCCAGGTTTCCAGGTGAGGAAAAGATATACTACAGCTTTGACTCAATTGAGGATGACTTGCAGAATAATTACACTATTGACTTTCTGAACTCGATCACACCAAATGGCTTGCCCCCGCATATCTTGAAGGTAAATGTCAACTGCCCGGTCATTCTGCTGCGGAACCTAGACCCTCATAATGGTCTTTGCAATGGAACACGGCTCATGATCAGAGCCTTTCAGGATAATGCAATCGACGCTGAGATTGTTGGCGGTCAGCATGCTGGAAAGAGGGTGTTCATACCTAGGATCCCTATGTCGCCCTCGGAGGACATCTCACTTCCCTTCAAACTGAAGAGAAAACAGTTTCCCATCCGGCTAAGTTTTGCGATGACCATTAACAAGGCACAAGGTCAAACCATACCAAACGTCGGTATTTACCTTCCCGAATCTGTATTCTCCCATGGCCAGCTATATGTTGCATTGTCAAGGGGTGTGTCAAGAAAGACAACACGGGTTTTGGCCAAGCCGAACAAGGAGGTTGATAAATCCGGGAAAAGCACCAAGAATATTGTCTACAGAGATGTTTTAGAGCGGTGAGAAAGGTGTTTACTATGGTTTATTATTGTTTTATGTTGCTACTTTCTCATGCTAACAATACTTGTTTTTTCATTGCAGGTCTTAATCATGGTAATCTATGGACAATATTCTGAAATTCAATTAGGCACCAATAGGTTTCCGAAGGTGGTCAACGAGCGAGGCGTAGCCACCAGCAGAAATAGCACCACCAGTACTGTATGTTGCAGCTGACAGAATGTCCTTATGCCCATATATGAAAAATGACAGTTCTGAGTATTACAAGCTGTAATTTCTGTCATAGGATGATGGAATTAATTCTATTATAGGATGATGGAATTAATCCTGTAACAAATTGTAACCTGACGCTAAGTTCGGTTCATTTGATCAACTTTTTCTTTTCTAGATCCACCCAACAAACGTACACGGTGCAATTACAGCCGCCAGATCACACATTTGATCAAAACAAACTGTCCACATGAAACATCCCACCTTGTCAGATCTGGATTTGGTGCACAGAGCAATTTACAATAACGGACTGGGTACTCATCCAGCGTACTCATCCCGCGCAGCGAACATCTGATCGGAAAAAAAAACTTCCCCAGCTGTACACGCGCGATCAGGGGCACGGCCTAATTAGTAAATAATAAATGCAAAAATTAGTAACATATTACCCCCCACAATCACGGACGACGCCCTGGACGTCTTCCTCGCTCAATTCCCTACTGCCCGACCTCCAGGAAGCCCTCACAGTGGACGCCACCCTGAATGCCGGGCATCCGGTTCGTCACTGCATCACGCCCTCGCGCCGGACAGCGCCCTCGCTCCGGACAGCGCCCTCGCTCCGGACAGCGCCCTTGCAAGTCGTCCTGCATCACACCCTCGCTCCGGACAGCGCCCTTGCAAGTCGTCCTGCATCACGCCCTCGCTCCGGACAGCGCCCTTGCAAGTCGGGGACACCGTCGGCACCGTGACTGGCTGCCAAAGCCGTCGCTGCACGGCGCCCAGGCAATTCAACAACACCGTCGGCTTCCTGATCAACATCTTCGGGTTGGAGGCCGCTCCTCAATGCCGTCAAACCCCTCGCCATCCTGTAAGTTTGATTACAGTCAAGTTAGTTTCATAAAATTTATTCACCAATACTCTTTACCGCAAAAATGGGAAGATCCAGTCTTTAGCTATTGATTCAGACCAATTCCAATTTGGAGTATCTAAAATTATTTGTATCATACCAAAAACTATTAATTTTACTAAATAACCACTACCTAACCTACATGCCCTGGAAATACTATCCATGATTTTTTTATGTGGAAAATCCTATGGGGATAGCAATGGACTGTAATTCTCATATCTATGCATATTTCCAGGTTAAAGGATCATATCTTCCCACAGTATGTCATCTCCCAATAGCGCAGGGCCGCGCACCCCACTTAACGATATAAGCAACACCCGATCCTTAGGTATCTATCTATTTGCAACTACTGCCTACTGCATACTTTTGTGTTTCAATTATGTATAATGAAACTATTATATATATACAGACCCTAAGGATTTGAAGAGGCAGAGAGACAGAGAATATTATGCACGCCATAAGGATGAAATTCAAAAAAGACGGCGTGAAGCCCGTGAAAAGAAACAGGCTTCCGCAACATTGCTTAATGACGAACAGACTCTACGAAACACTACCCTAGCCGTGTCCAACCCGTTACAGGACATCAGCAATATACCGAATATATCGCATACTCTCAATGGACTGTGTACCCCATTACAGGACATCAGCAGCACCCTGTACTCAGGTAATGATTATCAGATTCTCTGTCTATTAATAGGAAATGCAACTCACGCTATTTTTTATCTATCATATTGAGCTGTATATAGATCCTATCAACCTGAAGAGACAGCAAGAGAGGGAACGTCAAACCGACGGCCAGGAAAATAATATGAATTCTGCTCCTTCTGATAACCATGTCCAAGAAGATGAAACGCAGACAGGCGTCTCCATTTCCCATGGTAATGTCAGTCAACTACTGCATACACCTCTATTCTTTGGCGCTAATGGTCTCTTTCCATGTATGCAGATCCTCTAATTGTAAGGAGGCAGAGGCAGAGGTTATATTACGCACAGAATAGAGATAAAATATTAAAACAACAACGGCAATCCCGTGAGCGAAAACAGAGTACTACCTCTCTGCCCAACGGCGATACACACACACCACCTACAGGACAATCGGCCATTACCCAACTACGCAAAAATACATGTGCAGGTTATGTACTCCACAACTATTTATAGCTTGCAAATTGTTAATTATGCTGACTATGAAATGTGATATCCGCAATATTGTTGCAAGCTTATCGAATCTACCAACTTCATCTCCAGCTATTGGAGGCATCTCCCACGACAATCACACTAATGCAACAGAAGAAGATGATTCTAATTGGTTGCACAGGAATAATGCGTACCAGATGCAGCAGATTAGAGGACGGATGAGAGCTGTTGCGACACCTCACGGACATGTTCCACAAGCAAATTCCACCTTCATAGATATTACACAAGGTACAACTAATCATCATTCCTGCAATAGTCATAACAATAACAATATTGTAACTTACAATGACTTGATGCAACAAACTGCAGGGATGCTCACAGAACTTTCAGTGCTAGAATTACCAAAAACATGTACAAATGGCAACCAATATACCCCAGATTGCACCATAGAAACTGCAGGTTAGTTCATCAAAATATTTATAGTGCTGTATAATATATATTCTTATTTTTCATTAACGAGTGATACTTTATTTATTCAGTTATAGACACTTTTACTGGTTCCAATCAACCTCAACTGACCCAATTTAATCAAAGGAGTCAAGGAGCAGACCCATCCCTATATGCGCGTCAAACGACTCAAAATCTGCAATCTGCTGTTGAGAATCCTACTTCTAGATATTACAGCAGGTTCCATGAAGAGATGAATAATGGTAAGTGACACTAAACTAAACAATAAAAACTCATGTTTATTTATCAGTCAGTTTAGCACGTATTGAATTTTCTTATCATTCAAAGACGCCAACTTATTGAATGTTCACCTCTGATTATTCATCCAACAGATTTCATATGTCATAATGACATACAAGATGACCTATACGGAATATTTGAGCCCACTGTTCACACGTCAAACTTTGATGGTATCTATACTCGAATTTTCTATTAGAATAGTTTGATACATACATGAGAACATTTTACTTAATTTTCTGTCTCCATCAATTCCATAGTTTCTTCTAGAACTCAAACCATAAATAATGAAAGGGGCTGCAATTATAAAAATTGCCGCACTCACGATCAGCATCAACCTAAGTTCATTCATCATATGCAGTACATCAGAACATGATGCTAAGTAGAACACATGAATAAAGAACAACTACTTACGAACATTAGAACATCTCTTTCCTATAGTTTTACTAGCAGTACATGAGGAATAGAACAGCACTCTATGCACATCCAGTCATAGGCACTTCATCTAAGCAGATTCCTCGGTAGGATCATCTCCTCTTTGGGCGAATCAGACCAAAATTAAACTAGAAAAAGTATCCTATTCGACCGAATCTAAACTAAGAATAAAAAATCTTTACTGATCCCCTCTTTCGGAATCTCGGAAAATTGTCATAAATCAGAAATTGCATCCATACCAGGCAGGTTTAGCGCATCATGGGAAAAGTACTCCTGGGAGGTTCCCAGCGTACTGCTCTCATCGGGCCTTCTCTGGGATCGATGATGGGTTGCCTAGGAGGTGCTCCTGCTGCTCGCCAGGAGCCTGATAGGTTTGGTCGTCGGGCCCTGCGAGGAGCCTGCTACATGGGGTCGCCGCGGATCCTCTGTAGACGAGCACGAGCTCCGCCCTCCACCATCGTTGCCCATCCGCTGGGTCACCTGGCGATTCCGCGAGCGCCGCATGGTCTCCAGTCGAATGGAGTAAGAGGAGGGAGGGTGCGGTCGTCGAGGCCAGCGGCAGAGAGGCAGGGAGCCGGGGCTCCAGTAGCCGGCGGTGGGGAAGATGCAGGGGATAAAGGGGATTCTATGTTTAGCAGAAGTGAGGCCGGTCTGAAAAGATAAGAGAGTGAGGGCAGCGTGTCGGTTTTGGGTCTAAATGAAGGTTGAAAAATTAAGCCAAAATAATATGAGTCTACATGGCGTACTTTCACACTAAACATTTTTTTTATATTTAAAAAATGTATCATCAAAGTTATGTTATTGTGCAGGTCATCATGTGGTTTGTGGATGTTAAACTTCATGGAGTACTGGACAGGAAATATTTTGTCTGACAATTTTGACCAGTTATATTTCGCTCGGTATCACGGGTTAAATATTAAATTATTATTATTAAAAACTAATTATAATTATACTTGATAGGTTAACATGACAGATTTTAGGATGAAATTGGCTGTGATTTTGGTTGAATCAGAATTGAACGATGATGATGTGAGAAACAGATTGGAAGTTGAGGAAACCAACGTAGATCCTACGGATTGTATGATCGTTCCTACACCACCAAAGAAAACCAAATTTTCAAATCCAGCGTCAAAAGTTGAGTTTATCACACCATCATTGGTTCTTTTACCTTCTGTTACTCCAACAAACGTCGGCTCAACGGAATCGCCTGAAGTTGAATCTTTATCAGAATGTTTGGTCCTTTCACCATTTGTGAAACCAACAAACGACGACCTGATAGATGAATTGTGCTTATACATTAGCATGATTGATGACGTCCCTTCATTGGAGTAAGACGCATTTTATTATCAATTTATTTTGTTGTATATATCCTGCCCATTATAGTTCACAAATTTTCTCTTTCACAGGAGTGAATGGGTGAAAAGCTCTACGCCTTATCCTATTAGCTTAAATTTAAGACAGATAAAGAATATATTGAAGATGGATGAATGTATGGATGCAGAATGCTTTAATATGGCTGTCCGAATACTAGCGTGCCATGAAATTCAGCTTGCCCGTGATATTCCGGTTCACTACATGGATCTGAGCTTTTGTGTAAGTTAATAATGACATAGTATTATATTTTACCTCATAACACTATTAACATTAATTTTACCTCATAATACTATTAATATTAATATTTTCTGATTATTATTATAGTCGATGTCATACTATGCACGAGACCCAATGCGCCACGAAAATCTGGATGTTGCTAAGTTGGCACAGCTGTTTGATAGTTGGCCTGATAGCATTGAGTATCAAATCTCGGAGTGCAATATGGTAAAAAAATCATATATTGCTTTATTTAGTCTTAATGATTAATGCATTTCTAAATATATATGCATCATTGCAGATTTTATTACCATGGGATATTCTTGGACTATTTGTATTGCTTGTATTGGATCAACATAAAAAAGTTGTCTCTATTTTAGACCCGCTTCCAATACCAACTTTGGGGAAGAATGTATTTAAAACTATTATGAAAAATCTAAACAATGCGCTCCAAGATGCAAACCCTACACTCAAGGTTGACATTTCTAAATGGGGATGCAAAGTTCCCAATGTTCCGACAAACTCTTACGGGTGAGAATCTTATCAATGCACTACAATCTAATTTATTTATTCAACACATAATGTAACATTCCATACATGCAGGCCTTTGTCTGGTTATCTGGTTTTCAATTTCATGCACTCATGGTACGATGGAGTGTTCTATTTTCCAATACCCAGGGTCAGTATTTACACCATGCTCATTTGTATACATGAGGCACATGATTTATTTAATGATAATGTTGTATAACTCCTATGTAGGATGATATTAAACTAAGGAAGCGATTTTTAGTTCATATTTTGAAGTATGAAGAGAATGAGGCTCTAAACAATATCCCAGCCATGGAGCGAAGCATTATAGAACGCATACAAAGATGGACCTTCAATAATGATGCTTAGTGTTTTTCAAGTATTTTTTGTAACTTATTATTATAATACATTAATGTGATCATGAATTTTGTGAAGATATGTGTGTTTTTTCAACTTATTGTGACTTTTTTACATTGTGTATTTCACGAGACTTGGCAAACAAAAACTTAAAAAAATATAAATTTCATAATATATGATCTATGCCATAGTATAAGACGTGCGTTGCACGTGCATGCTTACTAGTGGTGTGTAAAATTATCAACGTGATGCTGGTTCTTTTTACAGTTAGCTGGTTTAAGTTCATGAACTAAATGGGTGACTGTTTTTCAGTTCGCAACACACAGGCATAAGAGCCACCGTTAGTTGCTTATAATTAAGAAATGGTGTAATTTGTACGAAACCAAGTCAAACAATTAATAGGCTTACTCTTTTTTTGCTCTTCTTTGGTTGCCAATTGACATCCGCAGTACATGTTCTCGCCCCTGTCTTCTCCATAACGGTATGCTTTTTCTTCTCCTCACTCGATAAAAAACATAGCGAAATATTTGAAGCTTGAGAAACGTCTCCCTGGTATCAGTGCCAACCGTCATGCCAGATGGTGCACTCTGAACTGCAAAGTGTACATCATATGAGCAAATCAAGGAATAAATATCGGTATACAATAATATCTCCACTAATCAGGGAAAGGGTAATAATATCTCCACTAATCAGGGAAAGGGTAATTAATTAGCAGGATATGATAGCGCTCAGGATCACGCAATTGTCGCGATTGTTTTCCCTTTCTACCTACGTATGCCTTATATTGCACTTTAAATCGACCTCTCCCCTCAATACGTTCATCCCCACAATCCTCCATCGCAAGTCTCTCCACCTCGCCGCACACATCTTCAAGGTCTTCATCGGCTGTAACTTCTGCTGAACCACCATCGTTTCCATGTCTGCGCCACCATTGCAGGTGGCCTCGACACCATCTGCCCCTGCACCACCATCGCCGGTGTCCTCTGCGCCACCATCGCCGGTGTCCTCTGCGCCCCCATCGCCGGTGGCCTCTGCGCAGCCATCGCCGGTGGCCTCTGCGCCACCATCTCCGGTGGCCTCTGCGCATCAATGTCCGCCCAGATGCAGTACTATTGTCAATGCTATCAACATGGTAACATTATATCTCTGCAATTTCATCCTATCCACAGTTTCGTATCGTCAAGTGATATATGCTTGGTTTTTAGGAAAACATCGACAAGGAAGCAAATGACGAGCATATAGAAAATATGCAGATTGAAGATGTGATAATATCATACATAGATTTCTTTTACTCTCCTTCATAATGTTTGCTCTTTAATAAATACTGTCGATTATATTATTTTGGGTTTCAGTTAGTATGCAATGAAGAATCAAGTGGAATAGCCGACAATGATGTAGAGATAAAGAATAGAACAGAGACCACAGATTCCGAAGTAACAAAAGCATGTTCTCTTTTCTAACTATCTCCCATATATATAATATTCTAATTATATTTTATCATACACCAAAATAACTCTTTGTAACCTTTTTTTCAGGAATTAGCCTACAACAAAACAACTCAACACATGCTGGCACCTAAGGACAACGAATTAGCGCCAACGTCCGGCACGAAACGGCCACAAACTATACCTATGCGACTACATAACAAACCAAAAAAGGCACAACACTACATGGTGACTCCAGAAGGCACGGAACAATTCCTTTTATGCCCTGCGTTTGCTACATTTACGTTCTTCATTCATTGCTAATATATATGTTATTACTTCAATCTTCACAGATTATGCCTGCAACAGCGTTGATTTGTCCGTGATTGAAAATATCAGATCTGAACCAAGCGATAAAAGAAATTTAGTGAGCATCGCTGATGCATATCTAAAGAGGGACGAGTTACTAACTCTTTTAAAACATGGAGAATTCGTCGGCGATGAAGTAAGTATTATAGCTTTCTGACAACAACCTATTTTAATATGACGTCTATTTCCCTCTATAACCAATTTATGCACTTCAAATTTGTAGATCATAAACGCCTACATATATTGCATAGCTGCTAAAGAGCATATACAGGTCAGGTCAGGTGGACGTGTTTTCTTAGAGAATGCATGCATCTCTAAGATGATAAAGGAGGGTAGTTGTCTGCGAGATGGCGCGCCAGAATGGGTATTAAAGAGAGTCAAAACCTATTTGGAACATGATATGGTTAGTCTCAGTTTCGTACATAATATGGATTCAACCGAGAACAAATGTTCATCCATATGAGACCTTATATACTTAACTAAATAAACTTTTTTTTCAGATATACATTCCAATAAACATTGAAAACTACCATTGGTACCTGGCAGTTATTAATACCAAGAAAAGATGTATTCAGGTGCTTGACTCGCTAGGCAAAAGAATACCTCGCAAAGATCTCACTGCTATGGTTAGTAAATAGTTCCCATCTTTTTTGTAAGACGGTTTTCTGTTATTCTTCGCTTGTGATGCTAATACTATGTCATCTATTCGTGCAACAGCTAGAAGGACTGGAAAATGTATTTAAATATGCATCGCTTCACATGGATTTGAAATCTGAAAAGTGGCAGGATCTAAACGTCACAAAGTGGGAATGGGAAGAATGTATTCAGACCACTCTGCAGTCAGATGGGTACATCTCCTAACTCAACATACCAAGTCTTATTCAATTTTATAATGACTATATATCGGGTTTCTTATAGACTTGACCAAAATTCCATTGTTTTCATGTCTATTGTTTCCTTTCATATCGAGTTTCTTCTAGAACTCAAACCATAAATAATGAAAGGGGCTGCAATTATAAAAATTGCCGCACTCACGATCAGCATCAACCTAAGTTCATTCATCATATGCAGTACATCAGAACATGATGCTAAGTAGAACACATGAATAAAGAACAACTACTTACGAACATTAGAACATCTCTTTCCTATAGTTTTACTAGCAGTACATGAGGAATAGAACAGCACTCTATGCACATCCAGTCATAGGCACTTCATCTAAGCAGATTCCTCGGTAGGATCATCTCCTCTTTGGGCGAATCAGACCAAAATTAAACTAGAAAAAGTATCCTATTCGACCGAATCTAAACTAAGAATAAAAAATCTTTACTGATCCCCTCTTTCGTAATCTCGGAAAATTGTCATAAATCAGAAATTGCATCCATACCAGGCAGGTTTAGCGCATCATGGGAAAAGTACTCCTGGGAGGTTCCCAGCGTACTGCTCTCATCGGGCCTTCTCTGGGATCGATGAGGGGTTGCCTAGGAGGTGCTCCTGCTGCTCGCCAGGAGCCTGATAGGTTTGGTCGTCGGGCCCTGCGAGGAGCCTGCTACATGGGGTCGCCGCGGATCCTCTGTAGACGAGCACGAGCTCCGCCCTTCACCATCGTTGCCCATCCGCTGGGTCACCTGGCGATTCCGCGAGCGCCGCATGGTCTCCAGTCGAATGGAGTAAGAGGAGGGAGGGTGCGGCCGTCGAGGCCAGCGGCAGAGAGGCAGGGAGCCGGGGCTCCAGTAGCCGGCGGTGGGGAAGATGCAGGGGATAAAGGGGATTCTATGTTTAGCAGAAGTGAGGCCGGTCTGAAAAGATAAGAGAGTGAGGGCAGCGTGTCGGTTTTGGGTCTAAATGAAGGTTGAAAAATTAAGCCAAAATAATATGAGTCTACATGGCGTACTTTCACACTAAACATTTTTTTTTATTTAAAAAATGTATCATCAAAGTTATGTTATTGTGCAGGTCATCATGTGGTTTGTAGATGTTAAACTTCATGGAGTACTGGACAGGAAATATTTTGTCTGACAATTTTGACCAGGTATATTTCGCTCGGTATCACGGGTTAAATATTAAATTATTATTATTAAAAACTAATTATAATTATACTTGATAGGTTAACATGACAGATTTTAGGATGAAATTGGCTGTGATTTTGGTTGAATCAGAATTGAACGATGATGATGTGAGAAACAGATTGGAAGTTGAGGAAACCAACGTAGATCCTACGGATTGTATGATCGTTCCTACACCACCAAAGAAAACCAAATTTTCAAATCCAGCGTCAAAAGTTGAGTTTATCACACCATCATTGGTTCTTTTACCTTCTGTTACTCCAACAAACGTCGGCTCAATGGAATCGCCTGAAGTTGAATCTTTATCAGAATGTTTGGTCCTTTCACCATTTGTGAAACCAACAAACGACGACCTGATAGATGAATTGTGCTTATACATTAGCATGATTGATGACGTCCCTTCATTGGAGTAAACGCATTTTATTATCAATTTATTTTGTTGTATATATCCTGCCCATTATAGTTCACAAATTTTCTCTTTCACATGAGTGAATGGGTGAAAAGCTCTACGCCTTATCCTATTAGCTTAAATTTAAGACAGATAAAGAATATATTGAAGATGGATGAATGTATGGATGCAGAATGCTTTAATATGGCTGTCTGAATACTAGCGTGCCATGAAATTCAGCTTGCCCGTGATATTCCGGTTCACTACATGGATCTGAGCTTTTGTGTAAGTTAATAATGACATAGTATTATATTTTACCTCATAACACTATTAACATTAATTTTACCTCATAATACTATTAATATTAATATTTTCTGATTATTATTATAGTCGATGTCATACTATGCACGAGACCCAATGCGCCACGAAAATCTGGATGTTGCTAAGTTGGCACAGCTGTTTGATAGTTGGCCTGATAGCATTGAGTATCAAATCTCGGAGTGCAATATGGTAAAAAAATCATATATTGCTTTATTTAGTCTTAATGATTAATGCATTTCTAAATATATATGCATCATTGCAGATTTTATTACCATGGGATATTCTTGGACTATTTGTATTGCTTGTATTGGATCAACATAAAAAAGTTGTCTCTATTTTAGACCCGCTTCCAATACCAACTTTGGGGAAGAATGTATTTAAAACTATTATGAAAAATCTAAACAATGCGCTCCAAGATGCAAACCCTACACTCAAGGTTGACATTTCTAAATGGGGATGCAAAGTTCCCAATGTTCCGACAAACTCTTACGGGTGAGAATCTTATCAATGCACTACAATCTAATTTATTTATTCAACACATAATGTAACATTCCATACATGCAGGCCTTTGTCTGGTTATCTGGTTTTCAATTTCATGCACTCATGGTACGATGGAGTGTTCTATTTTCCAATACCCAGGGTCAGTATTTACACCATGCTCATTTGTATACATGAGGCACATGATTTATTTAATGATAATGTTGTATAACTCCTATGTAGGATGATATTAAACTAAGGAAGCGATTTTTAGTTCATATTTTGAAGTATGAAGAGAATGAGGCTCTAAACAATATCCCAGCCATGGAGCGAAGCATTATAGAACGCATACAAAGATGGACCTTCAATAATGATGCTTAGTGTTTTTCAAGTATTTTTTGTAACTTATTATTATAATACATTAATGTGATCATGAATTTTGTGAAGATATGTGTGTTTTTGCAACTTATTGTGACTTTTTTACATTGTGTATTTCACGAGACTTGGCAAACAAAAACTTAAAAAAATATAAATTTCATAATATATGATCTATGCCATAGTATAAGACGTGCGTTGCACGTGCATGCTTACTAGTACAAATTAATTAGCGCATGCATGCGATAACTGGACTCCGAACATGCTCGGAAAGGCCTTTAAGGGTTCATGGAGACTTCACAGGCCACGGTCTGAAAGCCCTTTCACTGCGATAATTGGGCTCCGAACCAGGTGCTTACTGGACACCCATACGAGGCTTGCTTCGACGAAATCACCATCTGCAAGTCTTGTGTGTGCCTCGCCGTACATTGTCACCGTAACCAGGAACGATTTCCTCTCACCGGGCTTTGAGAACTTGAGGGTATGAGGGTCCACCCGGATGTCTATCCAGGACGGCCCTTGCACCGTGGCGTGGTATGTCTCTGGCGGGCCGACGTTGGTAACTGTCCGGGGCACCATGACTCCCCCCGTATCCCGGGCGATTCAGTTTGCGGTCACCAAGTTCCTTGCCACAGGCTCACAGGTGCCTTAGTTCGCTGCAATCACCCTGGGGGTCCAAAAGCCCTTAACAAATTGCTCAGAGGGTCTTTTTTTGGTGAAATTTGTTTGAGCCCGAATCCTAGTGTTTGAATTGGGGAAAAAACGTTTGAACTCATAATTCCCGTTCCGCTGCCGCTTGCTGAGCCCACCTTGTCAGGTTTACCCGTTATTCTAACAGAACTAGACTTTGTCAGCGTTAGAGTTCCGTTGCCACCGTCTTCTTCCCTGTTCTGTCGTCCTCCCCTGTTCTGTCCGCCCGCCCAGCTCGCCGTCGACCCCTCGCCGTCGCCACGCCGGAATCGAGCTCGTCGTCGCTTCGCCGGAATCGAGCTCCCAGTCGCTGAAACCACCCTGGTGCTAGGATCTCCCACATAGTGGCAAGGGCTCCCCAGGTCGCAGTTCCGGCTCCTCCCTTCCCCCATAGATCTGAGCTCCCCAGATAGGAGATCTAGAATCGCTCCCTCTAATGTCTCTAATGGAAGCGCGGCACCTATGGAAGCGCGGCACCAATGGAAGCGCGGCAATCTCAGAGGAGATCGGCTAGCTGTCTCTAATGGCGACGGCGGCGGTGGCCGTTCCTGTGGACTTGGTGGCGGAACCTCATGAACATCTTGTTTCTTGTTATGTTAATTTTCACCGAATTCATCTCTGTAAATGCGAATCTCAAAAATGAAGAACAATAAATGTAGATTTCAGATCTGATATTTACAGGAGAAACACTAAATCTGAAAGTTCATAATATTTGGTTGCTTCAAACTTACAGAAGCTAGTTAGTAACACAAAAGGCGGCTTTAGCCTTGTCTATACAAAAGCTATTCTTCAGAGTTAGTCTAACACTAACTATACTTAACTGAAGAAACTAGGGGAGAGCAGCCTTCTTGGAAGTTGGCATACCAAAATGCTGCGAAGGGCTAAAGTTCATTGCTAAATCATCCGGAACTGAACGATTTCCCTTCCCGCCTAACTCCTGCTGCTTTTCTCCATTCAGCATGCACGTCGTGGCTTCCCCTTCCTCGGGCGGCTGCGCTCGCCCTTGGGGGAGGAGGGCTTTCCGCGCTTCTGGCGGAAAAGCGTCTGGTTGAACCTGACCAGCAGCGCCGCCGCGAGGCATTCTTCAAACGAGTAGTACGGCAGATCTTGATAGGTGTCGTATTTCCTGGTGAACCGCAGTCGCAATGATAGATCAGTGTAGTTGTGGTTCGCCGGCGGCGCATAAGCACGCCATATCGTAGAACTCGATATGGACCGCTTCCTCGCCCGCCGCAAGTTCTTGTTGGTCTTCGACGCCGGGAAGGCGGTGAATGGCCGACGACGACGCTTCCCCAGCTTACCCCACTTCAGCTTCATAGCCCTTACCTCGGACAGAGCTGGTGAGCATCTAGACCTTAGGGAAACCCTCCTCCCCGCCTGCAACGCCCCCGCCGACAACGCCAACTTGGGGAAGTTCACGACAACCGCTATTGGCACCTGCACACCGGCTTTGACAAGGCAAGTCATTGCCTGCCGGATGGGGGCTTGATATTGGAGCGTCGGCGGCGGCGGTGCCATGAGCTACGGCGAGCTTTAGGGTTGGGACTGTGAAGTGGGGAGTGAGACAGGGGAGGAAGACGCGTAGCAGCCTTAATCTGCCCCGTAAATAAAATAACAGTTGTCCATGTTTATCTAATTGGGCTTTTACTTAATTTTTCTGGGTCCACTGTCAGTTAGACTGGGATTGCTATATGGGGTAAAGTACTAGATACCTCTACCCGTGGCGACCTCAACCCTAAATCACATTTCCAGTCGCCTTCCTCCCAAACCGGCGGCTGCTGGGGGTTGGCCGCCCCGCCCACAGCGACTGCTCGAACCAACGCCGGCCGGGTGGCGTTCGACCTCCACGGCGTCCTGCACGCAGGAATCCCTTCTCAAGGTAAGTGTAGGGTTTTCCCGTACGGATTGCCCAATGCTCCGATGTAGCACTAGTTCAAGGGGCGGCACTAGTTCAAGGGGAATGTTCCAAAAATATTTCTACTTCTGTAATGATAGTTCAGTAATTTCGTAATCGATATTTCGCAAAAGGAGTGGTTCATATGGTCAGTGAGCCTGCTTGATTGTTCTATAATCAGAACTATATGGTTGCTATGTATGTTGCCCAAACTTGCATGCCCTGCCAAAACATTGGTTACCTATTGTATTTTAGTCTTTGTTCGGTTCGGTCTGTTGCCAAAATATTTAAAATGAATGAATGGGTGCTCTTATTCCAATTTAAATTGTGTTGTATCTCGGACACAACATTGCTCCATTGTGCTAAAAGGGGAAATCTAGGACATGCTCTTGGTGGAGCTTTTAAAGCACTGTTGGAAGCTATGCAATGCTACTGGATTTATTGACATGTTCTTGTTGAGATGAATTTTAAATGATAATAGAAAGCTATGTCATGCTCTTGGTGATTTGTATATCAAATATTGCATTCCACCTCATGTTTTTTGGTGATTTTTAATTTGTTATTTAGACGAAGAATATAGATGTGATGGGTTATGGGGTGACGGCACCGTGAGTTTGACCTAGAATTCAAAATTGAGCTAAGGAAATAAAAATAAAATCAAATAATTGGAAAACCAGCGCATGGAGTCATGGTATGTGATGTAGTATCTTGGAAAAATAGCAAACAGGGCATGCCAAGGATTCATAGGAACACTCTTCACAAATTTGGCATGCTTTTGGGAGCTTACGGCACCGTGAGTTTGACCAAGTTTTTCCACATGCTTTTGAAATGGAGGTCAGTTTCCAATGATCATACATAGTTAGGACATGCGCGTGGTGGAGCTTTTTAATTGCTATTGGAAGCTATGTAAATCTATTGGGTTTAAAATCATGTTCTAGTTTACATATTATAATTGAAAGATTAGCCATGCTATTGGTTATTTCTATATCAAACATTGCAAGCTACATCATGCTTTTTGGTGATTTATAATTGATTATTTATAAGAAGTAAATAGATGTGATGGGTTATGGGGTTTAGGGCTCACGGCACCGTGAGTTTGACCTAGATTTCAAAAGTGAGCAAAATAAATACAAATAAAATTGAAAAAAAATGGAAAAACAGTGCATGGAGTCATTGTATGTGATGTAGTACCTTGGAAAAATACCAAACATTAATGCGCAAGTATTAACTAGATTATTGACTCTAGTGCAAGTGGGAGACTGAAGGAAATATGCCCTAGAGGCAATAATAATATTGTTATTATCATATTTCTTGTTCATGATAATGTTTATACTCCATGCTATAATTGTATTAAGCGGAAACATTAATACTTATGTGGTTTATGAACAACACCGTGTCCCTAGTACGCCTCTACTAGACTAGCTCATTGATTAATGATGGTTAAGGTTTCCTAACCATAGACATGAGTTGTCAATTAATAATGAGATCATGTCATTAGGAGAATGATGTGATGGACAGAACCAAATAAAGCAGAGCAATTAGATCGTGTCATCGTGTTCATCTTTGCGAAGCTTTTTCCTATGTCAAGTATTGTATTCCTTAGACCATGAGATAATACAACTCCCTGGTATCGGAAGAAAGCTTTGAGGTCATCAAACGTCATCCTATGTGAGGGTGATCATAAAGGTGTCTCTCAGGTGATCGAAAAGTACTTGTTGGGTTGTATGTATTGAGATGGAATTTGTCCCTCCCAAGTCGGAGAGATATACTTCGGGCCCACTCGGTAATCGATATCAACACCGCTTGCAAGCATGTGGTTAAGGAGTTAATCACAAAGTGATATCGAATTATGGAACGAGTAAAGTACTTGCTGTGAACGAGATTGAACTAGGTATAGCGATACCGACGATCGAATCTCGGGCAAGTAAAATATCGCGTGACAAAGGGAATACATATACGGGATTAATTGAATCCTGGCATCGTGGTTCATCCGATATGATCATCGATGAATATGTGGGAGTCAATATGGGTTTCCAGATCCCGCTGTTGATTATTGATAGAAGATCATGTCTGCATATTCTCGAACCCGTAGGGTCACACACTTAACGTGCATCGATGCTAGGATAGAATGGATAATTGGTTTATGAGTTTTTGTTCGGAGTCTCGGATGAGATCTAGGACATCACGAGAGGTTCCGGAATGGTCCAGAGAATAAGATTCATATAAAGGAAAGCAGTTTTTGGATTCCAGAATCGTTTCGGAGTTTATCGGTATTGTACCGGAAGGTTCTAGAAGGTTCCGGAGTGGGACCAACGTGGGCCCACTTGTCGGAGGCCTATGTGGGCCTAAGGGGAAGTGTCCTGGCCACTTTGGGCCAGGCGCACGAGGCCCCTAAGGCCCAGCCGGCCAGCCCTTAGGGGAAACCCTAAGGGAACCTTCCAGAAGGAGGGGGGGAAACTTGCCCCCCACTCTTCCCCCTTGGGCCGCCGCCCTAGGACTTGGAGGAGGGGCCAAGGCAGCCGGCCAGCCCCCCATATAAGGGGGGGCAGGGGCGCAGCCCCCTCTGACTCTAACCCTAGCCGCCGGCCAACTGCTGCCCCTCCACCTCTCTCTCTCGCGACTGTGCGTAGGCGAAGCCCTGCCGCAGAAACTCTCCACCATAAGCACCACGCCATCGTGCTGTAGATCCAATCTATCTCTCCACCATACTTGTTGGACCAAGGAAGGAGGAGACATCGCTGCACCGTACGTGTGCATATCTCGGAGGCGCCGCCACTTGCGGCGTAGGATCGGATCGGATCGCGGGGAGGAGACGGCTAGTACGACTACATCATCCACGTTCTGTTGAACGTTTCCGCTGTGCGATTTCTTCAAGGGTATGAAGATCTCATCTACCTCTCTCGTTGATTACATCTCCTAGATTAGATCTTGGCTTTCTTGTTCGCATCCGTAGGAATTTTTTTGATTTACTATGCTGCGAAACCCTTCAGTGGTATCAGAGCTAGATCTATGCGTAGATGTGTTTCACG
The DNA here is from genome assembly GCA_007115705.1 of Dactylis glomerata. Taxonomy (NCBI): domain Eukaryota; kingdom Viridiplantae; phylum Streptophyta; class Magnoliopsida; order Poales; family Poaceae; genus Dactylis; species Dactylis glomerata. Next base: position 1,397,699 of record QXEO01000389.1, on the reverse strand, counting down.
AGTAGAATGCAACATGCTTGTTGCGGGCGTTGATGTTTTCTGTTGCAAACCTCTTTGTTGTGTATTTCTTATGGCGCGGCATAGTGAGATCGAAGCAGTTCAGGCCAACTTTACGCGACCTCGTTCGCGAGACCGGCTCCGCACTTGACGTGTGGCTTGTTCCACACATGCGGCTGGTGGATGCCAGTTTCTCTCACTATAGTAGTCATGGGACTTACAATGGATGTTAGCAACCATAATATCACCGTTGTGGCTTTTCGTAGGTAAGAATCGTTCTTAACTTGCTACTCCCATAAGCCACGTAAAATTTGCAACAACAAAGTAGAGGCGTCTAACTTGTTTTTGCAGGGAGTGTTTTGTGATATGGTATGGCCACAAGATGTGATGTATGCGATGATCATGTTTTGTAATATTTCACGACTTGCATGTCGATGAGTTCACAACCGGCAGGAGCCATATGGTTGTCTTTATAATTGTGTATGACCTGCGTGTCAACTTCTTATACGTCATGTAATAGCTTTACTTTATCGCTAAGTAGTTAGCAATAGTTGTAGTTTCTATTCGTGGTGGAGGCAATCATGGTGGAGTGATGGAGATCATGCCGGCGCGCACAAGATGGAGATCATTGCGCGGAGATTGGCTATACCATGTCACATAAAATTATATGCATGTGATGTTTATCCTTTTATGTATCTTATTATGCTTAGATCGCGACGGTAGCATTTTAAGATTATTCCTCACTTAAAGATCAAGATAAAATTGTGTTCTCCCCTTGTATGCACCATTGCGAAAGTTCGTCGTTTTGAAGCATCTCGTGATGATCGGGTGCTATAAACTCTACGTTCACATACAACGGGTGCAAGCCAGTTTTGCACACGCGAAATACTTGGGTTTGACTTGACGAGCCTAGCATGTACAGACATGGCCTCGGAACACACGGACCGAAAGGTCAAGCATAAGTCATATGGATGATATGATCAACATGTTGATGTTCACCATTAAAGCTACATCATTCACGTGATGATCGGTCTCGGTGTAGTGAATTTGGATCATGCTTCACTAAACAACTTTGAGGGATATTGAATTTAGTGGGAGTTCATTAGTAATTTGATTAACTTGAACTAATTATCTTGAACTAAATCTTGTTGTATTTGCATAAGTCGTTGTAGTCTTTGGCACCGTTTCCCACCGACACTTCGCTTAATTGAGTTAAAAGAACTATAGAATTCTGGATAATCACTTTTTGGTCTAGTGCCGTTTAGTTAGAATGTCAAGACTAAAGATTAAGTCCTAGTACAAACTTTAGCAAACCTTGCTTGCTCCATACGATTTAATAAATTGTATTAATCTAAGAGCAACGATTCAAGTTTAGTATCTAAAGATCATATGTTTGCCTTCATGATAAATTGATCTTCAAAATTGTTTGAGAATCAAAGTGATCATAGAGCGGAAAGAATTGTTTCAGAAACAAATAAGAAGTGAAAGATATTTGATATCTAAGACTTTGATTGTTTGCAAAATGATGAAGTATAATTTAGTAAAAGAACATATGCTCATATTGTATGACTATATGTGAAGATTGAAGATGCTAGGCGTCCCGATCACCCAAAAGTTTGGGAACTAATATTATACTTGCATTCATCCTTATAAGCTATAGTAGTTTCATCATGAAAGATGTCATGATAGGACGAATGAAAAGGTATCGGCTAAATTGTTTTGCTATACCAAAAGAATACTAAAGAATGGAATCTGGAAGAATACCAATCATATGATGATGGCGATCCACTTCAAAGTGCAAAATCCAAGGCTATTAGTATTTGACTAAAAATCCTTTGGACTATGTGTCAAATGATTGACGCCACTATTGATGTCGATAGATTCTTCTAAAAAGAGAGGAAATGCTAAATAGGATCTGCAAAATTATTTGGTAGAAAAAGGAAAAGACTGGAATTGTCCAGCTCAGGTATATAAATGATATACATGTTATAGATGAATTCTTTTGCTCGTTAACAATGTAATTCTTGGGTATTCGATACTGATTTGTTGGTATGAAATGTCATACAAAGCAACACAATACAAGAAGATAATTGCCTAAGTAACTAGTAAAAGAATATGGTAATGATGCATGTCGAGATACAAATAAAAGTGTTATTGTGCTTCTCGTCGGCATAAAACCTAGCCTTCTAGATATGTTAAGAGCTTAATAATTGTTATTTTGTTCTAGTATTATGAGAGCAATGGTTGTTCAAATTATTACCGTCTTCCATAATCGATGGATAGATTATTATTATCTTGTTGGTAAAATAGACATTTATAACACTAATGCTAAAGGTCGCAAGACAAAACAAATTTCACTTATATGTGACACCGCCGTTTAAGTCATATTGGAAACAAAACATGAAAGAAATTCTATATTGATAGATTTTCGAGTCATTTGATTTTGAATTGATTGACGCTTGTGAGACTTTTCCTAAAGATGATTAAACTCCGTTCGTGGGCCATAGAAAGAACAAGCGACTAACTACATGGAGATCGTACATGTTGATGTATGTAGTTCATGTGTGAAGTCGAGCGTGGTGTATTTTCTATTTCATCAATGACTCAAATAGATGTACGGTATATCTACTTGATGAGATAGAAGTATGAAATTGTTCAATTTATGAAGTGAAAATTGTTGTAACAAGAATATTCAAGTTGTATGATTAGATCATAAAGAAGAATATTTGAGTTACAAGTTTAGTAAACATCTAAGAGTTAGAGGAATTGTTCCACAAACTTGCATCATGATAAACACCATAGGAGTATGGAGTTTTCGATGGATGTAATCAAACCTTGTTTGACATGGTTAGATCAATGATGAAATAAACTACCAATATAATTTGTGGATTATGCTTTAGAGACTACCGCTTTTCACTGAATAGAGCACCATCATAATCCGCTGAAATGACACCGTACAAGTTATAGTTGTCTTTTCTTAAATTTTGGTATGCACGGCATATGTAAAATGTTTACAACCAAAATCGGATTAGTAAGTCTTTGTAGGTTATCCCAAAGAATGTCGATGGGTATTCCTTCTACTATGAACCCAAACACATAGTGATTGTCGCTTAAAAGTAAATTTCTTATGAAGGAGTTTTCTCGCGAAAGGTTTAAGTGGGAGGAAGATAGAACTTGATGAGGTTATTGAATCTGAGCAAGATGATCAGAGTAGCGCAGCACCAGAAAATGTTCTGGAAGTGGCAACTGCATTCATAGCTCACGCATCTACAATATGTTGTAGTCACGGCATCGAAGTTCCTATTTAACCAAGTTGGTCGTAATCAAATAGCAAGATTTGAGGACGAGATATTATTAGATAATAGTAACCAACAATATACAAAGAAGCGATGATGGGCCCTGACTTTGTCATATGGTTTTTTCTAGCAACAATTACATATTGAGATATGATAGTTGAATAAACGAAACAACGTTCCTCTACCGGAATGCACACCAAGGACGTGTAACTGACACGGCCCAATGGGTTTTGTTGATTCAAAGGTTGCTAGATATGTATGCAAACTTCTATGGTAGAAGTAAGCATAGCGAAGTTGGAATCTTCAATGATGAAAATGTTAAAGTGTTAATTTTATCAAGATATTTGAAGATGCTTGTATTATAAGAAAGTAAGTGGGAGCGCTAAGACATATTTCTAATGCCTTATGTAGGTGACATATCGTTTATTGGAAATAATGTGTTTTTCTTGATATTTTTAAGTTTTCGTTAAAACTAGTTTTTGATGAAAGGCTTAGGTAAAACCAGAATATTAAGCATCAATGTCTATGCAGATAGATTGAGGCACTAATATAGTTTTGCCAGAGTACATAGATGAAATATTGAATTTGTTCAATATGGAAACAATAAGAACGGTTCTTGTTGCATGGAAGAGGTTGGAGCAAGAATCAATTGTTTTGACACTTGATGAGTGAAACCACAAGAATGATTTTATCAATCTTGTATACCATGATATGTAGATCCAGATGTGTCCAATGCTCTAAAGGTTATAGCATTCATATGATGATCGTTGGACAATAGTAAAGATATTCTTATGCACTTTCGAAGAAGTAAGAATATGTTCAGTATGCAGAAGTGACAAATGGTTCATTGCAATGAGTTACATTGGCTTTGTCACACATACAAGTAAAATTTTATCTCAATTTTAAGCCATTTGTTTTGAGTTAGAAGGTGGCATAATAAGATGGAAGAAAGTTCCATGATGACTTGGATGAGTTCCAATGTTAATATTGTGGCGGACACTGCAACGAGGGCTAAGTATATAATCGCTTTAGAAGCGGCATAAAAGATGCAAAGTAGATAGTGATAATCCAACTTATTTGTGGCACTGTCGTCCAGGTCATATTGGCGTAAAACACATAAAGAAACTCCATTCTGATGGACTTTTTGGAGTCTCTTGATTTTGAATCATTTGACACGTGCAAGCCATGCCTCATGGGCAAGATGATCAAAAACCCGTTCTCCGGAATAATGGAGCGAGCAACGAACTTATTGGAAATCATACATACCGATGTGTGCGGACCAATGAGTATTTCGACGCACGGTGGAGATCGCTATTTTTCCAAGTGTGCTAGTACCATGTAGTTCTATTGTATGACAATAGTTACAACATAGTCTCGGCAAAGAAATTGAGGTCTTGCCAGAAGACCAAGTTTATACGATGCCATCTCATGTCAAGATGAGTAAACCGTGATGACGCAAAAGATATGCAAATACAAACGGACCTGAAAGTGTCAGACCCGTAGATAAGGTTTACCACGTGCAACGCGTATGAGTAACACCGGAATGCCATAGGTGTTGAATGCGCAAGTATTAACTAGATTATTGACTCTAGTGCAAGTGGGAGACTGAAGGAAATATGCCCTAGAGGCAATAATAATATTGTTATTATCATATTTCTTGTTCATGATAATGTTTATACTCCATGCTATAATTGTATTAAGCGGAAACATTAATACTTGTGTGGTTTATGAACAACACCGTGTCCCTAGTACGCCTCTACTAGACTAGCTCATTGATTAATGATGGTTAAGGTTTCCTAACCATAGACATGAGTTGTCAATTAATAATGAGATCATGTCATTAGGAGAATAATGTGATGGACAGACCCAAATAAAGCAGAGCAATTAGATCGTGTCATCGTGTTCATCTTTGCGAAGCTTTTTCCTATGTCAAGTATTGTATTCCTTAGACCATGAGATAATACAACTCCCTGGTATCGGAAGAAAGCTTTGAGGTCATCAAACGTCATCCTATGTGAGGGTGATCATAAAGGTGTCTCTCAGGTGATCGGAAAGTACTTGTTGGGCTGTATGTATCGAGATGGAATTTGTCCCTCCCAAGTCGGAGAGATATACTTCGGGCCCACTCGGTAATCGATATCAACACCGCTTGCAAGCATGTGGTTAAGGAGTTAATCACAAAGTGATATCGAATTATGGAACAAGTAAAGTACTTGCTGTGAACGAGATTGAACTAGGTATAGCGATACCGACGATCGAATCTCGGGCAAGTAAAATATCGCGTGACAAAGGGAATACATATACGGGATTAATTGAATCCTGGCATCGTGGTTCATCCGATATGATCATCGATGAATATGTGGGAGTCAATATGGGTTTCCAGATCCCGCTGTTGATTATTGATAGAAGATCATGTCTGCATATTCTCGAACCCGTAGGGTCACACACTTAACGTGCATTGATGCTAGGATAGAATGGATAATTGGTTTATGAGTTTTTGTTCGGAGTCTCGGATGAGATCCAGGACATCACGAGAGGTTCCAGAATGGTCCAGAGAATAAGATTCATATAAAGGAAAGCAGTTTTTGGATTCCAGAATCGTTTCGGAGTTTATCGGTATTGTACCGGAAGGTTCTAGAAGGTTCCGGAGTGGGACCAACGTGGGCCCACTTGTCGGAGGCCTATGTGGGCCTAAGGGGAAGTGTCCTGGCCACTTTGGGCCAGGCGCACGAGGCCCCTAAGGCCCAGCCGGCCAGCCCTTAGGGGAAACCCTAAGGGAACCTTCCAGAAGGAGGGGGGAAACTTGCCCCCCACTCTTCCCCCTTGGGCCGCCGCCCTAGGACTTGGAGGAGGGGCCAAGACAGCCGGCCAGCCCCCCATATAAGGGGGGGCAGGGGCGCAGCCCCCTCTGACTCTAACCCTAGCCGCCGGCCAACTGCTGCCCCTCCACCTCTCTCTCTCGCGACTGTGCGTAGGGAAGCCCTGCCGCAGAAACTCTCCACCATAAGTGATGTCTACGCACTTCTATTCTTGTAGAGACTTGTTGGGCCTCCAAGTGCAGAGGTTTGTAGAACAGCAGCAAGTTTCCCTTAAGTGGATCACCCAAGGTTTATCGAACTCAGGGAGGTTAGAGGTCAAAGCTATCCCTCTCAAACAACCCTGCAATTACGATACAGAAAGTCTCTTGTGTCCCCAACACACCCAATACACTTGTCAGATGTATAGGTGCACTAGTTCGGCGAAGAGATAGTGAAATACAAGTGGTATAGATGATTATAAGTAGCAAACGTGATGTGAAATAAATATCGCTGCGAGCAAACAAGTAACAAAATAGCAAGTAAACGGTGTGCAAAGCTTGGAAATAAGGCCTAGGGATCATACTTTCACTAGTGGACACACTCCCAACAATATAACATGACTGAACAAGAAGCTTCTCTTTGCTAAGGTGCTCTGAATTACTCTCCTATTGAATAACACTAATCATTGCGTAGTGGCTACGGAAGCACCCCTTAAAGTTCATCAAGTACTTGACAAACACCACTCATAGAGATACCCAAATCAGATCACAACTCAAGATAGAAATCATTGCAACTTAAACCAAGTACTAACACGGTGCACACACTGTCAACATTACACCATGAAAGGAGGAATAGATCACTCAAACTATCATAGCAATAATTATTCTCATAATCCACAAGAGATCACAATCGTAGCCTAAACCAAGTACCACCATGATGCACGCACTGTCACCGTTACACCATAGCAGGAGGAATAGATTACTTTAATAACATTGCTAGAGTACACAAAATATCTGAATAATAACATGTACTTGTTCAACATGATACAAAGCTCACGATCACATAAAGATCACATCATGGGAGAGAGAGGTGAACCACATAGCTACCGGTAGAGCCCTTAGCCCCGGGGATGAACTACTCCCTCCTCATCAGAGGAGACAGCAAGGTTGATGGAGATGGCGGTGAGGTCGATGGAGACGGCGGAGATGGCGATGGAGGTCGATGGAGATGGCTCCGGGGGCACTTCCCCGTCCCGGCAGGGTGCCGGAACAGAGACTTCTGTCCCCCGAAATTCATCGACGGTGGCGGCGGAACTGCGGAACTCTTTCTGGAAATTTGCCGAATCCTTTAGGGTTTTCCGTCCCGAGGCTTCTTATAGGCGAAGGGGCGTCGCGAGAGGGCAGCCAGGGGCTCCTCACACATGGGTGGCGCGGCCAGGGCCTGGGCCGCGCCACCCTAGTGTGAGGGCAGGCCCTGGCCCCTCTCCGGCTCTCTTTCGGATGTCTGGATGCTCCCGGGAAAAATAAGACTTCTGGAACTTGTTTCGTCCAATTCCGAGAATATTTCCTGTGTATCACTTCTGAAACACAAAAACAGCAGAAAACAGGGAACTGGCACTGTGGCACTTGTTAATAGGTTAGTTCCGGAAAATGCATAAAAGCGCCACGAAGTGTAACGAAACAGTAGGCAAATGGTGTAAAAACAAGCATGGAGCATCAAAAATTATAGATACGTTGGAGACGTATCAGCATCCCCAAGCTTAACTCCTGCTCGTCCTCGAGTAGGTAAGTGATAACAAAAGAAATAATTTTTGAGGTGACATGCACCTACACAATCTTGATCATATATGTAAGCGTTGGTGAGCTGGGATCAACAGAACTTAAACATGGGCATGAAAGATATAATCTTGACAATAGAAACTTAGCAACCATGTTGTAAACATGCAAATGAACACAAACAAAAGATCATGAAAATGAAACAATGAAAGTCAAACGTGTGTTCAAATCATAAGGGAAAACATACAAATGGTTTTCAGCTTGTCCTTCAAAGAGAGCAAAACATAAATGCATAGGACACCTTCAAGTTTAAGAGGGCGACTAGATACAAATAATTTAAGAACAAGTGAAACCAACAATATGAATCAATCAATGAACTTTGGGACAATGCATATCACACTAAGAATGATAACTATGCTCTCTTAATGGTGCATAAAGGAAGAAGGTGGTGACTCAACATAAAATTAAAAGAAAGGCCCTTCGCGGAGGGAAGCAGTGATTTCAAGTTTTATAACCTTCAAAAATTATGGTACTTACCGGCTTTGAGCTCTCATTGCCCCCATCATAAGCATCTTGAATGGTTAAAGTTAATGCGAGAACAGTTATGATGCATATGCTTGACAAATCATAAGTTGAAAACCTTGTGTCCCGTGAATACGAGTACCCAAACTATGCTAATTTACTTAGAGTCCCAAGCAAGGCTCTTGTCATTGTAAGTATATGCATATCATTGAGAACCGCCAATGGGGTACCTCCGTGCCCGATGACATGGAACAAGCCCACACCAAAATGACAGGACAAGCAGACAATGAACACCTCGACATCTCTTTTATTTGCTATATTGTTTAGCTTTTTATTGTGAGATGCGTCATCGAATGTTCACCATGGGTATGCTGCAAATTTCCACCATGAATTATGCATGGCTTAGATTGGCGGCCCGGCGTTTCCCTAACACATATAAAAACTCCATGATCCTCACAAGATTCCCAATTCATTTCACACAGCGGGCATCCATAAACAAAAGATCACGATATCAACTCAAAAAGAAGTGCAATGTTGAAAGCTTGCCCCATGACAGCATGGCTGGGCTAGAATCCAACTTACAACTTGCAAGCATAACAACTCAACATAAAAGACCACAATGTCAAATTTTTAAGAACAGGAAAAAGTAAAGTGTGCCTTCCGGTTCGTGAGAGCTTTACTGACCGAATTTCGCATAACACTGGTAAGAGTTTAATTTGAAGAGAATATAAAAGCAAGTCAAATTTACTTGGAATAGCAAGTTGCTAGTAGGTATGTATGGTGGACACTTTGGAAAACTTTGGCTTTTAGGAGTTGGATGCACGAGTAGAGCTCATACTCAGTACAAGGCGAGGACTAGCAAAAGACTGGGAGCGACCAACTAAGAGAGCAATAATGGCCATAATCATGCAAAGCGACAAAGCGACATTAAAAGAAGCATATGATGGCATCAAAAGTCAAAAACTAAATGATCATGAAGGCTATTGGCGACTTTGTAAGAGTCTAACATGTGTGAGCATGCGCCAAGTCAACCCAAATAAAGCATCAAGGAGAAAACCAAAATAATGCTTCCATACAATAAAAACAACACATGATTTTTTCAAAGGCTCATTAAGCAATCTCAGTTATTTGAGACAAGTCATGCTACAGCAAAACCACTAAGCATACTATCAAAAAGACATCAAGCATGACATGAAAAAGCCTAAGCCGCAGTCTACACAAGCTCCTTCTTGTACCACTATTTTGCACAAAGCTTTTTCTCTTTTCCAACACCATTTGAAATTTTTAAAGACACCTCTTTTGATGAAAACCAATAAAGATCAGAGGCAAAAATACACCTTGATGAAAAGATATGACAAGATCTGAACGCAAATCAAGGCGAAAACGAAAGCCAAAAGCAGTAGCAGAAAAAGAAGAACACTCGGTGAACGATAAGAGTGAAAAACTGAGTGTTCTTAGCAAATGAAAACGAGTTCATCTCCTCCAAAAGAAACATGATGTGATCTAACCATTTATTGCAGCAAACAAAACTAAACTAATACTGAAAACAAAAACAACTGACGCTCCAAGAAAAACACATAGTGCATGAAGCAATAAAAATATAGTGTCTTGAAAGGTGACCTGATTTTTGCCGATGAAGAAGGGGTGCCTCGGGGGCATCCCCAAGCTTTGACGCTTGTACTTCTTGGATATTTCTTGGGGTGATGCATGGGCATCCCCAAGCTTGAGCTTTTGTCCATTCTTCAACTCATCTCATCATTCTCCAATCCCTACACTTGAAAACTTCCTTCATACAAAACTAAACACAATTCTATTAGCAACATTAGTGTAAGCATAAAATATATTCAACCTCTTTTAGCTTCAGGTTTCAACTCAAAACCACCACATATATAGCAAATACCACTGTAGCACCTCCCCAAAAAGTTCCATGATCAAAAGAACTCAAAAGAAAGCGATAAAGTGGCAAACACAAATATTGGCAGAAATCTGTCAAAACTGAACAGCTGACAAAGGTCGAATTTTTGAGGGATTTTCTGTTGCTCAAATCAAAAAGTGTTCAACTAAGAAAAGTTTGGATATAACCTGGGGCATATGCACAAGAAATCGCAGGTCTAAAAGATATACAGAGAATTTTTACGAATTTTTATGGTGCAGCACCGAAAACAGTTTCAGGACAGCAACATCCCCAAATCTTTACCTCACTCAAATTAGAGGCTTCTCTTGGCACAAAAACGAAATAAACAAGATAAGGAGCGGTCATTACAGTAGTAATGACTTCCAAGACTCAAATAAAAGAAAAAGTACTGAAAAGAAAACATTGGGTTATCTCCCAAGAGTGCTTTTCTTTAACGCCTTTGAGCTAGGCGCAGTAATTTGCAAAGATGCTCATGTGGGCGCCATATAAAAGCTTGAGGCAAAGGCGCCATATAGGAACTTAAAGCAATAGAGAGCATCAAAAAGCAAATATGAAAGACATTTATATCTGAACCACTTCCTATGCATAGGAATCTTGTAAGAAAATAAATCAACGAGGCACATAGTAGCAAGAATGGATAGATAAAACAAGTGCCACTTCAAGATTTGCAACATAAAGAGGGGAAACTTAATATTGTTAAGATCCATCAAACCATGTTTCCCTCTCTCATAATAACTTTCAGTAGCATCATGAATAGAACTAACAATATAACTATCACATAAAACATCCCTATCATGAGCCACATGCATGAAATAATTAATACTCACCACAGGAACAATAGTAGTAGGAGCAGATTCAATAGAATAATTATTCTCATCACCATAATCATCATAAATAGGAGGCATATTGTAATCATAACTAATTTTATCCTCAATAGTAGGTGAACTGAAAATATTATACTCATCATCATAGCCATCATAAACTAGAGGTTTAGTATCATCACAAGCTAGAGAGCAACTATTTCGCAAAGCATATTCTTCAAACATATCATCATAAGAAGGAACATCACATATGGGAGATAAAATATCATCAGAGCAAACTTTCTCCACTAAAGCTGGGGAACTAAAAATATCATGCTTAACAAAACCAGCTTCCCCAAGCTTAGACTTTTCTATAGCATTAGCATTAACAGTATTCAAAGCATTTGTACTAATAACATTGCTATGCGAAATAAGCTCCAAAGGATTTTCAATTTTCTCTTCAAATCTAAAATCAGGAAAAAGACTAAAGAACTCTTTGTTTTCCATTAAGCCTAACTAGTGAAAATAAAAACAAGAAACAAAAAGATGTAATTGCAGAATCTAAAGGAAATAACTTCGAGCACTCACACAGGAGGATGCGAGTACCTTTTACCTTACCTCCCCGGCAACGGCGCCAGAAAAGAGCTTGATGTCTACGCACTTCTATTCTTGTAGACACTTGTTGGGCCTCCAAGTGCAGAGGTTTGTAGAACAGCAGCAAGTTTCCCTTAAGTGGATCACCCAAGGTTTATCGAACTCAGGGAGGTTAGAGGTCAAAGCTATCCCTCTCAAACAACCCTGCAATTACGATACAGAAAGTCTCTTGTGTCCCCAACACACCCAATACACTTGTCAGATGTATAGGTGCACTAGTTCGGCGAAGAGATAGTGAAATACAAGTGGTATAGATGATTATAAGTAGCAAACGTGATGTGAAATAAATATCGCTGCGAGCAAACAAGTAACAAAATAGCAAGTAAACGGTGTGCAAAGCTTGGAAATAAGGCCTAGGGATCATACTTTCACTAGTGGACACACTCCCAACAATATAACATGACTGAACAAGAAGCTTCTCTTTGCTAAGGCACTCTGAATTACTCTCCTATTGAATAACACTAATCATTGCGTAGTGGCTACGGAAGCACCCCTTAAAGTTCATCAAGTACTTGACAAACACCACTCATAGAGATACCCAAATCAGATCACAACTCAAGATAGAAATCATTGCAACTTAAACCAAGTACTAACACGGTGCACACACTGTCAACATTACACCATGAAAGGAGGAATAGATCACTCAAACTATCATAGCAATAATTATTCTCATAATCCACAAGAGATCACAATCGTAGCCTAAACCAAGTACCACCATGATGCATGCACTGTCACCGTTACACCATAGCAGGATGAATAGATTACTTTAATAACATTGCTAGAGTACACAAAATATATGAATAATAACATGTACTTGTTCAACATGATACAAAGCTCACGATCACATAAAGATCACATCATGGGAGAGAGAGGTGAACCACATAGCTACCGGTAGAGCCCTTAGCCCCGGGGATGAACTACTCCCTCCTCGTCATAGGAGATAGCAAGGTTGATGGAGATGGCGGTGAGGTCGATGGAGACGGCGGAGATGGCGATGGAGGTCGATGGAGATGGCTCCGGGGGCACTTCCCCGTCCCGGCAGGGTGCCGGAACAGAGACTTCTGTCCCCCGAAATTCGTCGACGGTGGCGGCGGAACTGCGGAACTCTTTCTGGAAATTTGCCGAATCCTTTAGGGTTTTCCGTCCCGAGGCTTCTTATAGGCGAAGGGGCATCGCGACAGGGCAGCCAGGGGCTCCTCACACATGGGTGGCGCGGCCAGGGCCTGGGCCGCGCCACCCTAGTGTGAGGGCAGGCCCTGGCCCCTCTCCGGCTCTCTTTCGGATGTCTGGATGCTCCCGGGAAAAATAAGACTTCTGGAACTTGTTTCGTCCAATTCCGAGAATATTTCCTGTGTATCACTTCTGAAACACAAAAACAGCAGAAAACAAGGAACTGGCACTGTGGCACTTGTTAATAGGTTAGTTCCGGAAAATGCATAAAAGCGCCACGAAGTGTAACGAAACAGTAGGCAAATGGTGTAAAAACAAGCATGGAGCATCAAAAATTATAGATACGTTGGAGATGTATCAATAAGCACCATGCCATCGTGCTGCAGATCCAATCTATCTCTCCACCATACTTGCTGGACCAAGGAAGGAGGAGACATCGCTGCACCGTACGTGTGCATATCTCGGAGGCGCCGCCACTTGCGGCGTAGGATCGGATCGGATCGCGGGGAGGAGACGGCTAGTACGACTACATCATCCACGTTCTGTTGAACGTTTCCGCTGTGCGATTTCTTCAAGGGTATGAAGATCTCATCTACCTCTCTCGTTGATTACATCTCCTAGATTAGATCTTGGCTTTCTTGTTCGCATCCGTAGGAAATTTTTTGATTTACTATGCTGCGAAACCCTTCAATTACGCTGTGCATTCTCTTATCTAGATTTTGGATGCCATCTATCTAGTCCGTCTAGCCGCTGGACCAGACAATTTTGTTTCCGTTTGAATACAACTAAGCTTAATTTATAGACATATTGACCATCAGTGCATCACAGAAAGCACAACACGTTGCAATCAGTTAATACAAACAATTCAATTCACAAAATTATGTACGAGTTAAGGCACTTCATCATAACAAGATGGTTTTAGTAAATAGAGTATAAGCATGCAGAGAAGAATGCAAGTAATCATAGCCTGTGCAACATATTGGCATATGGTTTAGACTACCAGGTGACACAACAATATAATAACATAATTAACTAACTGATAGCAACTGCGCAACATATATAGGCTACATTTTTTCAACATGAACAGACATAGCCTCCTGCCCCACATTCAAGAAGGTGAAGATGCACACATTTCCTTCTTCTATCGACGCTTTTTGGAGAACCTTAGGCCAGTTTGCTGTCATCTGGGCAACACCGTTGCCCTGATGGGTGAAGCTTACATTATAGAAACCATCTTGCTCACTGCAATATGTTGGAATGGTGCATGGAAGATAGCGGGCGAGGTGGGCATTGCTGTACTTTGCTGAAAAGTACTGGAGTACAAGAATACAGTCAGTTTTTGAACACAGATTCATGTGCATGAGAAGATTAAAAGAGTCAAGCAGATTACCATTTTTGCCTTCCCACGAAGGACATGTGACTTCTTCATCTCACAGATATAGTATGGAACTGTTGGCCTCAGTTTAGCAACCATTGCATTGAGATCGGCAATCTGGCGACCAGTGAGATTGATATTGCTTGCAAACACACAGTGCTTGTCGAATTCCAAGTCACCAGTTCTCTTGGGACCTAGAAAGAAATGCACTACTTAGTGATCTTTATCTCCATAAGAATGTATTAAAAGATCATCAGACCCATGTTAGACAGATTCACACCTCTGCGAATGAAGATAGTCTCAGCCGCCCTTGCAGGGCCACGATAGGATGAGAGTGGGCCCGATGTGAGTCTACGTGCCTTGGATTTAGGTGTCTTGGAAGATGAGATAGTCTCACTATCTAGATCAGTACCTTGATATGAAGGGAGGGGGTAATCCCTATTGGTTGTGGCTTTCTTGCATTTGTTGATAGCATAAGAATACTTGATTTTAAATAGCTTGAAATATTCGACAGAATGGTTCTTCCGGCTAGTACAGGCATCAGCCTAAAAATAGAGATTATGCTTATTACAATGTTGTGTAGCACCTAAAAACACAATTGCCAGAAATAGAAATTTGTATAACCTGCACCTTAGTGGCGATATGGTCAATCGTTGGGTCCATCTGGAGACTTGCAAGCTTTTCTGAAAGAAAAGGGCACATATTTAGTGCAGGCATCAATTTCTTTGGAATAATAAACTATGCTATAATTAGCAGTATGTGCTACTACAATTTGCAATGACAGTACGTCATTCCATATCCAGTATGAAGTGAAATCTACTACCATATCCAGCGACAACTACCCTACAATAATAGAGTGCGTACAGAGGTTCCCCAGCCGTGCCGCCCATCCCAAAATATAAACTCGACATAATTCAGCATACTACATAAATTTCATTAAAATTTAGATGTTTTTTACAAAATACGGCGAAATATGAAATAGACTAAAAGAGGTGGTCTTCGTGGGAGTCCTCGCCGGCGGCGAAGTTCACCGATGCGGCCGATGGTGCTGGCGGTGAATCGTTGGACGGCCCAGCTCCGTCATCGGACAGGCGGCCGGAAACCATCCCGCGGCGGCGACGGTTCTCGCCGGCGGCCAATAAGTTCACCGATGCGGCCGATGGTGCTGGCGGTGAAGCGTTGGACGGCCCAGCTCCGTCATCGGACAGGCAGCCAGAAACCATCCCGCGGCGACGACGGTTCTCCTCCGCCGCGCGCTGGCTGCGGTCGCGGTCGGCCTCCTCGAGGGATGAGATGAAGGTGCGGCGCTCCTGCGCTCGCTGCGCCGATGCGTTGAAGGAGGGGAGAGGGTACTGATGCTCGCGGCGCTGGCGCTCCGCCGCCACCTTCGCGAGCCCTACGGCCACGTCCGCCGGGAAGAGGCGTCTCTCAGCCTCCGCCATAGCAGCCCTCGCCGCTTCGATGTTGCGGCGGTGGGCGTCGGCGCGGGCGGCACTATGGTCCTCCGCCAGCCTTGCCGCTGCCGCCCTCCTCTCGGCGGCCATGAGCTCCTGCGCCGCCCGGTCGCGGTGTTGCGTCTCAAACGACGCTACGATCGCTCTCTGTTCCGCGGCGGCCTCCTCCGCCTCCGCGTCCGTCGGCAGCTCGGCGAGGAACTCCTTGTCATCGGAGTCCTCCTCCTCCTTGCCCTGCGGCGGAGCTGGGTCCTGCGGCGGTGGAGGTGGGGGTGGTGGTGCTGGTGGCGCGCCGGAACCGCCTCAAGGGAGCATGACGTAGGTTGTCAAGAGACGGCGAGGCATTTTCTACCGGCGGTTGGAGGATGTGAACCTACCGTCGAGGCGACGAGCTATTTATATCCGGGAACAGGGCGGGAAAACGAAGGAGAAGGGGCGGGAAGCGCGCGACATGGCATTCATTTCCCGCCGACGCGTGCTGCGACGCGACGGCTCACTGCCCCGCTGCAAAGCTGTTTCCGTTTGCACCGCCATTACTGGGCGCGGGAGACGAGACGAGTGGAGACGACGAAGCGTCGGTCGTGCCGCTGACAGTAGGCCACGCATTACTGGGCGAGTGGAGATGCTCGTAGATCTAGTACGCGATGGAGCGAAGAATAAAAGGGAGGCGACTTAAAATCACCGTACGTGCTTGAGGCCCACCGCCGGCGATCTAGGAAGAACGCCGGCAAGGTTCATTTGGAAGCGAGAGGAGAGCGGACGATCTTCTCCGGGGACTAGGAATCGAGCGGCACTTACCAGCCTACCTGCAGCGGAGGAGAGAGGACGGTCTTCTCCGGGGACAGGATTACGGCGCCGCGCAGCGGATTTCGTCGCCGGAGCTGCTAGGGGACGGTTTTCTGCAGCGCGCGCGAGAGGATTTGGGGGAAATGATGGTAACAGTGGGGCCAGGGGAGTGGAGGCAAGGCAAGAGGGAAGGGGATCCCCTGACGTGCCCAGCTCTGCAGTTCAGTGGCTGACAGGTGGGCCCTGCAAGGCGTGGGACCCACATGTCAGTGAAAGAAAGTCAGGGGCATGGCAGGGTGGGCGAGGAGGCCACGTTGCCACGCGGCAGCTAACCAGATGGCGTCGGCGGTGGCTGACTCGTTGCAACAGCTGTGTCGATGACGAGTGGGTCCACGAGCGTGGCAGAATAGAACACAAGCCTTATTCTAAAAAAACAGAAAATACATAATCATAGGGGAGTTTTCACGAAAAAGCATTAAAATTAGACCTCAAACAGTAGAATTTTAGATAAGTTGTAGGTTTGGTGTTACAATGGCTTCCAGAATCTTAGTTTGTCGAACACCATATGTCACCCTTAGCTGATAGATGACATAACCTGGGCAGTGTGCACCAAGACGAGAATCAAACCATCTAATTTAGTAAACAAATGCAGTGTGCACCAACATGAGAATTCAGATAACATGGGCACCAGTAATGCAACAGCAAACTCCACATACATTAACATAGTCTTAAACATCTGGGTATGATTGCCCAGATTCCACCATACATAATAAAAACATAGTCTTCAAACATCACACAGTTTTACTCTCCAGGGGGACAACACAGACTTAAACTAATCTTTTGGAAACAGAACATGAGGGCCAACAGCAGGACCGATAACCGGGATGAGGCCAGTCTTGACGAACTTTTCGAGGAATCTGCCATAGGCGGCATGCTTCGCCATGGTGTGGCCCTTGTGCTTCTGCTTGCTGCGTACGCCAACGCCATTCGCGTGCTGGATCAAGCTCTCTAAGTTCTTGCTGACGACCTTGCCGCAGAATGGACAAGTTAGCTCCCCGTACCTGGTGCGGAAAGGGATCTGGCCACTCTTGAGCCGCTTAAGAACATAGCGGCTCTTGCGGTCCCTGTCCTCCTTGTCTTGGCCCACGTCGTGAGAGTCGTCCTGTGAATTTTGAAATACATAAGAAGTGAGATAAACAGGGGCACAACAACGATCAAAGGCTAACAATGCTGCCAAAATGATTCTAAATTGTTGCGGTGATAGTACTATCAGAGGCTAGTAATGTTGTGTGACCAATATTTGATGAACCGAGGACACACTATGGAATCATCACATTAATAAGCGCAGCAAATTAGGAAAATGTTAATTATAAATTCCATGCATCAGATCAATCATTTTTTCCCAAATAAAAATCTTGTTATCATAGTCTCTACAATCAAATTAGAGTCAGATCACAATGTGAACAGTACGACGAACAGAGGGGACTACATTAACACATTCAGAATGTAATCTGATAACTATTAACTGATAGATATCATATGAGCAATAACAATGTGAACAGTATGACGAACAGAGGGGATCGATCAGAACAGCTCAGAACCTCGGTGCTGTCGTCGGAGGCCTCCTCCTTGAACGGTACTGCTTCTTTGCGGTCTTCTTCAATCAAGTACTCGATGGAGTCACGGTCGTAGCCGGCGCCGGCGTAGTAGTCATCGTCCGGCACGACGATGACTTGGCCTGCATGCTGGTTCTGCAGATCTGCCGCCACAGCCACGGGGTCCTCCATCTCCATTTCGTCGACGGCGCGCCGAGGAGCGGCTGGTGATCCCGAAGAAGACTCGCCCGCCACCGCGGCGACGACCGCGGGTGCATCGCCAGAGCCTCCGACCGCACTAGACTGCGGCTCGTCTTCGTGAGCGCGCTTCATCTTGCAGATGCACAAAGGAATGAGATTGGTGGTGCGGTGGTGGAGCGGATTGGGGTTTTTGGGCAGATTGGGGAAGAAGTGGCCGATGGTGGGAGAGACGATGAGACCGATGTGCTATATAGATGCAGGCGGTTTGGTTTCCTCTCGTGGACGCGTGGGTGTGGAAGCGTGTAGTCGTGCATGACATGTGGGACCCCCGTCGCTTCGTTTATGAGAGAAGAGTAAATTGGGGAAGCAATTGTTTTGGGATCCAATTGTTTTCCAGGCCGCGAGATCGTGGGATAAATAGTGCGCGACGTGTCGCCGGCACGCCGCGTAAGTAAATGCAGTGTAGCGCTTCGGGGGTGCTTTGAAAGTTGAACCCCCCACGCGAGCCCCCGTCGCGTCGTGAGAGAAGAGGAAGTTGGGGTAGCAATTGTTTTGCAGGCACGCCGCGGTAAATGCCAGTCTAGCGCTTTGGAAATTGAACCAGCCGCTTCGTTTCGTTTCTGAGAGAGCGCTAGACCGACGTGTCACCGCGGGCCCCGGTACAGCGGCCCACTTGTAAGTGAGAGGCTGGTATCGTGGGTAAGGATGTACGTACGTTAACCTACAGGCAGCAATTAAAGAGTCTTGTTGTTTGGCCCCTCGTTGTTTGACTACGGGCAGCAGAGCGACAGTCTGAAAAAGGAGATAGCGTGCAAGGGGTCCCGTCTCGTCTGACTCGCGGAAGGAATAGAGAACAAAATCTTACTCCTACCATTGAAATGCTTCTCATTGAGGTCACCTGCTCCATGAGCCAAACGAGTGAGACAAACTAGTCCAGGTTTAGCATCCGAAGCGTGTGGGGACCCACTTGTCTGGGAAAGGTTTGGTCCGACGTGTGTCTAGGGCCCCACTTGTCAATAGTGTTCCGGGCCTTAGTGGGGCCACATGTCATTAGGGTTAGGATTCGTGGCCAGTGGAAGTTGTGCGTAGCAGCGGGATGAGAATTGACAGGGCATCGAGATTTGAAAGGCAAGTAAATTGATGAGACACTCCGCAGTCTGACAAGGCGTGCTCAAGAGATCTAGCATCATCATCGCTCACTCTACTCTGGCGACTAGTTTAGTAGATGGAGGAGTTCCCTTCCATGGGTAAACAAATGAATAAATGAAGGAAATTCCATAAACCACCAACTATTGCGGTCATCGTTGCACAAACCACCAACTATTCTTATAGCTTGCAACTAGGTCTAAATCACAACTTAAGCGGATTAACAAGACATCTGACGCCAGGGCCCACCATATAATGAATTATTTTTGCCCTAAATCCTTTTTAATCCAATTTTGCACTGGGGCTACAAGAAATGCACACCAGGAAAATTGGGGAAAAATACAGGGAGGTCCCCTAGGGGTGTGGGACCCTAGAACCAAGACCAAACCATGGTTCCCACCCCACCTAGAAGACATCGATGGCACCGCCGAGTCTGACCTAGATCTCGGAGGGGGGCCTGGGGAATTCAGAAAAAATCAAAAAAATGGAAAAACACTGCATGGAGTCATGGTGAGTGATGCACCACCTAGGAAAAATACCAAACATGCCATCCCAAGGGTTCACATGTGGACTCTCTCACAGAGAGGTGCTTCCAGGCAGGAGTTCTCTTGGTCTTCCTTGGCAGATGACCATGGTTTGTGCAAGTTCCACAGCAAACTTTGGAACCATGGTCCCATTTTTGGTGGAGATGTGCATATTTTCATTCCCAACCACTTTTGCAACTAGTGTGATTCCATTTTCCACATCAAAAATGCATTTCCCATTTTCCGGGTGCCCGGAGGGGTCGAAACAGGTGCTTTTTTATGAAGGGGCCACCAAGGGCAGTGTGCAGAACATCACCACTCTATTTTTCATGGGTGGGGGGCCTGCCAGGGGTGCCACATCCAGGAGGCTAGGAATTATCTCGGCCTGCTGCCATATAATGAATTATTTTTGCCCTAAATCCTTTTTAATCCAATTTTGCACTGGGGCTACAAGAAAGGCACACCAGGAAAATTGGGGAAAAATACAGGGAGGTCCCCTCGGGGTGTGGGACCCTAGAACCAAGATCAAACCATGGTTCCCACCCCACCTGGAAGACATCGATGGCACCGCCGAGTCTGACCTAGATCTCGGAGGGGGGCCTGGGGAATTCAGAAAAAATCAAAAAAATGGAAAAACACTGCATGGAGTCATGGTGAGTGATGCACCACCTAGGAAAAATACCAAACATGCCATCCCAAGGGTTCACATGTGGACTCTCTCACAGAGAGGTGCTTCTAGGCAGGAGTTCTCTTGGTCTTCCTTTGCAGATGACCATGGTTTGTGCAAGTTCCACAGCAAACTTTGGAACCATGGTCCCATTTTTGGTGGAGATGTGCATCTTTTCATTCCCAACCACTTTTGCAACTAGTGTGATTCCATTTTCCACATCAAAAATGCATTTCCCATTTTCCGGGTGCCCGGAGGGGTCGAAACAGGTGTTTTTTGTGAAGGGGCCACCAAGGGCAGTGTGCAGAACATCACCACTCTATTTTTCATGGGTGGGGGGCCTGCCAGGGGTGCCACATCCAGGAGGCTAGGAATTATCTCGGCCTGCTGCCATATAATGAATTATTTTTGCCCTAAATCCTTTTGTAGGCCAGGTCACTAAAAGTAGGCCCCACGTGTGGTTGGCCCTACTAATCAGTGACACAAAATGGCTTGATTAAGTGGCGGTTCCTGGCCTACAAAATGCGCAGCAGCCGGGCCACCCGCAGCAGCCTCCCGAGCCAGACAGTCAATCAGCTATCCTTCTTCTTCTACCTCTTCTTCTACAAAAATCACGGGCATGGATGCACGCCGGGCGAGGAGATAGATGTACATGTATGGCTGGGCGTGCCCGTCATGTCGCCGCTATCCCATCGAGTTCAATGCCCAGTCCCATCGTGGCAGTGCGCAGTGAAAAAGCAAGGGGCTACTGCTTCCTATTCGTTCGTACCTACGGTGACCCTTCGTCGACAAGGTACCAAGGGCTACGCTTAGATTCAAACGGACGACCGAGATTGCTTGAGATGGTGCCCAGGAGGCAAGGACACGGTGGTCAGCTGAAGCTGGTCCTTGACCGTGTAGCACTATTCTGCAGAAACCCACTTCCTCTGCTTCCTCCTGCCTTCCTTGCCCCTCCCTCCATTCTACGACGAAGCCATGCCTCCCAAGAAGCGGACCCGACCGGTGTTGAAGACCGATGGGGTCAAGACTAGGGCGGCGGAGAGGAAGGAGTTAACCCGCCGGCAGGCAGATCTCCATGCAAGCAGCCTAATCAGTCAGGCCGAAGCCGTCCTCTCTTTCTGCGCACCAATGGACGAGGGGGACGTTGTCTCCCCCGGGTGGGTTTAGGGTTATCGACGCCTTGATCTTCCGTGTGTTTGTTCTTTCCAACATCGTAACCTATATGATTTTGTAGGCCCCCAAAATCGACGGATAAGAAGCTGCCCATGAAGACCATGGACCCGTCAATGGACTTCCTGATCAAGCCCGTTCCCCGCCTAAGCAAGCTAATCGCATGCCATCTAGTGTACTTGCTGATCAAGCCCGTTTACCATTATTCATAACCTGCCTTTCGCAATGCGGCTAGGTGCTACGCATGTAGATCTGTATAGATTCAGTGTATAGATTCACTCATTGTTAACCGTATCTAGTTTACTTTGAAAAACTAAAAATAACTATATATTTGTGAAAATAGGCCGTATTAGCATTGATCTCTTTTATTGCCTGCCCTAAACTACGGTGCAGGAAGCGAAGGAGAAGATCGAGGCAGATGTGGCCGCACTGAATGTCAAGATACAGAACCAACTGGCCGAGAAACATTCCCTCGAGCTGCACTGTGCTAGCCTAGGCTCACATTTGGATCAGGAGAAGGAGAAATCACGAACTTTGGCGCATGAGGTTGACAAGCTTACGGCTGCGAAAAACTTGCTATCGGGGCATATGGACTACCTTGTGAAGACGCAGGAGCAGATGAAAATGTTGCTGGACAAGGATGGGTTGACCATCAGGACGCTGGAGGTGGAAAATCGGAAGCTAAATGCCACGTGCAGCGACCTTCGTGTGCAAATCACCAAGGGCCTCAAAGAGCAGATCAAGCAGAGCGAGAGGACCGTGGTAGCCTATGAGGCCAGAGACAAGTCTAGAGATCTCTTGAAGCTGATGACCGAGAGCACTCGCAAAGCAGCCGGTCTGCTCGAGGCTGTTAAGAAGGAGAATATCATGCTAAAAGCCAAGATCAATGAGTCCGAGCGCCTCCAGCAGGATCAGATTGCCTCCAAGTAAGAGGAGATACGATATAGTCTGCGCGCTACGTTTCATCGTCCTGTATGTCTGAACTTTGTGTTAACTAGCCGGAATCTTATGTTATCTGAACTAGTAGTGAAATGTTAACTGAACTATGATGTTGGCTTAATGCTCTCTCTGTTATATGGAAGCAATTGTTGTAGGTACGCTATTGCTTATAGATAACTTGAAATGCTGAATTACATAGACATAACTTATTCATCTAAAATTTGTTTCAATCTATCTAACTTGTCCTTATTAACTGCTGCTTGCTTCAAGAGATCTGCAATGCAGTTCTCCAGCCTTTTTTTCTCCTCCTTCAGCTGGTCCCTCTGCTTTTCTGCCTTGAGCTTCAGAAAGATCTGAATATCTAGAAGACTTTTCGAAATGGATCCCACCTGCCTATCGGTCATTGTTTTGTGGAGTTCTTCGGCCATATTGTTGTTAATTTCTTCGAGCTCCTTCTTATCCTGTGATAGCTTGTAACATTCATCAGCAGCAGCACAAGCATCACTAATTCTCCCAATACTTTCCGATTTACACAACTCCCATAACTTGACCAAACTTTTCTTCAGTGCGTCAGGCCACTCCGGATCAATCCACTCCACTACTCCACACTTCGGACCATCCTAATGATCAGCAGCATAATATAACAAATATAAGAAACTATGAAATAAAGAGAGAACAACGCTATTCAAACATTCATTTTGCAATATAAATAATCCAAACCTCCTTTGCGCATCCTATAAACCTTTTCCCTGTGTTAGTGCCTTCGAAGGCAACAAATTTCCTTAGTTTCAACCCATGGTCACATGGTGCCTCCCTCTCGATCGCCAAACCATCCCAATCTGGGTCGTAGATGGTCTGTGCCACCTAAAACAAAACCTAAACCTAAATTCCTAACCCCATAAGCCAACACGTCGAATAAAAGGAACTCACATTGGTCCGGCAGTAGTCGAAATCGGAGAGAAGGCTGCCGCTGTCGCTGCCGCTGCCGTAGCTTGTATCGTCGCCATCATTACAAGACGGCATGGTGAAGAAAGGAGAGAGGGGGGTAGAACTAGAGGAAGGAGAGAGGTGGTAGAGCCGGCGTGCGAGGTAGTGACTCAACGGTCAGTTTGAACATAAATATCTTGTTCTGCCTACTACCCATTGATACGTCCCAAACGTATCTATAATTTTTGATGCTCCATGCTTGTTTTTACACCATTTGCCTATTGTTTCGTTACACTTAGTGGCACTTTTATGCATTTTCCGGAACTAACCTATTAACGAAGTGCCACAGTGCCAGTTCCCTGTTTTCTGCTGTTTTTGGTTTCAGAAGTGATACATAGGAAATATTCTCGGAATTGGACGAAACAAAAGCCAGAAGTCTTATTTTCCCCGGGAGCATCCAAACATCCGAAGAGAGGAAGGAGAGGGGCCAGAGGCCTCCCTCACAAGGGGCTGGCGCGGCCCAGGCCCTGGCCGCGCCACCCCTGTGTGAGGAAGCCCTGGCAGCCCTCTGACATCGCCCCTTCGCCTATAAGAAGCCTCGGGATGGAAAACCCTAGGGGATTCGGCAATTTTCCAGAAACAGTTCCGCAGCTCCGCCGCCGTCGTCGATGAATTTCGGGGGACAGAAGTCTCTATTCCAGCACCCTGCCGGGACGGGGAAGTGCCCCCGGAGCCATCTCCATCGGTCTCCATCGCCGTCTCCGCCGTCTCCATCGACCTCACCGCCATCTCCATCAACCTTGCTGTCTCCTATGATGAGGAGGGAGTAGTTCATCCCCGGGGCTGAGGGCTCTACCGGTAGCTATGTGGTTCACCTCTCTCTCCCATGATGTGATCTTTATGTGATCGTGAGCTTTGTATCATGTTGAACAAGTACATGTTATTATTCAGATATTTAGTGTACTCTAGTGGTGATTATTAAAGTAATCTATTCCTCCTGCCATGGTGTAACGGTGACAGTGCGTGGATCATGGTGGTACTTGGTTTAGGCTATGATTGTGATCTCTTGTGGATTATGAGAATAATTATTGCTATGATAGTTTGAGTGATCTATTCCTCCTTTCATGGTGTAAAGTTGACAGTGTGTGCACCGTGTTAGTACTTGGTTTAAGTTGCAATGATTTCTATCTTGAGTTGTGATCTGATTTGTTTATCGCTATGAGTGGTGTTTGTCAAGTACTTGATGAACTTTAAGGGGTGCTTCCGTAGCCACTACACAATGATTAGTGATGTTCAATAGGAGAGTAATTTAGAGTACCTTAGCAAGAGAAGTTACTCGTTCATTCATGTTATATTGTTGGGAGTGTGTCCACTAGTGAAAGTATGATACCTAGGCCTTGTTTCCAAGCTTTGCATACCGTTTACTTGCTATTTTATTACTTGTTTGCTCGCAGCGATATTTATTTCACAACACGTTTGCTACTTATAATCATCACTACCGCTTGTATTTTACTATCTCTTCGCCGAACTAGTGCACCTATACATCTGACAAGTGTATTGGGTGTGTTGGGGACACAAGAGACTTTCTGTATCGTAATTGCAGGGTTGCTTGAGAGGGATAGCTTTGACCTCTAACCTCCCTGAGTTCGATAAACCTTGGGTGATCCACTTAAGGGAAACTTGCTGCTGTTCTACAAACCTCTGCACTTGGAGGCCCAACAAGTGTCTACAAGAATAGAAGTGCGTAGACATCAAGCTCTTTTCTGGCGCCGTTGCCGGGGAGGTAAGGTAAAAGGTACTCGCATCCTCCTGTATGAGTGCTCGGAGTTATTTCCTTTAGATTCTGCAATTACATCTTTTTGTTTCTTGTTTTTATTTTCACTAGTTAGGCTTAATGGAAAACACAGAGTTCTTTAGTCTTTTTCCTGATTTTAGATTTGAAGAGAAAATTGAAAATCCTTTGGAGCTTATTTCGCATAGCAATGTTATTAGCACGAATGCTTTGAATACTATTAATGCTAATGCTATAGAAAAGTCTAAGCTTGGGGAAGCTGGTTTTGTTGAGTATGATATTTTTAGTCCCCCAGCTTTAGTGGAGAAAGTTTGCTCTGATGATATTTTATCTCCCATATGTGATGTTTCTAATGATGCTTGTGCTCCTCATCCTTTTGAAATACCTATGAAAATTGTTAGGCGTGTTATGGATAACTGCTATTTTGGAGATGGAACTGTCCATCCTGGTGATCATTTGCTTTTTATACATGAATTATGCGAGTTGTTCCAGTGTGCAGGTATTTCAATGAACCAGGTTAAGAAGAAGTTATTCTCTTTGTCTCTGAAAGGCAGAGCTGAGGAATGGTATCGGCTGCTTGAAGATGGTCCATCTATTGACTGGGAGGAAATTGTGCATCTCTTTTATTCTAAATTCTATCCTTCTAGTCAGGTTTATAAAGATAGAAATTACATTTATAATTTTCATCCGCATGAGGGAGAAAGCATTGCCCAAGCTTGGGGAAGATTGAAGTTACTAATGCATAAATGTCCTATTCATGATCTTCCCCGTAATATTGTTATTGATAATTTTTATGCACGGCTTACTCTTCCTGATAAGGATTATTTGGATGCTTCTTGCTTTGGATCATTCACTCATATGAAGGAAGATGCTAAGTGGAAACTTCTTGACCGTATACAAGAGAATGCTGAAGGATGGGAAAACGACAAAGGTAAAGGATCAGGTATGAATTACGAGTTTGATTGCATTAAGTCTTTCGCTAAAACTGCTGATTTTCAAGAGCTTAGTGCTAAATATGGTCTTGATCCTCAAGTTATGGTTGATTGCTTTAAAGCCTTTGCTTCCCATATAAATGTTCCTAAAGGAAATGGGGACGTGTATCATGAACCTTTTAAGGACACTTGCATAGAAAGTGATATTGTTGTTGATGATTGCAATAAACATGCTCAAACTTCTAAAAGTCCTATTTCTTATAAGCATGTTAATTTTTGTGGAGTACATAGACCTTGTGAACAGAGTTACAACAAGGAAGATTACTGCATCACCCACGCAAATGAAGAAACCAGCATGTGGCTCAAGGATCTAGATGTGCTTGGTGAATGGGTTTGTGAGCTTTATCCTTTTCTTTGTGAATTTTGCGGTGAAAAGGGGCACTTTAATTTTCAATGCCCAATTAATCGAACGAGTACCGCTGATTTGTATTGTGATGATAAGATTACTTCCAATCAGTATGATGAGCTTACTTTGTTTTTGAATTGTGAAGAGATATCTAGAAAGATTGCTTTGGTAAACATGAATGATGTTGATCTTAATAGCACCCTTCGCGGTTGTCATATCTATTGTGATAAAGATTGTCTCGCAAATACTTACTTACAAGATCTTGTTAAACATGATGTTTTGCCAAGCTATGATAGGACTAATAGATGTTTCGATCTTATTAATAGAGAGGAGAAATCCTCCAAAGTTTCTTCTGTTGTTTCTGTCAGCAAACCAGATTATGTGGAGAAGATGCCCTTCAAGTCTCTCCCTCCTAAAGGAGAGAGT
Organism: Dactylis glomerata; assembly: GCA_007115705.1. Taxonomy (NCBI): domain Eukaryota; kingdom Viridiplantae; phylum Streptophyta; class Magnoliopsida; order Poales; family Poaceae; genus Dactylis; species Dactylis glomerata. The sequence goes on along the minus strand of QXEO01000389.1, from coordinate 1,370,432 downwards.
AAGAAGAGTAAGAAGAAGAAGAAGAAGAAGAAGAGGAGTAAGAGGCGAGAGGACACGGTATCTTCCCTTAAGCCTTATGATCCTGCTATAGATTATGATAATTCTGATTGGGATGATATTCCTATGCCTGTTACCTATGTTAGTGATCATGATTGGGAAAAGCACTCTACTTTTGATATTGAAAATCTTTTTGGTACCAATTCTAAGGTTAATAATTGTTGTACCATTAGTGCTATCCATGTTCCTTCTTATGATGATATATTTGATGAGTATGCTTTGCGACATAGTAGTTCTCTAGCTTGTGATAATGGGTATAATATTTTCAGTTCACCTACTTTTGAGGAGAAAATTAGTTATGATTACAATATGCCTCCTGTTTTTGATGATTATGGTGATGAGAATAATTATTCTGTTGAATCTGCTCCTACTACTATTGTTCATGTAGGGAGTATTAATCCTTTTATGCATGTGGCTCATGATAGGGATCCTTTATGTGATAGTTATATTGTTAGTTTTATTCATGATGCTACTGAAAGTTATTATGAGAGAGGGAAACATGGTTTGATGGATCTCAACAATATTAAGTTTCCCCTCTTTATGTTGCAAATCTTGAAGTGGCACTTGTTTTATCTATCCATGCTTGCTACTATGTGCCTCGTTGATTTATTTTCTTACAAGATTCCTATGCATAGGAAGTGGTTCAAATATAAATGTCTTTCACATCTGCTTTTTGATGCTCTCTATTGCTTTAAGTTCCTATATGGCGCCTTTGCCTCAAGCTCTTATATGGCGCCCACATGAGCATCTTCGCAAATTACTGCGCCTAGCTCAAAGGCGTTAAAGAAAAGCACTCTTGGGAGATAACCCATTGTTTATTTTCAGTACCTTTTCTTTTATTTGAGTCTTGGAAGTTATTAATACTATAATAACCGCTCCTTATCCTTTTTATTTCGTTTTTGTGCCAAGAGAAGCCTCTAATTTGAGTGAGGTAAGATTTGGGGATGTTGCTGTCCTGAAACTGTTTTCGGTGCTGCACCGTAAAAATTCGTATAAATTCTCTGTTTATCTTTTGGACCTGCGATTTCTTGTGCATATGCCCCAGGTTATATCCAAACTTTTCTTAGTTGAACACTTTTTGATTTGAGCAACATAAAATCCCTCAAAAATTCGACCTTTGTCAGCTGTTCAGTTTTGACAGATTTCTGCCAATATTTGTATTTGCCACTTTATCGCTTTCTTTTGAGTTCTTTTGATCATGGAACTTTTTGGGGAAGTTGCTACAGTAGTATATACTTTATATGTGGTGGTTTTGAGTTTAAACCTGAAGCTAAAAGAGGTTGAATATATTTTATGCTTACACTAATGTTGCTAATAGAATTGTGTTTAGTTTTGTATGAAGGAAGTTTTCAAGTGTAGGGATTGGAGAATGATGAGATGAGTTGAAGAATGGACAAAAGCTCAAGCTTGGGGATGCCCATGCATCACCCCAAGAAATATCCAAGAAGTACAAGCGTCAAAGCTTGGGGATGCCCCCGAGGCACCCCTTCTTCATCGGCAAAAATCAGGTCACCTTTCAAAACACTATATTTTTATTGCTTCATGCACTATGTTTTTCTTGGAGCGTCAGTTGTTTTAGTTTTCTTAGTTAGTTTAGTTTTGTTTGCTGTAATAAATGGTTTGATCACATCATGTTGTTTTGGAGGGAGATGAACTCGTTTTCATTTGCAAAGAATGCTCTAGTTTTCACTCTTATAAATCGAGCATTCTAGTTTTTCTGCTACTGCTTTTGGTTTTCGTTTTCGCCTTGATATGCATTCAGATCTTGTCATATCTTTTCATCAAGGTGTATTTTTGCCTCTGGTCTTTATTGGTTTTCATCAAAAGAGGTATTTATAAAAATTTCAAATGGTGTTGGAAAAGAGAAAAAGCTTTGTGCAAAATAGTGGTACAAGAAGGAGCTTGTGTAGACTGCGGCTTAGGCTTTTTCATGTCATGCTTGATGTCTTTTTGATAGTATGCTTAGTGGTTTTGCTGTAGCATGACTTGTCTCAAATAACTGAGATTGCTTAATGAGCCTTTGAAAAAATCATGCGTTGTTTTTATTGTATGGAAGCATTATTTTGGTTTTCTCCTTGATGCTTTATTTGGGTTGACTTGGCGCATGCTCACACATGTTAGACTCTTCCAAAGTCGCCATTAGCCTTCATGATCATTTAGTTTTTGACTTTTGATGCCATCGTATGCTTCTTTTAATGTCGCTTTGTCGCTTTGCATGATTATGGCCATTATTGCTCTCTTAGTTGGTCGCTCCCAGTCTTTTGCTAGCCCTCGCCTTGTACTGAGTATGAGCTCTACTCGTGCATCCAACTCCTAAAGCCAAAGTTTTCCAAAGTGTCCACCATACATACCTACTAGCAATTTGGTATTCCAAGTAAATTTGACTTGCTTTTATATTCTCTTCAAATTAAACTCTTACCAGTGTTATGCGAAATTCGGTCAGTAAAGCTCTCACGAACCGGAAGGCACACTTTACTTTTTCCTGTTCTTAAAATTTTGACATTGTGGTCTTTTATGTTGAGTTGTTATGCTTGCAAGTTGTAAGTTGGATTCTAGCCCAGCCATGCTGTCATGGGGCAAGCTTTCAACATTGCACTTCTTTTTGAGTTGATATCGTGATCTTTTGTTTATGGATGCCCGCTGTGTGAAATGAATTGGGAATCTTGTGAGGATCATGGAGTTTTTATATGTGTTAGGGAAACGCCGGGCCGCCAATCTAAGCCATGCATAATTCATGGTGGAAATTTGCAGCATACCCATGGTGAACATTCGACGACGCATCTCACAATAAAAAGCTAAACAATATAGCAAATAAAAGAGATGTCGAGGTGTTCATCGTCTGCTTGTCCTGTCATTTTGGTGTGGGCTTGTTCCATGTCATCGGGCACGGAGGTACCCCATTGGCGGTTCTCAATGATACACATATATTTACAATGATAAGAGCCTTGCTTGGGACTCTAAGTAAAGTAGCATGAGGGTTGGGTACTTGTATTCACGGGACATGAGGTTTTCAACTTATGATTTGTCAAGCATATGCATCATAATTGTTCTCGCATTAACTTTGACCATTCAAGATGCTTATGATGGGGGCAATGAGAGCTCAAAGCCGGTAAGTACCATAATTTTTGAAGGTTATAAAACTTGCAATCACTGCTTCCCTCTGCGAAGGGCCTTTCTTTTACTTTTATGTTGAGTCACCACCTTCTTTCTTTATGCACCATTAAGAGAGCATAGTTGTCATTCTTAGTGTGATATGCATTGTCCCAAAGTTCATTGATTGACTCATATTGATTGGTTTCACTTGTTCTTAAATTATTTGTATCTAGTCGCCCTCTTAAACTTTGAGGTGTCCTATGCATTTATGTTTTTCTCTCTTTGAAGGACAAGCTGAAAACCATCTTCATGTTTCTCCTTATGATTTGAACACACGTTTGACTTTCATTGTTTCATTATCATGATCTTTTGTTTGTGTTCATTTGCATGTTTACAACATGGTTGCTAAGTCCTTATTGTCATGATTATATCTTTCATGCCCATGTTTTAAGTTCTATTGATCCCAGCTCATCAATGCTTACATATATGATTAAGATTGTGTAGGTGCATGTCACCTCAAAAATTATTCTTTTGTTATCACTTACCTACTCGAGGACGAGCAGGAGTTAAGCTTGGGGATGCTTGATACGTCCCAAACGTATCTATAATTTTTGATGCTCCATGCTTGTTTTTACACCATTTGCCTATTGTTTCGTTACACTTAGTGGCACTTTTATGCATTTTCCGGAACTAACCTATTAACGAAGTGCCACAGTACCAGTTCCCTGTTTTCTGCTGTTTTTGGTTTCAGAAGTGATACACAGGAAATATTCTCGGAATTGGACGAAACAAAAGCCAGAAGTCTTATTTTTCCCGGGAGCATCCAAACATCCGAAGAGAGGAAGGAGAGGGGCCAGAGGCCTCCCTCACAAGGGGCTGGCGCGGCCCAGGCCCTGGCCGCGCCACCCCTGTGTGAGGAAGCCCTGGCAGCCCTCTGACATCGCCCCTTCGCCTATAAGAAGCCTCGGGACGGAAAACCCTAGGGGATTCGGCAATTTTCCAGAAACAGTTCCGCAGCTCCGCCGCCGTCGTCGACGAATTTCGGGGGACAGAAGTCTCTGTTCCGGCACCCTGCCGGGACGGGGAAGTGCCCCCGGAGCCATCTCCATCGGTCTCCATCGCCGTCTCCATCGACCTCACCGCCATCTCCATCAACCTTGCTGTCTCCTATGATGAGGAGGGAGTAGTTCATCCCCGGGGCTGAGGGCTCTACCGGTAGCTATGTGGTTCACCTCTCTCTCCCATGATGTGATCTTTATGTGATCGTGAGCTTTGTATCATGTTGAACAAGTACATGTTATTATTCAGATATTTAGTGTACTCTAGTGGTGATTATTAAAGTAATCTATTCCTCCTGCCATGGTGTAACGGTGACAGTGCGTGGATCATGGTGGTACTTGGTTTAGGCTATGATTGTGATCTCTTGTGGATTATGAGAATAATTATTGCTATGATAGTTTGAGTGATCTATTCCTCCTTTCATGGTGTAAAGTTGACAGTGTGTGCACCGTGTTAGTACTTGGTTTAAGTTGCAATGATTTCTATCTTGAGTTGTGATCTGATTTGTTTATCGCTATGAGTGGTGTTTGTCAAGTACTTGATGAACTTTAAGGGGTGCTTCCGTAGCCACTACACAATGATTAGTGATGTTCAATAGGAGAGTAATTTAGAGTACCTTAGCAAGAGAAGTTACTCGTTCATTCATGTTATATTGTTGGGAGTGTGTCCACTAGTGAAAGTATGATACCTAGGCCTTGTTTCCAAGCTTTGCATACCGTTTACTTGCTATTTTATTACTTGTTTGCTCGCAGCGATATTTATTTCACAACACGTTTGCTACTTATAATCATCACTACCGCTTGTATTTTACTATCTCTTCGCCGAACTAGTGCACCTATACATCTGACAAGTGTATTGGGTGTGTTGGGGACACAAGAGACTTTCTGTATCGTAATTGCAGGGTTGCTTGAGAGGGATAGCTTTGACCTCTAACCTCCCTGAGTTCGATAAACCTTGGGTGATCCACTTAAGGGAAACTTGCTGCTGTTCTACAAACCTCTGCACTTGGAGGCCCAACAAGTGTCTACAAGAATAGAAGTGCGTAGACATCACCCATGCCTCCTACTACGCCCCCCATGCCTCCTACTACCGTTTCTGTGCTGACGTGTGGGGCCGCGTCGTGTGGGGCCGCGTCGCGTGGGGCTGGTAGAAAGGTACCGCGTGGGACAGGACGAGACCGCGTTTGGTTGTACGTGAGAGCTCGGTTCTGTCTCTCCTTACGTGTACTCAGTTCTACCCTCGAGTCTTACACTGGAAAAATATCTGTACTCAGTTTTCCCCTCGAGTACTAATACTGGCTAGTGCAATATACTCAGTTTTACCCTCAAGTGGCTGGTCAACAGAGAGTCAACAAATGGGATTAAGCTATCTAATTGAGTCATTTCATGCGCAAAAAAATTCAAAAAAATAAAATCGTAGTGCCTCCTACTCATGGAGTCTTGTTACGCGACCTGCCACGTAGACAATCATATATAAATCAAGTTTTATCACAAATGGCCACTTCTCAAATCACTAGTAGCTATGAAGGTTCATGGCTTTCCACTCAAAACCCTTCTCAAAACATCTATACCCAAAACATAGTTTGTCTGAATGAGGCCATAATTTTTACACTCATGTATATTTGAATTGCTAATACTTTGAGGTAGGCTAACCTGGGTTTCATTGTACAAAACATGTGTTTTTCTTTTTCTAAATCTCTTATTTGAATTCCTTAGCCTGTTTACTATTTACTTGCCCTTGTATCCTTGATACTACTCAGTTTTACCCTCTCCCTTCTCACAGAAGCCCAAACTTGGCGTGATTGGTCGAGCCGTTGTCACACGGATCGTGCCCACCTACCGTCGATCCTATGATCTAACGGGCGGGATCATGCCACCCTCTCTCTATGTGTCGGTGGCAAACTACTACCCCTCTATGTATGCTAAATGACGAGTTTGCCACCGGATTCAACAAGTTGGGTAATCACGAATTTCTTGTAGGCATTACTTTTCACGGTAAAATGATAAACTATCACGAATTTCCATTTCTTGTAGGCTTTACTTTTCACGGTAAAATGATGAACTATCACGAATTTCCATTTCTTTTAGGCATTACTTTTCACGGTAAAATGATAAACTATCACGAATTTCCATTTCTTGTAGGCATTACTTTTCACGTTGAAAGGATAAACTATCACGAATTTCCATTTCTTGTAGGCTTTACTTTTCACGGTAAAATGATGAACTATCATGAATTTCCATTTCTTTTAGGCATTACTTTTTTGTTGAGATATAAACCACCCCCAAACGATCAGTGGCGGAGACAGGGGGACCAGCAGGGGCCCTGGCCCCCCTAACTTGGATTTTTTTTTGTATATACCCCTTCTTTTTTCTGCAAAAGTCCCTCAAAATTAGGCAAATTCATTAGTTGGGCCCCCTCTAACTGATTTGGTGCTCTATTTTCTTGCATTGGCCCTCCTCAAACTTTTTTCCTGCCTCCGCCCCTGCAAACGATGCCGATGCCGATATCGGCATGGTCAGAACGGGTATGCATGCTCGCCGCCACTGCTAGGTCACCGTCGGGATGCACCCTCAATCCCGTCCCCTCATTCGATCAGTGACACACAAGAGATACCGCCGAGGCCAATGACGAACGTACATGCTGATGCCAATGCCGAACATGCACGCCGCTGTGGGCACGGCCACGCCGCCCCGCTATGCTGGACGGCACAGCGGTGCTAGGTCTTTCCCTTCGCCACCACACTCCCCTAGCACCTATCTATACACGCCAGAAAGGAGAAACACTAGTTTTCTCTACATTGCTCGCGTTCATGTCCGACACCGTCAGTCAAAGTGTTGAGGTCGTCGTCGATGTCCTCGACCATTTCTTCTCTTCTTTGCATGGTTAAACGCGTCTAGTTCATATCTATCTAATGCGTCTGGTCTCGCCTCATGCAGTTTTTTGTGGACGTCGATCTCATTTTTACGCGTCTAGTAATCCCCAACTAAGGACCCGAGGGCACAAAAATATAATACAACAAGTGATGTAAACAACGCTTATTATTTCAGCAGTCATTTTATTACAACATCTCAATATCCCAGATGAATTTATTACATTCTCGCAACATAGTTCTACAATAAAATTACAAATTGACACTAGTTTTCAGAAAAAGTTTGAGGCAGACAATATGAGATACAACATTTTCTAAGATACAACAGCTTATTGCATGGAGCAGCTACAACACACTCACAAACATTTACAGAGTGATGCAGAATGAAGGAGATGAATCAAATAGTGACCAGAATTGGGTTGCACTTCTCACTGTAACATACCAGCACCTATGAAGCGGGAAGCTCAAAACTTCAAGATGACAGCTCTACAGCAGTCTCATCATCTCCAACCATTTCTGAAATTGCAATAACAAAAAATACCTTCTTACTCAATTTCTTCCTTCGGAAAACCTGCATGAGATCGTCATCTTTAACAATGTCGATGAAATCCCTCTTCTTAAAGTGCCACCAATGTAAACGTGCCTGCTGATTAGGGCCCCAAGGACATCTCTGCTTTAGCCGCTCAAGAATCTGGTCAACAGTAACTGTCTTGGGATCTACCATTATTTCCATATGATCGTTCTGCACAGCAAATTCTTGGCCATCATCTAGTACTGCAGTGTAAGGATCCACTTGCAAAGCAATTAGATACATTTGTGAATGGTCAATAGCTGCTAGTTTACAAGCATCCATACCACTGGGAGCAGCACCATGTGGATCAGCACCTTTGACACCTAACTGTGCTTCTGGTGCATCAACATCATCAACCATAACAAAGAGATCCAACTGACGAGTATCCTTATACTTCTCCCAAATCTGCAACAGCTGATGGGAGTGCTCAAGTTGTTCGTACACCTGATTCATGTTCATCCACACAAACTTAGCCTTCTGTTTGGATCCCCAAGGAATCCTAGCGTGAAGAATGGCAACAAGCTGCGAAACAGACACAATCTCACTGCAATTCACATTCATTTGCACAGACTGCGAAGCCACACACCTCTCCAAGCCATAATCTAATCTAGCAATGTACTCATGCACTCGGACATTTATTTTGTATGTGTTCTCTGAATCATCGCTGTCTCAAAAATATTGGGAAACAAAAGATACAAATTAGTTACTTCTCTCTAATCATACCACAATTTGGGAAAACATAAGACAAAAAGTATGTTTTCTGCTTTTGGATAAATTGGAGCCTTCAGATCTGAACATAATTTGAGATGACTTCCATAAGATAAAAAATCTGGGTTTGCATGTTGGTTGGTTTAATAGAGATTGAGGATTACTTGCATACAAAATAATACCACAATTTCGGAAAACATATGACAAAAATCAGTCAGTTTCTTCTCTACAATTGTTCAGATACTGACGAACAGTTACTCCTGCCGTTCCATAAAACAACTTAGTGCTATCGGGATGTAAGAGAGGGATCTGAAATATTCACCTCTGCTTTCTGGCGCTCACAGTCACAGTAGAAGGCCCAATTCCGTTAATCTTTGGGATTTGGTCTTTTCCTCCAAGGCGGCGCCGCGCCAGCGACGCCGCGCCAGCGACGCCGGAGGGCTACCGCTCCGATTGCTCTTGGTCGGCGGCGCCACCGCCGGGCCGGCTCTTCGCTTGGTCGGCGGCGCCACTGCCGTCGGGCAAGCTTTCCGCTTCTCGCTGCTCCCCGCTGCTGGCTTGTTGCAAGATATCTGGCTGCTTTCCTGGCTTGCAGCTCCAGCAATCGCCGCTCCTGGCGGCGATGGTGCCTCTCGTTTCCTGCTGGTAGACATGCGCCGCCGCCGGAGACTACGACCTAGAGGGGGGGTCTAGGGTTGGAAGGACAAGAAAGGGGATTTGTTCGTACTGAGAGTTGCAGGTGGAGTTGACATACTGTCAACTAACGAGACAACATAACGGAGACATCTGACAAGCAGGACCCACTCGCTCGCCCCATAACGGAGAAATACTGACATGCGAGACCGCAATGGGCCCAAAACGGGAGAAGTCACGGCAATATTTGGTTTGCCCTCATTTCGTTCAGAATGGGCCCTCTGAGAAATTACCTACCCAACTTTTCAAATCGCGTCTATTACAAACAACAAAGGCACCTGTGAGCCTATGCCAAGGAACTCGGTGACCGCAAACAAAATATCCCCCGTATCCCTGAGAGGCACGATGATGGTGGGAAGGTTTAGCCAGGCTTCCGGCATGCTCCTCACCACGGAACAGGCCAGGCTCGGGTCACTCGTGAAGTTCTTGAGCGCCTGCTCCCCGAGCAGGCCGCAGATATAGCTTGTGTATTGCTCTGGGCCGAGGTCGTACACCAGACCTGGATCTGTGGCCCTGGAGACGTTCACGTGGCCGGCGCCCATGGAGAAGTGAGTGGCGTCGTCGTGCTGCTCATCCAGTATTGGCCTGCCGCCGTTATCCCATGTATCCGCCGTGGTCAGGATTGCCGACTTGATGGCGGCCGGAGACCAGTCCGGATGGACGCTCTTGAGGAGCGCCGCGACGCCCGTGATGTGGGGCGCCGCCATCGAGGTGCCCGACATCACTTTGAAGAGGGACGACCAGCCGTTCCTAGGCGCCACGCCACCCGCGATGAAGAAGCGGCGATAATGTTCAGCCCCGGAGCCAGGATGTCTGGCTTCAGCAGGCCCCTGCTGTGCTGGCTCGGGCCCCTCGACGAGAAGTATGCGACGGTAGGGGAGTGCTCCACACCTTGACCTTGCAGGGCACCATTGAACGACACTCTGGCCCATGGACGATTTGTGCTGGCGTAGTCGATCAGGGCGCGACCTTGGAAGCCGTTGAACTGGATCACATTGTACCCGTCGTAGTCGGTGAGCGCGGTGGTGTAGCCACGTTGCTGGAGGTCGATGAGCAGCACGCCCGCCGCCCCCGCCGTCTGGAGCATTCTGATGATGATCTCTTGCACATTAGCATACCGAACGGCTGTGCAGACCACCATCTTGCCGGCGACGTCGTCGGCGTAGTGGCAGTAGTTCCAGTAGACGAGAGGATACACACCCTCCAAGCGTGTATCCTGGGCAAGTGTCTCGCCGACCACGATAGTGGGTTCGTACTCCACCTCCGCGTCGAAGTGCCGGTCCACCGAGCCGGCGCCCACCGTCAGCATCCACGGCGCGTCGTTGCAGATAGTGTACCGTGCGGGGCCGCTGTTTCCCGCCGTACTCACCACCAGGACACCCCTGGCCATCGCCTTGAACGCGGCAATGGCGATAGGATGCTTGTCGAACGTGACGTTCGCCTGCGAGCCGAGGGAGAGGTTGATGATGTCCACCCCGTCGTGAATCGCCTCCTCCATCCCGCATGTTACGCTCGAATCAGGGCAGCCCTGAGCCATGCACACTTTGTAGATGGCGATGTGCGCCAGCGGAGCGATCCCCGCGGCCGTGCCGGAGCCCAGGCCGCCGCCGAGCGACGCACCTTGGACGAAGTTCCCTGCGGCGATGCTGGCGACGTGCGTACCGTGGCCAGATTCTTCGTCGTCTCGGGGATCATGGTCGCCGACGAAGGATTTGGCTCCCACAAGCTTCCGGTTGCACTGGTTTCTCATAGCGCCTGAGCAGCTCCCGTTCCACCTCGCTGGTGGCTCCGATATCCCATCTTCGCGGAAGGAAGCGTGCCTTGCGTATATTCCCGAGTCCACAATCCGATGAGCCTGCATTGACAATTGACATAGGGGCAGGGCAGGTGTTGAGCAGGTGAACTGCAGTATCCTGGCTAGAGAGGCAAAAAGGGCAAGAATCATTGTGAGGCGGTGATGGGCATATCCAGATCGGAAAGCTTAATGGCTTTGAGGAGCGCCTTTTTCACCGCCGAGGGTTGTGTCAAGGCGACCCGCCATCACCTCTCCTGTTCGATATTGTCATCAAATCACTTGCCAGGCTCATTGGAAAACAACGGATGCACAACCGAATTTCATAGTATGGCGACGATGTGGTCCTCTTCATCAACCCCAGCAGTGATGACCTATTGGCAGTCAAGGAGATACTTTGGCTGTTTGGTTTCGCCTCCAGCCTTTTTACCAACTTCAGTAAGCGCTCCATCATTCCAATCCAGTGCCAAGATATCGACCTCGCTGATGCGACGGTCTTTGGGTGCCCTATTGTCAATTTCCCCTACACGTACCTAGGAATGCCCCTATCTGATTGTCATGTGAGGAAAGTGGACCTCTAGCCGGCTCTTGATAAGTTGGGAGGGAAAGTTAAGGGATGGAAGCAAGAGAGTGGACAAATGGCTCCCGAGCTATATGGAGCCTATTTTTTTAAAAAAAATCTAAAATGACATTTTAAAGTTTCAAAAAAAAGTCTAGACAATTTTTTTTGATGTAGATAAATATGAGATCTACTAGTATGCAAAAAATCAATCCAAAACTCTCCGAATTTTAGTCTCAGCAAAAATGACAAACCTACCAAAATTCTGAACTTTGAAACTGTCCTAGATCCAGATCTATGTATTTTTCATTTTTGCTAAGCCTAAAATACAATTAATTTTGGATTGATTTTTCGCACACTAGTAGATCCCATAATTTTCAACACCAAGATTTTTTTATTTTTTTTTGAAACTTTCAAATGCCATTTTTAATTTTTTTTCAAAAAAATAGCCTCCAAAAACCTCAAGCTCCATTTGAGTTTTTTTTTTTTGTGGAAGCAAGGGCTATTTGCCATAAACGCTCGCCTCACCAAGTGAAGCACGTCCTCTCTGGCATACCAGTCTTCCAGCAAAGAACATTCAGCAGCACGTATATACCACCACAGGGTCAATGTAGGTTTCCGCCATTATATGTATCTCTTGTAAGCCGTCACATGGGATAAGTTATACTCCCTCCGTTTTAAAATATAAGATATTTTAGGTTTGTGAAGCAAATGTATCTAGACATCTTTTAGTGTGTATATTCGAGTGAACCTACACACACTAAAAGATGTCTAAATACATTTGCTTCACAATGCTAAAACATTTTATATTTTAAAACGGAGGGAGTATTTGTGAAATCCCGACGTTGTGTAAACACTCACATATATAATGAAGATTTGCTAGCTGTTATCCGTAATATTTATCCTTCTCATTGGAAAAGTTTTCCACGTTTTGCTTTGATTGTTATTTGTTATTTACCTCGTGATTGTAACAGCCAAGACCAACAGTTCTGTGTGAAATCTCGCGAGGGATAAACCTTGACTCAGGCTCTTTTATTTACCTGTTAGAGCAGGATACGCTCTTGATCGGTGTAAAAAGTACCGCAGCTCTGCAGATAGAACAACCAACTACAGACTCTTGACACCGAGAGAAACAGAACATTCAGCAACACGTATATACCACCACTAGACTTGGGCCAAGACCAACAGTGCTGTGTGAAATCTGGTGTGGAATAAACGTTTGAGTCAGGCTCTTTTATTTACCGTTTGAGCAGGATACGCTCTTGACGTGTAAAAAGCCCTGCAACCCTCCAATAGAACAGCCAACCAGACTCTTGACACTTCAAGAGCGAGAATCAGAGAACATTCAGCAACACGTCTATACCACAGCTAGCTAGACCTGGACCAAGACCAAGAGTTGTGTGTGATAAATATCTCGTGAGGACTAAACCTCGACTGAGGCTCGATCGACTCCTATTTATAGGGAGACTCCAACAGCAAATTAACCCATCGATCGATCACGATGGCTACCAACACCCGATCGCTGCTGTGCATGACGACGACGATCACCATTGCGTCGCTCTTGTCATCTGCGGCCGCCGCACCGTCGTCACGCGGTAACAATACCGAGGACGGCGGCGGCAGGACGCTGAGTTTCACCCTGTACCAGCAGGAGACCATCAACAAGACGGCCTACATGGTAGTGGATGGCGTGGCCGGCGCAGGGGTTAGCCAGACCACCACGCCCTTCGGCACCGTCTACGTCTTCCGCGACAACCTGACGGTGCACGCCGACGGGGCCTCCCCGGTGGCCGGCGTGGCGGAGGGGGCCTCCATCACCACCAGCCTCGACGGGCTGCGGAGCTTGTCGCTGGCCAAGATCACGATCCACCACCGAGGCCACCGGGGCTCCGTGTCCATCCTCGGGGGAACCTACAACATCGGGCCGTCCGACAATCCGGTGGTGGGCGGCACCGGTGACTTCGCGTACGCCTTGGGCTACGTCCGGTCGTCGCCTTTGGAGTTGCGGGGAGCGACGGCCACGTACAAGTTTGAGCTTCAACTCTACTGGCCCCCCTACGCTCCATACGCTCCAACTCCGAACTAGCCATCGCCCCCGTTACATACATCCACACTAAACTACTGCTACCATCTACTCCGACACAGTATCTTTTTCGAGATATATTTGATGCACTTATATTTACTAGTATAGGATTTATCAACCTTATGTTCAAGAGAAGTTTCGTGTCCCCTCCAATTCTTGTACCTCAAAATATACTCATTTGAGAGGCTTCTTATCCACCAAATCTTATATTTCAATATATACTTATTCAAGAGACTCAATAATACATTTAAAATATTACACATCTTACAACCACTCTGCCTGAAATATATACCTTTACTTCGATTCACATATGTGAATCTCGATGTTGATGTTCTAAAGCATATTTTTCTAGATGTTGTGTTATGTTAAATATTTTATACGAGTTGGGTTACGTTTGGACTCTGAGCTGTAATAGTTGTGGATATGTTACGAGTAGTGACGAGGGTTAACTCGATAAATGTTCTAGATGAAGGACTTAGGATCGGGAAGATAGGGCGTCGGATGAACTCGACGGTAAACTCAGTCAAACAAGGTGTCTATAAAAGTAAACGTGGGTGTAGAACCTGGCTTGCTTTCAATCTGTCCCTCACCGTCCCCTCCTGACCCCTATATATAGGTGGCCAGGTCTCGAGGATCGGGTAGAGTCCGATACAGATTACAATATCGACATACGGTAAGAACTCGTATTTCGACTAGTATTACAATTAGGCCTAGCTTAACGGGTGACGAGGTTCTACCCCGGCAATGCCCATGTCGAAGGGCTTTCAATCTAGGAAGCGTATTGAGAACCTGGCGAACTTGACGGCGATCAGACGAAAGCAGAAGGACACGAGGATTTACCCAGGTTCAGCCCCCTCGAAAGGTAAAAGGCCTACGTCCTGCTTGTCTGACTTTTGTATTGAGGTGGTGGCGACGATGATGGTGTTACAATGGCGGCGCAGATTGGATCTGGCCAAAAGCAGAGAGCTCTAAGTTGTCGAGCGCTCCGGCGTGAGGTGGGTGGAAGTGATTCTAGGGTTTCGAAACCTCCCTCCCAGCCTTTTATAAGATAAGGCTAGGTCTCAGGAGTGTTTCTCAAGCCATGTACAGATCGGATCAACCGAGACCTAATCTAGCTTGGACTCTTCGAAACTTCGCTTGTACACCAAGTAATACTCCCGGGCCGCATCGAAACACTGCCTTGACGGGCCTCGAAAGCCTCTCCTGAGACACCCCACCTGGACCGAGAACCAGGTAGGCGAATGTCGGGGGCCCATCTGTCATTCCTTCGTCAGTAGCCCCCGAGTGCATGGGATAGCCAAAGACTATGGCAGGGACTCCTCCCGAAAGTCTTCCCAGCCGCACCCGACATGAGCACTTGGCCTGCAAAGCTGCAAATGTACAGAAGTCATTCGAATAGTATGCTTGTTTCGTTACGTGATTTTCGAGCTACTCTCATGTAGAGCCTCGAAAGCGTTAAGTTGGGTTTGCAGAGGGATGCGCATAACCGGCCTGAGACTCACGCCGGGTCTCAGTTAATTGCATTGCTGCAAAGACATTCGGTTAGCTTACTCAGATTCGAGTCCCCCGACTCGAACCCGCGTGGGCTGGCGCTACCTCGACCTGAGCCGCGTTGGACTTACCAAGTCGAAGCCCAGTTCATTTGTGAGGCACCCGATGCGTCCATCGGTGCAAGCTTCATACCGTAGGTATGGAAAATTTCCGGCAGAGCGCGTTTGATACGAATACCGGGCCATCCGATGTTGCAAATCGTGGTCTTACCTTCGTATTTGACATACGGCATCCGAACAGGTATATGGCGACCAAAATTCGGGCATGTTGATTGAGGAGCGTTGATATCCCGAAAGACAGATTAGAACAAGATGATTCAAAGGTCCGAAACTCGAACCCGAATCTCTAAAAGTGTTATTAGGTAGAAAGAAACAGCTCGAAAGATCGAAGCCCTGCCTCGAATATTTCGAGAGCACTGCTGGCCTGATAGAAGTAGCTCGAGGGGCCGAAGTCCAGCCTCGAATATGTCGAAGGCGCCGCTGGCCCAAAAGAGATAATTCGAGGGACCGGAGCCCTGACTCAAATATGTTGAAGGCGCTGCTGGCCCGAAAGAAATAATTCGAGGGACCGGAGCCCTGACTCGAATATGTCGAAGGCGCTACTGGCCCGAAAGAAGTGATTCGAGGGACCGGAGCCCTGACTCGAATATGTCGAAGGCGCTGCTGGCCCGAAAGAAATAGCTCGAGGGGCCGAAGTCCAGCCTCGAATATGTCGAAGGCGCTGCTGGCCCGAAAGAGATAATTCGAGGGACCGGAGCCCTGACTCGAATATGTCGAAGGCGCTGCTGGCCCGAAAGAGATAATTCGAGGGACCGGAAAATTCCCCCAAAAGAACGAAAGACAGAGTCGTCGAGAAACTCAATGCTCATTCGAATGGCACAAAAGAGAAAAGCACAGAAGACCTCGAAAGAAACCCGATCGAGAGATCATCTGAGTGCAAGGGGTACATACCTTTGGGACTCGAAAGAGCCTTTGCCAGTTTTTACCCCTTGAGTCGAAAAGACAGCATTTTACCCTAGGGAACGCGTCAGCGCTGACGACACACTGCGTCGAGTCGTCACCTCATCTTCTGCAGGACGGGCCTGAGCCTGCCATGACAAGACGTGTGGTGGGCCCTCAAGCCGTGCATCGCGGCCGTTGACAGAGTTTGACCGCACGTCCCGCGCGTGGGTGAGAAATAACCGGCGCGGTTTCCTTGACTACCGTGCGTAGTGGACGCCGCGGTGCTCGCGTGCTGACACGTGGACGGTCGGATCAACCCGGCCGTTTCCACTTCGCCATGGACGGTTGAGATCTGACGTAGATCTCTAGAGCTAGAATAAATAACGGTGGCAGGGTAACAGTCTATCTCACTCCGCCGCCATCGTCTTCTTCCTCGCGCAGCATCCTTGTAGCTCTTCCTTTCCATCTCCATTTCCGCGATCTTTGCTGCGCCCTGACCATGGGCAAGAGGAGCTCCACAGCCGCCGGCGCCACTGCCGCCGCCAAGAAGGCCAAGACGGCCGATGCTGAAGGCTCCGGCGTTGGCCGCTGGGTCCAATCCAAGGTTGGCAACAAGGAGCTGACCCAGGCCGAGAAGATGGGCCTGCTGAAGAATGCGTCGGCGGAATCGCTCGCCGCCGGCCCGGAGATCGTTCCCCGGCCACCCCTCGGTTTCCGGGTAATCTTCATCGCCTTTTTGCTGCGGGGTCTGTCTTTCCCCCCGCATCCTTTTCTCCGTGGCCTTCTCTTTGCTTACGGGATTCAGCTCCATGACCTGAATCCCAACTCTGTTCTTCACATTGCGTGTTTTATCACGCTTTGTGAGTGCTTCCTGGGGATCGAACCCCACTGGGCACTGTGGCGCCGAATCTTCGTGATTCGGCACCCTCTGCCCTATCAGACCGGCGGTTTCGGCGTCCAAGTGCGCCCAGACGTCGAGTATTTCAACCTCCAAACACCCAAAAACAACCCCGGGTGGAGGACGAAGTGGTATTACGCCAAGGACAAATCCTCCGACGGCGAAAACTTCGGACTTGAGGAATTCCATCCCACCGGCGTTCTTCGACCTCGCGTCTCCTGGAGGCACGACCTTTCGGACGAGGATTTGAAGATTACAGAGCCGCTGATGGAGAAGATCCAACAGCTTCGAGCTACTCCGAAGAAGGAACTTTCGGGAGTCCAACTCATCCGAACCTTCATCGAGCGCCGAATCCAGCCGCTCGCTGCTCGAGCCCACTGCATGTGGGATTACAGCGATCGCCGGGACTCGACTCGCATCTCTCAGGATGAGCTGCACGAAGCCGAAATCGACGAGTGCGTATGCGCCGTCACCAATATCAAGAAGAAGGATCCTGTGCCGAAGGCCTTCGGTGCAGTGGCCTTCAGCAAAGCCTTTCCCCGCACCGAGGTATGATTATGCTTTTATTCGAATGCCTTCTTCGTTTCTTAGCCGGATCGTCCAGTGTCGAATGCAGTCTTTCTCATTATGTAGGTGATAAACATAGCCCGATGCTATCCGCCCCAGCCAGAGATGGGCGAATATCCGGGGCGTGACTTCGCCGAGGTGCCTGAAGGGTCGGCCTCCGCTGCTCCATCACCACCGAGGGCTCCGAAGAGACAACAAGTCGCGGACGTTGTCGAGGATTCGGAAGACCTTGACGACACTCACTTTTCTTCAGGGGATGACGACAACAGCGCCATCCCTGCCTCGCCTTTGAACCGCCGTCCTCCTCCTCGAACAGAGAAAAAGGTCCTTCCGAAGTTCGGGATCGACGCATCGTAAGTTCTTCTTTCGTGTAACTTGTGGTCTTGTTTTGATTTGGTTGTCCGATTCTAACGCTGATGATTGCTTCAGATCTTCCACCGAGGAAACGTCGACTGGTCCGGGGGATCAAGATCGATACCAGGTTCGACCTCATGACGACGCCCTTGAGCAAACGGCAGACTCACAGGAGAAGGTCGCTGATATTGTCGCCCCCGAAGTTGCTCCGACGAAGCCTTCGACCTCTTCCAAGAAGAAGGCGACGGAACAAGAATTCGTGCTTGTCTCCTCGTCCGGCGGGCCTTCCGGTCCTAGCAACCATGTAAGTCCAAAGACTTTCGACTTGCACTTCGCGTATTTGACCATTAGTAGCCCCCGAGGGTGAGTCGAAGTGTTCACACTTGGGCTTGCCCTCCGAAACATGATTCGAAGGTTAATTTATCGCCCGACTTTCTTTAGCCCGTTGTTAGGGACCTGTCGAAGGTTTGCAGGAGCTTCTTCGCCTTAGAGGAAGAGAATCGTAGGCTGTCTGAGAAGCTCGACGAAACTCGAAGTGAGTAATGCCACCTTCCTTGTACAGTTCGCCTTTGCGTATGACATGATGCTTTTGTTGTTGAACATCTTCTTCTATTGACTAGGGATTGGGGCCCAAGCTGCTACTGATAAGACTTCCCTGAAAACTCAGCTGGACAATCTTACCACTGAGAATTCGGGTTTGAAGGATAAGGTCGCCGAGCTGAACGACGAAATCGCCCGACTGAAGGGCGAATCGTCCGAAGCTAAGGAGTGCGCGGATAAAAGCCGCCTGGACGCCGAAGCCCGCGAAGGAGAGCTGACCCAGCGCCTACAATCTTCACTTGATGCCTTGCGTGGTAAGTTCTCAAAGCTTTTTCCGGAATAACTTTCGGGGCGAAAAGTCGCGTTGTGACTTAGCTGTCTGCTTGCTTGTGTAGCTGCTGCCGAATTAGACGCCGGAGCGATGAAAGGGCCTGCTGGAATCGAGTCCAGTATCGGATTTGCCGAACGCCTGAGCCGAGAGGTTGTCAACCTCTTAGCGCGGGTGCGGTCGACGCTGGTTCGCGTTCGGGATACTTCTGTACCCGACTCGACTAGCGACACCATGGCGGGAATCCTCGACGCTGTGGCGGTGAAGGCGGGTGGCGAAGATCCGTTATTTGCCGCAGTACGCCGTCAGGTAACCATCGGCACCGAGTCTGTCTTCTCCATGATGATGATGCATGGCGTGGAGTTCGATGCTGACAAGGTCACGAGCACATACCCAAAGGATAAGGACGGACGCGACAAGTCCGCCAAGACTTACGTCGCGCGTGCTCGTGAACTGGCTGCTCGAATGACGGGCTTCCTGGCCGATAGGAACGAGAAGCGTGCGGCAGCGAGGGCTCGGAAGCGTGGTGCATCCGCCGCGCCGTCTAGCAAGGCTGGTAGTTCGGCGTAGTGCAAGCAGTGCTTCTGGTGCCCAATTGTAATTAGTTTCGCTGGTGCACATCGAGGGTTGTGACCCCGATTAGTACTCTTTCGGTTGTAAAACTTGTGCTGCTGTTATGTTAATCTTCACGCCATTTGGTTGCCATTGCTTGTGTGTGATGTTCGGCTCCTCATGCAGGATCCTTCGCTGACCTCTGGTGCTTGGCCTGTTTCGTACGAAACAACTGGCAGTACTGCTGGTGCCATTGAGCGAAGAGCGCCCTCCACGAGCGAGTTGTCACTAATTCGATCGTTGCGCGATCAGCTCCAGAACGCGCAGCGCCAACTAAAGGTTGTTACTGCCAAGGTCGATGTTGCTCTTTCGAAGGCGTCGTATGCTGCGGACTGCGAGAAATTCCTTCTAGATGAGATCGAAAATCTTGGCAAATCACTGAAGTGTAAGTCTTCGAACTTCTTTCGCTGCACGTTGGCTTGGATCTGCAGGACTGAGTCTTTGTTCTCTTGTTCGCAGATGCGTGTCTTGACAGTGCAGCTGAGGCCCGGCGCGTAAACGCGCATATTATTGCTGCCCAGAATCATGCCAACTCCGTTGCTGATAACTTCTGGGCTGATCGATCGAAGGCAATGAAGCTGACACTCCTTCAGGATAGGATTGCTCAAGCTGGTGCGTTGGCTGAGACGAGCCGAAGTGCCCTTGCGCTGGTGCACCAGGCGATGTTTCCTCTAAATGATCAGCCCGAAGGTTTGCCGGCGCTGCTCGATCGATTCGAGAACGGCCATGCTATACATTCCTTTGTCCAGGCACATCTGCGCAGCGGGGCTGTGGTCGCACTTGCTTTCGTGCATGCGCACTACCCTGAAGTCGACCTAGAGCTTCTGAAGACGCCTCCGCCGTCGCCCAGCGGTCGCTACGACATGGAACGGCATTATGCTGCTTGTAGAAGTACCGGCGATTGTATCGCTCGACAAATTATCATCGAAAGCGATCGTCAGAGGGCGAGTCGAGATGCTGCGGCACCATGAACTAGCTTTGTTGTTGTGTCTGTATCTTCACTCTGTACATATATTGTATACCTGTGTTTATATTCGACTGTGTTGAAAAGGTAGAGACTTCGAGCATCGATTAGGAAGGCGAAAGTTCTCCAGCGTAGGTCGAGAGAATGCGTCCCCCAAACGTGAGCTGATCGAGCGCGGCCCCAGAGCGTAGGCGAAGTCCTCGAGTGTGGGTCGAATGGCCGAGCCCCCGAGCGTGGGTCGAAAGCCCCCGAGCGTGGGTCGAAAAGCTGAGCCCCCGAGCGTGGGTCGAAAGCTGAGCCCCCGAGCGTGGGTCGAAAGGCTGAGCCCCCGAGCGTGGGTCGAAAGACTGAGCCCCCAAGCGTGGGTCGAAGCCCCCGAGCGTGGGTCGAAAGGCTGAGCCCCCGAGCGTGGGTCGAAAGTCCCCGAGCATGGGTCGAAAGGTTGAGCCCCCGAGCGTGGGTCGAAAGCCCCCGAGCGTGGGTCGAAAGGCTGAGCCCCCGAGCGTGGGCGAAAGCCCCCGAGCATGGGTCGAAAGGTTGAGCCCCCGAGCGTGGGTCGAAAGCCCCCGAGCGTGGGTCGAAAGGCTGAGCCCCCGAGCGTGGGCGAAAGCCCCCGAGCGTGGGTCGAAGCCCCCGAGCGTGGGCGAAAGCCCCCGAGCGTGGGTCGAAAGTCCCCGAGCATGGGTCGAAAGGTTGAGCCCCCGAGCGTGGGTCGAAAGCCCCCGAGCGTGGGTCGAAAGGCTGAGCCCCCGAGCGTGGGCGAAAGCCCCCGAGCATGGGTCAAAAGGTTGAGCCCCCGAGCGTGGGTCGAAAGCCCCCGAGCGTGGGTCGAAAGGCTGAGCCCCCGAGCGTGGGCGAAAGCCCCCGAGCGTGAGTCGAAGCCCCCGAGCGTGGGCGAAAGCCCCCGAGCGTGGGTCGAAGCCCCCGAGCGTGGGTGGAAAGGCTGAGCCCCCGAGCGTGGGCGACTATGTGAATATGTTGACTCATGAAGTGAGGAACTTGAATTTTATTGCTTGGTGCCGAAGGCACAATGTTGGGCGCGGACTGCTGCCGACGCCTGATTACATAGTAGAGGGGGTAGAGGAGACAGCTTTGTTAGCTAAGGGTAGAAGCGGCGCAGCTGCGCGGCGTTCCACGGGTTGTCGACGTCTTTCCCCGTCTTTGGGTTGCGTAGGCGATATGCTCCTCCTGGGATGACCTCGTGGATGAGGTACGGGCCTTCCCATGGTGGCTCCAGCTTCGACGTGCTTGTTTGCTTGAGTCGGAGCACAAGGTCTCCTGGTTCGAAAGAGCGTCCGCGTACCCGTCTGCTGTGGTAGTTGCGGAGGCTCTGCTGGTAGACCGCCGATCGAACGAGAGCGACGTCTCGAGCTTCGTCCAGTAGATCTTGGGCGTCTACTAACGCCTTGTCCGCGTCTTCTTCGTCGTAGGCGGTGACGCGGGGCGCGCTGTAGCGCACGTCCGTGGGCAGCACGGCTTCTGCCCCGAAGAGCAAGAAGAAGGGCGTGTAGCCTGTCGAGGAGTTGGGCGTTGTTCGCAGGCTCCATAGCACCGAAGGCAATTCCTCGACCCAGGCGCCTGCTGCGCGCTTGAGGGGTCGAAGCAGTCGCTTCTTCAGGCCTCCGCAGACAAGTCCATTGGCCTTTTCGACCTGGCCGTTGGACTTGGGGTGTGATACCGAAGCGTACTTGAGTTTGATGCCGAGGTCTTTAGCGAAGCCCTGGAATTCGCCCGAAGTGAAGTTGGTGCCGTTGTCGGTGATGATGCTGTTCGGGACGCCGTACCGATAGACGATGGACTCGAAAAACTTGACTGCCGTGGTCGCCTCTTGGTTGGTGACCGGGGTAGCTTCTATCCACTTGGAGAACTTGTCCACAGCGACGAGCAAGTACGTATGCCCTCCTCGAGATGATTTGGGGAGAGGCCCCACTTGGTCGAGCCCCCATTGTGAAAAGGGCCATGCCACAGGGATGGTGTGCAGTTCCGATGCCGGCGCGTGCGGCTTGGTGGCGAACATCTGACACGCTTCGCAGTGCTGGACGATGTTCCTGGCGTCGTAGAGGGCGGATAGCCAGTAGAATCCGGACCGAAAGGCCTTCTCTACGAGGGTTCGGCTGCAAGCGTGATGACCGCAGGTTCCTTCATGGATTTCTCGGAGGAGGGCGATTCCATCTTCCTGCGCTATGCACCGCTGGAGCACCCCCGAAGTGCTTCGCTTGTAGAGTTCCCCATTGATTATCGTGAAGGCCTTAGAGCGCCGCATGACTTGTCGGCGGTGGATGGGGTCTTCTGGGAGTTCGCCCCTCGTCAGGTACGCCAAGTACGGCTTTGTCCATATTGCCTCGACGAGCATGACCGCGGCTGCATCCTTTGGGAGGTCTGCTGCTCCTGCCGCTGGGGCGGTGTCGGTTGTCCGAGCCCCCGGACGTGTTGTTAACGCCGGGTCAGGTGTGGGTTTGATCTTGACGGAGCGTTCGAATATCTCCTCGAAGAAAACACCTGGCGGTATTGGGAGGCATCTTGAGCCGACATTGGCCAGGTTATCTGCCTCCTCGTTGCTTTCCCTGCCGATGTGTGTTACTTCACAGCCCTTGAATTCGCCTTCGAGCTTGTCGTACATGGCGCGATATGCGATCATGTTCGCGCAAGTTGCGTCGCACTCCTTCATGACTTGCTGAGCGATGAGGTTCGAGTCTCCATGAATCTTGATGTGGGTTGCCCCGCAGGCCTTCGCCATGCGCATACCGTGAAGGACGGCTTCGTATTCTGCCTCGTTGTTGGAGGGATTCGGGAAACACATGCGGAGGACGTAGCGCATCCTGTCTCCTTGTGGTGATACCAGGATAACTCCTGCTCCTGCCCCCGAAACCCGCTTGGACCCGTCGACGAAGATGGTCCAGCTGTTCGACAGGTCTGGTAGTTCGGGCATCTGGGCTTCTGTCCATTCGGCTATGAAATCCGGTAGGACCTGTGACTTGATTGCGGACTGGCGCTGGTACGTAATCTCCCAGGGTCCTAGCATGACTCCCCATAGCGACACACGCCCTGTAGCGTTTGGGTTGTTGAGGATGCTGGAGACTGGGTTCGAAGCCACTACTATGATGGAGTGGCACTCGAAATAGTGCGGCAGTTTCTTCCCCGTCATGTAGATGGCGTATGCCAACTTCTGATAATGGGGGTATCTTTGCTTGGTTGGCGACAGGACTTCGCTTAAGTAGTACACAGGCCTCTGAACACCGTGCTCTTTGCCTTCCTCTGCGCGTTCAACCACAAGCACCGAGCTGACAACTTGATTTGTAGCCGCAATGTACAGCAACATTGGCTCTTTTTCTCGAGGTGTAACGAGAACTGGGGAGGTCGATAGTCGTCGCTTGAGGTCGTCGAAGGCGGCTTGCGCTTCTTCGGTCCATGTGAAGTTGTCTGTTTTTCTGAGCAGTCGATACAAGGGCAGTGCTTTTTCGCCAAGCTTGCTGATGAAGCGGCTAAGCGCTGCGAGTCGGCCTGTCAACTGCTGGACGTGTCAGAGCGTCTTTGGAGGGTGCATGCTGATGATGGCCTTTATCTTCTCTGGGTTGCCTTCAATTCCTCTCTCGGAGATCAGATAGCCCAGCAGTTGGCCGGTGGGTACTCCGAAAGAGCATTTCTTCGGATTAAGCTTGATGCTATATCTGTCGAGGTTGGCGAAGGTTTCTCGAAGGTCGTCGAGCAGAGTATCTGCTTTCGATGTCTTGATGACAATGTCGTCGACGTAGACCTCGACGTTGCGTCCGATTTGTTCCTTCAAGCATGCTTGCATACACCGCTGATACGTAGCTCCAGCGTTCTTGAGCCCGAAAGGCATCGTCATGTAGCAGTATACCCCGTGCGGGGTGATGAACGCCGTCTTGTCTTCGTCTTCTACCTTTAGCCGTATCTGGTTATATCCAGAGTAGGCGTCGAGGAACGAGAGGCGCTCGCATCCTGCCGTGGAATCAACAATCTGGTCGATTCGGGGCAAAGGGAAGTAGTCCTTCGGGCAGTGTTTGTTTAGAGCTGTGAAGTCGATGCACATCCTGTAGATCTTGGTGTCCTTCTTTTCCACCATGACCGGTGGCGAGAGCCATGTGGCTTCCTTGATCTCTCTGATGAACTTAGCCTCGAGGAGGCGATTAATTTCTTCGCCCATCGACTTAGCCTTTTCTGGATTGTACCGTCGCATAGACTGCTTGACCGGTTTCGCGTTGGGAAATATTTTAAGCTCATGCTCGGCGAGTTCCCTGGGGATGCCTGGCATATCTGCTGGACACCAGGCGAACATCCTCCAGTGCTCACGGAGGAACTCGACGAGCGCGCTTTCCTATGCGGGGGAAAGGGAGTTCGACACCCGCGCCGTCTTGGTTGGATCCGTCGGGTGGATCTGGTGTTCCCGGGTGTCTTTGGTGGCATCGAAAGACAGCTCTGGGGCGTTCTGCTGCGCCGGTGGATCGATGTCCATGACAGTGGCTTCTCGAATGTGGTGCAATTCCTCGTGCACTCCGAAAGTCTGGGACATGTCGTTGAAGTCCTTGTCGCAGTTTTCTGACCGCGCAAAGCTGCCGCTGATCGTCAGTGGTCCTCTGTTTGCGGGCATCCGTAACTTGAGGTAGGCGTAGTGGGGTACGGCCATGAATCGGGCGAACGCTGGTCGCCCGAGGATGGCATGGTACTGCGAGGGCCAGTCGACCACCTCGAATTCGATCTTCTCCTTTCTGAAGTTTGCTTTAGTGCCGAAGATGACGTCGAGGTGTATCGCCCCTAATGGATACGTTGGCTTTCCCGGGACGATTCCGTGGAAGGAGGTCTCTGTTGGCAGGAGATTGTTTAGTGGAATCTTGATCTTTCGCAGCGTGTCTGCATAGATTAGGTTCAAGCTGCTGCCTCCGTCCATGAACACCTTTTTCGAGGTGAAGCCCCCTATCTGCGCCTCAAGAACCAGAGCATGGTGTCCTGGGCGTGGTATCTTCGGTGGATGATCTGACCGGTCGAAACCAATCGGGTGTTCGGACCAATTCAGATATTCGGGAGTAGCTGGTGGCGCGTGCTCGGCGTGGAATACTTCTGTCGCGCGTTTCCGCCGAACTTTGTTCGTCGGGCGCCCCCTCTGAATCATGGGCACGAAACCTCTTGGAGGCGGGAACTCTTCTTCCTCGTTGGCCGGCTGTCGCTGCTCGGCTTGCTGGATCGTAGCGGCCTGATGGCTTTGCTGTACGACATTTGCTGGTGGATTCGGTGGTGGCGGTGGAGCGTTGTAGGCTATCGCCCCTGCCACTGGTTGCTCGACATTCATCCTCTCCTGAAGTGCTCGGTTGAGGCGAAGGAATTCCCTGCACTCGATGAGGAGGTGTGCAGGTTTTCGTACTCCGTCCTTGTCGAGGTACGTGTGCCTTGGGCATCCGCTGTCGAGCATCTCTTCTGCCGACAGCTGTGGCTGCCGGCGACGCCACTCCTTGCTGGGTTTCGAGTCACGGCTGCTGCTGCCGTAGTAAGTATTTCCTCGTCGTGGTAAGTCGCGATTGTCGTCGCGGTCTTCGTGGACATAGCCAGCTGCTATCATGTCTACGTTCTCCGTGTTGTCGTAGCGGCTTCGGCGACCTTTCTTCCGAGATCCGGGATGGAACTGATCCTTCGCATCGCCATCGTGTTCTGCTGATCGACGGCGGATTCTGGGAGCCGAGATGGAGTCCTCGCCATCGGCCCATTCGTTCGCCAAACTCATGAGGTGGTCGATGGTTCTGGGCTTGCAGCGCCCCAGTTCCTCCTTGAAGTCACGCCGAAATAAGCCGTCCCGAAATGCATCAATGGCCCTTTCGGGCGAGATATTCTCTGTCGTGTTCCGAAGGCTGATCCATCGTGAGATGTATGACCTCAGGTTTTCGCCGGTCTTCTGCACGCATAAGCGAAGCTCTTCGAACGACGTAGGGCGTCGTGAGGTGCCTCGGAAATTTGCGATAAACGCTTGCCGAAACTCTTCCCAGGAGCGAATGCTGTCTTGGGCGAGATTATTCAACCATGCCCTTGCGTTATCTTTTAGGTGCAGTGATAACAACTGGAGAGCGTTGTCTCTGGATCCGCCGCTGATCTTGACAGCGGTCATGAAATCATCTAGCCAAATTCGGGGATCCTGCTGCCCGTTGAACTTGACTACGCCGTCGATGAGCTTGATTCCTTTCGGCAATGGTGCCGAGCGGATCAAAAGGCTAAAGCATTCTGCCCCGCAGAGTCCGTCGCTGGGACCGCCGAACGCTTCCGCCTCGCGTCGCGCTCGCCCTTGGTCGACTCTATGCTGGGCCAGGCCATGCCGAAGCTCTCCGTTGAGAGGTTCGACCACATGCGTCCGAGGCGCTACGGCTGGCGCTGGTGCTGGGTGCCTAGCCTGTTCCGGTGGTGGAGCGGCTCTTGCTGTTGTCGCATCATGTGCTGAGCCAGGCGTGCCTTGCAGCACCCTTACTCCTTCGAGTGCTAGATTTCGCAGGTGTCGCATATGTTCGTCACCATTAGACGCGTTCGCAGCAATGTATGCCGCTGCAGCCATGATTGCTGCTTCCTTGGTCTTGGGCATTAACTCAGCTTCGTTGAATTCTGCCTCCAGGTTTCGAGTGACATTATGCATATCGGCCCCCTGCTGAGTGCGCGATCTTGATCTGTGCTGAACGCTTGAAGAGTAGTGCGATGATCTTTCTGCCCGCCTTCTGCTGGATGCGTCGGCCTCCTCTCTGCGTCGTTCCAACACTCGTCTATCAGCGCTGATCTGATCTTTTTGCTCCTGAACGACGAATCGGAGTGCAGCCAGATCGCTTGGACTTGGGTTGGGTCCGAAGTTTAATTCGCCCGCATAGACCCTTCTTGCGAACCTAATCTGGTCATGTGTGACCACTGGTCGACCGCTGTCTGCTCGGTTTCGACCGCCGCTGTTGTTTCCTTCGTTGTGTGATGCCATCATGCAGTGGCCCCCGAGCCACGGGGTCGAGTCATCGCTGATTTCTCCCAGCGCTGGAGGATAGACGTCGTCGCTTTCGACGTAGGGTCCGACTTCGACCATGAAATCAAAGTCATGATCAGCCATATAGCCGTCGCTAGATGCGTTAGATTCGCATAGCGAGGCAGAGCTCACCGAATTGCCGATTTTCCCCTTAGCTTCGGGGTAGACATCGTCGTCGTCGTCGGAGCACGTGTAGTCCGAGTATAATCCTTCGACGTAGTCAGGGTCATAGGGTGCTGTGCGAAGCGTGAGGGCGTTGAGAGCCCGATCGCACTCGGATATCGTTGGGTAGATAGCTGTTGTACCTCCCCGCGGATCTTCACAGCCGGCGATCTCATGGAGTGAGAAATCTCCGGCGCCTATGTAGTGGAACCTGGCGAACTCGACGGCGATCAGACGAAAGCAGAAGGACACGAGGATTTACCCAGGTTCAGCCCCCTCGAAAGGTAAAAGGCCTACGTCCTGCTTGTCTGACTTTTGTATTGAGGTGGTGGCGACGATGATGGTGTTACAATGGCGGCGCAGATTGGATCTGGCCAAAAGCAGAGAGCTCTAAGTTGTCGAGCGCTCCGGCGTGAGGTGGGTGGAAGTGATTCTAGGGTTTCGAAACCTCCCTCCCAGCCTTTTATAAGATAAGGCTAGGTCTCAGGAGTGTTTCTCAAGCCATGTATAGATCGGATCAACCGAGACCTAATCTAGCTTGGACTCTTCAAAACTTCGCTTGTACACCAAGTAATACTCCCGAGCCGCATCGAAACACTGCCTTGACGGGCCTCGAAAGCCTCTCCTGAGACACCCCACCTGGACCGAGAACCAGGTAGGCGAATGTCGGGGGCCCATCTGTCATTCCTTCGTCAACGGGCCTCAGGGGTACTCAACTGATGGGCTCTATTATCTATACCCTTATCAGTAGCCCCTGAGATTCTACCAGAATTGTAGATTCGGGTTGAATCTCTAATTTTTAAATCTTCGACTTGATCATTTCTTCGACTTCTTCAAATCTTCGACTTGGTCTTTCGACTTATTTTTATTATAATACCTTGCAAGGGGTTTTGATGAACAAGCCTGACAACTCTGACAGATCAAGAGACCAGTTAACTGCCGGAACAAATACTTGTCACCTACTTCAAATTCAATCTCCTTGGACTTGAATTCGGGAAACCGGTCAAACTCATTCTTTTGCCGCATTTAGGACTTACAAATAATGAATCCCAGTGGTTCTCAGGGTACCTAGTGTGTCCACCAGGATTTTTCTTCGCGTCGTAGACACGGATACATACCAGCAGAGCGCATCCATGTGCGTATACCGGGCCACACATGACGGATCCTGGGGTCTTACCTTCGTGATATAGTTCAACTGTATTCCAATCAACACAAAGAACCTTTTCAGCACTATCATCCCGGGCTTGTTAATTTGCATCACCCTCCTCTGTTAGTACTACTGTCAATTCAGTAACTATGAGCACAACCGGTCTCTGTGCAGCCCAATCGTCTTTCACCATCTGCAAAGCCAACTTAGAGGGAACATATCCAACTCTCGAATCACACTTAAGATCAACGAGCTCTGCATGAAAGGTAGCACGTTTCGTTGTCCAACCGTCTTGCCGATCGATTGCATCAACTATATCTTCCCCATCCTCAATCCTAACATACTCTTTCTTCCAATCATCGAATCGTGACAGTGACACTTCTTGCTCCGGGCCCCAAGCTATACTCTCCCCAATTTTTTCCACCCAATTCTTCACCGCCTGCTCTCACATGCTTTGAATTTCCTAGGGTTCAAACTCGGCACAATTGACATTCCATTTGACAATTGTTTCTCTCCCAATCACCCGCATGCTTCCATCAACTAACTTGGCCCTTGACGGAAAAGTTTTTCCAATAGCGGGGCACTGTAAGCTAGCGAAAGTGAGCGATGAAATGAAGATGCAGAAGGGAGTGCGGATACGGGCATTACCGATTAGAAGTAGGGGAAGTTCTCTCTCGAGGCTCCATTCCCCCGTTCACCCTACCCGATCTGGGGCTCAATCTACGATTCAAATGGTGTGGGGGCAGTCAGATGTAAATCGAGGGGGACGGGATTAGGGTTCAGAATGCCACTCACCTTGTTCGCCACAGAATGCAAGCTTTGCCGCCGCTGAAATCGGTCCGCCGTCGCCGGAGAAGGAGAAGGGGAAAGCTCCGTCGCCGCCGCCATAGGAGAGGAACTGGGCGCGGTGACGGGTGGATTCTGATAAAAACTCGCGTGCTGGACCGGACACACGTGGGTCAACTAACTAGGACCCACATGTCTTAATCAAACTGGATTGGCTCGATTCTTACCGTTTTATCGTGTTTGTGTCACTGGGCTATTAACTCGCGTCCAGGTGTCGCATGGGCACGAGAGCTTGTTGCCTGGAAATATGTCGCATGTGAGCTAATTGCCCATCGTAGCCCACTGCGCCGTTGCCGGGGACAAGACTACTTGGAGGTGAGAAATCAATGGACACCACGGAGAAGCCGAAGAAGATCTTCCTAGTAGGCTCTATACCGTCCTGGCGGAAGAAAAGCTCACGGTAAGCACACCGGAGCAAGGAGTTGCCACTTGGGCCCAAGATAACAACAGTGTTCATTCACCATCGTTTGGGAGCTCCATGGTTTGTAGGTTCTGGAGTGTGCAAGTAAGCGCACACTTCTCTTTTCGACAAGCGCCGTGCAGATCGAACTTGCAGAGCCCTGGAGGCATCCTCTTCCTCGCTGCCACGGCTGGCTACGAGGAAGACTCCAGCGACTCTGCAGGGATCTAACTAAGGCTGGACGTACGAGCCGATCTTTTAGCTCGGCCCGAGCTTTTCTCGGCTCGGCCCGAGTTGGGCTCGGCCCGCTATGAATGTTGACCGAGCCGAGCCCAATATTCTGGACCGTCGCGGGCTAAAAACTCGGCCGGCTTGGCTCCATCCAGCCCGAAAGCTCGTGATATTTTTTTTTACTAATTGAGCGAAGGAGAAAGGAGAGGTGGGCTGATTTCTGGCCCGTGACGGACATCGGGCTACTAGGTCAGCCTCCTCGGTCGCACTGTCTCCCAGCTAGGTCACCGCATGATGTAGCCGCCACGGGAGCTCCTGTACGCCGCTTAAAGCGGTGCGGGGCGGAAGCGCCGCTCAGCGCCCACCACGCAGCGGCTCAGTGGGCTGGCAGCCCATGTTCTCTCTTTCTCTTTTTCTTCTTTTTTCTTCTTTTTTCTTTTTTTGTTTCTGTTTTGCTTTTTAAAAATTTGAACAAAAAATCAAATTTGAATGATAAATTAAATAAATTAGAAATTCGAACAAAATTTAATTTTTTTGAAGTTGTGAACAAATTTTAATTTTGAACAAAATTTCAAATTTAAACAAATTTTGATTTTTGAACAAAATTTGAAATTTGAACAAATTACAAAAATCTGAGCAAATTTCAAAATTTGAACAAATTTCGAAATCTGAACAAATTTCGAAATCTAAACAAATTTTGAATTTTAAACAAAAATTCAGAAACTAAAAAAAAGCAAAAAGAAAAAGAAAAAATAGAAAAAAGTAGCATACATTTGCTTTAAAAATCGGGCTACGGGCCCAGTCCATAGCCAGAAAATTAAAGCAACCGCGTGCGCGAAGGGATGAGCGGCGCGAGGACTATGAGCCCAGCCCATAGCGCGAAAATTAAAGCAACCCGCCTGCGCGGAGGGGTGAGCGGCGCGAGCAGATTGGACCGCTTTGAGCTGCCTATAGGTTTTCCCAGCCGCCACTGCCTCCTCTAATTACAGTAGACGCCATCTCTGGCCAGCTTGCCCCGGCGCCGCCGTCCCTGGCCCGCTTGCCGCGGCGCCGCCTCTCCCCGTCCCTGAGCACCCGCACAGCCGCGCATCCGCGCCCGTCGTCGTCCAGGCTACAGAACATCCTCTGCAGTATTGTAACCGAAAAATGGTGAACATTTTAGGTTATCAATTGTTGATTCTTTTCATTGGAATAGATTTATATGTAGTTTAATTGCTATTCTGTGAAGTTTCATGAAATTGTATGGATGTTTACTTGCTCGATTTTGTTGCACAAATCGTATCTGGAGAGTGTTATGTATTATCACGAGCCAGCTCGAGCTGGACCGAGTTTGTAGCCAATTCGGGCCGAGCCCAATTTTCCGGACCGAAGGCACAACGAGCCAGCCCGAGCCGAGCCATATTTTCACGGGCTGAAAGGTGGCTCGCACCGAGCCCAGCCCGAGCTGGCTCGTGTCCACCCTTAGGCGCGATGACGACACCGCGGCCGTAGCCGGCGTCGCTCCAGAGCCGGTGCTCGTCCCTGCTGAGCCCGAGGAACGACGGCGTCCGCGTGGTGAGGAGCTCTTGCTTGCCGTCGGGGAGCGCGCGCAGGAAGCCCGGCAGCTTCGCTATCTCCGCGAGCTCGGCTTCGGTGAGCCGGGCGGCGAAGCCGTGGAAGACCGCGGTGTACGAGCACAGGAGGCGCGTCTCGCCGGACTGCGTCAGGGTGCTTGGCAGAAAGCTCTCATGCCACTGCCTATGCGCGCTTCGGCTCGTGATGTCGGCGTCCGCCGGTGGCGACAGGAAAATGATGTAGGTGCGGTAAGCTGCGGGATCTTCTTTCTCTACTGCGGCCAGAACAGTGACGAGGAGGAGGAAGATGGTGGTGAGACCAAGTCGGAAGGAATCCACGGTGTGGAAGGGGAATCAACGCAAAGGTGCAGATGAGGGGTAGTAATAATACTATATATAGGTCAACCTACCCTCCCTTAAATATCGATCTCTTCTCGACTACACAGTACTATAAAAGCTCAATCGGAAAGAAAATCGATCTTGTACCGACCGCTCACGCAAAGGAAACCGCTCACGCAAAGGAAACCACGCGAAACAAACTGACATGCCACTTCTTCTAAGAAGCTCAAAGCTCAAAGCTAGGAAGCTTAGAGCTCTTAGAGGATATCTCACATGGAAATTCAGTGGCGACGAGGAAAAAAACAACACGGTCACGCTTGCTACCGTTGGATGACATGTGTCCAGAAATTCATTTTCTGTTGTAGTAATATTTTCGGACCCTCGCCTATCTTCCAGTTCCAGATGTCCACTCAAAACAGAGTGAGATGAAGACGAGAGGGGACAGAGAGAAGGCGGAGGGGAAGGGCCGGGCGGCTGGACGGCGAACCGCTCAGAGCTCGGCCAGCACCAACGAGCTTAAGCGCGTGCGGACAGATCGAGGGCGAGAGCGGAGGTCGGTGTCAGGCGACTGAACGGGAACCAGAGAGCTCGGACTGCGACCGGCGTCCGGCGAGCTGCACGCACTCATGCGGCCGGGCGGAGGGGAGGGCGGGAGAAGGTGGCGGATGATTAGAAGGCGAATCGCTCGGAGCTCGGCTAGCCACCGGCGAGCTGTACGTACTACCCTAGTAGCGACTTCTCCGGCATGCTCCCGCACTCATGTCATGACTGACGCCTGACGGAACTGAAAAATACAGAAAGCGTATTCCTTCGATTGCGAGTGGCACAAGTGTGGGGCCTGCGTGCCAGTGAGTCGGGTGTGTGAGCTGGCTAAGCCAGGACTGGGTCATCTATTTAAGCGTGCGTCTCGTTGTAATCAGGCTATGCAAAAGTTGAATGAAAAACCTGAATTCCGTCCTTCTCTTTCTTTCTTCTTCTCCACGAAAATTCTCCCGTGATCTGCGGATCGCCCCCGGCCATCATACAGGCAGAGCGATCCTTACACTTGGTATCAGATTTGGGCGTTTCCCTGGGATTCCGCTGTTTGAGTGCTCCATCACTCCGGTTGATTGAGCTGTGATTCCGATCATCCGCGCAGCGCTAGGGTAAATCCTCGCCTCGGTAGGCTCGATCGCACGGTGTAGCACCATGGCACCAGCCAAGCCTACCGCGAAGACGCAGTTCGTGCTCGACGCCATGGGAGAAGCGGTGGACCAGACCGGTGCGTATCTGCTGCAGATCCAGTCCAGCCTCGACCTCTTGCATGGCGTGGTGGCCAATATCGACACCGCCCAGCAGCAGATGCGTGCTCAACTGGAGCATCAAGCAGCGGCCATCTCCAATGGCGCCACCAAGCACGACGACACCGCGCGCATACTGGTCGCGCTCTAGGAGAAGCTGCAGATTCTCGAGACCAATTCCTCCGGCAAGGCACCCGTGGTGGAAGCAGATCCAGATCCCGGCGCGGTGCACGTTGCCGCTCCTGCGTCGGGGCAGCCGATGTCGCCTACTTGGCTCGGGCACGCGTCAGGCGCGTCAAACGAGTGCGATTCCACGCGATGGGGGGATTTCGATCGATCCCGGTGGCTTTTTTGGACTTCGGGGCGACAGGGTGTTGGGTCATGGCGGCGGTGGTTTTGGTGGCGCTGGCCGCTGGGGGCGGTGTTCTCGGATGTGTTGGCGGCGGTAGAACGGGCTCGACACACACAGACAATTCCGGGCATGCGCCGTTACCAACGATGTCCTTCCCACGGTTCTCCGGCGAGCATCCACGGGTCTGGCGCGACCAAGGTTTCGGTTTTCGGTTTGTGATTTTTACCGGACCTGGGCGAAATGGGCGAAATTCAAAATTTCGGACGAATTTCAGAAAATTGCGGACGAAAAACAGAAAGCAAATTTTGAAATTTGAACTGAAAAATGGCCGAAATTTGAACGAAAAATGGCCGAAATTTGAAAAAATATTTGAAATTCAGAATAACAAAACTATATCACAGAAACATATTTAACTGAGGCAATTCATGCCAGATGAAATGCAACAAAATATAGCAGAAATAACACAGTAGGTTAACATTGCAGAATTATGACACCAGAATGAAATAAACAGTAGATAAACTTAGTTCAATAGTCAATGCATCACAACCGTTCAGAATTTTAGTTCAATGCATCACAACTGTCCAGAATTTGACATCACAAACCGTCAAGATTAGTTATCCAAACTTACAGACCGGAATGTTAACATTGCATTGAGTCCACAAAAGAACACAGTTCACATAAACTTAACAGGCAACCAGGCAGACATCAAGTAAAATTATGGTTGTCCCTTGCCCACCTAGCATCATCATCGCTCGCCCTATTATGACAGGCCCCTATAAAATACAATGTTAAATTTCATCAAGTAAAATTATCTATGTAAACATATGCATCAAATACACTGTTACAATGTTAAATTTCATGAAGTAAAATTATCTACTACTCTTTTACGACACACATGAGTGCTGTTTAAAGCTTCGAGCTAGAAGATGTAAAATATAATCGCAGCGCGACCCACAAAAGCACTGTAATTTTGACAGCATCCTCTACTCTTCTATAATAGAGCTGGTCAAAATCATTTTCGTAGTTTATTTGGGATTATAATGACAAGCAAATGCAATATGGTCCGTATTATGGAAGTTGGATTTTACCGTTCTCCAGGGAAACTTTATTAGCTCCACTACTGTTGGCATAAAAACATATACAAACAATAAGATGCTGAAAATTAAAAGAAAGATTCAAAATTGGCAATTTAAAAAAAGTGAATATACTTATGCAGGAACATAAACATAAGCATACTAGTATAATGATACATTTATACAGCAGGGTATACTAGATATATTCAGGCTTTCTGGGCATATTCAACAACAAAACAAATGATGATATATAGTTCTATAAGAAACAGTAAAGGATGAATCATTTATACAGCAGGCTATACTACTCATTACGCTGAATCATTTGCACTAGCACTATGTCCATGCGTCACCCAATTTCTAGTATTAAAACAGGAGTGAGTGCTCAAGCTCAACTACAAAAGAATAAGAAGTGGCCTACGGCTATGGCTGCAATTATAAATGCAAGATGCATCAGCGCACACACGTATCCCAATTCCCAATACACAGTTCAAAGTAGCATACATGTCTCAGTATGGCTCACCTTGCCCAGGACGTGCAGCGCCAATGGCTGTGTCTTGAGATGTGCCGCTGCCCGAGCCCAGCTCCATGTCGTGGATGGAAGGAGGGGAATGAGCAGAAGGATAGGCCGATAGGGATTGAGGAATCGTCGCTGTTCAAGGAGATCGAGAGGATGGGATGGGCGGAGGCGGCGCTGCCCCGCCTCCCTCGCTGCGTCGTCTGCAAGCCGCCGCACAAGACAGAGAGTGGAGGGGAAAAATGAAAATTAGGGTTCCAGGATGCACGGTTCAGGTTTTTATACTTCAGGGGGGGTGTCTCTGGGCTATTCTAGACCATGGGCCGGGCTGAAAATTTAAAAAGGGCCGAATTTTTTTGGCCGGTTTGTACAGATACCGGGCCCAACCGAAATGGGCGAATTTCGGACGAAATTCATTTTTTTCGGGCGAAATTCAAAACTCTGGGCGCGACAAGTGTCACAATTACTTCCGCGCCTTCAACATCAGTCCCGTCCTCTGGATCACCATGGCCACCTTACACATGGATGGGGAAGCTGCTGTCTGGCTGCAAGTTTACAAGCAGAAACACGAGTTGGGTCTCTGGCCACAGTTCATTCATGTTGTCGAGGCTGAGTTTGGGGCCGACGATCAGCGACAGAGTTTGAAGGCTTTGCTCAATCTCAAACAGCAAGGGTCCGTGGAGGAATATCAACAGGAATTTCATTCTTTGGTGTATCTGGTATCCATGTATAACCCGCACTACGATGATCAGTTCTTCATCACCCAATTCGTCAAAGGATTGAAACCCGAGATACGTGCAACAGTAGAGGCTCAGGTGCCTGCTACGTTGTAGCGTGCAATGTTGCTTGCTCGAGTTCAGCAAGAGGTACTTGAGGCCGGTCGAGCTCGTGGGCACCGTGCTGGCCAATTTGCCCGTGCCGATCCACCTGCTGCTCGTGCTGACCAACCCAAATAGTCTCTGAAGCTGGCCACGAGTGATCTATGGAAGGACCGTCAGCTACGCGATTCTCGTCGTGCCAATGGTTTATGTTTCAAGTGCAGCGAGAAGTATGACCCTGCTGCTACCGTGCATCTGATGGAGCAGCTGGACTGTCCTCTGCAATTGGATGAAGAGGTGTTAAACATGCTTGAGATGCATGACATAGCCATAGCTCAGCAACTCAGTTTGCCACTGAATGCTCTGGCGGGATCTGGAAGCTCCAACTGCCTTCGCCTTCAAGCTCTGGTGGGCAACCAAGCCATGATCATCTTGATCGATTCCGGGAGCAGCAGCAGATTCATCAATGCACATATGTTGCCCCTGAATTCAGTGTGAAGTAACTGCAGGACCACCCCTGCCTGTAAAAGTGGCTAACGGTGAGGTGATGTACACCACCAAATGCGTTCCGGCGCTGTCCTGGTGGTCTCACGGTGCTACCTTCACCACGCCAATGCACGTTCTGGACCTGGGTGGATACGACGCCATCCTAGGAATTGACTGGTTGAAGAAACACAGTCCTATGACAACACATTGGGAGAAGAAAATTTTGTCATTTGAGCACGATGGCAAGCAAGTCACCCTTCATGGCATCAATACAAACCCTAGTGTGCAACTTCAGGAAGTGTCTGTGGAACAAGTGGCTAAGTGGACCAAAGGCACGACATCTGGGCAGTGGCATTGGTGCATCCAACTCTGAACGAGATCACCTGTGCTCAAGCAGATTGCCCAGCTGAAATTCAAGCTCTGCTCCACGAGTTCAGTGTCGTTTTCCATGAACCGTCAACACTGCCGCCCTCCCGAGAATACGACCATGCCATCACTCTGCAAGCAGACGCTGCCCCGTTCAATGCGCGCCCATACCGCTACTCCCTTGCACATTGACGAAATCGAACGTCAAGTGGCCGACATGCTCGCCGCCGGCATCATCGTGCTTGGCATGTCACCGTTCGCCTCACCCGTGCTACTGGTGCAAAAGAACGACGACACAATGGAGGTTAATACCCGTGCTACTGGTATTAACATCGTAGACATGGTGGACATTTTTTACTCCTAAACCTTAATGTGTTTGATGCCTCCTTAATGAGATGTATCATATTCTAAGTACTGCATACTTAATCAGTCATCTCTAGATAGCTTGAAACATATAAATGATTACCTTCATTACTTTATTTTATCATATATAGGCTCCTCTTAACTAAAGGCAAGAAGCAATCTTGGAAGGTGGGTTTCCTCGACGCAACGATAGTCTGTGAAAATATCATCATGGACAATTTTGATGTGGCCAAGTCATACGTCGTGAAGGCGATGCGTGCGCAAATGTACACCCCGGAGTTCTTTCTACTACCATGCCTCTAGAAGTAAGTGATTAATTATATATGTCTATACATTCTTTGTCTTCAGTCCACATTGTTTATAAGTCATTTTATTCATGCAGTGGCCACTATATACTGGTTGTGATTGATAGGATTAACTCTAGGATTCCTAGACTAGATCATCTCGGTAGTGACTTTTTTGGGATGAATCTGACTTGATCTGTGAGAGGGTAACTGAGAGAGAGGAGTACCTGCGCCGTGGCTTGACGAGCTCGAACCGGAGGCCATGGCGATGGGTGAGAGCGAAGGTGAGCGGTGGTGGAGGACTTCCCGTGACTAAGCGCTAACCCTAGATCGGTAGGGGGTGTCGGTGGGTCGAGAGCAACGCGGTGAACCTCGTACTGCGTGCCCCGGCCCCCACCTCTATTTATATAGCGCTGCCACAGGGGCCCACCAACCATATTTGGTTGGACGCCCCCGATCAGGGCGCGAATCAAGGTTTGGATCGAGTCGTTGGACTCGGTCCTATGGAGATCAAACTAACATTCTCCCCCTTGATCTCAACTTTACTTTAACTTTATACTTTACTCATTTCATAACGGATCAGTACATAGAGCATGTTTCATCGTCACAGCTCAATTACTGATAGAATCAGATAACCACTATACACTTTTCTGTTTTGAAACAATTTTTTTTTACTTTTGGGCCTCTTATGATCCAGGAATCATAGGCTTCCCATTAAACCCATGCCGGCTAAGTGTTCCTTGAACACATTGGGTGGTAAGACTTTCGTTAGCGGATCCGCAAGCATATCCTTTGTCCTTATATGCTCGAGACTTATAGTTT
The DNA here is from genome assembly GCA_007115705.1 of Dactylis glomerata. Classification (NCBI taxonomy): domain Eukaryota; kingdom Viridiplantae; phylum Streptophyta; class Magnoliopsida; order Poales; family Poaceae; genus Dactylis; species Dactylis glomerata. Next base: position 1,332,160 of record QXEO01000389.1, on the reverse strand, counting down.
GATCCCGGATTTTATCTTTCACAACATAATACTTTACTTCTATTGGTCTGGTAGCTTTACTCGACTTGTTGTTGTGAGCAAAAAATACTGTAGGCTAGTTGTCACAGTACATCTTTAGTGGTTTGTCAATGCAATCCACCACTTTCAAGTTGGGTATAAATTTCTTTAGCCATAACACCTGATTCGTGGCCTCAAAACATGCTATAAATTCGGCATACATCATGGATGATGCAACTATCATCTGTTTGCAGCTTCTCCACGAAATAGCCCCTCCTGCGAGAGTGAACACATATCCTGTTGTGGACTTTCTTTCATCTTTGTCTCCCGCATAATCTGCATCTGAATACCCTTTTATCTCTAGGGAATCAGATCTTCTGTAGGTTAGCATGAGGTGTTTTGTGCCTTGCACATAACGCAATACTTTCTTTACCATCTTCCAGTACTCTATGCCTGGATTGGACTGATATCTACCGAGTACCCCGATGATAAAAGCTAAGTCAGGGCAAGTGCACACTTGTGCATACTGTAAGCTTCCAACAGCCGAAGCGTATGGTACTGCTTTCATTTGATCGATCTCATATTGATTCTTGGGGCATTGATATTCCCCAAAATTGTCGCCCTTGACTATAGGAGTAGGTGTGGCATTACTCTTATGCATATTATACTTTATTAGAACATTTTCTAAATATGCCTTCTGTGATAGTCCTAACACTCCATTCTTTCTATCTCGGTGAATTTCTATGCCCAAAACATATGAAGCTTCACCAAGATCTTTCATATCAAAGTTTGAGGACAAAAACTTCTTTGTTTCTTGCAGAAGACTAACATCACTGCTAGCAAGCAGGATATCATCCACATACAAGATTAGGAAAATATATTTCCCACTTTTAAACTTTGCATAAACGCAGTTGTCCTCGATATTTTCTTTAAATCCAAATCTTCTAATAATATCATTAAACTTTAGATACCACTGTCTAGAGGCTTGCTTTAATCCATAAATGGATTTCTTTAGACGGCATCCCATGTGTTCCTTCCCCTCAATGAAAAAACCCTTGGGTTGTTTCATGTAAACTTTTTCTTCTAAATCTCCATTTAGAACTGCCATCTTTACATCCATTTGATGCAACTCTAAATCAAAATGTGCAACTAGTGCCATTATGATTCTGAAGGAATCCTTACATGAGACTGGAGAAAATGTCTCATTGTAATCTACCCCTTCTCTTTGTGTAAATCCTTTTGCCACTAGACGCGCTTTATACTTTTCTATATTCCCGTTAGAGTCATACTTTGTTTTGTAGACCCATTTATAGCCTACTGTTTTGGCTCCTTTGGGAATTTTCTCTAAGTCCCAAACATCGTTGAAACTCATCGACCTCATTTCATTTTCCATGGCCTCTAGCCATTTCGATGAGTTAGGGCCTCCCATAGCTTCTTCATATGAAGTGGGATCACCTTCCATATGAACTATTTCTGTGTTATAAACTTTATAATCAGTAGAAATAGCTGATTTCTTAACTCTCTTGGACCTTCTAAGAGCCTCATTTTCTGGCTCATTATGTACCTCAACTTCTGGTACATCTATTAGAGGTGGCTGCTGCAGCCCCCTTTCATGCTCAACGAAGGGTTCAGTCGGCTCCTGACGGGCAGGTTCCGAATCTTCACACCTTGTTGTCATGGGTGGAGTTACAACAGGTGCTTGCACCGCAACCTCGGGGATTGTTGGTGCAGGCACAACAGGTAGCGAGAAAAATGGCTCCTGAATCATCGGATTAGGTGCATGCACCCTCTTCTCCTCAAGATCAATTTTTCGAGCTACCATGCTCCCCCTCATCAATTCGTCCTCCAAGAAGACTGCATATCTTGTTTCTACAAACTTTGTGTATTTGTCTGGACAGTAGAAACGATAACCTTTTGAACTGTCAGGATAGCCAATGAAGTGGCAAGTTACTATTTTGGGGTCTAACTTTGCAATATTTGGATTAAATACTTTAGCCTCAGCTGGGCTCCCCCAGACCCTCAAGTGGCGCAGGGAGGGAACTCTCCCTGTCCACAACTCGTACGGTGTTTTGGGCACCGACTTGCTTGGTACTCTGTTGAGAATGTGAATGACGGTTTTAAGCGCCTCCATCCATAATCCCAATGGCAGGGTGAAATAACTCATCATACTGCGTACCATATCCATAAGAGTACGGTTGCGCCTTTCAGCTACTCCATTTTGCTGAGGTTCGCCCGGCATAGAATACTGGGCGACTATTCCATTTTCCTGTAAGAACCTTGCAAAAGGTCTAGGTACTTGACCATATGAAGTGTGCCGACCGTAGTACTCCCCTCCACGGTCGGACCGGACTATTTTAATTCTTTTATCATGCAGATTTTCAACTTCTGCTTTGAATATTTTAAATTTATCCAATGCTTCAGACCTTTCTTTAATTGGATAAATCTAACCATATCGGGAGTAATCATCTGTGAATGTTATGAACGAGTCATAGCCATCCATACTTTTCACAGAAAACGGTCCACAAATATCAGTGTGAATGATTTCTAGTGTCGTTGTACTTCGGTTTGCACCCTTTTTAATTTGTTTTACATACTTTCCTTTTATGCAATCTATGCATTGTTCTATATTGGAGAACTCTAACGGAGGAAGAATATCATTTTTAACGAGGTTTTCGATTCTTCCCCTCGAAATATGGCCTAATCGACAGTGCCATAACTTCGATGAGTCATGAGTTCTTTTTCTTTTCTTTTGTTCTTTGTTCGACAAGGAAGTTTGTTCATTCACATTATACACAGAATGCACGTTTTCACGTAAGGATAACAAATAAAGCTCGTTGTGAAGTAAAGCAACACCCACACAAGCATCTTTAAACCATATGGCACACTTGCCGTGTGCAAAATAACACTCATAACTGTCTTTATCCAAACATGATACACTTATTAAGTTTCTGTGAAGCGAAGGAACAAATAAAACATCTCTAAGCAGAATCGTAGAGCCATCAGCTAACTCCAAGGAGATGTCACCAACAGCTTGAACGTCTGCTTGAACTACATTCGCGACTTCAATGCATCTTTCGCTTCTTTGCATAGTCCTTGTCGAATGGAATCCCTGTAAAGAATTTGCAACATGAACAGTTGCACCTGAGTCAATCCACCAAGTAGATTTCAAAAACTGTGAATACAGGGATTCATTTACAAAAGAAACTGTATCTATACCTTTCTTTGCTATTATGGACTTGAGCCATTCTGGGCAATCTTTCGTGTAGTGCCCAGTCTTCTTGCAGTGGAGACACTGGTCTTTATCCACTAGGAGAGTGGGCTGATGATACTGTTGGGGACTTTTACCATATGGCTTGGAGGGAGAACCTTGATTGCTGTTCTGGTAGTTCCTTTTCCTATTGTCCTTGACATAGTTTATTGAACCACCATTTGAGGCTTTAAGCCTATCTTCCTCTTGCACACACATGGCAATCATTTTGTCTAAGTCCCATTTATCGGGAGACATGTTGTAGTTGATAACAAAGTTATCAAACTCTTTAGGCAATGAAGCCATGACAAGGTGAACAAGCAGAGCAGGCTTTAGCTCCAGATCAGCATCCATGGGTTTCAGTTTAGAAGCCATGTTGCTCATCCTCAGGATGTGCTCCCTGATGCCATATGCACCTCCTATGTACTTTTCTGCGACCAGCTGTTTGAGCAGCTGGGTAGCATAGACCTTTGAAGAGCCAGTGAACTGGCTCTTTATCTTTTCCAGAAACTCCCCAATGGAAGTACACTCTTCGATTGATCCCGCAATGGTGTTCTCAATCGTGTTCTTTATAAAGGCCATGCACTTTTTGTTTGCATTGACCCACTTTTGGTTCTCTAGCACATATGCCAGCTCCACTGGAGCATAGTCCTTTTTCTTTTTGTCCCATGCAACATCATCATCCTTTGCATCTTTGACTGGCTCTATCGGCTTGACTGGCTGTGGAGTGTCCACAACCCAGTCGACTTCAGCGCAGACAAAAGCCAGATCAACTTTCTTCCTCCACTCAGTGTAGTTGTCACCCCTAAGTGTCGGAACATCTTTGAGGCAACTCATCAAATTGTAACCTCCTGAAATCCACAAAGATGTGAGATAACAAAACAATTGCATGCATTAATCCAACGTTGGTATAAATCAACACATACAACTATTTGTGCAATTAAAAGTATATCACCGTTGAGCAAAAATAGAGATAAATGCACCTTTTAACACATAACAAATAAATTATGATCATGCTATTAACTTGGTTATATAATGACAGAATCACAATCACTTTTAATATTACTTTATCACATCTTTCAAAAAAAATAATTCTCACTTTTAGGTATTTCTACCTTTTAAATAACACTTTCATCTATTTGCAGCGGAAAAAATAAATTAAAAAATTCATTAACTTTAAACTTTATAGAAAATTTTCTGTCACTTTTCAGTTTTCTAAACAAAATTTCGTTGGATTATTTTGAATAGAAGAAACTGTATAAAATTTGTCCAAAAGTTGGACAGGAAACTAGAGAAACTCTTTTTGGCCCGTGGCCTTCTGTGGCCCACAGCCTACTCCGTGCGCGCCCCGCTTTGTGCGGTACTTACTATCGCGCACATGCCGCTCTGCAGCCCAGTAAAACTGGCCCATGGCCCGCTGGTCTGCTGCTCTCTTGCCGGCCCGCCTTCCTGACCGTCCGATGGAGATCGGACGGCTCTGCGCGCGTTTCGGCCAGGGCAAAAGACCCCTAGACGCCCCCCTACCTAACCATAGACGCACATTTCCCCCACACCCCCTTTTCTCTCTCGCGTGGCGGCGGCCAGAGGAGACTGAGCGCGCCGCCGGCGATGGCCGGCACCCCCATGCCGGCGGGGCCCTCTTCCTTTCTTATCTTTCTCTTTCTCTGCCTCACTCTCGCAGGAGGAGAAGTGGCGCAAGGAGTCCAGCACGTCTGTCACGGTGGCGGCGTGCACCACCGCGCCCGCGGCATCTGCGAGCTCGCAGAGAAGCCCGGCTGCTGGGGTTGCGCCCTTTGCCCCCGAAGGAGTTCTCTCTTTTGGCGGTGGTGAAGGCGAAGCCCCACCACCCGTGTTCTTCGTCCAGTGCCTCGACATGCCGATGCACACTGGATCGAGAGAAACGGCGTGGCCACAGTGGCGGCGCTCTTTGCCGGAGGCCCGGTGAGTTTTTCTTTGCCCTCTGTGAATTTCGGGTTAGGGTTTCTGTGCAGAGAGGTGGGGATCTCGGGATGGCTACGAATCTTTTCTTTCTTTTCTACCCGAAGAGATATAGGTTAGATGGCTCTGATACCATTGATAGGATTAACTCTAGGATTCCTAGACTAGATCATCTCGGTAGTGACTTTTTTGGGATGAATCTGACTTGATCTGTGAGAGGGTAACTGAGAGAGAGGAGTACCTGCGCCGTGGCTTGACGAGCTCGAACCGGAGGCCATGGCGATGGGTGAGAGCGAAGGTGAGCGGCGGTGGAGGACTTCCCGTGACTAAGCGCTAACCCTAGATCGGTAGGGGGTGTCGGTGGGTCGAGAGCAACGCGGTGAACCTCGTACTGCGTGCCCCGGCCCCCACCTCTATTTATATAGCGCTGCCACAGGGGCCCACCAACCATATTTGGTTGGACGCCCCCGATCAGGGCGCGAATCAAGGTTTGGATCGAGTCGTTGAACTCGGTCCTGTGGAGATCAAACTAACAGTGATGATTCACTCCTGAAAGCGGCGCCCAGTGATGATAGTAAGAGTAAGAGTAAGAGCAGGGTAAGGATAAGGGTATGAAGGCAAAGAGAATGAAGGACACGAATATAGCCTTCTGCGATCTTTATTGGAAACTAGCCGAATACGCGTGCGTTGCTATGGGCTTAAAAAAAAATTACATGTCACCTTTTAAATTATATAAAATGCACATAAATATTCAGCTGAACTTCCTATGAAATGCGCCACTCAAGTTTTTCGCTCCTTAAACATCTCTACCTCGATAGACCACCTATTCTCTATCGTCTTAACCCAATGCATCTCTCGTTCCATCGAACCGGATAGCCATCTCATCGACTGAAGATTCTTGCACAGATGTTCAGACTTTTCTAGGCTATCGAATCTCTAGTTATCTTAGATGATTATAACAAAATTGTAATACGATTGAATGAGTTATCATGGCCAATGCTTAGTTAGCTTCAGAGTTTAGTGAAATAATAAATTTAAAACTTGTTTCATTTAACTTCTAGCGGTCTAACTATACAAAACCCAAGTTCATGGTACAACTTCTTGCATGCAAGTAGCAAGAACAAATCTTGATTGGTACTCACGGAAGAGGTTGAATTATGCTATGCTTATATTGGCTAACCGGTAATTGCCTTATTCTCTAAAGACATATTTGAGTGAGACAGAGATTGTTCAAGTCAGAGAAACTTGACAGGTGCGGTCTTAAGATTGGGACAACTTTCTTAACTACAAAATTCAAAACGTAAGTCTTCAAAGCACTACCGCATGAAGGCCTCAATTACATCCTCCCAGTAGCCCGGAGTATATTCAGATACTAGGTAGGAATGTGCGGCTTGCCGTAAAGAACCAATGAAAATATGCAGCTGGATTTACCATACGGTTGGCAAGAGAATTTGATGTGTCAAGTCCATGGCTGTGTAATATATTTGGAACATGCTATTGCGCTCAAGTTATTTTTACTTTAGTATTCCACATTCAGTTCATCAACTTCGGTAGTGCATATACATATATTTGAGCCGGAGTAAATACATTGTTTTTGAAAAAGTCCTAAAGAAGAGATATATAGACATTGACGTGCATAGGAGACAGTAGAGCGAGAAAAAACATTATTAGCGGCTGATCGAAGCTAGACACACACACACACGGATAACTTGTATAGGGAAAATAAGAGAGCCTGCAAAACAAAAATTCACAACTAGTTTGCAGGTATTTTTCCTATAGTCTAAAATAACATCAGGCATATTGTAGTCGAGCCTTAGAAACTACAGACACGAAGCTGCAATCTAGCTCCTGTTTGATTGCAGCGGTCGCAAATTAAAGGTATATACAAAGAGGCATGTAAGTAATGTAAAGCGTACCTTCTTTCAGATTGAAACCAGGCAATGAAAATCACTATATCTATGTTGGAAATGATTTAACAAATGCAGAAGAGTATGCACGAGGTATCAATATAGTTACTGGTTCCGAGAAAAGGAGAAAAAAATGCACTTCAACATAGCCTCTGTCTTCTCTGCCTTTTCACTTGCCATGTTTCTATGTTGAAAAAAATACACAGAAGGCTGTTCTTTTTGAAAAGATTGTTATTTTTCAACATTTGCTTGGTTTGGGTTTATTCCTGTTAATATGCTAGTTATTGATAGAAGAGAAGGCGCCACTGGTGAGTAGGCCAGCCACATCGCCCTTGGGGGAGTCGTGAGTAAAGATGAACCTACTCCGGGAGAGTAGAATGTCATGCAACTAATATAAGAAAGAAAAGGCAGTCTTTGCACACAAGAATTTAGCTAAGTGGGTAATAATACAGAGAAGTTAAATAACACTGATACCATTATTTTGATTGTGCAGGGGCAAGCATTAAGTATGAACAAGACAAATATGAATGATCATAATATCAAATATAGAATCGCAAGAATGAATACTAAAACGAATAAGGGCTTAGATCCGTAAGAGCAAAGACAACTTGCAGATATATGTCAGAAGGCAGGAGACCTGGTGAGTGGTGACGACCCCCATGGCCCCAACAGGGTGCTGTATCAATAGGACAAATATGAAGGGAGCTTTGTTTGCATCAAAGTCTTAATCGGTGCAATTAATCAGTTTCTGCATAATTAAGCAACAACCATTTGACTTAGAAAAGGTATTAATCACACTTCAGGAAGGATAAAGACTAAAATAACAATATGGATCATCCAAGACAAGAATCAGAGAAACTCTCTGAAGCTATATGTTTTGTTCCATCCTTTTCATATTAGAGCATTAAAAAAATCAGTTTTTCCAAAAAGCAGCGTGCCATCCTCCCGCGGCGATTCCAACAAAAAGTCCCTCAAGTCACCCAAGGATGCATAATTCACATTGCCAGTGCTATGATTCAACACATCAGAAAAGAATCTATGTTAAAATATCTGGTAGCAGATCAAGTGAGCAATCTAACAAAACAAAGGGGGGCACACATAATTATATTGCAAACATATATACAGTCAAGCAGATAAGGTAGCATCCCAAAATGGTAGAGAAACAGGAGAGAATATATTAGATCACATGATCATTGAACGGTAAATAAAACATTTGCATAGTGTTCACTCGCATTTGCTCACTCACATCTGTTTCAAAGCTAAACCATTATTATAATTTAATCACAGCAACGCAAGACATTAATCTTGATTTATACACAGACCTTATCGAGGCCATCAATCAACTACACATCCAGAAATAGATTATGTGCAAGAGACAACTCAAGGTCTGCATCAGGAGATCACAAACTTTCTATTAAGCAACATTTAACAAGGAAATAACAAATTAACGGAAAAAACCTTACGATATTAGGCAAGTAGCTCGGAATCTCACCTAAATCAGAAGTATTGTATGCCCGACCATGCAATGTAGCTACCTAGCCCTGGACCCACCGCGGCAGCCTGCATGATTTAGATGACCATGTCAACACTCATTTATATGAAGGTACAAACATATTCTAATAACGAGTTTGATGAAACCTGGAATTGTGATGCATGTCTTGGCAATACCTGAGAAGTTGTGAAGAGTTCAAAGAGGAGCTGACCTTCCACGAAAAGCTAGTGAGAGCACACATGGAAAGTAGACAAACAGTATAAACCCATTGGTGAATAAGGAAATAAGAAATCCAGAAGCTCATTTCATATTTTAGGGCAGTTTGTACTACAGAAAATATAAGTAGTACTGACCAAATACATGGGAAATAAAATACTCCTTGAACAAGCTTCTGCGTCTACCTTGATGATGTGGCATCCTCTATCTGCTACCATGCTGCGATACCTTTGGCCACAATACAAACATAATTAATCTTCATATCTCACTGTATTCATATGTTCTTCAGTGTGGAGTTCTTTCAGTTCAGTCAACAATAAGTTCACAGTCAATATGATTCCCTAGATAACAAAATGATATTGAAGGAGCAACCAAGAAACATAACTAATTAATGTTGAGCGAAGTAACAACAGAAACCAAATGAAGCGTCTCCGCAACTAAGAGCAATAGAGCATATTTACCTAGCAAACTATATATATGCACTTTAATCAAATAATTCATCCCGCCAACCAAACCAAAATAATAATAATTCATCTACATAACTAAGCATTCTTTCATTTGTTGCAGATCCAGCTCCAAAGGCTGCATATGTCCATGCCTCTGGACCAAGAGAAAATATAACATGAGATTCTTTAACCCCAGGCTCAATCTAAAAATATACTATTATATCTTACATGGAGATCATTCAGAGCATTTCTTTGCAGGGAAGAAAAGGAGGTACAGACACTCCACTATATGGCCAAATTATAATGCATTGAGCATACTAATCCATAAAAAGTGCAACCATGAGAGGTGGCCAAACAATTTGAATAATCTTGCAAGTTGCAAACGGAAAATGTGTTGCACATACCATGCTTATGCTACACTTAAATATCCATTGAAAGTGTAAATTAATCAGACATATCTAAATCACAAAATATTTTTCTGCTATGAAAATCAGCTTTGGGAAGAGGGGAGGACCAACACTTCAGAAAACAAAGATGACAATGGCCTATTTATCTGCACCCTTCTATTTCTGAAACTAAAAACTGGAATGCACACTTTGAAGATAGAATGTAAGTGAACATCTAGCAACTGCAAATCTGATGTAGTATGGGGCACCATTAGCTTTCTTAGCCCCATGTATTATAGATGGTCCAATGAATATTCTACTACTATCTCAGCAGTCTTCTCATGTTTTTATCATGCTAAGAAATGATAAATGGTACCATGTGTTATATCTAAAATAAATATAGATGCAAGAAAGGGAGGTTATATCTAAAATACAATAGTGCAGCACCGTCGAGGCTTCAGGTCATGGGATCTCCTTTTGTAGGAGATGAAGTCTGAAGTGCGTAGCAGCCGACATGTCCGTACTCCTCCTCGTCACCGCCTACCATGGAGGACACCTCCTCTGACCTAGTGCAGCACCATGGAGGATTTCTCCTCTGACCATTCACTGGCATGCGCCTGTGCCGCCGCTGTGGTTCAGGATAGAGCACATCCACTCCTCAGCTCCCTCCAAAAACACACAGCCATACATAAATACTCATCACCAACAACAGCTTGTTAATGGACAAATCAAAAACATAAGTTCATATATGCAGGCATTGAGAACAAATCAAACATCAGATTTAATTTGTTCGATCCTGGCCAGCTCTGTAGCATCTACGTACACTTTGTAGGCTTGTAGATTCGTGAAGCAGGAAAAGAAGAGAGGAGCGGAGATGAGATAGGGGAATTACCTGGTGGAGTTGACGTGGGATGGCAGAGAAGCTGCTGCTACCGCTTGCCTCAAACCTACGCCACTGAACTCAGATCGAGACGCATGCCTAAACCAGACGATTGGAGAGGGGGTCGAGCCTTCTCTTGCCTGCTCATGTAGAGGAGGTGACCGCTGACCGCCCCAAGAGATCTATGTGCCTGAGAGAGCGACACAGGGGTTGTACCTGCGGGCGAGCGCCGCAGATCGACCGGAACCAGGAGGAACGGCGGTGGAGGCGGTGCTGTCTGGGCTCTGGTTCATCGGAGCCGGCCTTGTCCTCCACCTAGAGCTCAAGCACACTCCTCCGGTGGAGCAGAGTCGGGACAATAACCGAGCGGCTAGGATTAAATGGAGCGCGAGGAACCCTAAACGATCTAGAGGATGCAGTGAAAGGGGAGAGGCTTGGCAAGGGCAGTTCTTCCGGGGGCGGCGGTGTAGAACGCCGTACGGCAGCGCCTCACCGGCCGCCACGAGCGTACGGGCTCGAGGGAGAAGGACGAATGCCTACATGGAAAGATGATTTTACCCCTGACAAACTGGGAAAACCTCAAATATGCCACCGCGTCTCTCTCCTCTCTGTTCCACCCTGCACCACGAAGGGGACGTGGGCTGTTCACTGACAAGTGGCCCGTCCACGATGCAGGCCCACCATTCATTAGGGTTGTCTAGATTTTCTATCGGTGAAAGAAGGAAAGAGAAGGGAAACGGACGGTCAGGATCGAGCAGACCATCTGGATCCAACGGACGGGACCACACATGGCCTGAGAGTCAGGGTTCCTTGCAGCTCTATTTTGAAGGATACTGACACGACAAAGGCAAAACAGCATCCAGATCATGAGAAAAAGAAGGAGAATATGTACAGAGCATGCCGAGGGCGCCATCATTTGCAGGTTCAGAATCAACTGCCTCCCAACACCCAGATTCATCACTGCATTCCTAGAACGCTGTCGCTGGACTGCACGATGATGGTGTACGTACAAAAGAAGTGAAGGAATTGTCGTTGACACTTTGACAGGCAAGGCCTTCCGCAAAGCATTGCCGCAAGAACGACCCATCAGTCCAACCAAGGTATGCACACACGTGTGAGCCAGAGAAAGCATAGACATACATCAAAGCGAGTGGAACCACATGCACACATAATGCGTATCAAGTCAAATTTTCTCGGGGAGGTCCTGGACGCTTCAAATCGCCGCCATACCCCCATATCGGGCCTACCTCCCATTCACCGCGGCCACCGTGGCCGCGGTCCATAATGCGTAATTATGTAAGCAAAATATAGCAGTTTAACAAGAACAAACAAGCAGTAAAATAGGAGCAACAGAGCAGCATTTCACATCACAAGTTTTGATAGCTTTTCTAGGAAGTTTAGTGTATTACCGAGTATGTCTGCATTAGACCAAGCTTGCATACACATTATAGCCTCGACCATCTTTGGTGCAAGCCTACTGCGGTGAAGGCTAAGGATTCTTCCACTTGTAGAGAAGGCAGACTCTGATGCTACCGTTGTGACTGGAATATACAGTATGTCATGAGCAATAAGCTGCAGAGTTGGATATTTGATCCCTCCGAACTTCCACCAATTGATGATATCAAAATCTTGTGTTCTAGGCAAAGTTGGCTCTTCTAAATACAAGTCTAGCTCTGTATGTACCAGCAAGGCTGAAGTTGTAGGCTGTGAAGACATGTACTGCTCAAATATGTCAAAGACTTCATCTTCTCCAGTCTTATGCACAACATCAGCCCTAGCAGAATTTGATGTTCCTGCAAAAGACACATCTTGGTATTCAACCAACAGCTCACGGAGCAATTGCTTAACTCGTGCAACCTCCATACTTGCAGCCTCAGATCCATAGAGAGAACCATAAAGAGCCTGCACCATATGTAGTTTGTACCTTGGATCAAGAACAGTGGCGATAGCCATAAGACCATGGATGTCTGTCCAATATTTCTCAAATTTCTTTTTCAACAGTGGCGATAGCCATAAGACCAGATCGTAAATGAAGGTGCAACATATTTTGGCTCCCAACTTTTTGAATGGCAAATTCCATGGTACCTTTGTCCTTGTCATGCAAATTCCTTGGGCAATTGGTTAAAGATGCATTCAGTTGGTGTTCATTTGAAAATACATGCTGCATTCTTGTTCAGCTGGGACAAAACCAGTACAGTGTTGCAGTGATCAAGGACATTCATGAAGTTTGGGTTCTCCATATTCCTCCTACTAGTGCAAGGCGGGTGCTCATTTCGTGGGATCCAGGTGGTTCAATGACTTCAGTCCATGATCTCTATGCAGCCACTATTGTCAACTGGAATAGAGCTCCATTGGCATTCTCTCACTTGACATGGGACCCTGGTGGATGTACGTAGCATCGGCTTGAGGGCAAGCCGGAATTGTCAGCGACCTGTCTACATGAGCTATTCAGTGGGCCGACATCTTGGGCCGTGGCCTGCTTGGAGCCTAATGCGGAGGAGACATCGAAGCATATAAACCCACCGAGCAGCCATAATGGACTCGGCTTGGAACTGGACGGAAAAGGCGGCTTCGGCCGAGGCTTGGCTAGGCGCTGGTAGCGTAGGCTGGTGGCTCTTCTTCCTCCCCGAATCCCCATCTTCTTCTCCAATGTTTCTCTGAATCTATGGCTTGTAGCTCGAATTAATTGACATTGAGTATAATTACTAGTGGTCTCTTACAGGGAACAGCCAAACATGAAGAACTGAAGAACAAGGAATTGTGTTGTGCGTGTGCTTTGTGCAGCGAAAGGAGCGGCCTCCCCAACGGGCAGATTGACTTTGCCACCGGCCCAAGGTACAGAAAATTTATTAGGGTGGGACAGGTGGTATCAGGAAATACGAGGCAGGACGAAAACGAGCAAAAGATTGATACTCCAGATAATACTTCGCGAATACGTGAGATAACGGTGGTCCCGGGACAGGTGGGAGGCATAGACAACGGGGAGTGTAGCACACGGGACCCATTGTAATTCTCTGCATAATTATGTAAATATACCCACAGATTAAAATAAGTACCTTCCAGACAATGGTACCTTTCTCATTTTTACTATAGAAACTTGGCCTAAAAAATGTGCAAATGTTTATTCGGCTTCATGATAGGTTGTAGGTCTGCGACGGCAGCAATACAAAGATACAGCCAAAGGGTAATATATGCAAAGGCGCAATGGACTAACAAAACAATGCACTGGCAGGCTCCATTTCTTACAGACTTACACCACGGCAAAAGTGATCACGGCCAATCGTTTGATTTTTTTTTTGTTGAAGAAACTCACTAATGCAGACAAAATTAGCATTGATTTATCACATGAAAGAATACCATCAATACCTTTGAAGGTAGAGTTGTTACTGATATCAAGTGGTTCTTTGCAGCTATCTGATGGCCATAATAATGGGTAGTGAACACTCCTGAAGAATCGCAATATCCACAACTTTGAATGATGCACATATAGAACTCCACTAATGTATGTTGACTCTACCCTCAATAGGCAAAAAATGTGCCTTATTGCTAGTTTGCTACAAATGACATCATATAATCCTTGACCATATTACGCCATTAGCTGGAACAGATCTAAAAACTATTATCAAATATCGTAACCGGTCCGATGTGTTTTAGCAGTCATTTTGCAATGTACATGGGCAAATTGTCTATTTACAATGCGATTCAGGAAATTCTTGGAAACACGAAAGCTTAGCGCTTACCAAAAAAAACCATGAAGGGTTGGTGCTGCTCCACAGAGCTTCAACGCCAATCAATGGTACATTTGGCAACCACCATTTTCTCTCCGATTCTCTGCTTTGGTGACTTCTACAAATACCTGTTAGAGCAGCACAATTGGGCATATCAGTATACATCTAAAGAAGGAATATAGTACTATGGCATGAGTAATTGAGAGTTTCTATTGCATATTAAACCGACAAATAATAGAGTAGATAGCATACAGATGCATCCGTTTTCTTAACATTTTCAGAATGGGAGGAGGAGGAAAGATGATATATATATATTCTTCATTGTACATAACCTAAGAATAAGATCTGCTACATATTCACTTTGGAAATAAATTATACCACCTCCAAAATGAAAAGAGACATAGCTTCGTTATAGTTAGCACATAAAGAGGTCTGCAAATGAAATGTTAGGGTTAGTGGCGTCGATTATGCAGGGTCCAGAGTGGAAGGGAGCAAGCGCTCTCCTTCAGAAATTTGGTTAAAAGGATAGAGCAAATTTCAGATAATGAAGGGCACCTAACCTGATGTTTTCCATCTGTGACAAACTTGACACGGTCAGCACTGAAGGGCTCTCCTTCAGAAATTTGGTTAAAAGGATAGAGCAAATTTCAGATAATGAAGGGCACCTAACCTGATGCTTTCCATCTGTGACAAACTTGACATGGTCAGCACTGGGAAAAAGGAATAATTCAGCATAGCCACAGGGAAAGGCAAACTATCCTAAAATTGCAATCAACAAGGATAGAGCAAATTTCAGATAATGAAGGGCACCTAACCTGATGCTTTCCATCTGTGACAAACTTGACATGGTCAGCACTGGGAAAAAGGAATAATTCAGCATAGCCACAGGGAAAGGCAAACTATCCTAAAATTGCAATCAACAAAAGGGAATTGCAGAAGCACCAATTTCAAATAAACGCAAATGGAAGACACCATGCTCTGAAAAGTTCCTTATTTGCATCAGGTCACTGGACCACGAGCCTGGACATCTACCAAGAGCTGTTAAACCAGAAACAAAAATTAGAACAGCGTGATGACATAAAGAGCACTCAAAACCTGTAATGCCCATCTGATGTACTAAATTCCGCAATGTTCATTTTAGTAGGCACGGATTATCACAAAGGCATCTGATAATATTTTCACACAAAGAAATTTGAGAGAAGCTAATTGATGTCTACGCACGCGTCTGTTCTTGTAGACAGTGTTGGGCCTCCAAGTGCAGAGGTTTGTAGAACAGCAGCAAGTTTCCCTTAAGTGGATCACCCATGGTTTATTGAACTCAGGGAGGAAGAGGTCAAAGCTATCCCTCTCAAACAACCCTGCAATTACGATACAGAAAGTCTCTTGTGTCCCCAACACACCCAATACACTTGTCAGATGTATAGGTGCACTAGTTCGGTGAAGAGATAGTGAAATACAAGTGGTATGGATGATTATAAGTAGCAAATGTGACTTGAAGTAAATATCGCTGTGAGCAAACATGTAACCAAACAGGAAGTAAACGGTGTGCAATGCTTGGAAACAAGGCCTAGGGATCATACTTTCACTAGTGGACACACTCCCAACAAATATAACATAATTGAACAAATAAACAACTTCTCTTCACTATGGTACTCTAAATTACTCTCCTATTGAATAACACTAATCATTGCGTAGGGCTACGAAGCACTCCTTAAAGTTCATCAAGTACTTGACAAACACCACTCATAGAGATATCCAAATCAAAGCACAACTCAAGATATATATTATTGCAACTTAGACCAAGTACTAACATGGTGCACACACTGTCAACATTACACCATGAAAGGAGGAATAGATCACTTCAATACTATCATAGCGATAATTATTCTCATAATCCATAAAAGATCACAATCGTAGCCTAGATCAAGTACCACCATGATGCACGCACTGTCACCGTTACACCATGGCAGGAGGAATAGATTACTTTAATAATACCACTAGAGTACACATAATATCTGAATAATAACATCTACTTGTTCAACATGATACAAAGCTCACGATCACATAAAGATCACATCATGGGAGAGAGAGGTGAACCACATAGCTACCGGTAGAGCCCTCAGCCCCGGGGATGAACTACTCCCTCCTCATCATAGGAGACAGCAAGGTTGATGGAGATGGCGGTGAGGTCGATGGAGACGGCGGAGACGACGATGGAGACCGATGGAGATGGCTCCGGGGGCACTTCTCCATCCCGGCAGGGTGCCGGAATAGAGACTTCTGTCCCCCGAAATTCGTCGGTGGTGGCGGCGGAGCTGCGGAACTGTTTCTGGAAAATTGCCGACTCCCTTAGGGTTTTCCGTCCCGAGGCTTTATATAGGCGAAGGGGCGATGTCAGAGGTGGCCCCAGGCGCCCTCACACCATGGTGGCGCGGCCAGGGCCTGGGCCGCGCCACCCCTGTGTGAGCCTGGCCTGTGGCCCCTCTCCTACTCCTCTTCGGATCTCTGGAAGCTTCCGGGTAAAATAAGACTTCAGGAACTTGTTTCGTCCAATTCCGAGAATATTTCCTGTGTATCACTTCTGAAACACAAAAACAGCAGAAAACAGGGAACTGGCACTGTGGCAACTCGTTAATAGGTTAGTTCCAGAAAATGCATAAAAGTGCCACTAAGTGTAACGAAACAGTAGGCAAATGGTGTAAAAACAAGCATGGAGCATCAAAAATTATAGATACGTTGGAGACGTATCAGCATCCCTAAGCTTAACTCCTGCTCGTCCTCGAGTAGGTAAGTGATAACAAAAGAAATAATTTTTGAGGTGACATGCACCTACACAAACTTGATCATATATGTAAGCGTTGTGAGCTGGGATCAAAAGAACTTAAAACATGGGCATGAAGATATAATCTTGACAATAGAAACTTAGCAACCATGTTGTAAACATGCAAATGAACACAAACAAAAGATCATGAAAATGAAACAATGAAAGTCAAACGTGTGTTCAAATCATAAGGAAAAACATACAAATAGTTTTCAGCTTGTCCTTAATAGAGAGCAAAACATAAATGCATAGGACACCTTCAAGTTTAAGAGGGCGACTAGATACAAGTAATTTAAGAACAAGTGAAACCATCATCATGAATCAATCAATGAAAACTTTGGGACAATGCACATTATACTCAGAATGACAACTATGCTCTCTTAGATGGTGCATAAAGGTAGAAGGTGGTGACTCAACATAAAAGTAAAAAAGAAAGGCCCTTCGCAGAGGGAAGCAGTGATTAAACATGTGCTAGAGCTTTTTCATTTTTAAAACAGAGAGATAAAACTTGGGTTTTGAGAGGTGGTTGCTTTTGTCAACGACTGGCAATGGGGTTCTTACTATCTTTCATACAAAAATGAAGCAAGTTTTTGAGAGAGAGATTGGCACTTTTGTGCTCTTTTATAAAGCTTGGCACTCCTCCCCACCTTTTTTCTTTCACAAACCATGGCTAACCGATTCCATCGGGTGCCCACCAACATTCACATTCCATGGAGGAGTGCCTTTTTTCTTTCTTTTTTTTCTTTTTTTTTTCTTTTTGGAAGAAGCAATATGGAAGATAGCAAATCCGAACACTACGTCCCCATGAGCTAAAAACAGTGGCACAAAATGAGAAGTGTTTTGATGGTTTTTTGAAAGGTAGCACATGAAAATTTACTTTGGAATGGCTTGCAAATACCATGCATAGGAATTTATAGTGGACACAATGGCAAACTTGATTTTTGGGAGTTGGATGCACGAGTAGAGCTCATACTCAGTACAAAATAAGGGCTAGCAAAAGACTGGGAGCGACCAACTAAGAGAGCAATAACGGCCATAATCATGCAAAGCGACAAAGCAACATTAAAAGAAGCATAAGATGGCATCAAAAGTCAAAAACTAAATGATCATGAAGGCTATTGGCGACTTTTGTAAGAGTCTAACATGTGTGAGCATGCGCCAAGTCAACCCAAATAAAGCATCAAGGAGAAAACCAAAATAATGCTTCCATACAATAAAAACAACGCATGATTTTTTCAAAGGCTCATTAAGCAATCTCAGTTATTTGAGACAAGTCATGCTACAGCAAAACCACTAAGCATACTATCAAAAAGACATCAAGCATGACATGAAAAAGCCTAAGCCGCAGTCTACACAAGCTCCTTCTTGTACCACTATTTTACACAAAGCTTTTTCTCTTTTCCAACACCATTTGAAATTTTTAAAGACACCTCTTTTGATGAAAACCAATAAAGATCAGAGGCAAAAATACACCTTGATGAAATGATATGGCAAGGTCTGAACGCTAATTAAGGTGAAAACAAAAACCAAAAGCAGTAGCAGAAAAAGAAGAACACTCGATTTTTAATAAGAGTGAAAACTAGAGCGTTCTTTGCAAATAAAAATGAGTACATCTCCTCCAAAGGAACTTTGTTGGGGTCCAACCATTTATTGCAGCAAACAAAACTAAACTAACAAAGAAAACTAAAACAACTGACGCTCCAAGAAAAACACATAGTGCATGAAGCAATAAAAATATAGTGTCTTGAAAGGTGACCTGATTTTTGCCGATGAAGAAGGGGTGCCTCGGGGGCATCCCCAAGCTTTGACGCTTGTACTTCTTGGATATTTCTTGGGGTGATGCATGGGCATCCCCAAGCTTGAGCTTTTGTCCATTCTTCATCTCATCTCATCATTCTCCAATCCCTACACTTGAAAACTTCCTTCATACAAAACTAAACACAATTCTATTAGCAACATTAGTGTAAGCATAGTAATGAATCAACCCTTTTCAGTTCATATTTCAACACAAAACCACCACATATATAGCATATACTACTGTAGAAACTTCCCCAAAAGTTCCGTGGTCAAAAGAACTCAAAAGAAAGCGATAAAGCGGCAAACACAAATATTGGCAGAAATCTGTCAAAACAAAACAGCTGACAAAGGTCGAATTTTTAGAGGGTTTTCTGTTGATCAAATCAAAAAGTGTTCAACTAATGAAAGTTTGGATATAACCTGGGGCATATGCACAAGAAATCGCAGGTCGAAAAGATATATAGAGAATTTTCACGAATTTTTATGGTGCAGCACTGAAAACTGTTTCAGGACATCAACATTCCCAAATCTTACCTCACTCAAATTAGAGGCTTCTCTTGGCACAAAAACGAAATAAAAAGGATAAGGAGCGGTTATTACAGTAGTAATAACTTCCAAGACTCAAATAAAAGAAAAATTACTGAAAATAAACAATGGGTTATCTCCCAAGAGTGCTTTTCTTTAACGCCTTTGAGCTAGGCGCAGTAATTTGCAAAGATACTCATGTGGGCGCCATATAAGAGCTTGAGGCAAAGGCGCCATATAGGAACTTAAAGCAATAGAGAGCATCAAAAAGCAAGTATGGAACACATTTAAATCTAAACCACTTCCTATAAAAAATAGTCTTGTAGAGAGACAAGTCATAAAAGCGCAAAGCAAAAAGCATAGGAAGGCAAAACAAGTACAACTTCAAGAATTGCAACATAAAGAGGGGAAACTCAATATTGTTGAGATCCATCAAACCATGTTTCCCTCTCTCATAATAACTTTCAGTAGCATCATGAATAGAATTAATAATATAACTATCACGTAAAGCATCTCTATCATGAGCCACATGCATAAAAGGATTAATACTCCCCACATGAACAATAGTAGTAGGAGCAGATTCAACAGAATAATTATTCTCATCACCATAATCATCAAAGACAGGAGGCATATTGTTATCATAACTAATTTTCTCCTCAAAAATAGGCAAACTGAAAATATTATGCCCATCATCACAAGCTAGAGAACTACTATGTCGCAAAGCATACTCATCAAACATATCATCATAAGAAGGAACATGGATAGCACTAATGGTACAACAATTATTAACCTTAGAATTGGTACCAAAAATATTTTCAATATCAAAAGTAGAGTGCTTTTCCCAATCATGATCACTAACATAAGTAATAGGCATAGGAACATCATCCCAATCAGAATTATCATAATCTATAGCAGGATCATAACACTTAGGGGAAGATACCGTGTCCTCTCGCCTCTTACTCCTCTTCTTCTTCTTCTTCATACTCTTCTTACTCTCTCCTTTAGGAGGGAGAGACTTGAAGGGCATCTTCTCCACATATTCTCTAGGAGGGAAAGGCATCTTCTCCACATAATCTGGTTTACTGACAGAAACAACAGAAGAAACTTTGGAGGATTCCTCCTCTCTATTAATAAGATAAAAACATCTATCAGTCCTGTCATAGCTTGGCAAAATATCAAGTTTTATAAGATTTTGAATGTAAGTATTTGCAAGGCAATCTTTAGCACAATAGAGACGACAACCACGAAGGGTGCTATTAATATCAACATCATTCATATCTATCAAAGCAATCTTTCTAGATATCTCTTCACACGCCAAGAACAAAGTGAGCTCATCATGCTGATTAGGAGTAATCTTATCATCACAATACAAACTTCAGGTACTAGAAGAGTAACTATTAGGGCTTGAGCATTGGAAATTAAAATGACCTATGTCATCGCAATGTTTACAAAGAAAATGATAAAGCTCACAAACCTTTTTACCGATCTCGCCTATATCCTTATACCACATTCGGGTTTCTTCATTTGCATGATGGACACAATAATCTTCCTTGTTGTAACTCTGTTCACAAGGTCTATGTACTCCACAAAAATTAACATGCTTATAAGAAATAGGACTTTTAGAAATTTGAGCATGTTTATTAGAATCATCAATAACAATATCACTTTCTATGCAAGTGTCCTTAAAAGGTTCATGATACACGTCCCCATTTTCTTTAGGAACGTTCATATGGGAAGCAAAGGCTTTAAAGCAATCAACCATAATTTGAGGATCAAGACCATATTTAGCACTAAGCTCTTGAAAATTAGCAGTTTCAGCGAAAGACTTAATGCAATCAAACTCGTAATTCATACCTGATCCTTTACCTTTATCGCTATCCCAATCTTCAATATTGCTTTGAATTGTTTCAAGCAGATCCCACTTGGTGTCAACATCCTTGCTTGTGAAAGACCCATCAAAGCATGCATCTAGATAGTCCTTGTAATTTCCTGAAAGCCTTGCATAAAAATTATTAATAACAATATTACGGGGAAGATCATGAATAGGACATTTATGCATCAGTAACTTCAATCTTCCCCAAGCTTGGGCAATGCTTTCTCCCTCATGCGGATGAAAATTATAAATGTAATTCCTATCTTTATAAACCTGACTAGAAGGATAGAATTTAGAATAAAAGAGAGGTTCAATTTCCTCCCAATCAATAGATCGGCCATTCTTCAATGTTTTATACCATTCCTCAGCTCTGCCTTTCAGCGAAAAAGAGAATAGCTTCTTCTTAACTTGGTTCATTGAAATACCTGCACACTGGAACAACTCGCATAATTGATGTATAAAAAGCAAATGGTCACCAGGATGGATAGTTCCATCTCCTACATAGCAGTTATTCTTAACATGATCAACAATTTTCATAGGTATTTTAAAAGGATGAGGAGCACAAGCATCATTAGAAACATTACATATGGGAGATAAAATATCATCAGAGCAAACTTTCTCCACTAAAGCTGGGGGACTAAAAATATCATACTTAATAAAACCAGCTTCCCCAAGCTTAGACTTTTCTATAGCATTAGCATTAACGGTATTCAAAGCATTCGTACTAATAACATTGCTATGCGAAATAAGCTCCAAAGGATTTTCAATTTTCTCTTCAAATCTAAAATCAGGAAAAAGACTAAAGAACTCTTTGTTTTCCATTAAGCCTAACTAGTGAAAATAAAAAGAAGAAACAAAAAGATGTAATTGCAGAATCTAAAGGAAATAACTCCGAGCACTCACACAGGAGGATGCGAGTACCTTTTACCTTACCTCCCCGGCAACGGCGCTAGAAAAGAGCTTGATGTCTACGCACGCGTCTGTTCTTGTATACAGTGTTGGGCCTCCAAGTGCAGAGGTTTGTAGAACAGCAGCAAGTTTCCCTTAAGTGGATCACCCAAGGTTTATCGAACTCAGGGAGGAAGAGGTCAAAGCTATCCCTCTCAAACAACCCTGCAATTACGATACAGAAAGTCTCTTGTGTCCCCAACACATCCAATACACTTGTCAGATGTATAGGTGCACTAGTTCGGCGAAGAGATAGTGAAATACAAGTGGTATGGATGATTATAAGTAGCAAATGTGACTTAAAGTAAATATCGCTGCGAGCAAACATGTAACAAAACAGGAAGTAAACGGTGTGCAATGCTTGGAAACAAGGCCTAGGGATCATACTTTCACTAGTGGACACACTCCCAACAAATATAACATAATTGAACAAATAAACAACTTCTCTTCACTATGGTACTCTGAATTACTCTCCTATTGAATAACACTAATCATTACGTAGGGCTACGAAGCACTCCTTAAAGTTCATCAAGTACTTGACAAACACCACTCATAGAGATATCCAAATCAAAGCACAACTCAAGATAGATATTATTGCAACTTAGACCAAGTACTAACATGGTGCACACACTGTCAACATTACACCATGAAAGGAGGAATAGATCACTTCAATACTATCATAGCGATAATTATTCTCATAATCCATAAAAGATCACAATCGTAGCCTAGACCAAGTACCACCATGATGCACGCACTGTCACCGTTACACCATGGCAGGAGGAATAGATTACTTTAATAATACCACTAGAGTACACATAATATCTGAATAATAACATCTACTTGTTCAACATGATACAAAGCTCACGATCACATAAAGATCACATCATGGGAGAGAGAGGTGAACCACATAGCTACCGGTAGAGCCCTCAGCCCCGGGGATGAACTACTCCCTCCTCATCATAGGAGACAGCAAGGTTGATGGAGATGGCGGTGAGGTCGATGGAGACGGCTATGGAGACCGATGGAGATGGCTCCGGGGGCACTTCCCCATCCCGGCAGGGTGCCGGAACAGAGACTTCTGTCCCCCAAAATTCGTCGGTGGTGGCGGCGGAGCTGCGGAACTGTTTCTGGAAAATTGCCGACTCCCTTAGGGTTTTCCGTCCCGAGGCTTTATATAGGCGAAGGGGCGATGTCAGAGGTGGCCCCAGGCGCCCTCACACCATGGTGGCGCGGCCAGGGCCTGGGCCGCGCCACCCCTGTGTGAGCCTGGCCTGTGGCCCCTCTCCTACTCCTCTTCGGATCTCTGGAAGCTTCCGGGTAAAATAAGACTTCAGGAACTTGTTTCGTCCAATTCCGAGAATATTTCCTGTGTATCACTTCTGAAACACAAAAACAGCAGAAAACAGGGAACTGGCACTGTGGCAACTCGTTAATAGGTTAGTTCCAGAAAATGCATAAAAGTGCCACTAAGTATAACGAAACAGTAGGCAAATGGTGTAAAAACAAGCATGGAGCATCAAAAATTATAGATACGTTGGAGACATATCACTAATGACCAAGTGCATCTCTTATGGGCCATCATTTACCTGAATAGAACCAAAAAAACTAATAAGTTGATAGGTAGCTTACCAATAACATCTCCACCGACAAGCTTAGATCCAGTTTGAGCCGACCTGCTGCTGCTACCCCTTGCCATCATTCACCTCTTCTTAGTGCAAGTGGCAAAGCACACAGTACGAAAACAAAAATTCCAAAAGAAAGGAATCTCTATGAGAATTGAGAATGACAACATTATAGTGAAAAAGGCTGTTGCATTAATCACAGGAAAGCTGGAGAGATTTAGAGCAGAGTCCAGAGGGCACCTTAGCGAATGTCGAAGAGCTTGGCTTTGAGCCACCTGAAGCTGCCTCGACCAAAGGACCAAAGCCAGACCTACGACGCTACATTCGTCGATTTATCGTTTCTTGGTGGCACCATCTCCTCTGTCTGCAGTAATACACGATGGTTTTCCTGCTGCTCCCCACGCGGTGGGGCACTAGGGGAAGATGGCACCACGAATCATCTCAGGGAGAAGCGCGGCATCACGGGCAGTGGGACGTAGAGGGCATGGATGCCCTGGAGCAACGCCCCTATGAGCCGCCACTATAATCCATAAAAGAAGGGTTGTAAAGTATATGAGTTAATCAGCGAGAAGAAGAAGAATTACTTTAATCCTCACAGACCAAACAAAAAACTCCGAAAATACACTAATTTGGTTCTTATAGGCACAACAACAAACACCTGGCACCAAAATCATAACCAAGGCACCTAATTTTCTTTTTTGGATATTTTGTGCCAATCATTCATGACCAACTACGATGCCCGCGATTCAGTGAACTATGGGGACTTCAGACCATGTGCAAAAGTAATTGGGAGGAGGAGATCGACCTGCGGGTGGGAGTCGGTTTCACCAAACAACTCGGGTAGCCATCTGGAGGATGCTTCCACACCAATCAAAGCCGTGCTGCTCTAGGCTAGGGTGGAGAAGAAAGGGGGAACCAGAGCGTTTGGCCACGGGATGCAGTAGCCGTGTTCCACCTTGACAACAGCTTCGCCCGCACCTCCTCGCTGCTTCGTCCTCCTGTGGCCTACCGTGCTGGGAAGAGGAAGCATTGAACTCATAATGCAAGAAAAAGGAGGGAATAAAAGGAGGTCGAGGAAGCTGCGCCTCTCGACGCCTGGCCACAGCGTGCGCCTCTCGAGCCTCTGCTCGAAGCAGGCCACCGGAAGCGTCATCTTCGGCCACGGAGATTGGTCTTTAGGGTTTTTTTTCTTTAGAGGAAAAAAAGGAGAAGGAGGAGGATGCAATGGGCTACTTCTATTTTTCTGGAGGCCAAGCACCGGTTTGACCAAAGCGATACCTCTCGATGGTTCGGTTGATTTTGCTCGGTTGTGGGATTTTCTAGGGCATGGTAGAAACGTTTGGTACGAACAGTGTGAGTTGAACGTGGCAAGTAACGATTGGCTAGTTTTGCACATGAACAGTAACATAAATGTTGACAGCGCGAGAAAACACATTAGCTTTATATATTGATCTATGTCCGTGATCCTATTCCCAGGAAGAACATAGTGGCAGTAAGGAAGATGATTGCTACATTCTTTATGAGGCACGTCTTTTCTAAAGGTGTTGAATTCGAGCACATGGACTAGCACATCTCATCACTTAAAATATTTTTTTATTGGCTGGCTCTGTATATATTGTCTCCTTTCAAGTTAATGTCTGCTAAATTCATATATACTTAGTTGTTATCTTATCAGCTTTTTATAAATAAACATCTGTTTCAGTTTTCAGGTAAGTAGATGTGTGCCTGCTTATTATAATATTGTAGGAATTTAATTCTGCCACATTTAGCTTCTAATACAGATCAGGTTTTCCACCCACAATTAGGGTAATATAATGATATGTGACAGACAGCCACACCAGACACAAGCGGAAAAACAAAATAAACGTTTGTGAAACCCTCGTATACGCACACGAGGAGGAAAAACTAACGTGTGCGACTGCACAGGTGCCGCAAACGATTGATGCCCGATTCATTCCCATTTTGACCGGAATTTGGCTGAAACAAGCATCTCTATCAAAAGAGCGATTGAAATTTGGGTTTTTAATTCGTAGTTGGCGAGATTCTGCGAACGCCCCGCGAATCTGCAGGTCAGAAGAGGGAATTTGATGACCGTGTAAATTTCTTTGCAGGTCATACGCATTTGTAGGGTCTGGTCCAGCCTTGTTTTTCGTCCAAAATCGCAAACCGCTAGTTTGAGCCTATTTCTGGGATCTGCTAGAGTTGCTATGAGCTTGCGCATGGTGAATGTTACCCTGAAATTCAAAACTTACAACGAGAGAGGTTCTGGGCGGCGTATAAACTGCAGCTTTTCTTTTCTCTTACTTTTATTCATCGAAAGGGAAATCATGTCCGAGCAAAGGTGCTCTACTCTGACCGTGCCATCCCACGATCTGAGCTACGACTAAGACTGAGGCGCACAGATCGCAACCTCTGGACGAGCTAAAAGCGCAAACAGAAATACATCGATAACTGACGGCGACATCTAGCTAAAATACAGAAAAGTTCAGAGATAGGTAGGGAGACAAGATTTAAACGGTGAGGAGTTCTTGCATGCCGTCGGGGAGCGCGCGCAGGAAGCCCGGCAGCTTCGCCATCTCCGCGAGCTCCGCTTCGGTGAGCCGAGCGGCGAATCCGTGAAAGACCACCGAGTACGAGCACACCAGGCGCTTCTCGCCAGACTCCGTCAGGGTGCTTGGCAGAAAGCTCTCATGCCACTGCCGATGCGCGCTTCGGCTCACGGTGTCCGTATTGGCTGGTGGCGAGAGGAATATGATGTAGATGCGGTAAGCTGCAGGATCTTCTTTCGCTCCGGCCAGGACGGCGAAGAGGAAGATGGTGGCGAGACCAAGTCGGATGGAATCTGTTAGAACTCAGAAGATTGAGAGTAAAACTTGTGTTTATTGTTTATGGGCAAAGCCCTATTTATACAAGGATTTTGGGATGCCTCCGAAGAGGTGCCTGTTACAAGAGACATGACTGTTTACAAGAGATGCAACTGCTGAGGGAGAGAGAAGAGGTGTCTATACACAAGAGACATGGGTGCTTTGGGCATACTAATAACCGCCTAGAGCGGTTGCAATTTATTCCTAACACTCCCCCTTACACAAAGATTCTTCTTGTATGTCTTGTATTCCTTGTATAATCTTGAATGTAATGGCCTTGATCACAAGCGATAAATTTTCTTGAATAAACTCCCCCAAAAACCCCGTGGGAAAAATATGAGGAGACTAAAATTTGATATGTTGTCAAAAACTCCTTTAAAACCCAGTGGGAAAAGTAAGGAGAAAATAGTACAACATATAATGATTATTGTCTCTTTGATAACTTATATGAGAAAACCTTAAAAGGATAAAACTCATTGGTAAGTTTAGAGAACAATTAATATATCTTGTATACATCCGTTAAAAACCCCGGTGGGGAAAATAGGAGGTATGACATATATTCTTGTGTTGATATTACCTCATTAAAAACCTTGATGAGAACCATGTGAGTAAACTCATAAAAGGGAAAAAGAGTGTAATATAATGTTTGAATGGGTTAAAATTCAGAGAGATACTCCCCCTGATCCTTGCAAATCATGAAGTCGTCGCATACCAATTCCACGAACATATTTTTCAAATGTTGAAGCTGGTAGAGACTTTGTGAATAGGTCAGCGAGATTATCGCATGATTTAACTTGCAAGATGTTTATATCCCCACTCTTTTGTAATTCATGAGGATAAAACAATTTAGGTGCAATATGTTTAGTGATATTGCTCTTTATGTAACCCGTTTGCATCTGAGCAACACAAGCAGCATTATCTTCGTAGATAATGGTTGGAGATTCAATAGAACCTTTACCACATGATTGTTGTATGTGGTTTATCATTCTGCGAAGCCATACGCATTCGCGTGATGCCTCATATAATGCGATTATTTCAGAATGATTGGTGGATGTAGCCACTAGGGTCTGTTTAGAAGACTTCCATGAGATGGCTGTCCCACCATGTAGGAACACAAAACCGGTTTGCGACCTGGCATTATGGGGGTCTGATAAGTAGCCAGCATCGGTATACCCAATCATATCAATGTCCAGATTTCTCTGAAATTGAAAGAATAGGCCAAGATCCTTTGTGCCTTGGAGATATCGAAAGATATTCTTAACTCCCGTCCAATGGCGTTTAGTAGGAGCTGCGCTATGTCTAGCTAGTAAATTTACTGCAAATGCAATATCAGGCCTAGTGCAATTTGCAAGATACATAAGCGCTCCAATAGCACTGAGATATGGAACTTCAGATCCCAGTATCTCTTCTCCATTATCCCTTGGTCTAAATTGATCTTTCTCTACGTCTAGAGATCGAACAACCATGGGAGTTTTGGATGGATAGGATTTGTCCATATTGAATTTCTCCAATATTTTCTGGATATAGGTGGTTTGATGAACCAAAATACCTGAGGGAAGGTGCTCGAGTTGTAATCCTAAGCAAAATTTGGTTTTACCCAAATCCTTCATCTCAAATTCCGTCTTTAGGTGATTGCGTGCTTCATCAATATCTCGTGTGTTGCCAATGATATTAAGATCATCAACATACACTGAAATAATGCAAAATCCAGTTTCAGGCTTTTTGATGAAGACACATGGACAATCATCATTGTTGGAGTATCCCTTTTTCAATAGGAACTCACTAAGTCGGTTGTACCACATGCGTCCCGACTGTTTTAAGCCATATAAAGACTTATTTAGTTTTACACAATATATGTTGCGTTTTGCGTTTGGATTCGGAATTGGGACTCCATCAGAAACCTTCATATAGATGTCCGAATCAAGTGAGCCGTAAAGGTAAGCGGTCACTACGTCCATCAACTGCATAGATAGACAATTTTGTACTGCCATAGATATGAGGTATCGGAATGTAATACCACTCATTACTGGAGAATAAGTTTCATTGAAATCAATGCCTGGTCTCTGCGTGAAACCTTGGGCTACAAGCCTTGCTTTATATCTCACCACCTCATTGTTTTCGTTCCGCTTACGAACGAAAACCCATTTAAATCCCACAGGGAAAACTTTGGGAGGTGTAGGTATTGCTTCAGTGAATACCTTTCGTTTATTGAGCGAGGCTAATTCTACTTGGATTGCATCCTTCCATTTAGGCCAGTCGGAGCGTTTCTCACACTCTGCCATGGTCTTTGGATCATGATCATTTAGAAGGTTGTTTGCAATTGTAGTAGAGAAATTTATGTCGACAATTGTAGACTTACGGTTGTAAGATTCTCCAGAGTCTATATAGTTTGTGGAAATTTCATTTACCCTTGTTGACTCGTCGTGATTTCCCAATACGGTTGAGTCTGGGTTTTCCGATGTCCCAGTCATTGAGTGCACAACTGAGCTAGGTTGTGGAGGTTGTCCTTCCACTGGATTATCAACGCTAGGTTGATTTACATTTACTTCTTCAGAGGGTTTCTTCCTCTGTTTCCTTTGTTGCTTGCGAGGAGCTGAATCCTGTTTTACATTTACTTGTTCAGAGGGTTTCTTCCCATGTTTCCTTTGTTGCTTGCGAGGAGCTGAATCCTGATTTATGGCCGTACTTCTCCCCCTCTTATTTTGAATAGGGGGTTGAGTGGTTTTTGTTGGTACCTCCACTCTTTCAGGCGCATTTATTGCAGGATTGTAGGATTTAGTGACACCTTTATAGTCAGTAAATGAATCTGGCAGATTATTTGCTATATGTTGCAAATTAATTATCTTCCGAACTTGAAGTTCAGTTTCTTGAGTACGTGGGTCAGAGGAGGAAATGCCTTGGGCATTCCAATCGATTTCCGGGCATTCTTTTTGGAACTTGATATCTCCCCCTAATGCCGGGAAATGGTCCTCATTAAAGATGCAATCAGCGTGACGGGCTGTGAATAGATCCCCTGTAAGGGGTTCAAGGTACTTGATTATTGACGGTGATTTGTACCCCACATAGATCCCCAGTTTCCTGTGTGGGCCCATGGATGTACGCTGCGGTGGTGAGATTGGCACATATGTGGCGCATCCAAATTTACGCAGATGGGAAATATTAGGTAGATTTCCACGTACTAATTGCAGAGGGGAAGTGCTGTGATATGCAGTTGACCGCAATTGAATTAAGTCAGCAGCATGTAAAACTGCATGACCCCAACATGAAGTTGGTAAGTTGCAATTCATTAGCAAAGGTCGTGCTATGAGCTTAATTCTCTTAATTAGAGATTCGGCCAAACCATTTTGAGTGTGGACATATGGGACCGAGTGCTGAACTTCAATTCCTAGTGCCATGCAATAATCATTGAAGGCTCACGAGGAAAATTCAGCAGCATTGTCCATTCGAATTGATTTGATTCGATTCTCGAGATAATGAGCTTGTAATTTAATAACTTGTCTCATTATTTTAGCAAATGCATGGTTTCGTGTGGATAATAGACACACATGGGACCATCGTGTAGATGCATCTATAAGAACCATGAAATACCTAAAAGGTCCAGACAATGGTTGGATAGGACCACAAATATCACCTTGAATTCGTTCAAGGAATTGGAGTGGTTCCGCTTGGATTTTAAGACGAGAAGGTCTTAAAATGAGTTTCCCAGTAGCACATGCAGTGCACATGAAATCCGAAGATTGTGGGAATTTAGCTTCATTTAAGTCATGACCATTGGAATTGCAGATAATTTTTCTCATCATCCTGATACCAGGATGACCTAGGCGATCATGCCAAGTTTGAAATGCATTGACATTTTGAAAAATTACCTTGTACGCAACATGTGCTACGGGTTTTATGTATGTGTAGTACAATCCTGATGATAAAGAAGGAATTTTCTCAAATATTTGTTTGCCATATCCGTTGTCTTTCGTAAAGAGGAGATATTCCTCTTTGTTGTCCTCATGGGTTTCAATGTGAAATCCATTTTTGCGGATATCTCTGTAACCAATGAGGGTACGAGTTGAATCGGGATACAATAAAGCATCCTCAATTATAATTTGCGTACCCATAGGGAGGGTAAATATGGCACGTCATGTGCCAACAATTACCACATCGCGTCCAGCGATTGTTAAAATATTTCCATTTAACTTTTTGAGAGTTTGAAAATACTTTATTTCCCTAAGTATAGAGTTTGTGGTACCACTGTCCACAAGGCACATTTCCTCCTCCATTTGGATTGACTCCCGTAGAAATCTATATATTAAAATGTAGAATTTTCAGTGATGAAAAGACTTGTATTTGAAATATAGAATACATATGATTTTTAATAATATCAAAGTGCTGATACAATACATATTGTGCTTTACAATATAGGGTGATGACACCAACAACACTAATAATATGTTTGATACAATACATATTGTTATTATTTTATTACAACAATCTGATGGATGTAAATAAATATATTATCTAAAGGAGTTGATTGACTAGTCAAAGTCCCCGAATACGTCGTTTGAGGCGTATTCTATCATCATGTTCTCCTTGTCCATGGAGTCCTGTGGTAGATGGAATTCTTTGGTGTTGCTTGGTGTTCCTTGAACATCTTGCGAACATCCCGCTTCCATGTTATTATCAGGTTGAAGATTGAAGTGAGATTCATATCTTGCTCCTTGGGCATGTTCGTTACGTCCCATGGATTGCAGGTAGAGGTTTACCAGATGTCTTGGGGTGCGGCATTTCTTGGTGACATGCTTGTAGCATCCACATTTCTGGCAAAGAATTGTCTTATCGAACTTGTTCTTTGCTTTGCCCTTCCCCTTATCTGAATTGTGTGGCTTGTTCTTCTTGTTGCGGTTGCGGTTGAATTTACCCTTGAAGTTCTTGGTTTGGCCTTTAAATGAGCCATTGAACTTATTGTTTTTCTGAAAATTTGCATGTACTTCGGGGAGAGGGGCAGCCCCAACCGGGCGTTGATGACTATTCTTTAAAAGAAGTTCATCATGTTTCTCAGCCTGGAGGAGTACATGTATAAGTTCAGAATAAACTTGGTAATTCCTGGCACGATATTGTTGCTGTAGGATCCTGTCAGCGGGGAGCATAGTTGATAGAGTTTTTTCTATTTTCTCCAGTTCTGAAGGTTCCTTCTCACAAAACCGCAATTTAGAACAAATCTTATGGACTTCATGGTTATAAGCTCCAACGGATTTGAAATCCTGGAGTCTTAAATAGGTCCATTCATGACTAGCTTCAGGCAGTATGACGGCCTTTTGCTGTTCATATCTTGTTTTAAGTGATTGCCACATATTGCTTGGAGATTCCTCCATCAAATATTCAGATTTCAAATCTGGGTGAATATGTTGCCTTATAAGGGCTAAGGCAGTGTATTTTTGTTGCTCAGTTACTTGTGCATCACCCTCCTGAGGAGGATTCTCAGGTGGTATGAGTGCACCTGCAATGCCACGGGATGAAAGACTAATCTTAACATCCATTGCCCATGTAGGATAGTTATGTCCGTCGAGCGCAAGCTCTTCAAAATCTTTAGCGGCCATGTTGTCCTACATGAATGAGAACCAGAGATTTGATTAATTTACATGTATGTAAATTAAAGTCATCTTGGTTGTGTTGTAATAAAATTTGCAAAATCTTGTAAACTCAAGTGAACACTTGGGTTTTAGTGTAGACCTCAAATCATCTATCATAACACATTGTAGATAATCACCATTTTTATGGAGTACATCTCTCAGCACCAAGAAGCATAGTCTGACCTAAGTCAGTAGATGCCTTTTTCTTAGTACCTTATGTTATGATTTGATTTAAATATATGGGAGAGCACATTGAAGGTAGTCATTGTGTCAATTTTGACAAAATGTAGACCTCACAATATTATGGATAATCTGCACATTATGCAGTAGATGCCACATTACCTTGTGATCCCATATATAAATTTGAAGTAGTCACTTTTTTTAAAATGATTTTGCGTATCAATTCACTTCGAATTAAGTCAATTTTGTGTCTTTTAAGGCATTTTTGGACTTAATTGATGGTAAATTGATATTTAGTTTTGCATACCAATTCTTGCTGGTATTGAACCAAAAATAGCTCAATTAAGATGAATTGATTGCTTTATTTGCAAGAAATTAAAATCTCAATTGCAAAATGATGGACGTAATTAATTTCGACATGTGCACACATGGAAATATTTTACATCACATATATTTTCAGGAATACTTAGTACTCTAACTGAAATAAATTACAGAACCTAATAAACTGCAATTTACAGAATTTAAAACAGAGTTAAAATTACTGCTAAATTCACTGATACACTAAACTGAAATACGTTAAGTATAATTAGCCAGGTCACGTGGACAAACGCATTGAGCGGTCGTAGACACTTCTTGGCAATACGAGAAGATAAGAAAGGAATAGTCAGCAGATATTTCACTGCCTTATCCCCAAATTAACTCTCTCCCGTCCATGGCAGTGGGGACTCGATTCCATGAGACCACGAAAACTCCACCCAAACGCCCCTGCGAGCCGCATCTGCAGCCTTCACCTGCGGCCAGGCTGGTGGTGGGTAGCCGCCGATGCGTATGGCGGAGGGTGCCACTCTCCGAACTGGAGGTTGAGGATGCGCGTGCCGGCTTCCGGTGGAGGCGCCGCGGGGGAAACGCTGCACCGGCCTTCGTCCCGTGGGGCTCCTGCTTGGAGCAGCACCTCGCCGGAGGCCGCAGAGGGGAGCGCAGGCGCGCCGCAAGGGCACGAGCCATGCGACCCCACGTGTATGGAGTGCGCCGTCGCGCCATCGGGCGGGTCGACGCCGGGGCTGTCTCTGCCAAGGGCCGCAGTCGCGCGGGTAGTCTGGCCGCGGGCACTGCCGCGTGCTTGACGGCTGCATCGTCGCGTCCGCCTGCACAGGGAGCCACGCCGCGAGGTCGCGGGCACGGGCGCCGCCGCGTCGAGTCCGAAGCGTGTTGGCCGCCACGCCGGGGCCGTGGTTGCGGACGTTGCCTACATTCGCCCTCAAGCCGGAGGGTGAGAGCGGAGGAAGCGGCGGATAGTCGCTGCCCCTCGGTGCATCGAGGGTGCTGCAGAAACTTGACATCCACAGGCTGTCCGTGCACCGGTGAACCGTGGGCGCTGGAGAGCGGCACAGGCAGATACCCCGTCCTCGACGGCGGGCGTCGGCGACGAGAGCCGCAGGGCGACGAAAAAAAAAATGGCGACGGCCTTCGTCCAACAAGCAAACGAAGGAACTGGGTAAGAAGGCCTTTAGGCATAGGTTTCTCACCTTTCCTTCTTATTCCGGCGATCGCCGGAGTTTGGCTATTGCTCTCTCGCTAGAGCGTGCTGATAACGTGTTAGAACTCAGAAGATTGAGAGTAAAACTTGTGTTTATTGCTTATAGGCAAAGCCCTATTTATACAAGGATTTTGGGGTGCCTCCGAAGAGGTGTCTGTTACAAGAGACATGACTGTTTATAAGAGATGCAACTGCTGAGGGAGAGAGAAGAGGTGTCTATACACAAGAGACATATCTGTACGGAAAGGGTGCTTTGGGCATACTAATAACCGCCTAGAGCGGTTGCAATTTATTCCTAACAGAATCCATGGCGTGGAAGGGGATGCAACGTAAAGGTGCAGATGGGAGGTAATTAATACTAGCATAGGTCAACCGACCCTCCCTTAAATCTCTTTTCTCTACAATTAAAGCTTAATCGGAAAGAAAGAAAATTGATCTCCTCTCCCCGGTAAACCGCGCACGCACGAGGCAACGCGGCGAGTCGGACGTTGCTACGACACCTAATTTAACGGCAAGCAGCATTCTGATACTAGCTATCTGAATCATCGGGAAATTAATTTTTTTTGGCTCATGATTAATTGTTCAAAAATACTAAACGTTTTTCCACCCATCGAGAACAATATTTTAAACCTCACCAGTATTTCTTTAAACTTTTTACTAACATTTTTCTGGAACCCTCTCTATTTATGCTTTTGAACAAGTCTAGATTTTACACAAATAGAACTCTGTTTTACGATAAATATTTTTTAAGAGATGAACATTTTTAATGGTCATATTTTTGTATCGCGAACACAGTCTAGAACCCAAACCAAGTGAATATGTTTTTTCACTACATAAAATATTTCTTTAAATCTGAACATTTTTAATCCTGAGCGTTATTTGTATGCGTGCTGAAATAAAATTTGCTATTTTTTATCTATATATCGACCTCCACGTCGCTCGAGAGGAGCGACATGGGGGAACGTGTTCGGACCCAAATTTGATAGGTCAATGACTAAAGCGAGGAGACTTGCAAGAGACTTAGTGCACGATTAACACATCATGTTATTGGGCCAACTTCAGGAAGAGCGACAGAAGATGGCCAGGAAGTCCAAGAGACTATCGAAAATTCATTAAGGAAGGTGGGCCAAGGAAGCCAAAGGAAGGGTGACCTACGCTAGAAGCCCAAGAAACAAGCCTCGTTGAAGGATGGAGAGACAAGGAAGCCGGAGCCGATATAGAGGGACTAAGATATTCTCTAAGAATCTAGAAGACTATTGGAGTAGCTGCAACCGCTTGGGGACAAGCGGATTCTCAGGAAGGGGGGATTGTTAGCAACCCATGCATCGACCCATCAACTAGCCCAAGCCCAGGACCCAAGAGCACCAGGCAGCGACATATACCGGCCCGTTAGCGCGACTAATCCCCACCTGCAAGTGGCGTATGCTGGAAGGGAAATCCAGCTGTATAAGTATAATGATAAGCTCCCAGAAAGAGCTGGCTTGGATGAACAGGGCTACGGTAGAAACCTGGAATGCGTGATGCATATCTGCAATTTATCGCTGAATTCGTGACACAAACTCCTATCTCCCCTCTATTTAGCCTCCTTCAGAGATTAGGGTTAACAATTCTGGTATCAGAGCCATCAGATCTGGAGCAATTTTTTCCACCACCCACCCACCACCGCACTCGTCAGTTCACACACTGTCACGCCATGGAGATGGAGGCGTTCACAAAGCAGCAAATCTTCGACACCATGTGCAAATTGGTGGAAGACCAGAAGC
Organism: Dactylis glomerata; assembly: GCA_007115705.1. Taxonomy (NCBI): domain Eukaryota; kingdom Viridiplantae; phylum Streptophyta; class Magnoliopsida; order Poales; family Poaceae; genus Dactylis; species Dactylis glomerata. The sequence continues at coordinate 1,296,372 of QXEO01000389.1, read as the reverse complement.
GCAAAGCGGCAGCGGCGCTTGCCGAGCATCAGCAAATCACGGCGACCGCGCTTGAGGAGCAGCAACGCTCCACTCTCGATGCAATCAATGAGGTCCGCACCGATCTCGGTGAGATCCAATTGAAGTTGGAGTGCAACACGTCCAAGCCCACCGTCGCGGCCACACCAGCGGAGTCCACTCCACCAACGACGCCCCGCGACGGCAACAACGGCCCAGTTGGGCACGGCGACGACAAGTTTCACCGGGGGAAGGCCTCGGAGACCTCTAGTTTCTATGTGCCTCCTCCGGCAAGAGGTGCGCATTTCGGCCGGCCCAACACTTCTAATTCCTTGTCTGATGATATGCATGGTCACTACCGATCCATACCCAAGCTCGATTTTCCCAAATTTGATGGCGTGTGGCCGAAACTGTGGCAACAACATTGTGAGGATTACTTTGCCCTGTACGGTACCCATCGATCGATGTGGATCACCATTTCTACCATGCAATTCGAAGGAACCGCGGCTCGTTGGCTGCAATCGGTTCAAAAGAAACTGTAAGAAACTACCTGGGAGGAATTCTATGCTTCGATAGTGCTGTGTTTCGGTAGAAATCAACACCAAGCCTTACTGCGTCAATTATATCACATCCACCAAACCTCCACTATCGTTGACTATGTTGATCGTTTCTCTGAACCCATAGATCAACTGGCAGCTTATGAACCTAACTTAGATAGTTTCCACTACACCACTCGATTCATAGATGATTTACAGCCTACTATTCGTGCTTCCATTGCTGTTCAATGTACTGGTGACCTCAATACTGCGTATTTTTTTGCTCTGTTACTGGAGGAAATGAGCGCAAGCATGCCATTTCACCCACAACGACCTCTGCAGCTCACATCATCACCTCCACTGTTGGCCTTGCCAGCACCTCCAAGGCGGCTATTACCTCTGCCAGCACCGCCAACGGTACGAGTGCCTGCCACCTCAGACACCAGAGGCATAGGTGATCATAGTAAATCTGCATCTCAAACTGGTTCTATGGATAGCAAGTGGGCAGCTCTGAGAACTTATAGAAGAGCTCGTGGCATCTGTTTTACTTGTTGAGAAAAATGGGCTCGTGGCTCGTGACCATCAGTGCAAGGGTACTGTACAACTTCATGTGCTTCAAGAAGTACTGGAATTATTTTTACCTGAATCTGAAGATGAACAAAGTACTCCCAACAGCCCAGTAGCCGAGCTGCATCTGTTGGCCACTGATTCAGGTTGTTTTACGCGATCTCAACAACCTATATTTCTTAACAACTAAGAATGACCCAGCTCTGGAGTGTTATGGCAAGCCGGACGTGACACACAGCCCAAACAAACCACTACTTGCTTCTGTGAATAACTTGAGGATAGTTTTAACCAATAGATATAGCAGAAATATAGACATAATCACAATGCACAAGTGACACAAGAATTTACGTGGAAAACCTCCTCAAGGTGAGGAGGGAAAAACCACGGGTGTGGACCAACCGGTCCACGCAAGCTTCACTATGAGCAACCTTGGTACAGAGTCTCTCTAGAACCTCTAGAGATTACAACACTTCTCCCCGTTGCCCACCGGCAACAACAACAACAACAACCACAAGAGGTAAGATACAACAAAGACAGAGATATCACAGTTTCTGTCCTCTTCAGCAATCAGCGAACTGCTCTCAAACCGCAGATCCAAACAGCACGAAACTTTGTAGACAAGTATACATATGAGTTCCCAACATACTGACCAAAAATCAGCTCGATCGGACACCATTTGCCTACCCAAACTGTTCGTCTCCCAAAACTACTCTGTGCTGAAACTGCAGCAGTCGGAACTGACAAAAGTGCTCTCAAATCTGAACTTCCTCTGGCCCAAATCCCAAACTGTGTAACCGGAACGAAGCACTCAAAGTAAGGAATAAGCTCACCAAGTTTGAAGCCAATCCAAGCACGTTTGAGCCTCCAATCACCAGCTTGAAGACAGACCGGTCAGATCTCAGAAATCTGGACAAATTCACCTCTTCTTCTTCTTCCCCTCTTGTCACTTGGTTGTGGTGTTCTAGTGTGCTCTCTCACCCTCTCACAGCAGCAGCCACGTTCTTGGCTTGCTCTTGCTTGTCTCTCTCACACCCAGCCACCAAAGTGGCTAGAGTTTTCTCCTTTATACCTCCCAAGGAGGCACCTCAGCCGTTGGATGTGAACCTCGATCAATGGTTGATACGTGTTGGACTTCTTGGGCTGATGTTGGGCTGCCAACACACCTCCATGTGGAGGGACATGGCCCAACATGAAGACCACTGCAAAAGTCAAAGGTGCACCCCATGATGGACGAGGCGGCCGCAAAGCTTAAGAAAATCTACACCAAGGTGGCCAACTAGTTTCAGCAGTGTTCAGTGTGTTCTTGCTGCTGTATCTTCCCCTTGCCAAGTTAGCGGGCTGTAGGACGAGCACTCAGGTTCCTTTCGTTGGACTGGTAAAAGTGCACGTGCACTGCACATATCATCAATGAAAAAAATGCAAACATAAAGATTTGTAAACTGTAGCCCTATATATTTAGTTTGTATGTAAAATAAGCATGGGCACAAAAATAGATCTATCAATAATGAATTACAAATATAACTAAAGAATGGAAAACACATAAGGTCACCACATATAAGCATTTTCTAATCCTACTGTTATGTAAAAAACATTGTATACAGTTTCTCCTTTTTGCTGCACAACCAAGCAAAAGGGTTTCTACTCTTATTATGTCAACATGAATCTGTAGAAAATAGTAGTACGTGCTGATGGAAAAAGTTCAATCCATGAACTTGTGGTAGCAATCGTTCTATCAATACTCTTAAGGGTTTGTACTCGTGGAGGTTGACACGACCTTCTCTTACTAACAGTCAAATTGGTGCACTCCTCGGAAAGGAAAAGGAATGTTCAACGCAATGGTAACATGTTAAAATATCTATCCATTTGTGTGTTGGCAAACAATCATTCCCCTAGCATTTGACTTTTTCTTTCGAGGGGAATAAGTGAGACAGTCACAAATGCAAGCATCATTTTGAAACTAAACATCATTCTGATAAGATAAAGAGTTCTATTTTTTCAATAGAACAAAATGGTCAATGTTGGTAAATTAGGATGTAGATAAATAGAAATACCTTCATGAAAAAAAAGAGCATTGCTGAAGCAAAGCCACACATTAGAGCCTGCATCTCTAGCTCCACATACATCATTTCTCTGATCCCCCGGCATGCACAACTTCTCCAGGTTTTGACATTAAAAAACTCGCACCTCGCAAGTCTTCAAAAATACTTTGGGTTTACCTTTTCTACCTCAACCAGTTGGTGGAGTATTGAGACAAAAAAACAGGATCTTTGAACACAAAAAAGTTTCCTAGATATAAGTAGGTATTGGGCACAACTATCTCTGGTCTGAAGCTTGCAAGGCTAAAAGATGTGTCACTAAAGGTAAAATATGCAAGTACTGACATCTAAGCTTGAAACCCTGGTTATCAGAATAACCAATGAATGTACGGTGTCACCTGAACACAAAATAAAACGGTGAAGTAAAAAATGGGCCCATAACATCAAATCTCATGTTTCAATAAAATATAATTGGTCTGTGGACAAAGTACCATGTATCCTCTTAAATTTCGTATTTGCAGGAAATTGTTTGAATAATACCGTCATATACATTTGTAAATGAGATAATGAATTTGACAAACAACCAGTATAAATTACCATGATTACGCAATTTGTCCATCAGTGCAAACACTTTTTGATACCCTGCACTTTGTTGAAGAGGTCAGAAGCTGTTTAAACTACTAAATACTATAAGATGGGCTCCCGTAACCCAAAAGATTACTATAAGATGGGAACGCATATCTTTATCAGATAAAACTTCAGAAGGAAAATTTGGAACTCCAACTCAAATATCAGTGGAATGTGTTCACACTTTATTATATACCTTCACCATACGATAATGAAAGTTTCGGTACTGTTATGGTGTATCTCTACTAATAATACGGCTTGAGGACGTGATGGTGTGGAACGTAAAAAATTCAGATATTTTTCGTACGTAAAAAAAACCACGATCGGATCTGACCTAGCGATAAAAAACCGATACCTGGCAACGGGACGTACTCTTCGTAAGTAAAAAAAAACCGCTCTCCCGCTCCCCTGGTACGGTCGCACCTCCCGGATTGCTAGCGTGAGGAAAGCTTTTCCTAAAATAAGAGTTTGGTTCAAATTTATTATCCGACCGATCTTCACGAGCCTTTAAATATGGGAGCCATCGATACATCAAATCGATGAATCGAGTTTTCCAATCGATCGGATACCCGGAAGACGAGGCAAAGAAAAAGACGCGACCTTGGTGTCATCTCGTCTATCACTGCTAGGCCGCGACGGCCCTGCTCAAGGAAGCTGTTCTCCTGGCGATGGAGTCCCGCGTGGCTGTATGGCGTCTGACGAGAACTCACCGGCTCTCCACAATTCTGCGAACTGAAGAGGGAGACGGACAGGCAGGGGTCTTCGAGCTGTATTTTGGGAAGGACTCAAAGCGTTGGCAGGGCTCTCAGCTGACTCTGGGTCGTCCTCAGCATGGCGGCGAGGCGCTCGATGTCATCCTCATCTGAACTCCGAGCCAAGAGATGTGCGCCTCCGCCACCCGACCACGCCCTGGCGCAGTGTCGTGGAAGCATGGGCAACAAGCGCGGCAGCTCAATTAATCCAATCGAAAGCTTGCTTGGTGGAATATGAACTGCTTACAACAAATTTGGGATTAGGCGGCAAGCAGGCATTGTTGCTGGACAGCACATGGCCGCCATCGTTTGCCGCATATTGTTGCGTGAAATCAAGGTGATCAGGTAGTCTCCCATCTCCTGCTACAGTGGCGTTTAGGGAGGCCTGGTTCAGATTTGTTGCCGCACTATAAAGATCAAAGACATCGCACCGATAGCGACAAACGATCACAACGTATCTCTAATCTTCTATTTAGCTGGTCGTTTGGTTCATCTAGCGTATGCGTAATGACTACTCTTTATGGAGTTGATCCTGCAATGCATGAAGAGCTTGATAAGTGAGGATATTATATTTCTTTGCACATCTATGCACGCGCTTAGCTTAACTTTCATTTGCCTTGCTTGCATATTCTTTTCTATTTGAACTTTGAAGTACTAACTGTTATCAGCTGTATAACTATATTTTACTCTCTCCGATCGGAAATAAATATCAATGATTTTGTACTAACTTAGTATAAAGTTTGTACTAAATTCTCGACACTTAATTCTGATCCGAGGGAGTACTAGGTTATAAATACATAGTTTGGCCATAACGAATCTCTAGATGTGCTTTTGATTTGCTGGGCAAAATTTTAGAATTTAAAATAGTATCTAATGATTTGGCTGTAATATGGAGTGAGCAAAAGGGTTTGTAGTACCTGACTTGCTATTGTTTATGTTCAACTATTGTTGGTGGTACTTTTTCCATAGGGAATTGTTAACAAAGTAGTGAGTATAGAATTTAGTCCACTATACTGAATATTGTAATAGGAGGAAAAGATACGATCAAAACATTAGATATGGTGGAGAAAATTATGTACCTTTGTTCTAAAAAATCATATATATATATATATATATATATATATATATATATGATTCTAACAATGGTGTTTTCTCTTTATATAGCACAGTGCCTATATAAAGGTGAATTGACTGGGTGGAAGTAGGAGAAAGAAGCAAAGAAGTTAATCTCGCTATTTGTGACTAAACCAGATAATGTACATTTATTTCAAAAATGTTTCAATTATTTGATCATTGGTTTAACATTTATGTTTTATTGCTCCCAATGCAGTGGAGAGAATTGAGACCGAAGAGGTGTGCTGAGAGACTACTGATTAGTGGTTTTGGGTGAAACTGCGCTTCAAAGGGTTTCTCAGGAGAGAAATAGATGATTGTGCTTAGTTAATAATAACAGGAAAAAACACTTTCAACATGGGTGAACAAAACTAGAAAAAACAAAATGGATGTAGGGGCTTCCCCTACCGCATTCCTTTAAAATAACTGGAAAAAGGATGGAAGCAATCGGTGGTGTGTTTGATCTGAAATATCAAAGTAAGAGGTTTGGGTTGTGCACACTCTTCTTCTTCTCCATCATTGATGACACGATCAAACTCTAGGAGAGCCAATAAAGTCATGCATGCTAACGCGGTCGATGGAATTGACATGTCACCTCAGCGGCAACACTATGGACGGAGTATAGAAAAACTCGAGAGGTGTTGCAATGAACGACAGGGTTTGAGTTGTTAGTTAGGCTGTTGATTTAGAGAGGGGTGCATAATTGCCTATTTTGTGGCCACATGAGAAGAAACAAAATAATCAATATCTTTGTATCAAAGTTTATTGACCCGTAGCAAATTAGTGCCTGCCATGTCTGTGAATAATTGGCTGGCTCTACCTCAGCAAAGGATGGTCATGATTAATAATTACTACAAAGAGCTGAAAAATAAAGAAAGGAACATCGGGGAACACTTTTCTTTTTGTTGCTGCATAGGATACATTGTTTATTCTTCAATTATGTACTTCAATGTTGAAGCTGATATTAACAAGTGGGGCGATATCCAAATTGATCTCTAGAAAATTGTTAGGTCTACTCACTATAAACCGGAGCCCATTTTATTATTTTGTGTTCAGACCTTCAATATTTGTTTCTCTTTAAATTACTTGGTTTTGATCTTTTATTTGATGTTGAAAGCCTTCGCCCGTAGCAAAGCACGGGCATTGTGCTAGTACTATCATAAGGATCCTTCTCCCAGCAGGTTATGGTGTATACTATCATAAAGATCCTTCTCCCACCAATAATATATATACCAAGTCAATTTGGTTCGTTAGTTGTATCTGGAATGAACTACTATACAAAGTTCAGACGTGATACCAAGTACTCCCTCTGACCACTAATACCTGTCTTTGTATAGATGTATCTAGACACTAAAATATGTCTAGATACATCTATGTAAAGATAGGTATTAGTGGTCGGAGGGAGTATAAAGATTTGCTTTTTTGTTACATTTCCCCTCTAAAATCTAAATATCCTTATTATCCTCATCAACACCCCCATTGTTTTACACGCTGGCTGCAAGTTTGCAACAGATGAAACAACAAGACATCTACACTTAGTTCACATGAATCATGTTATATGCTAGAATAAATGAAATATAACATATTATTCTCAGTGTCAGTGTAATGTGTTTCGCTGAGATCCATGAGCGGTGAGAACAACGAACATATGCAATCAAAATAGTAAAAGATCTTCTAATATGTTGCAATGGGGGCCACTCCTTTCTGAAAAGTGCCCCCTGATGGCATGGTGATGATGGTGCCAGAAAACTTGTTGGCGTTTGTTGATGAAGTAAAAATGACCGGCCAGTTGGAAACCCCAAGAGAAGGTTTGATGAATATAGCAGCAAGTTTTCCCTCAGTTATGAAATCAAGGTAGTCAATATAGTAGGAGGGAGAAAAACGACCGAAGGTGATGCCCGCTAGCTTTGCGACAGCTCCGGACAATTTATAGGGCGCCTCGTCCAAGCTTTGCTTTGCGAGCGGCAACGTGGAACCTGCGCATAACACAACCAAATACTTTGTTCCCAACTTACGATGAGGTTGTCAATCTCACCGGTTTGCTTGAAACAAAGGGTATGAGCGTATCGAGTGGAAAGTGATAATAGTATGCGAGTAAAGTAAACAGTGCGAGTTAAGTAAATAGGTGATAGCAATATAAAGGAAATAGGACCGGGGTCCACAGTTCACTAGTGGTGTCTCTCCGTAAGATAAAATAACACATGCTGGGTAAACAAATTACAGTTGGGCAATTGATAGAACAAAGACAACGTGCATATGTCGAGAGGATCACTATGAGATTTACTCTGAGCATTACAGCAAGATACATAGACCGCCATCCAACTGCATCTATGACTAATAATCCACTTGTGGCGAATCAATCCGAGAACTCCACAAGTATTAAGTTGCGAACAACAGATAATTGCATTATGAAGGAAATATGCCCTAGAGGCAATAATAATATTGTTATTATCATATTTCTTGTTCATGATAATGTTTATACTCCATGCTATAATTGTATTAAGCGGAAACATTAATACTTGTGTGGTTTATGAACAACACCGTGTCCCTAGTACGCCTCTACTAGACTAGCTCATTGATTAATGATGGTTAAGGTTTTCTAACCATAGACATGAGTTGTCGATTAATAATGAGGTCATGTCGTTAGGAGAATGATGTGATGGACAGACCCAAATAAAGCACAACAATTAGATCGTGTCATTGTGTTCATCTTTGCAAAGCTTTTTCCTATGTCATATATTGTGTTCCTTAGACCATGAGATAATGCAACTCCCTAGTGTCGAAAGAGAGCTTTGAGGTTATCAAACGTCATCCTATGCAAGGGTGATCATAAAGGTGTCTCTCAGGTGATCAGAAAGTACTTGTTGGGTTGTATGTATCGAGATGGAATTTGTCCCTCCCGAGTCGGAGAGATATACTTCGGGCCACTCGGTAATCGATATCAACACCGTTTGCAAGCACGTGGTTAAGGAGTTAATCACAAAGTGATATCGGATTACAGAACGAGTAAAGTACTTGCTGTGAACGAGATTGAACTAGGTATGCCGATACCAACGATCGAATCTCGGGCAAGTAAAATATCGTGAGACGAAGGGAATACATATACGGGATTAATTGAATCCTGGCATCGTGGTTCATCTGATATGATCATCGATGAATATGTGGGATTCAATATGGGTTTCCAGATCCCACTATTGATTATTGATAGAAGATCATGTCTGCATATTCTCGAACCCGTAGGGTCACACACTTAACGTGCATCGATGCTAGGATAGATTGGATAATTGGTTAATGAGTTTTTTTGTTCGGAGTCTCGGATGAGATCCAGGACATCACGAGAGGTTCCGGAATGGTCCGGAGAATAAGATTCATATAAAGGAAAGCAGTTTTTGGATTCCGGAATTGTTTCAGAGTTTATCGGTATTGTACCGGAAGGTTCTAGAAGGTTCCGAAGTGGGACCAACGTGGGCCCACTTGTCGGAGGCCTGTGTGGGCCTAAGGGGAAGTGTCCTGGCCACTTTGGGCCAGGCGCACAAGGCCCCTAAGGCCCAGCCGGCCAGCCCTTAGGGGAATCCCTAAGGGAACCTTCCAGAAGAGGGGGGGGAGACTTGCCCCCTACTCTTCCCCCTAGGCCGCCGCCCTAGGGCTTGGAGGAGGGGCCAAGGCAGCCGACCAGCCTCCTATATAAGGAGGGGCAGGGGCGCAGCCTCCTCCCACTCCACTCCAACCCTAGCCGCCGGCCAACTGCTGCCCTCCAATTTCTCTCTCTTGCGACTGTGCGTAGGCGAAGCCCTGCCACAGAAACTCTCCACCATATGCACCACGCCGTCGTGTTGTAGATCCAATCTATCTCTCCACCATACTTGCTGGACCAAGGAAGGAGGAGACGTCGCTGCACCGTACGTGTGCATCTCTCGGAGGCGTCGCCACTTGCGGTGTTGGATCGGATCGGATCGCGGGGAGGAGACGGCTAGTACGACTACATCATCCACGTTCTGTTGAACGTTTCCGCTATGCGATTTCTTCAAGGGTATGAAGATCTCATCTACCTCTCTCGTTGATTACATCTCCTAGATTAGATCTTGGCTTTCTTATCCGCATCCGTAGGAAAAAATTTGATTTACTATGCTGCGAAACCCTTCAGTGGTATCTGAGCTAGATCTATGCGTAGATGTGTTTCACGAGTAGAACGCAACATGCTTGTTGCGGGCGTTGATGTTTTCTGTTGCAAACCTCTTTGTTGTGTATTTCTTATGGCGCGGCATAGTGAGATCGAAGCGGTCCAGGCCAACTTTACGCGACCTCGTTCGCGAGACCGGCTCCGCACTTGACGTGTGGCTTGTTCCACACATGCGGCTGGTGGATGCCAGTTTCTCTCACTATAGTAGTCATGAGATTTACAACGGATGTTAGCAACCATAATATCACCGTTGTGGCTTTTCGTAGGTAAGAATCGTTCTTAGCTTGTTACTCCCATAAGCCACGTAAAACATGCAACAACAAAGTAGAGGCGTCTAACTTGTTTTTGCAGGGAGTGTTTTGTGATATGGTATGGCCACAAGATGTGATGTGATATATGTGATGTATGCGATGATCATGTTTTGTAATATTTCACGACTTGCATGTCGATGAGTTCACAACCGGCAGAAGCCATATGGTTGTCTTTATAATTGTGTATGACCTGCGTGTCAACTTCTTATACGCCATGTAATAGCTTTACTTTATCGCTAAGTAGTTAGCAATAGTCGTAGTTGCTATTCATGGTGGAGGCAATCATGATGGAGTGATGGAGATCATGCCGGCGCGCACGAGATGGAGATCAATGCGCGAAGATTGGTTATACCATGTCACATATTGTATATGCATGTGATGTTTATCCTCTATGCATCTTATTTTGCTTTGATCGCGATGGTAGCATTATAAGATGATCCCTCACACTTAATTTCAAGATAAAATGTGTTCTCCCCTCGTATGTGCCGTTGTGAAAGATCGTCGTTTTGAAGCATCACGTGATGATCGGGTGCTATAAACTCTACATTCACATACAACGGGTGTAAGCCAGATTTACACATGCGAAAATACAAGGGTTAAACTTGACGAGCCTAGCATGTACAGACATGGCCTCGGAACACACGGACCGAAAGGTCAAGCATGAGTCACATGGATGATATGATCAACATGTTGATGTTCACCATTAAAACTACATCATTCACGTGATGATCGGTCTCGGTGTAGTGAATTTGGATCATGCTTCACTAAACAACTTTGAGGGATGTTGAATTTAGTGGGAGTTCATTAGTAATTTGATTAACTTGAACTAATTATCATGAACTAAATCTTGATGTATTTGCATAAGTCGTTGTAGTCTTTGGCACCGTTTCCCACCGACACTTAGCTTAATTGAGTTAAAAGAACTATAGAATTCTAGATAATCACTTTTCGGTCTAGTGCCGTTTAATGTCAAGACTAAAGATTAAGTCCTATTGCAAACTTTAGCAAACCTTGCTTGCTCCATACAATTTAATAAATTGTATTGATCTAAGAGCAACGATTCAAGTTTAGTATCTAAAGATCATATGTTTGCCTTCATGATAAATTGATCTTCAAAATTGTTTGAGAATCAAAGTGATCATCGAGCTGAAAGAATTGTTTCAGAAACAAAAAAGAAGTGAAAGATATTTGATATCTAAAACTTTGATTGTTTGCAAAAAATGATGAAGTATAATTTAGTAAAAGAACATATGCTCATATTGTATGACTATATGTGAAGATTGAAGATGCTAGGCGTCCCGATCACCCAAAAGTTTGGGAACTAATATTATACTTGCATTCATCCTTATAAGCTATAGTAGTTTCATCATGAAAGTTGTCATGATAAGATGAATGAAAGGGTATTGGCTAAATTGTTTTTGCTATACCAAAGATACTAAAAATCGAATCTAGAAGAACGCCAATTATATGATGATGGTGATCCACCTCAATGTGCAAAGTCCAGGGCTATTAGTATTTGACTAACATCCTTTAGACCATGTGTCAAATGATTGACGCCACTATTGATGTTGATAGATTCTTCTAAATAGAGAGGAAATGCTAAATAGGATCTGCAAAATATTTAGTAGAAAAGTAAAAGACTAGAAAAGTCCATCTCAGGTATATAAATGATATACATGTTATAGATGTATTATTTGCTAGTACATAATGTAATTCTTGGGTATTGGATACTAGATTGTTGGTATGAAATGTCATACAAAGCAACAATACAAGAACTACGATGGCCTAAGTAACTAGCAAAAGAATGTGGTAACAATGCGCATCGAGAAATAAATAAATGTGTTATTGTGTTTTTCATCGGCATAAAACCTAGCCTTCTAGATTTGTTAAGAACTGAATAATTGTTATTTTTTTCTGGTATTATGAGAGCAATGGTTGTTCAAATTATTACCGTCTTCCATAATCGATGGATAGATTATTATTATCTTGTTGGTGAAATAGACATTTATAACATTGATGCTAAAGGTCGCAAGACAAAATGAATTTCACTTATATATGACACCGCCGTTTAAGTCATATTGGAAACAAAACATGAAAGAAATTCTATATTGATAGATTTTCGAGTCAATTGATTTTGAATTGATTGACGCTTGTGAGACTTTTCCTAAAGATGATTAAACTTCGTTCATGGGCCATGGACAGAACAAGCGACTAACTAAATGGAGATCATACATATTGATGTATGTAGTCCATGGTGTGAAGTCGATCATGGTGTATTTTCTATTTCATCAATGACTCAAATAGATGTATTGTATATCTACTTGATGAGATAGAAGTATGAAATAATTGAAATTGTTCAATTTATGAAGTGGAAATTATTGTAACAAGAAAAATTCAAGTTTTTATGATTGGATCATAAAGAAGAATATTTGAGTTACAAGTTTAGCAAGCATCTAAGAGTTAGAGGAATTGTTCCACAAACTTGCATCGTGATAAACACCATAGGAGTATGGAGTTTTCGATGGATGTAATCAAACCTTGTTTGACATGGTTAGAGCAAAGATTAGATAAAACTACCAATATAATTTGTGGATTATGCTTTAGAGACTACCGCTTTTCACTGAATAGAGCACCATCATAATCCGCTAAAATGACACCGTACAAGTTATAGTTATCTTTTCTTAAATTTTGGTATGCACGACATATGTAAAATGTTTACAACCAAAATCGGATTAGTAAGTCTTTATAGGTTGTCCCAAAGAATGTCGATGGGTATTCCTTCTACTATGAACCCAAACACATAATGATTGTCGCTTAAAAGTAAATTTCTTATGAAGGAGTTTTCTTGCGAAAGGTTTAAGTGGGAGGAAGATAGAACTTGATGAGGTTATTGAATCTGAGCAAGATGATCAGAGTAGCGCAGCACCAGAAAATATTCTGGAAGCGGCAACTGCATTCATAGCTCACGCGTCTACAATATGTTGTAGTCACGGCATCGAAGTTCCTATTTAACCAAGTTGGTCGTAATCAAATAGCAAGATTTGAGGACGAGATATTATTAGATAATAGTAACCAACAATATACAAAGAAGCGATGATGGGCCCTGACTTCGTCATATGGATTTTTCTAGCAACAATTACATATTGAGATATGATAGTTGAATAAACAAAACAACGTTCCTCTACCAGAATGCACACCAAGGACGTGTAACTGACACGACCCAATGGGTTTTGTTGATTCAAAGGTTGCTAGATATGTATGCAAACTTCTATGGTAGAAGTAAGCGTAGCGAAGTTGGAATCTTCAATGATGAAAATGTTAAAGTGTTAATTTCATCAAGATATTTGAAGATGCTTGTATTACAAGAAAGTAAGTGGGAGCGCTCAGACATATTTCTAATACTTTATGTGGACAACATATCGTTTATTGGAAATAATGTGTTTTTCTTGATATTGTTAAGTTTTCATTAAAATTAGTTTTTTGATGAAAGACTTATGTAAAACCAGAATATTAAGCATCAATGTCTATGCAGATAGATTGAGACACTATTATAGTTTTGCCAGAGTACATAGATGAAATATTGAATTTGTTCAATATGGAAACAATAAGAACGGTTCTTGTTGCATGGAAGAGGTTGGAGCAAAAATCAATTGTTTTGACACTTGATGAGTGAAACCGCAAGAATGATTTTATCAATCTTGTGTTCCATGATATGTAGATCCAGATATGTCAAATGCGCTGAAAGGTTACGAGCATTCATATGATGATCGTTGGACAATAGTAAGAATATTCTTATGTACTTTTGAAGAACTAAGAATATATTCTGTATGCAAAAGTGACAAATGGTTCATTGCAATGTGTTACATTGGCTTTGTCACATATACAGGTAAAATTTTATCTCAATTTTAAGCTATTTGTTTGAGTTAGAAGGTGGCACAATAAGATGGAAGAAAGTTCCATGATGACTTGGATGAGTTCCAATGTTAACATTGTGGCGGACACTGCAACAAGGACTAAGTATATAATCGCTTTAGAAGCGGCATAAAAGATGCAAAGTAGATAGTGATAATCCAACTTCTTTGTGGCACTGTTGTCTAGGTCATATTGGCGTAAAACGCATGAAGAAACTCCATTCTGATGGACTTTTGGAGTCTCTTGATTTTGAATTATTTGACACGTGCGAGCCATGCCTCATGGGCAAGATGATCAAAACCTCATTCTCCGGAATAATGGAGCGAGCAACGGACTTATTGGAAATCATACATACCGATGTGCGCGGACCAATGAGTATTTCGACGTGCGGTGGATATCGCTATTTTCTCACTTTTACTGATGACTTAAGTAGATATGGGTATGTCTATTTAATGAAACATAAATTTGAAATGTTTGAAAAGTTCAAAGAATTTCAGAACGAAGTGGAAAACCATCGTAACAGGAAAATTAAATTTCCGCGATCCGATCGTGGAGGTTTAGTTCCAAGTGTGCTAGTACTATGTAGTTCTATTGTATGACAATAGTGACAACATAGTTTTGGCAAAGAAACAAAGGTTTCATCAGAAGACCAAGTTTATACGATGCTATCTCATACAAGATGAGTAATGCGTGCTGACGCAAAAAGGAATATGCAAATACAAACGGACCTGAAAGTGTCAGACCCGTAGATAAGGTTTACCACGTGCAACGCGTATGAATAACACCGGAATGCCATAGGTGTTAAAGGCACAAGTATGACTAGATTATTGACTCTAGTGCAAGTGGGAGACTGAAGGAAATATGCCCTAGAGGCAATAATAATATTATTATTATCATATTTCTTGTTCATGATAATGTTTATACTCCATGCTATAATTGTATTAAGCGGAAACATTAATACTTGTGTGGTTTATGAACAACACCGTGTCCCTAGTACGCCTCTACTAGACTAGCTCATTGATTAATGATGGTTAAGGTTTCCTAACCATAGACATGAGTTGTTGATTAATAATGAGGTCATGTCGTTAGGAGAATGACGTGATGGACAGACCCAAATAAAGCACAACAATTAGATCGTGTCATTGTGTTCATCTTTGCGAAGCTTTTTTCTATGTCATGTATTGTGTTCCTTAGACCATGAGATAATGCAACTCCCTAGTGTCGGAAGAGAGCTTTGAGGTTATCAAACATCATCCTATGCAAGGGTGATCATAAAGGTGTCTCTCAGGTGATCGGAAAGTACTTGTTGGGTTGTATGTATCGAGATGGAATTTGTCCCTCCCGAGTTGGAGAGATATACTTCGGGCCCACTCGGTAATCGATATCAACACCGCTTGCAAGCACGTGGTTAAGGAGTTAATCACAAAGTGATATCGGATTACGGAACGAGTAAAGTACTTGCTGTGAACGAGATTGAACTAGGTATGCCGATACCAACGATCGAATCTCGGGCAAGTAAAATATCGTGAGACGAAGGGAATACATATACGAGATTAATTGAATCCTGGCATTGTGGTTCATCTGATATGATCATCGATGAATATGTGGGAGTCAATATGGGTTTCCAGATCCCGCTATTGATTATTGATAGAAGATCATGTCTGCATATTCTCGAACCCGCAGGGTCACACACTTAACGTGCATCGATGCTAGGATAGAATGGATAATTGGTTAATGAGTTTTTTTGTTCGAAGTCTTGGATGAGATCCAAGACATCACGAGAGGTTCCGGAATGGTCCGGAGAATAAGATTCATATAAAGGAAAGCAGTTTTTGGATTCCGGAATCGTTTCAGAGTTTATCGGTATTGTACCGGAAGGTTCTAGAAGGTTCCGGAGTGGGACCAACGTGGGCCCACTTGTCGGAGGCCTATGTGGGCCTAAGGGGAAGTGTCCTGGCCACTTTGGGCCAGCGCACAAGGCCCCTAAGGCCCAGCCGGCCAGCCCTTAGGGGAAACCCTAAGGGAACCTTCCAGAAGAGGGGGGGGAAGACTTGCCCCCTACTCTTCCCCCTAGGCCACCGCCCTAGGGCTTGGAGGAGGGGCCAAGGCAGCCGGCCAGCCTCCTATATAAGGAGGGGCAGGGGTGCAGCCTCCTCCCACTCCACTCCAACCCTAGCCGCCGGCCAACTGCTGCCCTCCAATTTCTCTCTCTCGTGACTATGCGTAGGCGAAGCCCTGCCGCAGAAACTCTCCACCATATGCACCACGCCGTCGTGTTGTAGATCCAATCTATCTCTCCACCATACTTGCTGGACCAAGGAAGGAGGAGACGTCGCTGCACCGTATGTGTGCATCTCTCGGAGGCGTCGCCACTTGCGGCGTTGGATCGGATCGGATCGCAGGGAGGAGACGGCTAGTACGACTACATCATCCATGTTCTGTTGAACGTTTCCGCTGTGCGATTTATTCAAGGGTATGAAGATCCCATCTATCTCTCTCGTTGATTACATCTCCTAGATTAGATCTTGGCTTTCTTATTCGCATCTGTAGGAAAATTTATGATTTACTATGCTGCGAAACCCTTCACATTAAGCAAAGTGTGTAATGTAAACAAAGCATATGCCCTTGAGCATATGAATGTTGTTTTCCCCCTAGTAGCAACAACACATCTGCAACCTTAGAGGTTTCTGTCACTCCCCCAGATTAAATAGAGGCATGAACCCACTATCGAGCATAAATATCCCCTCTTGGAGTCACTAGCAACTACTCGGCCAAGATAGCTACTAACAACGGAGAGCATGCAAGATCATAAACAACATAGAGATAACATAAGATAATATTCAGCACATCAACTCAATCATAACACCAATATTCATCGGATCCCAACAAACACAACATGTAGAATTACATAACGGTGATCTCGATCATGTAAGGCAGCTCACGAGATCTAAACATGAAGCACATGGTGGAGAAGACAACCCACTAGCTACTGCTATGGACCCATAGTCCAAGGTAGACTACTCACTCATCACTCTAGAGGCAGGCATGGCGATGAAGAAGACTTCCGGTGGCGATTCCCCTCTCCGGCAGGGTGCCGGGAAGAGCTTCTGGACCCTCCCGATCTTCGGGTCAACGGCGGCGGTGGATCGCGATGTGTTCTGGAAAAGTGATCGGGTATTTAGGTTTTTCCCGTCGGGGGGTCTTTATAGGCGAAGAGGTGGCGTCTGAAGTGGACCAGGGGGCCCACACCATAGGCCGGTGCGGGCTAGGGGTGGGCCGCGCCCACTGGTGGTGTGGCCACCCTCTGGTCCGGCTCCGTCTCCTCTTCGGTGTTCTAGAAGCTTCGTGAAATATCTGGACGACTGGCTTTGGTTTCGTCCAATTCTGAGAATATTTCCTGTGTAACTTTTCTGAAATACAAAAACAGCAGAAAACAGGGAACTGGCACTGTGGCATCTCGTTAATAGGTTAGTTCCGGAAAATGCATAAAAATGCCACGAAGTGTAACGAAACACTAAGCAAATGGTGTAAAAACAAGCATGGAGCATCAAAAATTATGGATATGTTGGAGACGTATCAGCATCCCCAAGCTTAACTCCTGCTCGTCCTCGAGTAGGTAAGTGATAACAAAAGAAATAATTTTTGAGGTGACATGCGCCTACATAGTCTTGATCATCTATGTAAGCGTTGTGCGCTGGGATCAAAAGAACTTAAAACATGGGCATGAAAGATATAATCTTGATAGAAGAAACTTAGCAACCATGTTATAACATGAAAATAAACACAAACAAAAGATCATGAAAATGAAACAATGAAAGTCAAACGTGTGTTCAAATCATAAGGAAAAACATA
Source organism: Dactylis glomerata (assembly GCA_007115705.1). NCBI lineage: Eukaryota > Viridiplantae > Streptophyta > Magnoliopsida > Poales > Poaceae > Dactylis > Dactylis glomerata. The sequence continues at coordinate 1,278,489 of QXEO01000389.1, read as the reverse complement.
CAAATAGTTTTCAGCTTGTCCCTCATGGAGTAGCAAAACATAAATGCATAGGACACCTTCAAGTTTAAGAGAGCGACTAGATACAAGTAATTTAAGAACAAGTGAAACCAACATTATGAATCAATCAATGAAAACTTTGGGACAATGCACATTATACTCAGAATGACAACGATGCTCTCTTAATGGTGCATAAAGATAGAAGGTGGTGACTCAACATAAAAGTAAAAGAAAGGCCCTTCGCGGAGGGAAGCAGTGATTAAACATGTGCTAGAGCTTTTCATTTCTAAAATAGAGACAAAAATTGGGTTTTGAGAGGTGGTTGTTTCATGTCAACGACTGGCAATGGGGTCTTACTATCTTGCATAATAAACAAGTGAGAGCGGTTCCGAGTTCTTTGAAAATTTGGCACATTGGTTCTCTTTTATAAAGCTTTGGCACTCCTCCCCACCTTTTTTCCTTTCTCAAACCATGGCTAACCGATTCATCGGGTGCCCACCAACATTCACATACCATGGAGGAGTGCCTTTTTTTCTTTTTTTAGAATTAGATTGCAATGGTCTGACCAGCTCTCATGCAAAATTAATGACGAGCAGATGAAGCTGCCTAGTTGAGGGGTACTTAATTTAATATGGAAGATAGCAATTCCGACCACTACGTCCCCATGAGCTAAAAACAGTGGCACAAAACGAGAAGTAGTTGAAAGTTTTGAAAGGTAGCACATGAAAATTTACTTTGGAATGGCTTACAAATACCATGCATAGGAATTTATAGTGGACACAATGGCAAACTTGGTTTTTAGGAGTTGGATGCACGAGTAGAGCTCATACTCAGTACAAAATGAGTGCTAGCAAAAGACTGGGAGCGACCGACTAAGAGAGCAATAACGACCATAATCATGCAAAGTGACAAAGCGACATTAAAAGAAGCATAAGATGGCATCAAAAGTCAAAAACTAAATGATCATCGAGGCAATGGCGACTTTGTATGAGTCTAACATGTGTGAGCATGCGCCAAGTCAACCCAAATAAAGCATCAAAGGAGAAAACCAAAATAATGCTTCCAAATAATTAAAACAACGCATGATTTTTTTCAAAGGCTCATTAAGCAATCTCAGTCATTTGAGACAAGTCATGCTACAGCAAAACCACTAAGCATGCTATCAAAAAGATATCAAGCACGACATGCAAAAGCCTAAGCCACAGTCTACACAAGCTCCTTCTTGTACCACTTTTTTGCATAAAGCTTTTTCTCTTTTCCAACACCATTCAAACTTTTTATAACCAACTCTTTTGATGAAAACCAATATGGAACAGCGGCAAAAATACACCTTGATGCAAAGATATAACAAGATCTGAACACAAATCAAGTCGAAAATTGAAAGCTAAACGCAGTTCTAGAAAAAGAGAACACTCGTTGAAATTATAAGAATGAAAAACGGAGTGTTCTTGGCAAATGAAAAGCAAGGCAACTTCTCCAAAGGAATTTGTTGGGGTCCAACCATTTATTGCAGCAAATAAAACTAAACTAAACTGAAAACTAAAAACAACTGACGCTCCAAGAAAAACGCATGAAGCAATAAAAATATAGTGTCTTGAAAGGTGACCTGATTTTTGCCGATGAAGAAGCGGTGCCTCGGGGGCATACCCAAGCCTTGACGCTTGTACTTCTTGGATATTTCTTGGTGTGACATGGGCATCCCCAAGCTTGAGCTTTTGTCCATTCTTCAACTCATCTCATCATTCTCCAATCCCTACACTTGAAAACTTCCTTCATACAAAACTAAACACAAATCTATTAGCAACAATAGTGTAAGCATGACATTGAATCAACCCTTTTTGCTTCAGGTTTCAACTCAAAACCACCACATATAAAGAATATACTACTGTAGCAACTTCCCCAAAAGTTCCATGATCAAAAGAACTAAAAAAGAAAGCGATAAAGTGGTAAACACAAATATTGGCAGAAATCTGTCAAAACAGAACAGCTGACAAAGGTCAAATTTTTAGAGGGTTTTCTGTTGCTCAAATCAAAAAGTGTTAAACTAATGAAAGTTTGGATATAACCTGGGGCATATGCACAAGAAATCGCAGGTCCAAAAGATATACAGATAATTTTCACAAATTTTTACGGTGCAGCACCGAAAACTGTTTCAGGATAGCAACATCCCCAAATCTTATCTCACTCAAATTAGAGGCTTCTCTTGGCACAAAAACGAAATAAAAAGGATAAGGAGAGGTTATTACATTAGTAATAACTTCCAAGACTCAAATAAAAGAAAAAAGAACTGAAAGTAAAAACATTGGGTTATCTCCCAAGAGTGCTTTTCTTTAACGCCTTTGAGCTAGGCGCAGAAAATGCGAATCAAGTAACATCAAGTGATGAAGCATCAAGCTCATAATTTGCTCTAAGAATAGAGTTAAAAAGTAAGTTATTTCTCTTTCTAGGGAAGTGTTCCATACCTTTCTTGAGTGGAAATTGGTATTTGATGGTTCCTTTCCTCATATCAATGATGGCACCTACAGTTCGAAGAAAGGGTCTTCCCAAAATAATAGGACATGAAGCATTGCATTCAACATCCATGACAAGAAAATCAATGGGAACAAGGTTATTGTTAACCATAATAAGAACATCATTAATTCTTCCCAAAGGTTTCTTCTTAGCAACATCAGCAATAGGAACATCATAATAACACTTTTCAAGCGGTGGTAAATCAAGCATATCATAAATCTTTCTAGGCATGATAGAAATACTAGCACCTAGATCACATAAAGCATGGCAATCAAAACCATTAACATGCATATCAATGATGGGTTTCCAACCATCTTCTAATTTCTTGGGAACAGAAGCTTTTTGCTTCAACTTTTCATCCCTAATTTTCATAAGAGCATTGGTAATATGCTTAGTAAAAGCAACATTTAAAGAACTAGCATTGGGAGTCAAAGCAAGCTTTCGCAAGAACAAAATAACTTCAGATATATTGCAGCCATCAACATCAAAATCATTAAAGGAAATAGAGCTATCATCTCCTACACTCTGAAAAATTTCAGCACTCTTTTGAGAAAAAGTTTTAGCAGTTTTAGGCTTTTTAACACAAGGAGTAGGAGTTTTCTCTACACCAATAAAAGTAAGAGGATTGCTAGCATTAGGAGCAACATCATTAGAGGTAGTAATGGTACATACCTTCATCTTTCTAGCCATCTCATCTTCTCTTTCCCACCTGGCATGCAATTCTGCTAGCATCCTAACATTTTCATCAATTCTAACTTGGATAGCATTAGCAGTAGCAAAAACATTGTTCTCTTTCACCTCATTAGGCAACACTTTTAATTTCAAAAGTTCAACATCATGAGCAAAGCTATCAACTTTAGAAGCAAGAATATCAATTTTGCCTAACTTTTCCTCAACAGACTTGTTAAAAGCATTTTCCTTACCGATGAAGTCCTTGAGCATTACCTCAAGCTCGGAGGGCGCGGCCCTAGTGTTGTTGGGGGAATTACCATAAGAGTTACCATAACCATTACCATTGGTAGAAGGATACGGCCTATAATTGTTACTAGCAAAATTGTTCCTATAAGCATTGTTGTTGAAATTATTATTTCTAATGAAGTTTACATCAACATGCTCTTCTTGAGCAACCAAAGAGGCCAAAGGAACATTATTAGGATCAACATGAGTCCTATCATTAGAAAGCATAAGCATAATAGCATTAATTTTATCACTCAAGGAAGAGGTTTCCTCAACAGAATTTACCTTCTTACCTTGTGGAGCTCTCTCGGTGTGCCATTCAGAGTAATTTACCATCATATTGTCGAGAAGCTTTGTTGCGGTGCCCAAGGTAAGGGACATGAAAGTGCCTCCAGCAGCTGAATCAAGTAGGTTCCTCGAAGAAAAAATCAGTCCTGCATAAAAAGTTTGAACAATCATCAAAGTAGTCAGTCCACGAGTGGGACAATTCTTTATCATAGATTTCATTCTTTCCCAAGCTTGAGCAACATGTTCATTATCAAACTGACTAAATTTCATAATATTGCTACGCAAAGCTATAATCTTAGCAGGAGGATAGTATCTACCAATAAAAGCATCCTTATACTTAGCCCATGAATCAATACTATTTTTAGGCAAAGAAAGCAACCAATCCTTAGCTTTTCCACTCAAAGAAAAAGGAAACAACTTAAGCTTAATAATATCACTTTCAACATCCTTATATTTCTGCATCTCACATAGCTCAACAAAATTGTTGAGATGCGCTGCAGCATCATCAGTACTAGCACCAGAAAATTGCTCTTTCATAACAAGGTTCAACAAAGCAGGCTTAATCTCATAAAAATTTGCAGCAGGAGCAGGTGGCGCAATAGGAGTGCAGATAAAATCACTATTATTAGTGCTAGTAAAGTCACACAACTTGGTGTTTTCAGGTGTAGCCATTCTAGTAAACTAAAAGCAGACAACTAAAAACAACTACAAAGGATTCTAATTTTTTTGGGTTTTTGATAAAATGATGCAAGTAAAAATAAAGTAAAGGCAAAACTTAAAACAAAGTAAAGGACATGCGTGCGAAAACTCCCATTGCAGAAGTCTTCTTCCTCCCTGGCAACGGTGCCAGAAAACTTGTTGATGGTGCGGTGATGATGGTGCCAGAAAACTTGTTGGCGTTTGTTGATAAAGTAAAAATGAACGGCCAGTTGGAAACCCCAAGAGAAGGTTTGATGAATATAGCAGCAAGTTTTCCCTCAGTTATGAAACCAAGGTAGTCAATCCAGTAGGAGGGAGACAAACGACTGAAGGTGATGCCCGCTAGCTTCGCGACAGCTCCGGACAATTTATAGGGCGCCTCGTCTAAGCTTTGCTTTGCGAGCGGCAACGTGGAACCTGCACACAACACAACCAAATACTTTGTTCCCAACTTACGATGAGGTTGTCAATCTCACCGGTTTGCTTGAAACAAAGGGTATGAGCGTATCGAGTGGAAAGTGATAATAGTATGCGAGTAAAGTAAATAGTGTGAGTTAAGTAAACAGGTGATAGCAATATAAAGGAAATAGGACCGGGGTCCACAGTTCACTAGTGGTGTCTCTCCATAAGATAAAATAACACATGCTGGGTAAACAAATTACAGTTGGGCAATTGATAGAATAAAGACAACGTGCATATGTCGAGAGGATCACTATGAGATTTACTCTGGGTATTACAACAAGATACATAGACCGCCATCCAACTGCATCTATGACTAATAATCCACTTGTGGCGAATCAATCCGAGAACTCCACAAGTATTAAGTTACAAATAACAGATAATTGCATTAAGCAAAGTGTGTAATGTAAACAAAGCATATGCCCTTGAGCATATGAATGTTGTTTTCCCCCTAGTAGCAATAGCACATCTACAACCTTAGAGGTTTCTGTCACTCCCCCAGATTAAATAGAGGCATGAACCCACTATCGAGCATAAATACCCCCTCTTGGAGTCACTAGCAACTACTCGGCCAAGATAGCTACTAACAACGGAGTGCATGCAAGATCATAAACAACATAGAGATAACATAAGATAATATTCAGCACATCAACTCAATCATAACACCAATATTCATCGGATCCCAACAAACACAACATGTAGAATTACATAACGGTGATCTCGATCATGTAAGGCAGCTCACGAGATCTAAACATGAAGCACATGGTGGAGAAGACAACCCACTAGCTACTGCTATGGACCCATAGTCCAAGGTAGACTACTCACTCATCACTCCGGAGGCAAGCATGGCGATGAAGAAGACCTCCGGTGGCGATTCCCCTCTCCGACAGGGTGTCGGGAAGAGCTTTTGGACCCTCCCGATCTTCGGGTCGACAGCGGCAGCGGATCGCGATGTGTTCTGGAAAAGTGATCGAGTATTTAGGTTTTTCCCGTCTGGGGGTCTTTATAGGCGAAGAGGCGGCGTCTGAAGTGGACCCGGGGGCCCACACCACAGGCCGGCGCGGGCCAGGGGTGGGTCGTGCCCCCTGGTGGTGTGGCCACCCTCTGGTCCGGCTCCGTCTCCTCTTCGGTGTTCTGGAAGCTTCGTGAAATATTTGGACGACTGGCTTTGGTTTCGTCCAATTCTGAGAATATTTCCTGTGTAACTTTTCTGAAATACAAAAATAGCAGAAAACAGGAAACTGGCATTATGGCATCTCGTTAATAGGTTAGTTCCGGAAAATGCATAAAAATGCCACGAAGTGTAACGAAACACTAAGCAAATGGTGTAAAAACAAGCATGGAGCATCAAAAATTATGGATACGTTAGAGACGTATCACCCCCGGTTCGCTCCCGTTGGAGCGGCTCGGGCGGAACCCTAGCTAGGGCCGCCGCCACCCCCACTACCTCCTCCTCCCTCGCCGCTATCGGCTCACGCAGTCGGGCAAAGCCCACAGGCAGCCGGTTGCGGCGGGATCTTCTTCTTGCGCTCGGCGAGATAGGCGATGCGGCGCGGGAGGAGTATAGGCGATGCGGCGTGGGAGGAGTACAGGCGATGCGGCAGCGCGCGACTGAGCTCGGAGGTGCGGAGGTAGATCGAGAGGAGGTGCAGGATGCGATGGTGGTGCCGATGAGCCATGCGGCGGCAGTGGTCTGGTGCTGGGCGAGCTGGGCGGCGCTAGCCAGATCTGGGCCCGATCTGGGCCCAGAGGGTCTATCCTGCGCTCTGTTCGCTCAGGTTGGGGGCTGCTCCAGGGCGTCGGCTTCGACGCGGTGTGCTCCCCTGGCGGAGCGGTGTGCTCACCCGGCGTGCAATAGGCGGCACTTCTGGTGGAGGCGTGCTGCAGCGCCGTGGCTGTCCATGGAGGTGCTGCAAGGGCACGATGTGGTCGCGACTAGAGGCCGGTCTGCATCTCCGGCGATGGGTTCCCGCCGGAGAAGAGGATGCCGGGGCGGCGGCCCCGGGTGTGAGCACTCTCTCGTCGTCTCTGTGACATTGGATGTGCTTTTGGCGGGGAGCAACGCGGCATGAGGTGCTGTGGTGCAGTGCAGTCCCCTGCAGTGGTGGTGGTGGGTGGCAGCGTGTTGTAGGGTTTGCTCGGCTACGGCGAGTTTGGCGGATAGGCGGCGACGACTTTGGGTTTGGTGAGCTCCAGGTGAAAGCCTTGCAATGACTTCGGTCATTGCCGGCGATGATGGCATCCTTGGATGCACCTCCACTCCATGGAGGCATCGTTGAGGAGCCCCTTCACCTCCCTCATTGTTTGTGCCTTGGGCTCTTCGGGTGAAAATCCAAGTTTTGACCTTGGTCGAAGCGGGCGTCGGCGGCGTCATCGTTGCTTCCCCCTTGGGGGCGTCGCCTTTGGAGGTCCGGTGTTTTGTCTGCTCATTTTGGCCCATGTCACTCTGCATCTACTTCGTCGGCTAGGCATGTGTGCGGCCCTAGGGCCGGTGTGGAGGTCGGAGTAGCGGCTCCAGACTTTTTCTTCGCTTCATTGGTGTCGACTTTGGTTGCTTGGGTGGCAAGGTTGTCGGCCTCACAAGGACACGGTCTTGGGACCGGTGTGTGTGTTGCTGAGGTTTGGTTGTCGGAGCGGCGGCTCCGGAAGAGGTTGTTGTTGAGTGTCGTCTCTTGCTGCTTGGGCGCATGAGTCGTCGGCTTCTGTGGGACGCGGCCTCGGGGCCGGTGTGTGGCATTGTGTTGTACGGTTTTCGGCCAGTTTCCCTTATTAATTGTCCATTCTCTTCTTCTTAATAAAATGGCAGAGCTTCTGCCCATTCAAAAAAAAACTGAATGCAGCCGCTGGGGCATTTTGTCAAGCACTTAAAGAGCACACATCAGTAGAGATGATGAGGTCCACAGTCCACATGCTTCTGGCGGCCATGGATTTTTAATGGCATGCGTCCTTGTCAACCTTGACACCCCACTTGAACTATGATTAAGTTATATATATGCTCTGATACAAGTGAATAGTGTGAATCAAAAATTTAGGTGACACCACTTAATCTTTTTCGGCATGAAATAAGTGTTAATGATGCATCAAAACTCTAAGCTTCCCTACAAAAGAAACTTAAGCTAGAATAGAAAAGACATTTTTAGTGCGTTATTGCATTAAGTTAAAAGGAGAGACCAAGAAGGCCGATCACAACAAGAGGGGAGAGACATCCACCAGTGGCCTCCACTTAGGGAGAGAGCCACCCCCACGTACCCCTAATCTATGTCTCGCCGGATTCCACTCCTACAATCCACCCAAGCACGCCACTCGCTAATATTAGATGAAGAGCAACTTACATTAGGGGCCAAAGGCCACATATATAGTACATGTACAGGGCGCAAATATGCAAGAAACCCCCTAACAAATGGAGAAAATACAATATACAATATACATCTAACACCCCCCTCAAACTCATGGTGGATCCACAACACTGAGTTTGGAGAGTAAGAAATCATGTTGTGCTCTAGTCTGTGTCTTTGTAAAGAAATCCGCCAACTGTAACTCTGAAGGCACATACTGAAGCGCAATAACCTGAGCCTGGACCTGAGCACGTGTATAAAAAGCATCAACACCAATATGCTTGGTAAGCTCATGCTTTACCGGATCACGTGCAATACTGATAGCACCTGTACTATCAGACAAAACTGGAGTGGGTGTCGTAACAGGGACCCCAAAATCCGCAAGCAACCACCGTAACCAAGTCACTTCAGTAGTCAACAAGGCCATAGCTCTCAACTCAGCCTCAACACTCGAACGGGAAACCGCTGTCTGTTTCTTCGTCTTCCAAGCAATGAGCGAACCACCAAGAAACACACAGTAAGCAGAAAGTGAACGACGATCCATAGGATCACTCGCCCACGTAGCATCCGAGTAGCACTGAAGCTGGAGGGAGCTGGAACAAGGAAAGAAAAGGCGATGAGTGATCGTGCCACGAAGATAGCGAAGAACACGGAGGAGATGACTATAGTGAACAGTGGTAGGAGCTGAGACAAACTGACTCAGAATATGAACAGGATAAGATATGTCAGGACGAGTGACCGCAAGATAAACAAGACTCCCAACAAGATGGCGATAACGTGTCGGGTCAGGAAGAGGATCACCATCAGTAGGACGAAGCTTAACATTAAGCTCCATAGGAGTCTCAACAGTGCACTCATCCCCAAGAGCAGCACGAGCAAGAAGATCCTGAATATACTTTTCCTGAGAGATAGAAAAGCCATCAGAAGTGGAGGAGACCTCAATCCCAAAAAAGTAGCAGAGAGGATCAAGATCAGTCATAAGAAACTGATCATGAAGACGAGCCTTCACAAAGACAATATACTCAGGATCATCACCAGTAATGATCATATCATCAGCCACACCATTCTGAGCATGAGCACCAGGACAAGAAAACTGAGCAAGAGTACCCTCCTCAGCAAGGAAAGCACGCAGTGAATGAGAGATATACTCGCCAGCAGAATATGCACAAAACACACGAATAGGAGTGGAGAACTGGGTACGAACCATGGCAACAAATTTCTTATAGATAGAAAAGACCTCACTACGAGAAGACATGAAATATATTCAAGTGTGATGAGAAAAATCATCTATAAAGAGAACATAGTAGCGATGACCCCCTTTCGACAGGAAGGGAGCTGGACCCCAAACATCGGAGTGAACAAGATCAAAAGGACGCTCAGACACAGACTCACTGTGAGGATACGGTAGCTGAATCTGCTTACCAAGCTAACAGCCCTGATAATCCAAAGAAGCGTTTCCAGAGATAGACCCCAGAACACCACGATGAACTAAAGATGAGAGTCAAGAACCACATAAATGTCCAAGACGATGATGCCACTGCTGAAAAGAGCTAGTAGCGACGGCTACAGATGCTGAGGAACTGGCGATGGTGGCATCAGAAGGAAGACGAAGCCAGTGAAGCTCCCAGAGGCCATCATGGCGGCGGGGGCCAGCACCAAGCATAGCGCCGGTGCGACGATCTTGAACGGAACAGGAATCAAAGTCGAGAGTGATGCTACAACGAGAGTCGACGATATGACTACCAGAAAAGAGTTGCATGTTAAGTTGAGAAACATGCGCAACATAAGGAACATGAAATGAGGAAGTATTAAGAATGCCTCAACTAATGACTAGGAGGGGGTACCATCGGCAGTAAGAACACGAACAGGAGGGTCGACAGGTCAAACAGAATGCAACAAGGAAGAATCAGGAGTCATATGAAAAGAAGCTCCAGTATCAAGAAGCCATGGGGATGTACCTGGAGAAGGAGGAGGTGGTCGCTCAATGCTAGAAAACTCAGTCGCAGAACCAGCAGAACCTGTCGGTGAAGAATCCCAAGCATCAAGCAGGCATCGAAGCTGCGCTATCTCATGCGCAGAGAGGGGCACGGCCGGAGAGGTCGAGGTACAATCAGGTGCCGACGAGGATCTGTCACCCACACACACAGAGGCCGCCAAAGGTGGCGACGGAGAGCAACACGCTGATGAAGACGGAGTCAACGAAAGACGGTCACAACCGCCTGAAGAAGCCGCAAGAGTCGATGTCGAGCGGCGAGCCGACGTAGACGGGGTTGGCAAAGCGCGGCCATAACCACGTGAAGAGGCCGCGAATGTCGATGTAGAGTGGCAGGCCGACGTAGACGAAGTCGGCGAAGGGTGGCCATAACTGCGAGAAGAGGCCGCGAAGGTCGATGAAGAGCGGCGAACCGACATAGATGAAGTCGGCGGAGGGCAGCCATAACCGCGTGAAGAGGCCACGAAAGTCGGTGTAGAGTGGCGAGCCGACATATGCGGTGTCAACGAACAAGCACCAAGGACCGAAGAAAGGCCCGAGTGCAAGACGGGAGCAGCGGAAGGCGTCATCGGGTGAGAGAAAGAAACGCCCGACAATAAGAACAGCAAATGTTTCTCTTTTTCCCTTTTTTTGGCACTAAGGGCAACTCACCGAAATGAGATCAAAGCGATCAAAGCAGCATGCGTCCCGATCGAAGTCCCGTCGAAGCAATTCCCAGCATATGCTGCGGACGGGGCGGAACCGAGCAGGGCCAAGCGGAAGACTGGTCGATTCCTAGCCTTCCCTGCCGAGGACGAGGCAGGTGGGAGCAGGACCAGCAGCGATCGGGGAGGACGGGGCTGGTATCGATCTTCCCAAGGCGATCTTCCCAAGGCGCGGGGCTGGTATCGATCTTCTGGATCGATCTTCCCAAGGCGCGGGGCTGGTATCGATCTTCCCAGACCGGGCGGAGACAGCCTCCAGTAGGTCGGCCTCCAGCTGAGATCGATCGGGGGCGGAGGTCGGGGTGGACGGCGGCCGAGGTCGGGACGGCGGATGGCGGCCGAGGTCGGGGTGGTCGACGGCGGCCGGCGGCGGCCGGTGGGCATAGAGGAGAGGCGGCAGCAGGTCAGGGCAGCTTGGCCAGGAAGAACCATGGCCAGGAAGATGGCCGGGAGGAGTAGGTGGTGGTGGGCACGGGACAACAACGGCGGCGGCCCGAGAAAAATTAGCATGGAAGTTGCGAACGTGCGAGAGAAACCCTAACCTGGGGCTCTGATACCATGTTAGATGAAGAGCAACTTACATTATCAGAGGGCCAAAGGCCACACATATAGTACACGTACAGGGCACAAATATGCAGGAAACCCCCTAACAAATGGGAAAAATACAATATACAATAGAGGTGTGCTTCAGTGCGCCCCCCCCCAGAAAACCGAAAGGTTACAATGGCTATTGGGTCGCCCGTTTGGACCCATATCCAACCCAACCCTGTAGTACCCCGGTAGTTTTATACGCGTACGTGTACATGTACGCCGTGACCCGACAGTAAGGCAGGAAAAAAAGTGACATAACGTCGCGGTCCCGGGATTAACGGCGACGTTCTTTGCCTGCGCATTCACTAAACTTTGAACGCACGATTGAATCTCCCCTTCTCTTCGCCATCGCCTGCTCGCGGACGGTTTCCAGTTTGTTGTTTACATCTCTGTCGTCGTCTGTGGAGATCCGTTGCTCCAGCGCTCGGCGACCTCGTGGTTAGGGTTTCCGCCCGGCGAGCACCTCATTAGGGTTTCCGCCTGGCGATCGCAAGGGTTTCCGCCGGCCCGACGACCTCGTAGTTTCCGCCCGGTTTCCCCTGCTGCTACTTCGTGGTGAGGCACAAGGTAATCCCCTGATCACTCTTTCTTTTTCGAAGGGCCTGAGGCCGAATCAATCTTCGTCATGCATGTCTCGGTTTCCTTTGTGGACTGTAACTTGGATTCGTTGTACACATTTATGGTTTCAGTTTTTGAAATCCCTTGTTGAATCTGTTGCGCAGTGATACGTTGCAAACGTATCTATAATTTTGTGACACTGTTTTCAGCTCATGGGGACGTAGTGGTTGGATTTGCTATCTTCCATATTGCTAAATTCCAAAAAGAAAAAAAAGGCACTCCTCCATGGTATGTGAATGTTGGTGGGCACCCGATGAAATCGGTTAGCCATGTTTTGTGAAAGAAAAAAAGGTGAGGAGGAGTGTCAAGCTTTATAAAAGAGCACCAAATTGCCAATCCCTCTCTCAAAAACTTGCTTACTTTTTGTATGGAAGATAGTAAGAACCCCATTGCTAGTCGTTGACAAAGACAACCACCTCTCAAAACCTAGTTTTTTATCTCTCTATTTTACAAATAAAAAGTTCTAGCACATGTTTAATCACTGCTTCCCTCTGCGAAGGGCCTTTCTTTACTTTTATGTTGCGTCTCCACCTTCTACCTTTATGCACCATCTAAGAGAGCATAGTTTTCATTCTGAGTTTAATGTGCATAGTCCCAAAGTTTATCATTGATTGATTTATGATTATGGTTTCACTTGTTCTTAAATTATTTGTATCTAGTCGCCCTTTTAAACTTGAAGGAGTCCTATGCATTTATGTTTTGCTATTCCATGAAGGACAAGCTAAAAACTACTTGTTATGTTTTTCCATATAATTTGAACAACACGTTTGACTTTTATTTTTTCATTATTCATGATCTTTCGTTTCTGTTTCTTTTCATGTTATAACATGGTTGCTAAGTTTTTATTGTCAAGATTATGTCTCTTATGCCCATGTTTTAAGTTCTTTGATCCCAGTACTCAATGTTTTACTTAGATGATCAAGATTGTGATGGTGCATGTCACCTCAAAAATTATTCTTTTGTTATCACTTACCTACTCGAGGACGAGCAGGAGTTAAGCTTGGGGATGCTGATATGTCTCGAACGTATCTATAATTTTTGATGCTCCATGCTTGTTTTACACCAATTGCTATATGTTTTGTCTACACTTTGTGGCACTTTAATGATTTATTTGGACTAACCTACTAATAGTGGCAAAAGTGCACAATGTTCTTGTTTTACACTTTGATGTGTAGGAATTACCAAGAATACAAGTGGAAACCATGTTGGAGTCAAATTGGGACTTTCCAGAAATCTGTGTCAGAACTTTTTTCGAAGATGGTCACGTTACGGGTCGAAAACGTCGTCAAACGGAAAACTCTTCAATTACAAAGTTGTAGGGAATTTCACGGCAAACGTTCTGGACATAAAATTTACCTGATTCCGAGTCCGGACGAATGAGATAAGCCCACTCCATTGCGGCTAAGATGGGGAGACGGGAATCCGAGAGACTATATAAAGGGAGGAACCCTAGCTCGTGGGGGACACCTCCACCCACGAATTTGCAGCCACTAGAGACAAGTTTTTGCCTCCCCCATGGATCCCATCTCCATGGGGGAGGGCTCCCATGAAGCCATGAAGGAAGGGGGCTAAGGGGCGGTGCTCCCCCATGATGTCGGCGGCGGGGGAGTCCCCCGCGCCGCCGCCGCCGCCGCGCCGCTGCTGCCGCCCGCGCCCCTCGCTGCTCATCTCCGCCGTCTTCACCGCTATTTCCATCACCAACTCCTCCTATTATGCAGTGGTTCATCCTCCCACACACCTCTGTACCGTCCTATGTAAACATGGTGTTTGATGCTATAATATTTATCCTATGATCTATGTCATGTTTGCATAGTTTATTTGTTCTTAGATTGATTTGTTGAATGTCTTTCATTCATTAGAGTTGTATATTGATATGGTACTGTACTTTGGTGTCTATTATATTTATGCGCGCATGGATTAAACATCTTAGGGTTAGTAGTATGTGCAAAAGGAAGGGGGTAGTTCTACCGGAGTGACAGAAATCTGAGGACGCAAACCGGAATGTTGCACGTATGGGAGTAAGAGGACCATTAACTTAAGGCTATGGTTGGGGAAACCTTAATGCATTGTTAGTATTTGCGGATGCTTGCTAACAATCTAATCATATAGTACTTGTATTTCCAAGTAGTGAAGTGCATGTATATTTAGCCTCTCCCACATAGAAAACTGCATCGAAGACAGTGAACCCGATTTATTCACTAATTGACCTTAGACAAAGCCACCACTATTACCACCACTTTTCCACACTCATGGTACTGTTAGTTTATGGTTACTTAGTATATTTTATTGCTGCAGCACTAACAATTATTTTCTTGTATTTATTATCTTGCAAAGCTATCTCTCATACCCGTGTTGTTGCTCTAGTTTTATTTCCTAGATGATGCAAACGTTTAGTGTGCATAGAGTTGTATCAGCGGTTGATAGAACTTGAGAGAACATTTATCCTACCTTTAGCTCCTCGTTGGGTTCGACACTCTTACTTATCGAAAAGGCTACACACGATCCCCTATACTTGTGGGATGTCACGCAGTACCTAGGAGATGGCGGAGTCTGGTTCGAGTATATTAGTGGAACAAAACATGGACCCCGAGGTCGCTGACGAGTATGAATTGGTGAGTCAATTTAAACTTTTTTAGTACTATTTTGTAAACTAGTATGATTTGGATCTGCCTCTCTGGCTCTGTTTATATGTTGTGCCATTTTAATTGGGTTGTTTTGTAATTATTTAGATGGAAGTCGATGATGCTGGTAGTGACCTCGGCGAACCTGAAGAATCCAATGCAGAGAACAGCAGTCTGGTATGTATGACACTATTAGTTTGACTCATCTTTGTTTTAAAAAAGCACTAGTTGTAATAATAATTTATTTTAATTTACTACTTGAATTAGCTACAAATCGGGACTGGAAATGAGCTTGATTATTACGGTGATTCTGACATGGACATAGGTTACCCTGAAGATGTAGAAGAATCGATAAACCAGAGTGAGGTATGTTTACATTTATTTTGTGTAACACCAAATGGAGGAACATAAAATACCAACCCTTTTTTCATGATTGCAGGTCACAGAAGGTTCTCTGGCTAACAATTTACTGAATCCTAGCGATGATTCCAAGTATTCTGATGACCACAATGAAAAGTACTGGAAGATTATGGACATGACATTTTCTTCTGAACCAGAAGCTTATGTTTTCTACAACAGCTACGCTAGAGATCATGGTTTCAGCATTAGGAGGCATAAGACCAAGCGTGGCAAAGGTGCTGAAGGAAAAAAGGCGTTTCAGGCGTTTTGTGTGTTCCAGAGAAGGGAAACGGGACAGCAGATTGTGTACCGTGGAAGGCCGCAAATGTAGGCTCAGACCTGAGTCTCGCTGCCACTGCAAAGCACAGATGATAGTGAAGTTAGATAAGACTCGTGGTGTATGGTTTGTTGCAGAATTTGTTGACGAACACAGTCATGTTTTAGCTACACCTGATGAAGTCCCATTTCTTTGGTCTCATAGAAGGATCAATGAGTATGCCAGAGCAGAAATATTATCAATGGGTGCAGCGGGTGTTAGGAAATACATGATTATGAGGCAGTTCATAGCCAGAGCTGGTGGCTACAAAGATGTTGGATTTATTGATAAGGATATGTACAACCTATGTTCGAGGGAAAAGAGGAAGATGCTTTCAAATGGTGATGCATCCACGGCCCTAGGAATAATGAAAATGAGGAAGAACAATGACCCTGACTTTTATTTTGATTATGACGTTGACAAGGAAAAATGACTGAACCGCATGTTCTGGTGTGATTCTCAGTCACGGCGGGACTACCAGGACTACGGTGACGTGGTTATGTTTGATAGCACATACAAGATGAATAAGTACCGTATGCCATTTATTCCTTTTGTAGGTGTGAACAATCATCGCAAGACTGTGGTGTTTGGATGTGCCATCGTATCGGACGAGAGTGAAGATACATATGTTTGGTTGCTACAAACTTTCTTGAAAGCAATGTGTCAGCAAATGCCCAAGTCTGTTATCACCGATGCGGACGCAGCAATGATCAAAGCAAAAAGAAAGGTCTTACCAGATGTGTGGCATCGAATATGTACTTTTCACATTGAAAGAAACATGGCGATGCACCTCCCAAGCAAGTCATTGGACGAGTTCCGGACTCTTCTTTATCGCGCCACCAACAGGGCGACCTTTGAGGTCGGATGGAGCGCGTTTATTAGAAAATGGCAGAGTAAAGCGACCCAGACGTGGCTGACAAGGATGTATAACAAGAAGAGATTGTGGGCTGCTGCTTTTCTCTCTGAAGGATTTTGGCTGGGTATGAAAAGCAACCAGAGGAGTGAAAGTTTGAACTCCTGCCTTCACCTCCATCTTGATGGAGAAATGACTCTAGTGGATATGATTGTGCACTACGAGAATGCCATTATCTGTCTTCGTGTGAAAGAGGCCCGAGATGACTGCACTGCTTCACAGACATTACCGGTGCCAATTACTAACTCAAGGGAACTCGAGGTAGCAGCATCGAAAACCTTCACTCCTACAGTCTTCTATATTTTGCAAGATGAGCTTAGGAAGATTGGTGGCATTGAGATTTTGGAAAGAATGGTTGGGACAGACTCAAACACCTTCGTCGTCGCATGGAAAGAAAACCGTTCAAGCAAATTCTACGTCGAATACACACCAAACTCTGCAGAAGTAATAAAGTGCAGCTGCCGGAGAATGATTCGCAAAGGGATCCCATGCAAACATATATTTCACGTTCTGAAGCACCTGAATATTGTGGACATACCAGATTGCTGCGTTCTTCGGCGTTTCTCTAAATACGCCAGGTTAGGGTTGCCTGTGAGGCACACGAGCGATATGTTTGGTTGGGGTTGGTCTGGAGCTCAGGATCACAGGAAATTTAGTGAGCTTAATATGTTGTCCTCACAAGCTTTCAATATTGCATGCAATGATCCAGCGGAGTTCGATCTGTTGAAGGAAACTATGAACGGAATAATTTCTCGAAGACAGGCGTCTACTGATACCAGCTGCTCAGTCAATCCAGTTTATGAGGCAAGTAAGGTATATGCACCTGCAATCCTTGATCCTTTAAAAGTATCTACCAAAGGAAGGCCGAATCACGACAATAATCAACCAAAAGGGAAAGGGAAAAATCCCAAAATGACAAAAAATGGTAGACCACTTTCACATAACGAGCAAAGCAAAAAGGCGTGTGGTGCTTGCGGAATGAGTGGCCACAACAAAAGGAACCCAAACTGTCCTATAAAGTAAGTTTTGTGTTTACATGTTTGGTCTATGTACAACATTATATTTCGTGCATTCTTATTAATTTATGTGTATGTCATTGCTTGCAGGAATGTGATAAATTAATGGAGAACATTAGTCACAATGTACGCAAGAAGGTGCGTAGCTACCATGTGAAACATAAGTTTATACGTATCTTTATCATTATATTTTATGTAATTTATAAATATATTTCATTCAGACAATTTTGAGTTATTTGCTCTGTAGTTCCATTGAAATTTTCCTACTGTGTGTTTTATCTTGCATATGCCAGATAAATGTAGGCACACATATATTTGTTTGAATGGAGGAAAGGAAAGGAAAGGGAAACTCCCATTGCCTGTGATGTATTGTACATTGGATTATGATCAATGACTAATTAATTATAAATTAATTTGAACTTTGAAACATTGAAATAATAATTGAGTTTTTTTGTGATGATTATTTCATGTTGCGGACTTGCATTGCATGTGATGTTTCTAATAATATATTTTCATCAATATTGCATGTTTGTGACTTGCTATATATAATGTTTGTAAAAATGTATTGTGATCAATTAGTATTGCATGGTTTATGACAGGATTTTTTTCTTTTACATCAATATTTACTCCTGTTCTGTATTTAGAGTTTGTAGCATTGTACATTAACATGATTTTTTTTTCTTTTACAGTATGTTCACAAGGATTCAAATGGTGAGGATGTGGAGGTAGACAAGTACACAGTTTCCTCCTTTGCAAGGCAGGAAGAGGACAAGCTATGGGAGAAGGGTGTGGTCTATGTTGACAAGCAAGGCAGGTACTCATGTACATTCCATCCTGGGAGGCCGAGGAATGGCCGCCGGGCTAGCCTTGTTGATCATGTCAAGAGCTATGCCAACTTCAAGGGGGCTACATATGGCACTGCTGCGTATGATGAACCAGCCCTAGAGCACTTCCATCCTCATCCTATATGTAAATTAAGTTGCCTTATAGTAGTAATGGCAGATGGAAGACAATCTAGTTTAGTTAGCACTTTCTGTTGGAGGTGCTTCTTTTTGAGACTGTTATGCGATGTTATGATGGTGCACCTAAAGTTTGATGGTGCTTATTTTGGTAAACCTTGCGCTACTAAATGGTTATGGTGATGAAGCTTGTCTTCTATCTTCTGTCAAGGTTTTATTACTGTATTTGAGTGTGGTAGACCCCATTGTATTTGAGTGTTGATTAAATAGATTGCAAAATAGTTACCAATATGTTCATGGCAAGTCAACATGAAATCATGCACCATCAAACCATCCATGGCATATCTATACCCCACCACTCTTGCTGCCATGTGTTACCTAGGTAGAATAGGTAGTACACCCATGGATGCACCACTCATATTGCTTTTGTCAAAACCATGATCAACATCCTCAAAACCCTAGGACAATCAGCACTCACATGAAATCATGCAACATCAAGCCATCCATGCCATATGTATCACACCACCACTATTATTGTCATGTGTTACCTAGGTAGAATAAGTAGTATACCCATGGATAACCACTAACATTGCTTTGGTCAAATCAATTATCAACATCCTCAAAACCCTAGGACAGTTGGCATCAACATGAAATCATGCACAATCAAGCCATCCATGACATATCTATACCACCACTACTCTTGTTGCCATGTGTGACCTAGGTAGAATAGGTAGTACACCCATGGATGCACCACTCAGATTGCTTTTGTCAAAACCATGGTCAACAGCCTCAAAACCCTAGGACAGTCAGCACTCACATGAAATCAAGCAACATCAAGCCATCCATGCCATATCTATCACACCACCACTCTTATTGTCATGTGGTACCTTGGTAGAATAAGTAGTACACCCATGGATAACCACTCACATTGCTTTGGTCAAAACAATGATAAACAACCTCAAAACACTAGGACAATCACCACTCACATGAAATCATGCACCATCAAGCCATCCATACCATATCTATACCCCACCACTCTTGTTGCCATGTGTTACCTAGGTAGAATAGGTAGTACACCCATGGATGAACCACTCACATTGCTTTTGTCAAAACCATGATCAACAACCTCAAAACCCTAGGATAGTCAGCACTCACATGAAATCATGCAACATCAAGCCATCCATGCCATATCTATCACACCACCACTCTTATTGTCATGTGGTACCTAGGTAGAATAATTAGTACACCCATGGATAAGCAAGCACATTGCTTTGGTCAAATCAATTATCAACAGCCTCAAAACCCTAGGACAGTTGGCATCAACATGAAATCATGCACCATCAAGCCATCCATGGCATATCTATACCCCCACCACTCTTGCTGCCATGTGTTACCTAGGTAGAACAGGTAGTACACCCATGGATGCACCACTCACATTGTTTATGTCAAAACTATGATCAACATCCTCAAAACCCTAGGACAATCAGCACTCACACGAAATCATGCAACATCAAGCCATCCATGCCATATGTATCACACCACCACTGTTATTGTCATGTGTTACCTAGGTAGAATAAGTAGTACACCCATGAATAACCACTAACATTGCTTTGGTCAAATCAATTATCAACAACCTCAAAACCCTAGGACAGTTGGCATCAACATGAAATCATGCACAATCAAGCCATCCATGACATATCTATACTACCACCACTCTTGTTGCCATGTGTGACCTAGGTAGAATAGGTAGTACACCCATGGATGCACCACTCAGATTGCTTTTGTCAAAACCATGGTCAACAGCCTCAAAACCCTAGGACAGTCAGCACTCACATGAAATCAAGCAACATCAAGCCATCCATGCCATATCTATCACACCACCACTCTTATTGTCATGTGGTACCTTGGTAGAATAAGTAGTACACCCATGGATAACCACTCACATTGCTTTGGTCAAAACAATGATAAACAACCTCAAAACACTAGGACAATCACCACTCACATGAAATCATGCACCATCAAGCCATCCATGCCATATCTATACCCCACCACTCTTGTTGCCATGTGTTACCTAGGTAGAATAGGTAGTACACCCATGGATGAACCACTCACATTGCTTTTGTCAAAACCATGATCAACAACCTCAAAACCCTAGGATAGTCAGCACTCACATGAACTCATGCAACATCAAGCCATCCATGCCATATCTATCAAACCACCACTCTTATTGTCATGTGGTACCTAGGTAGAATAATTAGTACACCCATGGATAAGCACTCACATTGCTTTGGTCAAATCAATTATCAACAGCCTCAAAACCCTAGGACAGTTGGCATCAACATGAAATCATGCACCACCAAGCCATCCATGGCATATCTATACCCCCACCACTCTTGTTGCCCTGTGTTACCTAGGTAGAATAGGTAGTACACCCATGGATGCACCACTCATATTGCTTTTGTCAAAACCATGGTCAACAGCCTCAAAACCCTAGGACAGTCAGCACTCACATGAAATCAAGCAACATCAAGCCATCCATGCCATATCTATCACACCACCACTCTTATTATCATGTGGTACCTTGGTAGAATAAGTAGTACACCCATGGATAACCACTCACATTGCTTTGGTCAAAACAATGATAAACAACCTCAAAACACTAGGACAATCATCACTCACATGAAATCATGCACCATCAATCCATCCATGCCATATCTATACCCCACCACTCTTGTTGCCATGTGTTACCTAGGTAGAATAGGTAGTACACCCATGGATGAACCACTCACATTGCTTTTGTCAAAACCATGATCAACAACCTCAAAACCCTAGGATAGTCAGCACTCACATGAAATCATGCAACATCAAGCCATCCATGCCATATCTATCACACCACCACTGTTATTGTCATGTGTTACCTAGGTAGAATAAGTAGTACACCCATGGATAACAACTAACATTGCTTTGGTCAAATCAATTATCAACAACCTCAAAACCCTAGGACAGTTGGCATCAACATGAAATCATGCACCATCAAGCCATCCATGGCATATCTATACCCCCACCACTCTTGTTGCCATGTGTTACCTAGGTAGAATAGGTAGTACACCCATGGATGCACCACTCACATTGCTTTTGTCAAAACCATGATCAACAACCTCAAAACCCTAGGATAGTCAGCACTCATATGAAATCATGCAACATTAAGCCATCTATGCCATATCTATCACACCACCACTCTTATGTCATGTGGTACCTAGGTAGAATAAGTAGTACACCCATGGATAAGCACTCACATTGCTTTGGTCAAATCAATTATCAACAGCCTCAAAACCCAAGGAAAGTTGGCATCAACTTGAAATCATACACCATCAAGCCATCCATGGCATATCTATACCCCCATCACTCTTGTTTGGGCCATTTAAATAATTTCAAAAAAAATCACATGTCTAGAAATGCACCTTGCAGGTCTACCTGAGAGAGGCATTACTAAGACTTTGAATTTTTTGACATTCTTGAAATCAACTCAAAAAACTACACAGAGGTAACATAATTATATGTGTCATGATTGCATAAATTTTGTTTCAAATTGTCAATTATATATGGGTTTGAAATATATAAGAAGTTAAACAGAAATATAATTAGAAAAAGAAATTATTCGACCCGGCCAGCTCAATGGCCTTTCTTTTTTTACTTTTTAAAAAATATTTTTAGCTTCTTTTATCTTGCAAGCAAATTTTCTAACGCTTGCATTTTTTGCATTAATTTTACATTTCTCATTGGTTTAGCTTATTAACTAATTTAAACAATTGAGTTGTTCATAGTGGCACTTTGACGATACGAAACTATTAATACCCATTTTTATTGGCATTTTGAAGAAAGGCCACTCAAAATAGCATTTTCAGACTTGAAACAAACCATTGCCCAATATTAACAAAACATTTCAGACTGAACACTAGTCATCCATAGGCATATATCATCATTACTATACACTGGAATTCATAGACATACTTGGCAGAGAGCAGTACATGTACTGCAACTTTCTTGTCCAAAATGCCACATGCCGATCATCTAGGCATATCATAGTTTATAGTTAACCCATAACCATATTTTATACGGCAGAGTTAGCATAACAGTATATGTAGTGCTCTTGCTTCCCCAAATGGCACAAAGTTCATAGATAGATAGTAGAAAAGTTCCGACGGAAAGTGCACGTTACTTATTATCTACAATTAAGACAACCACAACATCTATAAGTGGCTGTCAGTCTTACCAATCGTCCTAGAAGTCAAGGATCAATCCTACACAGGAGGAGTTCCAGGTGATCAGTGTACTCGAATAGGAACATGACAATGTCATCTTCTTCATACTGATACGTTTCCATTGCTTTTGCCCATCTAGTAGTTATGACTGCCCTCTTAGATGACGCTCCCCTCCCCATCTTCATCCGGACACGAAAACTCCTGTTATGGTCAATGCACCCTACACAAAGTTTTGCTGTTTCAGCAAGGTACCTTT
The DNA here is from genome assembly GCA_007115705.1 of Dactylis glomerata. Taxonomy (NCBI): domain Eukaryota; kingdom Viridiplantae; phylum Streptophyta; class Magnoliopsida; order Poales; family Poaceae; genus Dactylis; species Dactylis glomerata. Next base: position 1,255,595 of record QXEO01000389.1, on the reverse strand, counting down.
CAAGGTACTGGGTTGTGAATGCCTTTGAAAAGTCCTGTGAATAATACAAAAAAATGTTGTCAGCAAATTAACATAACAATTGTATGCAAGTAAAAAAACAATGGATAAGAACAGATTATCCTACCATCTTGCATTTCTTCTTAATGACAGATGAATTTGTCATCCTAAAGAGATAGACCTTGAAATGATCATGTTCATTCAGACCATTACAGAATTGAACCAGATATTCCACTTGGTTTGCAGTGAGGCACATATCATTTCCATAGATACAATTCCTGTCAAATGATATGCTCCTCTTACTTTTAGGCCCTACATAATTATAAACAATTATTGCAATATTTATCTTCTCTAGTAAACCATTTTTTGTAGTATACACATTATTTATCATAACAACGTTCCTCTGATAACAATGATAGCTAGACAATTGTTGTTTAGTTTCAAACCTTTGTGTAGGAGGAGTACTGGTTCAGCAATTGGTTGAGGAACATGTTCTTCTTCAGTGTCATACCCAAAACTGCTATCAGAGCTGGAACCACTGGAGATATCAATGATCTCGTCTGTGACAGACCCCATCTGCCAAGATAGTCTCATATTAGTACTTGGTAAACCATAGGAGATCATGACCAATCAGATCACACTATTCAATATAGCACAGAATCATGATGTAATACAAAATCCAGTAAGAAAAAAAGGTGTATAATATGTGCTACAGTATATGAGCAGGATATGTATCACACAGAATAAAAAATGAACGGAGTACGAGCATTGCAATTCACAAAAAAACTGATAAAATCAAATGCAACAAAAAAATAGGTCCTACACATGTTCAGTAAGCAGAACGCACCAGTAAACCCAGCAGGTTGACCTATAAGGTTTTTTACAAAACATCTCCTTGGGTAGCCCAATTATTTGGGAACAGTTGGACCAAATCTGGACCACATGCAACTATCATAGCAGAACCAATTTTTTTGAATAATCAATTATTACTTCTTTTTCCTAACAATTCATAATTTTTTGTAAAATAAACACTTCATTTCATGTAATATTATCACACTTTAAGCATACAATTATGTAGGTTGCAGTTAAACTACCAAAAGGATTATAAGTAACCCATACATGATATTGATGATCAAATTATCATGAAATAATAGCTACTTTCATTCAATTATATCATCCAATAATATCTCCTAGCTAGGTACAAAATATTTATAAACATATACAGACTAGTTAAAATCAATAAACTCGTCACTTAAATGCATCAGTAATCATCATGAAAAACAATAAGCACACATCCAATATATCCTTCGAGGAGTGATATCTTTGGTATACATCTTATCTTAAACAACATTGAAAACAATCAAAGAACTGATTCACAAACTGCTTATCGACTCCCTCTCTACTCCAAAAAAGACAGATATAAGGTTTGCTATCATATATAGACAATGTTTTATTTGATTACATGTTTTGGTCAATTTGTTTCATTCCGAACATACATGAGGAAAGCACGGCGTGTTCAATTGAACATACATAGCCACTGCCTGATGGACATGCACCATGCACCAGGGAGAACATAATATTTAGGAGTATTTTTTGGGTCAAGAAAATGACAACATGCACCCAGGTTAGCTCTAGAGTAGTGCAACATGGATGAAAATTTCACTCTAAAATAGAGCTCAAGGACATGCACACATCCCCTTTCTGCATCTAGACTGTTGTGGTGCTCCAGGTCAAATTTTTCCTAAATGATCATTTTGTACTAATATTTTACGAGATCTTCCACAAGAAGGATCGTTGTGTTATTTACTTGTCTGAAGTCGATTAAAATAGAACCTAGGTTACAGAACATGACTAACGAAAAACCCTAACTTTAAGAATTATGGGGAAGAGGGAAAATGGATTCAGTTTACTTTTACCTCGACGACGACGGAGAGCTGCGGCTGGTTCTCCTCCTTCACGTCATCGCCGACCACCTCAGCTTGAGCGGCCTTCACCTCCGCCATTGGGTCGGCCGGAGGCTTCACCTCCAGATCCGCCACGGCGGCGTTAGAGAACACCGCGCCCGCGCCCAAGACCGCCACGCCAGCGATAGAGAGCGGACGGCCCTTGTCGGAGACACCCATGCCCGCCTTCGAGAACCCGACGCCGGCGTCGGAGGAGTACAAGACCGTGTCGGATGTCGCCCGTCCGTTCGTATCTTGCAGATTCGCAGCCACATCTGCTCCACCAGGATCCATCGACGCCGCTTCTACGCCGGCGGGAAGAGGGATTGGAGTAGAGATGGGAGAGGAGTGGAAGAGGCGGGCTGAATGGAAGAGGGAGAGCTCTCGGGGTACGGTTGACGACGGAGACGAATGGATGATGACGGAGGCCGGGCGGCCGACGGGACCTTTTATACGGCCTGACGATTAACATTCTGTCTACGATATGCATACGGTACACCGTATTGTATACCAGGCACATCACGGTACAAATGGGTACATACAATCTAAACGGGTCACGAGGGCTTCACCCGGTCCATCAAACCTTGCATATCCATAGCGACGCACTGAGATCCTGGCCGTTCGGTGATGCATCGAAGTCGTTCGCTTATGATTGAAAGAAAACTTTTCGCTAGGGGGGGGGCGCACTGAAGCAAAAGTGTATACAGTATACATCTAACAGCTAAGAATGATGAACAATGTGGCTTTGGGCCGATTTCCTAGCGCGCTCGAAAACTCTAGCGTTCCTCTCAAGCCAAAGCGATCGCAGGACCAACATGATTAAGGAGTTGGCCGCCTTGCGGTCAGCGACGGTGAAGCGCGCGATTGCCGCCGGCCACCACTCTTCTAGGACTACATCATCCAACGGGCAGATGTCCGGTAAATCCAGCCTCGTGATCACCCCAACCCAGATGGTGAGCGCGAACGGGCAACGCAACGAGAGGTGATCGAGTGTTTCCCAGCTTGTGCCATAGAGGGGGCACATGATGTGAGTCTGAAGACCCCGTCGAAGCCTACAGTCAGCTGTCCAGCAACGCCGGCGGAGCGCAAGCCAAGCGTGAAGCTTAAACTTCGCGAGCCAAGCGTGGAGCTTAAACTTCAGAGGCGCGAAAGAGTGCCACACATTTGTTGCGCCGGGGAGAGCTGTGGTCCCGTGGAAGAGAGCATGGTAGGCCGTCTTGGAGGAGAACGTGCCGCTTGCCGTCCACTTCCATCTGAAGGAAACTCGCCGGAGATGTCGCTGGCCCAGGCGTTCCCAATCAACCCTTCCGCGGCGGTAAGCTTCCGCGGCACAGCCGGCCTGATCATCTTCAGGAGCGAGGGCACGATAGCGTCAGCCGTGAGCCCCCGATCCAAGCATCCTCCCAAAACAAGATCCCTGTGCCGGCGTCGACGGAGATGTTCACGGACGCCTGGAAAAGGGCCTTCGAGTCCTTGGACACTTCAATATCGAGACCATGCCAAGGCCTGGCCTGGTCGGTCTTGGAGAGCCACAGCCACTTGGCCTGCAGCACCGTGTTTAGAAGCCGGAGATTATAGAAACCTAGGCCTCCAACACACTTCGGTTGGCAGACAAGGTGCCAAGCCACGGCACAGCTTCCGCCACTAGCGTCCCCGCAACCTGCCCAAAGGAACAGAAAAGACATAAACACGCAGAGACCAAAAGACTTCAGAACCTGACGGTGAGCAATTTCGCGTGTTGGTGTCCATGAATCAGGAAGGTGTCTTGCAGGCTCGTAGGCTACGCCGATGTTTTCTGCGGCTTCGGCGTGCAGGGTGACCTACTGCGGCGGCCGGCTGGTGCAGGGTGAGGTCCAGGCCGGCAGCTTCACGTGTCGGCCTTCGGCGTGAAGAGCGACCCACCCCAGTGGCTGGGCGGTCCAGGTGACGTTTAGGCCGGCGGCTTCGCGTGCTGAAATTCCGGCGTGCAGGGAGACCCACCGCCGTGGCCGGCTGTTGGAGGTAGGCAGCTTCTTGTGCCGGCGTTTAGGGCTGCGGGCTTGGTGGGAGGGCGGTGGTGGGCTGGTGGCGACGATGGGGATGATCGGGGAGATTCGAGGATGGTGATGCTGTGTTTCCGGGGTGAACGGTTCGGGGATGGCCGTGTGCATCGAACGGGGATGCGATTAGTGTCCGTCCAGAGTGTTTTACCCCTAACTAGCTGAATTCCCGTGCGTTGCAACGGGTTTTTTAAAACCATTGTTATTTATATCGCACATGTAAACCTAAAATGCACAGATATCACTTTAGTTATTCTCCCATTTGTCGCTTTCGCCTCAACAGACCGTCTTTTCTCCAAAATCCCAACCAAATGGATCCCCGGTTGTCGGACAGCTACCCATCGATATTTAGCACGACACGTTAGTCGATGGTGGGCATGGTGTGATGCGTAAGATCGAGCATTTCATTGCCATGTGTTCCCGTAACCAGCATGGTAGCAAATTGACAAGGCCATCCACTGGAAGCTGCAGGTCTCCGTTTCTCATTTTTGAAGGCGCGAGATCTTCAGTGGTGGGCGGCTCCGGAGGTGGCCTGGGAAAATCCATAGTTGTTACCCTGAATTGCCCATGTGTTGCTACAACCTCTATTATTTTTCTTGATATGTTTTTAGCACCTTTAAATGGAACGGAACTCCAAACAATTCTGTTGTTGCCTCATGGTAAACAAAATTGCATGGTTAAACTATCTGGAAGACAAAATGACTGGAACAATTTTTTCTGGACAGTTGGTGAGGTTCTCTAATGTTAAAGCCTTAAAGGTGTGCTAGGACAAAGAAAATTATGTTGTTCTGAAATCCTTAAACGGTGGCTGAGAGCAAAATTGTCGATTTTTTTCGCACTATTAAGCAGCGACTCATATGTAGACCTCTGAAATATTTATTTTACTTAATAATGGCTTATTTCTAGATTGATAATATTAGACCAGAGAATCTTTTGCGTGGAAGCGTTCGATCATAGTTAGATAGTCCATTTATTGGTTATGCCCCCTTCTCCCCTAATTACGGGAGTATATAGATACAGATATAGATATACTGTAGCGACGGTTTAAACGGTTTTCTTAGGTTCAAGCCCCCCAGCAGCCCAGCTAGTCTCTATCTATCTGCTGTTTGAATATTCAAACCGGGGAAACCGACATCCAACGGGTGGAGGAACGGGAAGGAGAATTGCACATCTACGGTACCTGAGCTGTCGAGATCGCGTAAGACCAGCTGGCCGTTATATATATCGTCGATCTCCCTCTTCCTCTTCCTCTTGCCGCAAGGAAACTATCGATAAGCTAATTAGGCGATCGATCATGGCCAAGCCCAGCACCAGCAGCAAAGTTGACCATGGCGTCGACGCCAACGACGACTACGAATACGAGGAGGAATTCATCAAGAACGCGCGTGGCATGAAGCTCTTCACCTGCCGATGGCTCCCCAAGGCACGACCCATCAAAGCCCTCGTCTTCATCTGCCACGGTACGTTCACTCATATACCAACCTCGTAGTAGCTTCTTCTACCCGATGATATATGATTGATCCATGGCGCATGGATGATTCTGCAATGAGCTGCGTGCGTGTAGGGTACGCGGTGGAGTGCAGCGTGACGATGCGCGGCACGGGGGTCCGGCTGGCGCAGGCCGGGTACGCCGTGCACGGCATGGACTACGAGGGCCACGGCAAGTCCGACGGCCTCCGGGGCTACGTCCCCTCCTTCGACGTCCTCCTCGGCGACTGCGACGCCCACTTCGCCTCCGTCGTCGCCGCCGCCACCGCCGCCGAGACCCAGCCGCTGCCCAGGTTCCTGCTGGGCGAGTCGATGGGCGGCGCGGTGGCGCTGCTCCTCCACCGCGCGCGGCCGGCCTACTGGACGGGCGCCGTGCTGGTGGCGCCCATGTGCAAGATCACGGACGAGATGAAGCCGCACCCGGCGGTGATCAAGATCCTCGAGGCCATCGTCAGGTTCATCCCGACGTGGAAGATCGTGCCCACCAGGAACGTCATCGGCGCCGCCTACCGGACGCAGGCCAAGCGGGACGAGATCCGAAACAACCCATACTGCTACAAGAGCCGGCCGCGGCTGAGGACGGCGCATGAGCTCCTCAGGGCCAGCCTCCGCGTCGAGAGCGAGGTGATCACGCAGGTGACGCTGCCCTTCCTCGTCGTCCACGGCGGCGGGGACAAGGTCACCGACCCGGAAGTCAGCAGGCTCCTCTGCCGGAAGGCGCCCAGCACGGATAAGACCCTCAAGCTCTACCCGGGTATGTGGCACGCGCTCACCTCCGGCGAGTCGCCCGAGAACATCGACCTCGTCTTCGCCGACATCATCGCGTGGCTCGACCACAGATCAGCGGGCCGGGAGGGGTGACTTGACGTTCTTCAAGGTCGGAGCACCCATCATACATCCACGAACATTACTATTACAATTACTGATTAATGTTAGATACTACAGATGTATAAATCCATAAACACTACTCCCTCCGACCCATAATACTCTTCGCTACTATAGATGTATCTAGACACATTTTAGTGATAGATACATCCGTATTAGCGAAGAGTAATATGAGTCGGAGGGAGTAGTTAGTTCAGTTACTGCTTCATAGTACTCTACTTGTGCTGTATAAATCCATGAACACTAGTTAGTTAAATTACTGCTTCATAGTACTCTAGCTATCTATTTACCGACTTGTTAGCTACTACTATTATTACGAAGGTGGCTTAGTTTGTTCAGAATACTTCCACAGCAATTCCATACAACGGAGGCATATGGACCTCAGGGCCTCAGTGAATAACACATCAATTAACTGATTACGTAACACGGCATAAAACAGCGAGACAGAACCTTGAATGCAATTGCGCTTCAGAAAGTCTCATCTCAAATCGACTAATTCCCTCCCTCCTGCTATATCACAAAGGAATGGCACCTCATGTCCTCATCACACAAAACATGTTCCCCTCCAATCTCATCACCCAACGCCATGAATGAAGCAAATGGAGCTACGTTCTACCATACAACGTTACCGTACTCCAATTAATATAGGTCAGAGACATCTATCACTACAAAAGGAAGAATACACGCGAGGCACTGCCAGATCACAATCTAGCTGATTTGCATTTTAGCCGAGTGGTACTTGTCCAAGTCAGCGTCGAGGTCTGCAACAGAAACTTCCACATTGCCACGCCCTCCCCTCCCTCGCCCACGGCTAGCACCACGTCCTCGGCCACCATCACGCCCTCGGCCACGACCACTGAACCCACCTCCGCCCCGAGTCCATCCTCGACCGCCGGCACCCCTCCCAGGTACACTGCAAAAAATTAAATACTGGATTTGTCACTTGCTCAAAACATTCAGAGTAATACATAGTTGAAATTGTTGATTTACATGGCAATGCAGTTTCAATAAAAAGATAAACAGCTTTGATTTCATTTCCCCTCACGTTTGCCAAACATGATTGCTTCACAGAGGAGCCAACTATCTCTCCTATGCTTTGCTATCTTTCTTCTATCATGGTACGGTTCTATAAACAGTACCTAAATAGTGCCTGTGATAGATGCAACTAACCTTTTGGGAGGAAAACTGAAGTTTCCAAGTGGTTGTGGAGGTGGGGCGAAAGCGAAAATAGCGGGTGCTGGAGCCTCAATGTTTGTCCCAATGACCTCAATTTTCATAGGTTTGCCATCAAGGTGGACGTTGTTGTACTTCTTAAGAGCAGCCAAAGCTTCTGATTTTGTTGAAAAGACAACCTCTGCAGTTCCCTGTCAAAATGGAGTCCCAGTAATGAGTTGAATTATGAGCATTCAAACAAAACAGAAGGTGCGCGAAGGGCAAGAATTGACACCCAGAAAGAAAGTGTGGGGATGCGCAAACCTTTGATCTTCCACTTTTGTCATAGTTAATGGAGTACCGCTTGATCTCGCCCATCTCGGAGAACAGATCCTGAGCAAAGTAAACAGCACATTTAGAACAACTTTAGGACAAGGAGACGGTAAACAGGGAGATGGTGTTGGTTGCTTCGAAGGCCTGCTATCGGTAGCAGCACAGCGCGACAAGTAAAGCAAGAGAAAGAATGGATAATTCCTTTCCATAAGCATTTACAATCCCTGATTGTGTTTGTGTGGATGAATGCAGGACATATAGTAAAGCATTTTTAGCTGATTAGAAAGAAGCTGCGGATGATAAAATCTCTTGAATTGAAGGCATGGCGAGTATGTCAGTGAGGGCAAAACAAGGAAAATGCAGTTTTAGGGATCAATTAATTACAGCAGAGAAGATCTGCACTAGTAGGAGTGTTAGCGACCTTGATGTCCTCGTTGGAGACGTTGTAGTCGAGGTTGGAGATGTAGAGCTTGGTGGGCATGTCCACGCCAGCAGACGGTGCCGTCACCATGGCCATCGGCTGGGCAACGTACCCGAAAGCCGGCGGCACCGGCACCTGAGAGAGAGAGAAAAAGAGCAAGATTAGAGTGAGCTCGAGACTGGCAGGGTACTGTGCTGTGTACTGGCGCGGGATTCAAGAGCAGGAGCAGGAGGAGACCTGCTGCTGGAAGTTGAGCTGGTGGTAGGGTGCCGCGGCGGAGCGGTTGGCGGCGCGGCTGTGGAAGCGGCGGCGCGCGGGTGCGGGCCCTCCAGAGACGGAGGCGTGGTTGCGGCGGCCGCGGCCGCGGCTGTGCGAGGGCTTGTTCTTGGTGATGAGGTCGTCGAGCGACATGTCCAGGGAGTCTGCCATCCCGCGAACCCACAGGATTTGCGCGGCGGCGGCGGAGGAGGAGCGCAAGGTGGGGTGACTTGGGTGGTGGAGTCGTGGAGAAGAGACAAGAATGCAAGCGCAATAGAGAAGCGGGGTACTGGGCTGGGCTTATTCTTCAGTTTGGACGGTGTTTTTATTACTACAACAGTCCGGGTGATTTTATTACATTGCAGAAAGAAAGGAAATGAACGCCTCTCAATAAAAAGAAAGGAAATGAATGTTTGCAACAACAAAAAGAATCGAAAATATTCCCTAATATATTCTTGCTCAAGTATAAATGGTTTGGCTGCACATGTTCTAGGCAAAAGTTGGCTCATGGCTCATGGCTCATGGAGACCTAATTTGTTTTTGGCATCATTTCACTTTGATGGCATTTGGTATAATCATGAGGGATTGCCAATATCTTAAGTCTTTGTTATCACTTGGCATGTGACGCCGTAGTTTCTTCATAAATCGTGTTGATATCGATTGGCATGTGGACACCTGATAAATATATGTGGTAACCTACAGATTTCCATCAGGCACATAGACAAACTTCAATCTATTTAGATTCCTACTGTAAGTTAGATTCTGTTCTATTTACAGATTCCTGACCATCCGTACAAACATTCGAGTGATCTCGGCTCTCCAGCAAGCTTCTGGGTGCCAACAAATAAGGCCGACTACAGTCTGGCAACATTGATTGGTGGACGTGGACTCCATGTAAGTTGAAATGCAGCCTGGAATGGACTTTGTGCGCACCTGCATACTCGAAAGGAAAGCTTTACAAATTCTGTCAACAGCCAAAATAGGAGATAAAACACATCTAGTCATCTAGTGTTTGTCATCTCTATCAAAAAGGAAAAGGACAACATCTTAAGCATCGTTTGTGTACTGATTAATCAGTGCATAACTGGCTCAGATTCATTTTTGTTAAACTAGCATAGCCCACTATGTATGGTAACTATTTGACAAAGGTGGCTTTTAAACTCCTTGCTTTCCCCTAAATATTTGCATATCTCACTGTGGAACTGAATTCAAAAGTAGATAAAAGGACGAAAATCTTAGTCTGGCATGCCAAGTGATATTTGTAGCAGCCATCCTCGCATTAAGGATTAAGAGCTAGTCGTGAATCTCAACTAGTCGTGACTAGTCCATGAGTCGGTACCCTAGAGGCTCAGCTCAACCCGTGATCCTTTAATAAATTTTTATCTTGAGGTTCATCAGGAGAATTTATCATAAGAAGATCCCAGTTCATGACCGTGTTCAAAAAAATTAGTATAACAAAAGAATGATGAAAAAACAAAGCATGTCAGCTTTATCAAATGAAAAAAAATCAGAATAGATACCAGGATTCCATGCTAGTTATTTAGTTCACTAAATTTATACTCACAAGTAAGGAACCATCGTATGCTTAGAAATGGTAGACATACGGTGCTTTTAAAAACATTTTCCAGTTCCACATGGGCTTCACCACAAGAATACAAGATCATACTTTTCTAGTTCCTTTATCTTCGATGCAATCATACAATGTGAAAGCAAGAAACAAACAGAGTAGAGAGTACTACTCGATATGATTTAAGGGTGATAATAACTTCTAAGGATTTAAGGATGACTTAAGGGGTTTATGGTCAGTACCTTTCAAATCTGGTTATCAGGCTGCAGTCTGCCCAAACCTACAGGATGAGTGCTGCAACTCCTGGCATAATACATGCTTATGCATATTATAGAAAACCATGGTTGATACAGCAAAAACATGTGTTCATTGCCAAAAAAAAGGGGTCTACTTCAGTACGACACCAAATAAAGTGGCCATGTTTTCTTTCATCAGTTATCATTAACACCATAGAACAAGATGAAATGAAACTGCTACAATCTCAACTCCTGATGATAAGCTAGAACGGAATTCAGTGCATACAACTAGGTAAATGAGCATACAGGCACATGGTGAAACAAAATGATTATGACTGCTAGAATACTCACATTACCAGGACATCACTTGAAAGTTGATATAATGAAGCTTCTCTGTTCTCACAGCAATACAGTTGACAAGAGATATACATACTAATCTTGTGGGTCAACATAAATGTAACAATTCTGAGCAGTAGTTAATTTGCTTGATAGCATTGTGAATTCCAGACATGAACAAAAGTTTTTCTTCATTTCGGTTAGATGAACTCAACATCATAAAGTCGGTTAGTTACACCATGACAAGCTCAGCCGAAACTAAACTTGGGTTCTCCTGTTGCAGAGCGTAGATCTTGTCGGTCATTCCTTCCTTCCGGTAAGCTTCCACCAAGATGGAGTATGTGGTGGCATCTGGAACACAGTGCATGTGCTTCATGTGCCTGAGGACCCTCTCCATTTCCATCAGATCCTGGGCCTTCGCACATGCCGCAAGAATAGCGTTGTGAAAAGATGTGTTTGCTGGTACATCAAGCCTCTCAGCAAGTTTGACCATGCCTACCACCTTATGGAAAAGGCCTGCATTGCTAAACCCGTTTATGAGACAGCAGAAGGTCTTTGTATCCGGCTTCATCCCCTCTGAGCGCATCTGGTTAAATGTGTCCTCCATATTTTTCGCATCGCCTGCCTCAGCAAATGCCTCAATGACATTGTTGTACGTGGAGGTCGTCCATGGAAATGATAACCTGCGCATGTACTCCATCACGGCAGACATCTTGTCATACATCCGCTTCTTCCCGTAAGCGCCAATGAGAATGTTGAGCGTCCGAGTCTCTGGCTCGATCCCATAGCCTCTGAATTTCTCGTACCACTTCTCCATCAGATCAACCTGGCCACTGTTCCCAAACAGGCTTAGGATAATGTTCATGGTCCAGACATCCGGTTTACTATTTGCGCTGTCGAGCATTGTGGAGAGTAGCTTCTCCATGTCGTCCAACCTTCCGGCCCTGCAGTAGCCACTGAGAACAATGTTCTGTGTGACCGTGTTTGGTGCCACGTTGCGCTCGGCCATCTCTTTGTACATGGCATCAACGAGGTCAAACCTTGGCGCGTCGACGAAGGCCTTGATGAGGATGCTATAGGTGTAGACATCAGGCTGGCAGAGCGGGGAGGCTTTCATGTCATCGAGAAGCTGGAGTGCCTCCTCCAAGAGGCCACTCCGGCAGTAGGCCCCGATCAAGGCAGTGTAGAGCTCCGGAGTTGCCTGGCATCCTTGCTGCTGCATCTCCGTGAAAAGGTGCCGCGCAAGAGAAGGCTGGCCTGATCTTCCCAGCAACAGGAGGAGCTTCATGTAGGTGCCCTCTTTGGGATGGTAAAATGGTTGCTCCTTGAGCATCTCGAAGACCTACGCATATTAATTTTTTGGGGAGGAAATAAAATGGATTAATTCCAGGAATAGTGCAATGCAGAGTAGAGGCAATTTGCAAATTTTAAGGAAAATTGGATTGGTAGCTGAATATTACCTGAAGCGCCTCTTGCCAGTTCTTGGCGTTGATGCGGTCGGAGAGGGACTCGGTGACGGTGCAGGCCCACGCCTTGGCATCGGCGCGCGCGTCGAGCCGCTTCTTGACGTTCTTGATGGGGGTGCGAGCGCGGCCTCTCCTCCCGGACTGGGATTGGGACTCGGCCGCCGCCGGGAACTCCCCCGCCTTCCAGTGCCTCTGGCGACCTCTCTCCTCTGGGTTTTCCCTCCCCTTTGACGGTGGAGTTGAGGGCGGCCGCTCCGTGGTCCGGGGTCTCCGGCGCTGATTGCCGGAGGAGGGGGACGTGGTGGAGAAGGGGAACTCCCCGGCTTTCCAGTGGCGGCGGCGAGTAGGAGCGTCTGAGGTGTCCGCGGAGGCGGTGATGAGGCGAGGGCGGAAGGTCCCGTTGGCGGCGCCGGCGAGCGCCATGGACGTGCGACTGGAATAGTTGGCAGGCAATGCGAAGGCGAATGCGAGAAGAAGGTAAGATAGAGAGCTAGTGAAGATAATTCCAAAAAAGACTAGTGACAAAAAAAAATCTATAATCTCTATCCTCTATTTTTTGGAGTTTTCATATGTCATATGTGCATTAATTCATGGAAATGCTATATATCATGCACATCATAAATTTTTAAATAATTTTTGGCATATGCGCATGATATAGCATGACTTACATCAATTAATAGAGGATGTGTATGAACAATGCTGAGTTATATATTATGCACATCATAATTTTTTTTGTCTCAAGAAGTCGATTTTTTAAGAATTTTTTTGGCATATTATGCACATGATATGGCATGACTTACATCATTTAATCACTTCATACTTCTGGAAACTCTGAAAAGAACAAAGAGGGGGGAGAATATAGGGTTCTTGCTCCCCGAGTGAGTAGTGACAAACAAAACCTTTTCCATGAGACAGAACCAAATTTCTATCTGAAACCAATTATGAAATCATTTAAAGTCTAAGGCTAGTCATAGTGCTAGTATCTTAGCTAGTATCATGCAACCTAGTTCTAATATGGCAGATAATTAAGGAGAAGAGAGGTGATTAAAGTATTATAGGTAGATATTGTATCATAGCGTATATTACAAGAAAAATTAATGTTAAATACATCATGTACACAAATTTACATTGAGATTCTAAAAAACAATAAATATAATAAAAACATGATACTACTACATAATACCATCCACTATAGAGATAGTATCATACACTAATATCATACTAATATATGATACTCCCCACTATGACCAGCCTAAGAGGGCAGCCATTCCTCATCGTTAACAAACAACGATCAAGTCAATGTCACACTTGACAAAAAATCCTTTGCTCGAAATAGCACATTTTCCGGTCTGAACAATTCAGTTCATACATAAGAACACATGATGACAAGTGAACAACCAACCACAAGATAAATTTTCTTTCTTTGCTTTATACTCTTGGCGTGTACAATATAGTAGAGATAAGAAAAGTCTGTAGCTCATACCAGCAGAGAGCTTTTCAGACGTTTTTACAAGCTAGTACTGTACATCCTTCAGCCGTCATACACACCACTGTACATTCCATGTATCAACAAATGCAAAAATCCCTGCTCTGAGGGATGAAAAGAATGGACCAGTCTGTTATCGTATTCAGAAGAATTCTCCACAATGATTTTTCCTTTTGCACAGGTATCTCTCTATATGTATCTCCAGATGGTCAGGATTTCCTTCTCTTTACCTCATTTGACTGAAAATGTACGACTCTTTGACCGGGGAGGCCTCTCCTCGTGCTCAGGGTCGTCACTCTTGTCGATGCTGTTCTTGCCCCTCAATGGTGCTGTTTCAGTATTCTCTGACACTCGATTTTGTCGCTGTCTTCGTTCCTGCAAATTAAATCACTCGTGTGCTCAAGTTTTATGAAATGCATGATTTCCATCCTATATGCATGATTAATCATATATGGGTCGTATCTTTAAGAAGCAAACCTCTTGAGGTATGGTTTCGCTCGAATCTAACATCCGGACGACCTGATCCATCCTTGGCCTCTTCTCAGCATTTAGATCAATGCACCGCAGAGCTGTCAAAAGGGCACGTTTGAGCTCCTTTGTCGACGGTCTTCTCTCGAGGTGTGGATCAACCACTTCGTCAGACCGCCTATTGGCAACCATCAATTTAAGCCAATCAACCAGGTTTACCTACATGTGAAACAGCAGAATGTTGGAAATGAAGGGCTCTGAGTTGTTTGTTAAGAGATGAGATCGAAATGAGTAAACAAAGAGACATTAGGATCTTAAAAATACAGGAAGAGTTTACAAATATTACCTCACTTGTAGGGCGATCATAGTCAATTGGATCTCTACCTGTAATAACTTCCAATAAAAGAACCCCAAAGCTGTAGACATCACTCTTTTCATTCAAAAGCCCACTGTTAGCATACTCGGGTGCAACATAACTGTAAAAGAATAGAACAGTTGTGGAGTCAATCAAACTAATTGTTAGCATCCACAAATTTTCTCCCAAATTATAATGGAGAAAATGCAAAGAGCATGTGCCTCGTATATACTGTAGCATGAAAGACTTACCCAAAGGTACCCATAACTCGAGTAGCAATATGACTTTTACCGGCACCAAGCATCTTGGCTAAACCGAAGTCAGATATTTTGGCATTAAACTCATCGTCGATCAAGATATTACTGGCCTTGATGTCACGATGCACAACTTTTGGTTCAAGTGCCTCATGTAGGTACGCAAGGCTGCAAGGCAAATGTGGAGCTTCTATCAAATTGATGTTTCCAAGAGAAGCAAAACAATTATGAAAATAAGAACTATCAATTGACCAAACATAGCATCACCATGTTACTAAAAAGCCTAGTATATTTCCCATAAAAAGCTTAGTATATTTGCAACAACAAAAAACAGTAGTCAAAGCCATTGTAATAAGGCAACGACAAGGACTGATCAAAATGTGTGTGGTCTTAACCTTTTCTCTAAGCAGATTTCAGGGCCTATCAAATACAAACATGCTTCTGTTCGCAACAGTATATACAGTAATTGCTGCTGGCTAGACACTTAATAAGAAACTAAGAATTGTTGAACCCAGATTCTGTCGCCGCTGACATATGTGCTGATGTGTATCAATCAGAACGATCATTTGTTAGCTCTTGCACACTATCACACCATGATTAAAATCATGGGAGTAGACATTAACATAAAGAGTACATTACAATCGTAAGGGAAGCAACGAGTTCGGTGAAAGAGTTACTCACGCCTTTGCAGTCCCCAAAAGAACTTTCATGCGAGCTAACCACGTGAGAGAGCTGTACTGGGACAATTCTCCGTGAAGCCAACTTTCAAGATTTCCATTGTTAACAAACTCATACACAAGCATCCTGGTTATGCAAACATGTCAAACAATTCATGTTATGACTTTCTTGTGTACGTGATGTCGTGATGCTAAAATGACCGAAACATAACATGCTATGTTATAGAGAAAACGGAAGAAAAAAATGAACATGTATTCTGACCTCTGGGTACCCTCAACACAATACCCCAAAAGCCGGACCAAATTCTTGTGGCGTACATTACCGATTGCCTCGACTTCCACTCTGAATTCCCTCTCGGCCTGCCCTCTGCACAAAGCCAGGAAATTCTTGTAGAATCAGTAAGGAGGCAACGCAATAAAATTTACAGTAAATAAGTCAACACAACAAACACACGGATGTCCATTTCATCACCCAAATTTTGTTACAGAAGACTCACAAATTATTAAGGATTTTCTTGACAGCAACTGGGGTGCCATTTGATAATCTGCCACGGTACACAACACCATACCCACCCTCGCCGATTACGTTATCCTTCGAAAAATGGTCTGTTGCAACATCTAGATCTCTGAGAGTGAACCAATGGCCCCAACCAAGGTAAGAAAACTCAGGTAAGCCTGCCAGTGGCGCAGAATCGGCGGTAGCATGTACTGAAGGCTGTTCACAGACAGAAACAGCTTGAATTCCGTCACAGCCATCAGCATGACAAAAGGAACCTGAAAGTTTGTTCTCTTCCCTATGTCTTGAATTGTCCTCCTGAGCCAACTGAACTGCATCTTTATCCGCTGATTCAACAGGCCCGTTCTCAATGGCGAGTAGAAGCCCATCATGTACAACAAAATCATTTGGTGAAAAATGGTCAGGCACCCTTACTTCCGTGATATCTTTAAATGCAGAAGGTATCTGGGTCATTGGAAGCTCCTTGAATGCCCTACGTGACCGCCTGATCCAGCTTTGGATTGAAAGACATATAACAAGGATAAGAAGAACACCCAGGAGGGATGCTCCGACAGCTATCCCAATGACAACCCATAGTTTAAGTCCAAAAACGATTGTTTTCTCATGAAGCGATTCTGTTAGCGTGGAGTTTGATGACATCTTGTGATCATCAAGTACCTACAAGGAAAGGATAAGAACATGATGATCAGAAAGGAAAAGAAGCACTTCCCTGAACCATAAGAATACAAAATAGTATTTTGCATAATGGATGTGCTGCATCAGTAAGTAGATTGAAATTTTCCTCGTATAGCTAGCAAGCGCACATGGCAAACGACATCTACGATTATGATTAGGAACTTAGGATAGAGTAAGAGAGTGAGAGGAGAGAAGTGCCGTGAAGGGAAGGGTTTGTATATGAACTGATGCTTGGTCTGTGGACATTTAATACAATCTGTTTCAAGCTGATCCTAGTGTTCTTAGAAAGATAAATTCTAACAGAAGATAAGAGAAATGCGGGAACTGTTTGCTGATTTAGAAAGTAATGAGAAAGCTACATAGCAACCACCAAGACGAAGACCAAGCAAACGTCTCCATCTTCGTGAGTTCCGTGTGCATTTAGAGGGGAGGCAAATGCAAATTAACTTCTTGCAACAATGTAGCTTAATGAGTAGTAGTGTTTAAGCAGAAGGGAGCAGAACAGCACAATGACATCTGGCCAAGATCAACTGGAGCAACCTGACCTGCTAACTACCATTTCCATACTTATAACTTACTTGCTGTTCAGAATTAAGTATGTCCATATCAAGAGGGTGCAGGATTAAAATAACGAAAGTATGGAAACAGCCTGATACGATTGGCACTAGAATAAGAGAACTGGTTGTAACAAACATCAGGCATACGTCCTCGATTATGAACGCCACAGATGTAATATCCACAGAAACACAAATTTTGGGTTTACAACAACTTAACCTAGAACAGGGGGAATTTGCCCACGGTTCAGGGAACAGCCAAAGCAACTAGGCGCACGCAAGCTAGAACAGATGGGGGGTAGACTAGACTACCACCTTTGAGCTAGCATCGAACACCAAGACCATCCTAAATGCCACAGGAAAGTAAACATAATCCAGTCTTCTTTACGGGCTGAAATCTGGATGCCGAAATCGAATCAGCGCAAGCATTGGGGATAATGGCAGGGGGGGTGAGGGGGGAAGCAGGAAAAGGTAGAGCTCGAGGATGGGCGAGATCCAAGCACACACGCTCGCATTCCAAGAACGAAAGGCGAAGGGGATTCGGGCGGATAGGGTACCTGGGATCCAGCGAAGCAGCAGCAGCGGCGGAGGAAGACGACGAGGAAGAGGAATTGCAATGGGGGGAATGTATTGGGGAGCAAGGGGATTTGGAGATGGAATTGGAAGGTGGTGGCGGCAGGAGAAGGGGAGTTGTCAGCGTGGTTGGTAGTGTGGCGAGAATGGAGTAGCGAGTCGGTCAGGGGAGGGAGTGACGCAGAAGAAAGCAGCCGAGCCAAGCGAAGTGAGTGGTAAACGCAAAGTAAAGCACACGCTCCCACCTCAGAACGCCGGTAGATCTTGCTACTGCTGCAACTAACGTTTTTTCCAAATAAAAAAGTAAAAGTTTCGAAATGGTGAGGAGCAAATGTTGACCTTTTTAACTCATTGGAGCATTTCAGAGATCGATGAAACATCATGATCTAATAGCATCTATAGCATATGCCCTAGACAGACCGGATCTGTAAGAAACGAGCGAATTTTTGGCTAAATGGGAAAAACCAATTTAGCGGAAGCTCTAAACCATAAAGCATGCAAAACAAAAAAAAGGCGATTTGTAGAAACAAGCATCTGGTTTGTTAGCCAGAGCTAACCGTGGTGTGGTGAGCTCACCCACCCGGGTTCAAATCGCATGTGAAGCATTTGGATTTGTGAGAACTAAGCACTCTCTTTGGTGGCATTGTCGGCCGATGTGGGGGGCTCGATTCACAATATTGCCTAATAAGCGCATCGGTTCACCAGATCTAATGTATTGGTTCCTCTTTGAGATCATCATTATTGACGTTCTTTGTGTTGTGGTGCTCAAGGTGGATCTTCTTTGTGTCGTGATGCTCAAGGTGTTGTGAGTTTTTGGTTGTAGGTTGAGAGTGCTTTGTTGGTTTGGAGGTTGCAGTTCTTAGGTGTTGTTCTCTTATGGTTTTGTTGTAACGGTTTTTGCCTGATTTTCCGTTAATTAACTGGGCAATTCTCTTCTTCTTAATTAATAGATTGAGGCAAATCTTTTACCTCCGTTTCAAAAAAAAAATTGACATTCTTGGAGGAGGTACGGCGCCCACCGGTGCCTTGGTCCTTGGCGATCAGCTATCAATCTTTGTCACCTAGTCGCCAGTTCTCCTTGTCAAAGAGGCCAACCATTTGGAGCTCTGTCGATCGATGGGTGTTGTCACCTTTCTTCCTCCTGACCTCGAGGCCTGATGGGAGGCAGTTTGGCTCCATATAGGCCTACATCATTCACATTGCATGTCCAAACACTAGCAGTGGTGTTGTGTCCACCTTGCCATCCTAGTGGTTTTATCCATGGCGTCAGTGGGATTGGTCTTGTGCTGAAGCATTGGTGGTGGATCTAGACCCAATTGCAATAATCTAATTTCAATGTTGAGGGTCCTTATGTAACATCCAAGGACTAGATTATAATTTATTTCCTTTTATCCTTGTGTGTCCTTGTGTGCACTGGCGTGAGACCGTTATTATTTGCAGCTACGGGTCCTTCAAGGAGCATTCTAGTTCTGAAAAAGAAACAAAGAACAAAAATCACTATTGATTCATTGGCGTAGTTAATTCAAATCCATCATTGTGTGAACTAACTCTAACATGTGGAGATGAGGAAGACCGTGTTCTTCAAAACAACAATCTTCTAAACACTTACGTAATCAAGTTTCAATTGCAGAGAATAGAAACTTCAAAAAGAATCTAGATTTATGGCCATGTAGTGCCGAGATGATGTTGAGGTACTTACAATGCGCAAACATCAAGTTGTCACGTGCATTTTAGTACAAAAACTTGCAGAATCCAAACAGTTCTTTTATGGACTTGTTAGGCGGGTGCAAATTATTCCAAATCAGACCATGAAGAGCCTATCCTACCACCAAGACATGTCATGCATGCAGCATGCGCCGGAGACGTGACACGTGAGATGGCCACTTGGGTAGAATCAGGTAGCAGGTTTACAAAATGCCCTCACCACTAGGGGAAACTGCATAATGTAGTCTTAAAGGAATTTTTTTTGCCACATTAGTTTTTCTCCATTTTACTTTTACCATTCTAAATTTTGATATTTTCTTTTGCCCCATTTTCCCCATTGAGGGGCAAAAGCAAAACAACAATAAAATGGGCGAAATCAAAAATGAAATGTCACCATTTTAATTTGTTTTTGCCCACATAGGGCAAAAAATGATATATTACTAAGAATATGTGGGGCAAAAGCAAAATGTCAAAAACTAGAGTGGCAAAAGCAAAATGGGTAAGACTAGTGTGGCAAAAACAAAATCTTCCCTAATCTTCATTCCATTTTTCCTAGATCCATCTAATTGATAAGCCCTAGAAAAGTCCCCATTGTCTCTACCTAAATGCTATGTCTATGTTCATCCCCAGTATGAAATGCTTTCACTCATTGCCTACATGAGTTGTGGATTCCGAGTCATGGAGAGGTTCACAACGGATACAACTAAGAATCTGTCAAGTGCATCAATCACATTGTAAGTTAGGATTAAGGGATGTGACTTTGGTTCTAAATTGAATTTAGATTCGTTTGCTGATTTTCCTCTTGGTCTTCAGCCGAAGGCAGGAGGATGCAATTCCACGGTCACCAATGTAGGCATTATTTTGACATATTACATAGAAAAATATATTATGGTGTACGTGAGCACTGCAATGGAAATCTTTATGATAATTAGGTCATATGCACCAATATTGATGGATTTATCATTATAGCTCACACCCGTAGGGCCAGGAGTATACTAAGAACAAGAGACACAACTTCGTCAAGTGCATCAATCACATTGTAAGTTAGGATTAAGGGATGTGACTTTGGTTCTAAATGGGATTAGATTCGTTTGCTTATTTTCCTCTTGTTCTTCAACCGAAGGCAAGAGGATGCAATTCCACGATCACCAATGTAGGCATTATTTTGACAAATTCCATAGAGAAAGATATTATGGTGTATGTGTGCACTAAAATGACAATCTTCTGGCCCTATGGGTGTGATCTATAATGATAAATCCATCAATGTTGGTGCATATGACCTAATTAGAATAAATATAATCAACCTATGCATGGATATTTGCACAACCAGACAATAATGTCTAGAACACAAGACATGCTTCAAAAGAAATTTCACATCCACTCACACATACTTCACCTAACCTTAGCACTCATTTGCTTAAATTGCACATCCACAACCACGGCTAAAACCTAATATGATCATGTACACAAACACTTATCCTAGTTTATGTCAGACATTCATCAACTCAAGACCCTAACATGCTAAATCTTCAAGGATCATCACAACACTCAAGAAATGGTCATAATCGTCCAATATGCATTTGATTCGTAGTGACCCAAAAAAAACCAACTTTGAGTCTAAAAAGATAGGAGATTGGGGCGGAATGTGGCAGTAAACTAGTGTGAGTTTGCCAGGTTGTCAATGTTGAAGCTCCATCTGTGACAAACTAATGATCATTCCCATCTAGCTTCGTTGCCTCTTGAGTCGCCAAAGCACCACTCGTCGAGAATCTGGAGTCAAAAATAATGGGGTCTTGTTTGTGATGACTGAGAAAAGTTTGGGGTTCTAAATACAATCTTTATCTTCGCACACAAAGAAAAAAGTATGCATGATTGGGGTCTTGTTTGTGCATTGATTGGGGTGACGCTTTCGTGGGGCCTCCCTGCAAGTGAGTCAACCATTGGGCGTTTGGTCTATTAAACTTTGCCTTCACACATAAAGGAAAAAGTATGAATATTGGTAATGTCTACCCACCGGATGTCATGTCGAGAAAATTATTTAAAAAGTAATTGTTATCTACTCCACATGGTTGGGCAATAGCCCCTACTTTCTCATTCATTTATGTTATGTACAAAGTCCAATATATATATTAATCTGCTTTGGATATGTATGATAAATGGTACATTACATAGATATTATTTCTATTGGTGAGCTAAAAGTTTTATTTTTTTACCGTTGGGCCTACATGCAGAGGTGTGATGTGTGGGTGGGTGACAAGTGGGTCAGACCATACACGGGATGGACTTAGGGACACGCTGATCTCGTGTCTGCCCTACCACATTGTCATCCCAAATTTGGTCCTGAAATAAGGTGTTGTAGGCCAAAAAATGAACATTGGTCCATTTGGTGTGCCCCTTTGGGTGGAGGCATTGTCACAGACCAAAATGGACAACCGCGATCCATTTGGAACATATCTGAGATATCCTTCCAACCCATATGTGCATGTGCCGACTCCAACAAACAAGCACCTTCCAAAGAACGACATGTCTCGTACACATTGCAATAGCACACCGACCATACAAGTCATCCTACAAAACGTGTCGGTCCCAACTCAAGAGCCATAAACAAAAATGTGTATGGGTTGACAAAAGAATAGTTGCACCATAAAAAAAATGCTGGTACCAGAGGACGGCAAGGCAGAGAACTGTGACTCCATCTTATACTGTATAAACATCAAACTTATTCAGGTAATACTAGTTTCCATATTGCAAGGTTAGCCGGTACTTCAGTATACACTCTTAACACTAATCTAAAACCTGTCCCAAACAAAATCCTGCGCTCTCTCATGTCCATACTGCTCGCCCCACGCGCTGCGTCCAGTCAACCAAACATGCTGCCATCTGCTCATGTTAGGACGCCTTGAGGTCCTGCTCCCACGCTGGTACTCTAGCTTGGGCATCTACTTCATGACTCGGCGGTTGCCGCACATAGAAGCACTGTGTAAATGAGTACTGGACCTTACTACATAGTGTTGGAAGGGGCCAAACCATTAGGGGGGCTGCACACCCCCCCCCCCCCGATTAAAAAGAAAATAAATCCTTTATAATTTAGACATGTAAGAACATATTTTTGCTATTAACATCATCAGTCCGGTACCAGCAATAACCAAAGTGGGAGCACATATTCAGGTGACAGAATTTCCACACTAGACTATTTTGCATGCAAGTTTACGGATCATAAAAGCAAAACAACCAACCTACAGATCCCAAATACAAGACCTTGAAAAGAAGATAACCCACCACAAAGCACACATGGGTTAGTTGCCATGATGGATCATGATGTTTAAATCAAGTCTGATAGAGGACAAAATATAAAGAGGCATAACAAAGAACCTCTAAAACACTTATTTGTTGAATGCCCCTTTGCTAAAATTATTTGGACAATTGTGCATATGGCTTTTAACATTACTCCTCCCACTAACATTTCACATCTTTTTGGTAATTGGCTTAATGACATTATCAAGGCCAAGAAGATATATATAAGTGTGGGAGTTTGTGCAATCATTTGGACCATATGGCATGTTAGGAATGATTCTATCTTTAACAAATTAACTTTCCCATCATTTTTATAGGTTATCCCTTTGGCTATCCACTGGATCCGTATGTGGTCCTTTCTCCAACCAGCAGAGCACTGCCGGGGAATGGATATTGGGTGCAACCGTTTGGCAATGGTTGTGCGGGATATATACAACCGATTCAGGAGATTGACATGATGAGAGCACACCTAGATTTGTCACGATGTATTTTTAGATGGCTGATACATGTGTCCACTCTTGCTGATCTGTGAACTATAATAATGTAAAACCTTTAATAATTTCAGTAAAGAGTCCTATGCATTGATTGATGCAGAGGTTGGCGATGCCCCGTTTTGAAACAAAGAACAAACATAACATTCTGTGTTGCCTCTGGGCAAAGGACGTTGCCGGCCAGCCAAACTTTGCTATGGCGTCCACCTCTTCCCCACTCGCTGGTGGCCGCGAAGGGCAGCAGCACCACCGCCTTAGATTGTGATCCTATAAAGGCTATAACTTCTAACAAGGGGAGGGGGTGGGGAGGTATGGATCGTCATCGACCTAGATTACAACCACTATATATACCTCTTTATAAGCTGCCACATCAGGTAAGTTGAATCTGTGAAATCCCCAACGCTATGTAAACACTCCCGATAGTGAACATTCACTGGTTGGCGCATGGTGATTTTTTACCCTTCTAATTGGAGAGGGTTTTTTCACGTTAAAATTCTTGTCCCTTGTGTATGTTTGATCTATTTTAGTTCTCTTTGCCCGTCATGATTGTAATAACCACCACCATGCAACACATCACGATTGGACAACATCTCCGTGAAGAGATTAAAGTTTAATTACATTGCAAGAACTATGAGATGATTCAATTTTAACTCTGAAATTTTCCATTTAGTTACACTGAGTCGCAGTGGTGAAGTCATCCCCACGTGCCAAGAGGTCATGGGTTCGAACCAGCCTCTCTGCATTGCACTTTACAGAGTAAGACTAGGTTTATATAATCTCTCTCCAGACCTCACCTTGTGTGGAAGCTTCTATGAATTGGGTTTGTCCTTTCCTTTAGTTACATTGAGGCGAGGGGCAGCAAAGATCTAGGATTCACCGGTGTCGCCTTTGTGAGGGACACAGAGGGTAGTCGATATAAATCATAGGCTCATATACAGTCTATCGCCTCAAATTTGGACTAATGTTATTTCCATATGGCATACGCACTTGACCAATAATGAGCTAATTTCCAGTACTTGGCTATATTTTCCTAGTCTGCATCAATGTTCTACACACTCCTCTGATGTATCCGTGGTGTCCCAGTGCCATGTTGGAAGAATAAGCTCGCCTATAGGAATTATGCCCTAGAGACAATAATAAAGATGTTATTATTATTATTCTTGTTCATGATAATGTTTATATTCTATGCTAGAATTGTATTAAGCGGAAACATTAATACTTGTGTAGTTTATGAACAACACTGTGTCCCTAGTACGCTCTATGGAGTAGCTCATTGATTAATGATGATTAAGGTTTCCTAACCATAGACATGAGTTGTCAATTAATAATTAGGTCGTGTCATTAGGAGAATGATTTGATGGATAGACCCAAATAAAGCACATCAATTAGATTGTGTCATTATGTTCATCTTTGTGAAGCTTTTTCTTATGTCAAGTATTGTATTTCTTAGACCATGAGATAATGCAACTCCCTAGTACCGGAAGAGAACTTTGAGGTCATCAAACATCACCCTATGAAAGGGTGATTGATACGTCCCAAACGTATCTATAATTTTTGATGATCCATGCTTGTTCTTACACCATTTGCTTAGTGTTTTGTTACACTTCGTGGCATTTTTATGCATTTTCCGGAACTAACTGCTGGCGCGTGGGTGACGGCACCAGAAGATTCCTTGTGCGTGGTGAATGACCAGACAGTTGGGAACCCCAAGAGGAAGGTATGATGAGTATAGCAGCAAATTTTCCCTCAGTTAAGAAACCAAGGTTTAATATCGATCAGGAGAAAAGCAGACAATACGACTGAAGGTGATGCTTGCTAGTTTGCGACAGCTTCGGACAATTTATATATGGCGCCTCGTCCAAGCTTTGCTTGCTAGCTGCAACGCGGAACCTGCACACAACACAACCAAGTACTTTGTTCCCAACTTGCGATGAGGTTGTCAATCTCACCGGTTTGCTTGAAACAAAGGGTATGAGCGCATCGAGTGGAAAGTGATGATAGTATGCGAGTAAAGTAAACGGTGCAAGTAAAGTAAACAGGTGATAGCAATATGATGGAAATAGGACCGGGGTCCACAGTTCAGTAGTGGTGTCTCTCCATAAGATAAATAACACATGCTGGGTAAACAAATTACAGTTGGGCAATTGATAGAATAAAGATAAACGTGACATGTCAAGAAGATCACTATGAGATTTACTCTGGGCATTACAACAAAATACATAGACCGCCATCGAACTGCATCTATGACTAATAATCCACTTGTGGCGAATTAATCCGAGAACTCCACAAGTATTAAGTTGCGAACAACAGATAATTGCATTAAGCAAAGTGTGTAATGTAAACAAAGCATATGCCCTTGAGCATATGAATATTGTTTTCTCCCTAGTAGCAACATCACATCTACAACCTTAGAGGTTTCTGTCACTCCCCCAGGTTAAATAGAGGCATGAACCCACTATCGAGCATAAATACCCCCTCTTGGAGTCACTAGCAACTACTCGGCCAAGATAGCTACTAACAACGAAGAGCATGCAAGATCATAAACAACATAGAGATAACAAAAGATATAATTTAGTACAGCAACTCAATCATAACACCAATATTCATCGGATCCCAACAAACCAAACATGTAGAATTACATAACGGTGATCTCAATCATGTAGGGCAGCTCATGAGATCTAAACATGAAGCACATGGTGGAGAAGACAACCATCTAGCTACTGCTATGGACCCATAGTCCAAGGTAGACTACTCACTCATCGCTCCAGAGGCAAGCATGGCGATGAAGAAGAGCTCCGGTGGCGATTCCCCTCTCCGGCAGGGTGCCGGGAAGAGCTTTTGGACCCTCCCGATCTTTGGGTCGACGGCGGCGGCGGATCGCGATGTGTTCTGGAAAATTGATCGGGTACTTAGGTTTTTTCCGTCGGGGGGTCTTTATAGGCAAAGGGGCGATGTCATAGGTGGAGCCAGGTGCCCTCACACCATGGCGGCGTGGCCAGGGCCTGGGCCGTGCCAGCCTGGTGTGTGGGGCCCCTGTGGCCCCCCTCCTACTCCTCTTCGGATCTCTGGAAGCTTCTGGGAAAAATAAGACTTCAGGAACTTGTTTCGTCCAATTCCGAGAATATTTCCTGTGTATCACTTCTGAAACACAAAAACAGCAGAAAACAGGGAACTGGCACTGTGACAACTTGTTAGTAGGTTAGTTCCGGAAAATGCATAAAAGTGCCACGAAGTGTAACGAAAAATTAGGCAAATGGTGTAAAAACAAGCATGGAGCATCAAAAATTATAGATACGTTGGAGATGTATCAAGCATCCCCAAGCTTAACTCCTGCTCGTCCTCGAGTAGGTAAGTGATAACAAAAGAATAATTTTTGAGGTGACATGCACCTACATAATCTTGATCATGTATGTAAGCATTTGTGAGCTGGGATCATAAGAACTTAAAACATGGGCATGAAGATATAATCTTGACAATAAGAACTTAGCAACCATGTTGTAAACATGCAAATAAACACAAATAAAAGATCATGAAAATGAAACAATGAAAGTCAAACATGTGTTCAAATCATAAGGAAAAACATACAAATGGTTTTCAGCTTGTCCTTCATGGAGAGCAAAACATAAATGCATAGGACACCTTAAAGTTTAAGAGGGCGACTAGATACAAATAATTTGAGAACAAGTGAAACCAACAATATGAATCAATCAATGAAAACTTTGGGACAATGCACATTACACTAAGAATGACAACTATGCTCTCTTAATGGTGCATAAAGATAGAAGGTGGTGACTCAACATAAAAGTAGAAGAAAGGCCCTTCGCAGAGGGTAGCAGTGATTGCAAGTTTTATAACCTTCAAAAATTATGGTACTTACCGGCTTTGAGCTCTCATTGCCCCCATCATAAGCATCTTGAATGGTTAAAGTTAATGCGAGAACAATTATGATGCATATGCTTGACAAATCATAAGTTGAAAACCTCGTGTCCCGTGAATACGAGTACCCAAACCTCATGCTACTTTACTTAGAGTCCCAAGCAAGGCTCTTGTCATTATAAATATATGCATATCATTGAGAACTGCCAATGGGGTACCTCCGTGCCCGATGACATGGAACAAGCCCACATCAAAATGACAGGACAAGCAGACAATGAACACCTCGACATCTCTTTTATTTGCCATTTGTTTTGCTTTTTATTGTGAGATGCGTCGTCGAATGTTCACCATGGGTATGCTGCAAATTTCCACCATGAATTATGCATGGCTTAGATTAGCGGCCCGGCGTTTCCCTAACACATATACAAACTCCATGATCCCCACAAGATTCCCAATTCATTTCACACCGCGGGCATCCATAAACAAAAGATCACGATATCAACTCAAATAAGAAGTGCAATGTTGAAAGCTTGCCCATCACTGCATGGCTGGGCTAGTCTCCAACTTACAACTTGCAAGCATAACAACTCAACATAAGAGACCACAATGTCAAATTTTTAAGAACAGGAAAAAGTAAAGTGTGCCTTCCGGTTCGTGAGAGCTTTACTGACCGAATTTCGCATAACACTGGTAAGAGTTTAATTTGAAGAGAAAATAAAAGCAAGTCAAATTTACTTGGAATAGCAAATTGCTAGTAGGTATGTATGGTAGACACTTTGGAAAAACTTTGGCTTTTAGGAGTTGGATGCACGAGTAGAGCTCATACTCAGTACAAGGCGAAGGCTAGCAAAAGACTGGGAGCGACCAACTAAGAGAGCAATAATGGCCATAATCATGCAAAGCAACAAAGCGACATTAAAAGAAGCATAAGATGGCATCAAAAGTCAAAAACTAAATGATCATGAAGGCTATTGGCGACTTTGTAAGAGTCTAACATGTGTGAGCATGCGCCAAGTCAACCCAAATAAAGCATCAACGAGAAAACCAAAATAATGCTTCCAAATAATTAAAACAACGCATGATTTTTTCAAAGGCTCATTAAGCAATCTCAGTTATTTGAGACAAGTCATGAAACAGCAAAACCACTAAGCATACTATCAAAAAGACATCAAGCATGACATGAAAAAGCCTAAGCCGCAGTCTACACAAGCTCCTTCTTGTACCACTTTTTTGCATAAAGCTTTTTCTCTTTTCCAACACCATTTGAAATTTTTATAAACACCTCTTTTGATGAAAACCAATAAAGATCAGAGGCAAACATACACCTTGATAAACAAATATATGAAGATTTGAACGCAAATCAAGGCGAAAACGAAAACCAAAAGCAGTAGCGGAAAAAGAAGAACACTCGGTAAAATTGTAAGAATGAAAAATGGAGCGTTCTTGGCAAATGAAAACGAGTACATCTCCTCCAAAGGAAATTTGTTGGGGTCCAACAATTTATTGCAGCAAACAAAACTAAACTAACTAAGAAAACTAAAACAACTGACGCTCCAAGAAAAACACATAGTGCATGAAGCAATAAAAATATAGTGTCTTGAAAGGTGACCTGATTTTTGCCGATGAAGAAGGGGTGCCTCGGGGGCATCCCCAAGCTTTGACGCTTGTACTTCTTGGATATTTCTTGGGGTGCTGGGAATCCCCAAGCTTGAGCTTTTTTTCATTCTTCAACTCATCTCATCATTCTCCAATCCCTACACTTGAAAACTTCCTTCATACAAAACTAAACACAATTCTATTAGCAACATTAGTGTAGCATAACATATAATCAACCTCTTTTTGCTTCAGGCACATATATAGCAAAATACTACTGTAGCAACTTCCCCACTAGTTCTATGATCAGAAGAACTCAAAAGAAAGCGATAAAGCGGCAAACACAAATATTGGCAGAAATCTGTCAAAACAGAATAGCTGACAAAGGTCGAATTTTTGAGGGGTTTTCTGTTGCTCAAATAAAAAAGTGTTCAACTAACGAAAGTTTGGATATAACCTGGGGCATATGCACAAGAAATCGCAGGTCCAAAAGATATACAGAGAATTTATACAAATTTTTACGGTGCAGCACCGAAAACAGTTTCAGGACAGCAACATCCCCAAATCTTTACCTCACTCGAATTAGAGGCTTCTCTTGGCACAAAAACAAAATAAAAAGGATAAGGAGCGGTCATTACAGTAGTAATGACTTCCAAGACTCAAATAAAAGAAAAATTACTGGAAATAAAACATTGGGTTATCTCCCAAGAGTGCTTTTCTTTAACGCCTTTGAGCTAGGCGCAGAAAATTGCGAATCAAGTAACATCAGAAGGAGCATTAAGATTAAAGAACTCCTCAATGTTACTTTTTCCAATAATTGAACCACTACCTACTGAGAGGTCCTCCAGAACGTACTTAGGGAACGACATGATGAACTAAAAGTAAAGAAATAACAACTACCAAGGATTCTAATTTTTTTGGGTTTTTAATATAAAACGATGCAGGTAAAATAAATAAAGTAAAGCAAAACAATAACAAAGTAAAGGATGTGTGTGCGAAAAACTCCCCTCGTAGAAGTCTTCCACTCTTCCCCGGCAACGGCGCCAGAAAATTAGCTGCTGGCGCGTGGGTGACGGCACCAGAAGATTCCTTCTGCGTGGTGAATGACCAGCCAGTTGGGAACCCCAAGAGGAAGGTATGATGAGTATAGCAGCAAATTTTCCCTCAGTTAAGAAACCAAGGTTTAATATCGATCAGGAGAAAAGCAGACAATATGACTGAAGGTGATGCTTTCTAGTTTGCGATAGCTTCAGACAATTTATATATGGCGCCTCGTCCAAGCTTTGCTTGCTAGCTGCAACGCGGAACCTGCACACAACACAACCAAGTACTTTGTTCCCAACTTGTGATGAGGTTGTCAATCTCACCGGTTTGGTTGAAACAAAGGGTATGAGCGTATCGAGTGGAAAGTGATGATAGTATGCGAGTAAAGTAAACAGTGCGAGTAAAGTAAACAGGTGATAGCAATATGATGGAAATAGGACCGGGGTCCACAGTTCACTAGTGGTGTCTCTCCATAAGATAAATAACACATGCTGGGTAAACAAATTACAGTTGGGCAATTGATAGAATAAAGATAAACGTGATATGTCAAGAAGATCACTATGAGATTTACTCTGGGCATTACAACAAAATACATAGACCGCCATCCAACTGCATCTATGACTAATAATCCACTTGTGGCGAATCAATCCGAGAACTCCACAAGTATTAAGTTGCGAACAATAGATAATTGCATTAAGCAAAGTGTGTAATGTAAACAAAGCATATGCCCTTGAGCATATGAATGTTGTTTTCTCCCTAGTAGCCCACAGTACATCTACAACCTTAGAGGTTTCTGTCACTCCCCCAGGTTAAATAGAGGCATGAACCCACTATCGAGCATAAATACCCCCTCTTGGAGTCACTAGCAACTACTCGGCCAAGATAGCTACTAACAACGGAGAGCATGCAAGATCATAAACAACATAGAGATAACAAAAGATATAATTCAGTACAGCAACTCAATCATAACACCAATATTCATCGGATCCCAACAAACCAAACATGTAGAATTACATAACGGTGATCTCAATCATATAGGGCAGCTCATGAGATCTAAACATGAAGCACATGGTAGAGAAGACAACCATCTAGCTACTGCTATGGACCCATAGTCCAAGGTAGACTACTCACTCATCGCTCCGGAGGCAAGCATGGCGATGAAGAAGACCTACGGTGGCGATTCCCCTCTCCGGCAGGGTGCTGGGAAGAGCTTCTGGACCCTCCCGATCTTCGGGTAGACGGCGGCGGCAGATCGCGATGTGTTCTGGAAAATTGATCGGGTACTTAGGTTTTTTCCGTCAGGGGGTCTTTATAGGCGAAGGGGCGATGTCAGAGGTGGAGCCAGGTGCCCTCACACCATGGCGGCGCGGCCAGGGCCTGGGCCACGCCAGCCTGGTGTGTGGGGCCCCTGTGCCCCCCTCCTACTCCTCTTCAGATCTGTGGAAGCTTCTGGGAAAAATAAGACTTCAGGAACTTGTTTCGTCCAATTCCGAGAATATTTCTTGTGTATCACTTCTGAAACACAAAAACAGCAGAAAACAGGGAACTGGCACTGTGGCAACTTGTTAGTAGGTTAGTTCCGGAAAATGCATAAAAGTGCCACGAAGTGTAACAAAACATTAGGCAAATGGTGTAAAAACAAGCATGGAGCATAAAAAATTATAGATACGTTGGAGACGTATCACTAACCTATTAACAAGATGCCATAGTGCCAATTCTCTGTTTTCTGTTGTTTTTGTGTTTCAGAAAAGTTACACAGGAAATATTCTTGAAATTGGACAAAACAAAAGCTGAACCTCCTAATATTTACCGAAGCTTCCAGAAGTCCGAAGAGGAGATGGTGGGGAGCCACGGGCTGGCCACACCATAGGGCGGCGCGGCCAGCCCCTGGCTCGCGCCTCCTATGGGTGAGGCCACCCTGGTCCACTTCTGACGCTGCCCCTTCACCTATAAAGACCCCCCCCCGACGGGAAAAACCTAAAGCCCGATCAAATTTTCCAGAAACACATCGCGATCCATGATACGTCTCCAACGTATCTATAATTTTTGATGCTCCATGCTTGTTTTTACACCATTTGCCTACTGTTTCGTTAGACTTCGTGGCACTTTTATGCATTTTCCGGAACTAACCTATTAACAAGTCGCCACAGTGCCAGTTCCCTGTTTTCTGCTGTTTTGTGTTTCAGAAGTGATACACAGGAAATATTCTCGGAATTGGACGAAACAAGTTCCTGAAGTCTTATTTTACCCGGAAGCTTCCAGAGATCCGAAGGAGAGTAGGAGGGGGGCCACCAGGGCCCCACACGCAGGGCTGGCGTGGCCAGGGCCGCGCCACCCTGGCGTGAGGGCACCTGGCCCCTCCTCTGACATCGCCCCTTCGCCTATAAAGACCCCCCGACGGAAAAAAACCTAAGTACCCGATCACTTTTCCAGAACACATCGCGATCCGCCGCCGCCGTCGACCCGAAGATCGGGAGGGTCCAGAAGCTCTTCCCGACACCCTGCCGGAGAGGGGAATCGCCACCGGAGGTCTTCTTCATCGCCATGCTTGCCTCCGGAGCGATGAGTGAGTAGTCTACCTTGGACTATGGGTCCATAGCAGTAGCTAGATGGTTGTCTCCTCCACCATGTGCTTCATGTTTAGATCTCATGAGCTGCCCTACATGATTAAGATCACCGTTATGTAATTCTACATGTTTGGTTTGTTGGGATCCGATGAATATTGGTGATTATGATTGAGTTGCTGTACTGAATATTATCTTTTGTTATCTCTATGTTGTTTATGATCTTGCATGCTCTCCGTTGTTAGTAGCTATCTTGGCCGAGTAGTTGCTAGTGACTCCAAGAGGGGGTATTTATGCTCGATAGTGGGTTCATGCCTCTATTTAACCTGGGGGAGTGACAGAAACCTCTAAGGTTGTAGATGTGCTGTTGCTACTAGGGAGAAAACAACATTCATATGCTCAAGGGCATATGCTTTGTTTACATTACACACTTTGCTTAATGCAATTATCCGTTGTTCGCAACTTAATACTCATGGGGTGTTCGGACGATATCCCCATGAGTGGATTATTAGTCATAGATGCAGTTGGATGGCGGTCTATGTATTTTGTTGTAATGCCCAGAGTAAATCTCATAGTGATCTTCTTGACATATCACGTTTATCTTTATTCTATCAATTGCCCAACTATAATTTGTTTACCCAACATGTGTTATTTATCTTATGGAGAGACACCACTAGTGAACTATGGACCCCGGTCCTATTTCCATCATATTGCTATCACCTGTTTACTTTACTCGCACTGTTTACTTTACTCGCATACTCTATTGTTTTCCACTCGATATGCTCATAACCTTTGTTTCAAGCAAACCGGTGAGATTGACAACCTCATCGCAAGTTGGGAACGAAGTACTTGGTTGTGTTGTGTGCAGGTTCCACGTTGCTGCTCGCAAAGCAAAGCTTGGACGAGGCGCCATATATAAGTTGTCCGAAGCTGTCGCAAACTAGCAAGCATCACCTTCAGTCGTTTGTCTCTCCTCTCCAAGAACGATTAAACCTTGGTTTCTTAACTGAGGGAAAACTAGCTGCTATACTCATCACACCTTCCTCTTGGGGTTCCCAACGGGCTGGTCATTCACCACGCATCAAGCTAATTTTCTGGCGCCGTTGCCGGGGAGGAAGTAGAAGACTTCTGCGAGGGGAGTTTTCGCACGCACATCCTTTACTTTGTTTTATTGTTTTGCTTTACTTTATTTATTTTACCTGCATCGTTTTACATCAAAAAAACCCAAAAAAATTAGAATCCTTGGTAGTTGTTTTTACTTGTTTACTTTCGTTTTGCTGAAATGGCCAATCCCGAAAACACCAAGTTGTGTGACTTCACTAGCACGAACAATAGTGATTTTATCTGCACTCCTATTGCACCACCTGCTCCTGCTGCAAACTTTTATGAGATTAAGCCTGCTTTGTTGAACCTTGTTATGAAAGAGCAATTTTCTGGTGCTAGTACTGAAGATGCTGCAGCTCATCTCAACAATTTTGTTGAGCTATGTGAGATGCAGAAATATAAGGATGTAGAAAGTGATATTATTAAGCTCAAGTTGTTTCCTTTTTCTTTGAGAGGAAAAGCTAAAGATTGGTTGCTGTCTTTGACTAAGAATAGTATTGATTCATGGGCCAAGTGTAAGGATGCTTTTATTGGTAGATACTATCCTCCTGCTAAGATTATATCTCTGCGCAGCAATATTATGAAATTTACTCAGTTTGATAATGAACATGTTGCTCAAGCTTGGGAAAGAATGAAATCTATGATAAAGAATTGCCCCACACATGGACTGACTACTTGGATGATTGTCCAAACTTTTTATGCAGGACTGAATTTTTCTTCGAGGAACCTATTGGATTCAGCTGCTGGAGGCACTTTTATGTCCCTTACCTTGGGCGCCGCAACAAAGCTACTCGACAACATGATGGTAAATTATTCTGAATGGCACACCAAGAGAGCTCCACAAGGTAAGAAGGTAAATTCTGTTGAGGAAACCTCTTCCTTGAATGATAAGATTGATACCATTATGGCTATGCTTGCTAATGATAGGACTCATGTTGATCCTAATAATGTTCCTTTAGCCTCTCTGGTTGCTCAAGAAGAGCATGTTGATGTGAATTTTATTAGAAACAACAATGCTTATAGCAACAATTTTGCTAGTAACAATTATAGGCCGTATCCTTCTACCAATGGTAATGGTTATGGTAATTCTTATGGTAATTCCTACAACAACACTAGGGCCGCGCCCTCCGAGCTTGAGGTAATGCTCAAGGACTTCATCGGTAAGCAAACTGCTTTTAACAAGTCTGTTGAGGAAAAGTTAGGCAAAATTGATATTCTTGCTTCTAAAGTTGATAGCCTTGCTCATGATGTTGAGCTTCTGAAATTAAAAGTGTTGCCTAATGATGCGAAAGAGAACAATGTTTTTGCTACCGCTAATGCTATTCAAGTTGGAATTGATGAAAATATTAGATTGTTAGCGGAACTGCATGCTAGGTGGGAAAGAGAAGATGAGATGGCTAGAGAGATGAAGGTATGTACCATTACTACCTCTAATGATGTTGCTCCTAATGCTAGCAATTCTCTTACTTTGATTGGGGTAGAGAAAACTCCCACTCCTTGTGTTAAAAAGCCTAAAACTGCCAAAACTTTTTCTCAAAAGAGTGCTGAAATTTTTCGGAGTGTGGGGGATGATAGCTCTACTTCTTTTAATGATTTTGATGTTGATGGCTGCAATATATCTGAAGTAATTTTGTTCTTGCAAAAGCTTGCTTTGACTCCCAATGCTAGTTCTTTAAATATTGCTTTTACTAAGCATATTACCAATGCTCTCATAAAAATTAGGGATGAAAAGTTGCAGCAAAAAGCCTCTGTTCCCAAGAAGTTAGAAGATGGTTGGGAACCCATCATTGATATGCATGTTAATGGTTTTGATTGCCATGCTTTATGTGATCTAGGTGCTAGTATTTCTATCATGCCTAGAAAGATTTATGACATGCTTGATTTACCACCGCTTGAAAAATGTTATTTTGATGTTCCTATTGCTGATGTTGCTAAGAAGAAACCTTTGGGAAGGATTAATGATGTTCTTATTGTGGTTAACAATAACCTTGTTCCCGTTGATTTTCTTGTTATGGACGTTGAATGTCATGCTTCATGTCCTATTATTTTGGGAAGACCTTTTCTTCGAACTATAGGTGCTATCATTGATATGAGGGAAGAGACTATCAAATATCAATTCCCACTAAAGAAAGGTATGGAACACTTCCCTACGAAAAGAAAGAAATTACTTTTTGACTCTATTCTTAGAGCAAATTATGAGCTTGATGCTTCATCACTTGATGTTACTTGATTCGCAATTTTCTGCGCCTAGCTCAAAGGCGTTAAAGAAAAGCACTCTTGGGAGATAACCCAATGTTTTTATTTTCAGTACTTTTTATTTTATTTGAGTCTTGGAAGTCATTGCTACTGTAATGACCGCTCCTTATCTTGTTTATTTCGTTTTTGTGCCAAGAGAAGCCTCTAATTCGAGTGAGGTAAAGATTTGGGGATGTTGCTGTCCTGAAACTGTTTTCGGTGCTGCACCGTAAAAATTCGTATAAATTCTCTGTATATCTTTTGGACCTGCGATTTCTTTTGCATATGCCCCAGGTTATATAAAAACTTTTGTTAGTTTAACACTTTTTGATTTGAGCAACAGAAAACCCCTCAAAAATTCGACCTTTGTCAGCTGTTCAGTTTTGACAGATTTCTGCCAATATTTGTGTTTGCCGCTTTATCGCTTTCTTTTGAGTTCTTTTGATCACGGAACTTTTGGAGAAGTTGCTACAGTAGTATTTACTATATATGTGGTGGTTTGAGTTGAAACCTGAAGCAAAAAGAGGTTGATTATATGTTATGCTTGCACTAATGTTGCTAATAGAATTGTGTTTAGTTTTGTATGAAGGAAGTTTTCAAGTGTAGGGATTGGAGAATGATGAGATGAGTTGAAGAATGGACAAAAGCTCAAGCTTGGGGATGCCCATGCATTACCCCAAGAAATATCCAAGAAGTACAAGCGTCAAAGCTTGGGGATGCCCCCGAGGCACCCCTTCTTCATCGGCAAAAATCAGGTCACCTTTCAAAACACTATATTTTTATTGCTTCATGCACTATGTGTTTTTCTTGGAGTGTCAGTTGTTTTAGTTTTCTTAGTTAGTTTAGTTTGTTTGTTTGCTGCAATAAATGGTTGGACCCCAACAAATTTCTTTTGGAGAAGTTGCCTTGCTTTTCGTTTGCCAAGAACGCTCTAGTTTTCACTCTTATTCAAAATCGGGTGTTCTTCTTTTTCTGCTACTGCTTTTGGTTTTCATTTTTGCCTTGATTTGCGTTCAGACCTTATCATATCTTTTCATCAAGGTGTATTTTTGCCTCTGATCTTTATTGGTTTTCATCAAAAGAGGTGTCTTTAAATATTTCAAATAGTGTTGGAAAAGAGAAAAAGCTTTGTGCAAAATAGTGGTACAAGAAGGAGCTTGTGTAGACTGCGGCTTAGGCTTTTTCATGTCATGCTTGATGTATTTTTGATAGTATGCTTAGTGGTTTTTCTGTAGCATGACTTGTCTCAAATAACTGAGATTGCTTAATGAGCCTTTGAAAAAATCATGCATTGTTTTTAATTGTATGGAAGCATTATTTTGGTTTTCTCCTTGATGCTTTATTTGGGTTGACTTGGCGCATGCTCACACATGTTAGACTCTTACAAAGTCGCCAATAGCCTCTATGATCATTTAGTTTTTGACTTTTGATGCCATCTTATGCTTCTTTTAATGTCGCTTTGTCGCTTTGCATGATTATGGCCATTATTGCTCTCTTAGTTGGTCGCTCCCAGTCTTTTTCTAGCCCTCGCCTTGTACTGAGTATGAGCTCTACTCGTGCATCCAACTCCTAAAAGCCAAATTTTTCCAAAGTGTCCACCATACATACCTACTAGCAATTTGCTATTCCAAGTAAATTTGACTTGCTTTTATTTTCTCTTCAAATTAAACTCTTACCAGTGTTATGCGAAATTCGGTCAGTAAAGCTCTCACGAACCGGAAGGCACACTTTACTTTTTCCTGTTCTTAAAAATTTGACATTGTGGTCTCTTATGTTGAGTTGTTATGCTTGCAAGTTGTAAGTTGGAGACTAGCCCAGCCATACAGTGATGGGCAAGCTTTCAACATTGCACTTCTTATTTGAGTTGATATCGTGATCTTTTGTTTATGGATGCCCGCGGTGTGAAATGAATTGGGAATCTTGTGGGGATCATGGAGTTTGTATATGTGTTAGGGAAACGCCGGGCCGCTAATCTAAGCCATGCATAATTCATGGTGGAAATTTGCAGCATACCCATGGTGAACATTCGACGACGCATCTCACAATAAAAAGCTAAACAAATGGCAAATAAAAGAGATGTCGAGGTGTTCATTGTCTGCTTGTCCTGTCATTTTGGTGTGGGCTTGTTCCTTGTCATCGGGCACGGAGGTACCCCATTGGCGGTTCTTAATGATATGCATATACTTACAATGACAAGAGCCTTGCTTGGGACTCTAAATAAAGTAGCATGAGGTTTGGGTACTCGTATTCACGGGGCACGAGGTTTTCAACTTATGATTTGTCAAGCATATGCATCATAATTGTTCTCGCATTAACTTTAACCATTCAAGATGCTTATGATGGGGGCAATGAGAGCTCAAAGCCGGTAAGTACCATAATTTTTGAAGGTTATAAAACTTGCAATCACTGCTTCCCTCTGCGAAGGGCCTTTCTTCTACTTTTATGTTGAGTCACCACCTTCTATCTTTATGCACCATTAA
The DNA here is from genome assembly GCA_007115705.1 of Dactylis glomerata. Lineage (NCBI taxonomy): Eukaryota > Viridiplantae > Streptophyta > Magnoliopsida > Poales > Poaceae > Dactylis > Dactylis glomerata. The sequence goes on along the minus strand of QXEO01000389.1, from coordinate 1,217,530 downwards.
GAGAGCATAGTTGTCATTCTTAGTGTAATATGCATTGTCCCAAAGTTCATTGATTGATTCATATTGTTGGTTTCACTTGTTCTCAAATTATTTGTATCTAGTCGCCCTCTTAAACTTGAAGGTGTCCTATGCATTTATGTTTTGCTCTCTTTGAAGGACAAGCTGAAAACAATTTGTATGTTTTCCTTATGATTTGAACACACGTTTGACTTTCATTGTTTCATTTTCATGATCTTTTGTTTGTGTTCATTTGCATGTTTACAACATGGTTGCTAAGTTCTTATTTTCAAGATTATATCTTTCATGCCCATGTTTTAAGTTCTTATGATCCCAGCTCACAAATGCTTACATATATGATCAAGATTGTGTAGGTGCATGTCACCTCAAAAATTATTCTTTTGTTATCACTTACCTACTCGAGGACGAGCAGGAGTTAAGCTTGGGGATGGTTGATACGTCTCCAACGTATCTATAATTTTTGATGCTCCATGCTTGTTTTTACACCATTTGCCTACTGTTTCATTACACTTCGTGGCAATTTTATGCATTTTCCGGAACTAACCTATTAACAAGTCGCAACAGTGCCAGTTCCCTGTTTTCTACTGTTTTGTGTTTCAGAAGTGATACACAGGAAATATTCTCGGAATTGGACGAAACAAGTTCATGAAGTCTTATTTTACCCGGAAGCTTCCAGAGATCCGAAGGAGAGTAGGAGGGGGGCCACTAGGGCCCCACATGCAGGGCTGGCGCGGCCAGGGCCTGGGCCGCGCCACCCTGGCGTGAGGGCACCTGGCCCCTCCTCTGACATCGCCCATTCGCCTATAAAGACCCCCCGACGGAAAAAACCTAAGTACCCGATCACTTTTCCAGAACACATCGCGATCCACCGCCGCCGTCGATCCGAAGATCGGGAGGGTCCAGAAGCTCTTCCCGGCACCCTGCCGGAGAGGGGAATCGCCATCGGAGGTCTTCTTCATCGCCATGCTTGCCTCCGGAGCGATGAGTGAGTAGTCTACCTTGGACTATGGGTCCATAGCAGTAGCTAGATGGTTGTCTCCTCCACCATGTGCTTCATGTTTAGATCTCATGAGCTGCCCTACATGATTGAGATCACCGTTATGTAATTCTACATGTTTGGTTTGTTGGGATCCGATGAATATTGGTGATTATGATTGAGTTGCTGTACTGAATATTATCTTTTGTTATCTCTATGTTGTTTATGATCTTGCATGCTCTCCGTTGTTAGTAGCTATCTTGGCCGAGTAGTTGCTAGTGACTCCAAGAGGGGGTATTTATGCTCGATAGTGGGTTCATGCCTCTATTTAACCTGGGGGAGTGACAGAAACCTCTAAGGTTGTAGATGTGCTGTTGCTACTAGGGAGAAAATAACATTCATATGCTTAAGGGCATATGCTTTGTTTACATTACACACTTTGCTTAATGCAATTATCCGTTGTTCGCAACTTAATACTCATGGGGTGTTCGGACGATATCCCCGTGAGTGGATTATTAGTCATAGATGCAGTTGGATGGTGGTCTATGTATTTTGTTGTAATGCCCAGAGTAAATCGCATAGTGATCTTCTTGACATATCACGTTTATCTTTATTCTATCAATTGCCCAACTATAATTTGTTTACCCAGCATGTGTTATTTATCTTATGGAGAGACACCACTAGTGAACTGTGGACCCCGGTACTATTTCCATCATATTGCTATCACCTGTTTACTTTACTCGCACTTTTTACTTTACTCGCATACTCTATTGTTTTCCACTCGATACGCTCATAACCTTTGTTTCAAGCAAACCGGTGAGATTGACAACCTCATCGCAAGTTGGGAACGAAGTACTTGGTTGTGGTGTGTGCAGGTTCCACGTTGCTGCTCGCAAAGCAAAGCTTGGACGAGGCGCCATATATAAGTTGTCCGAAGCTGTCGCAAACTAGCAAGCATCACCTTCAGTCGTTTGTCTCTCCTCTCCAAGAACGATTAAACCTTGGTTTCTTAACTGAGGGAAAACTAGCTTCTATACTCATCACACCTTCCTCTTGGGGTTCCCAACAGGCTGGTCATTCACCACGCATCAATCCACCGCCATCGTCGACCCGAGATCGGGAGGATCCAGAAGCTCTTCCTGGCACCCTGCCGGAGAGGGGAATCACCATCGAGGTCTTCTTCATCGCCATGCTTGCCTCCAGCGCGATGAGTGAGTAGTCTACCTTGGACTATGGGTCCATAGCAGTAGCTAGATGGTTGTCTTCTCCACCATGTGCTTCATGTTTAGATCTCGTGAGCTGCCTTACATGATCGAGATCATCTTTGTGTAATTCTACATGTTGTGTTTGTTGGGATCTGATGAATATTGGTGTTACGTTAAGTTGATGTGCTGAATTTTATCTTATGTTATCTCTATGTTGTTTATGATCTTGCATGCTCTCCGTTGTTAGTAGCTATCTTGGCCAAGTAGATACTAGTGACTCCAAGAGGGGGTATTTATGCTCGATAGTTGAGTTCATGCCTCTATTTAATCTGGGAGAGTGACAGAAACCTCTAAGGTTGTAGATGTGCTGTTACCACTAGGGAGAAAACAACATTCTTGTGTCCAAGTACATTCGTTTTGTTTACATTACACACTTTGCTTAATGCAGTTATCTGTTGTTCGCAACTTAATACTCATGGGGTGTTCAGACGATATCCCCGTGAGTGGATTATTAGTCATAGATGCAGTTGGATGGCGGTCTATGTATTTTGTTGTAATGCCTAGAGTAAATCTCATAGTGATCCTCGTGACATATGCACGTTATCTTTATTCTATCAATTGCCCAACTGTAATTTGTTCATCCAGCATGTCGTTATTTATCTTATGGAGAGACACCACTAGTGAACTGTGGACCCCGGTCCAATTTCCTTTACATTGCTATCACCGTTTTACTATTACTCGCACTGTTTACTTTCTCGCATACTACTATTGTTTTCCACTCGATGCGCTCATACCTTTGTTTACAGCAAACTGGTGAGATTGACAATCTCATCGTAAGTTGGGAGCAAAGTACTTGGTTGTGTTGTGTGTAGGTTTCACGTTGCTGCTGGTACAAAGCAAAGCCCTGGACGAGGCGCCTTATAAATTGTCCGGAGCTATCGCGAAGCTAACAGGCATCACCTTCTGAAGTTTGGCTTTTTCCTACTAGTTCGATAAACCTCTGTTTCTTACTGAGGGAAAACTTGCTACTGTGCTCATCATACCTTCCTCTTGGGGTTCCCAACTGGGTGGTTATCTGCCCGCATCAAGCTAATTTTCTGGCGCCATTGCCGGGGAAAAAGAAGATTTCTTCAAGGGGAGTTTTGCACGCACATCCTTTACTTTGTTTTAGTTTTGCCTTACTTTATTTTTGCTTGCATCGTTTTTATCAAAAATACAAAAAAAATTAGTTTCCTTTATAGTTATTACTTTATTACTCTTAGTTCATTATGTTGTTCCCTAAGTACGTTTTGGAGGACCTCTCAGTAGGTAGTGGTTCTATTATTGGGAAAAGTAACATTGAGGAGTTCTTTAATCGTATTAGCATGCATAAAGATGTTGAGGATAAATCTTTGGCTGAGCTCGCTCCTAGTTATGAAGTTGCTTCTGCTTATTTAGTTCACATGTTGGAGGCTAGGTTTGTTAACCTCAATCCTTTTATGCAACAAATGTTTCTTAAGCTTCATGATATCGAAGACTCCGAAAAGAATTTTTTTATCTTGGAGACTTTGCGTAGAGAAATTAGAGATGTTGCTATTGAAGCTAGGAAAGTTTTTGAGCGTTTTAATATGCTTGGCACACCTGTTAATGTTGTTGGTACAAACAATGAAGATTTCAAAGTACCAATTCCTTGCAAACTTGTAGGATTGCATGAAGCTTTGGAAAAGAATTTCGATTGGATTTTTCCTGAAAACCCTTTGATGAAAGTAGTGTACCAAAGCGTGATCACAAGGGATCCTCAAAAACTCATTTGGATGCAATTCAATTTATTGTTGAAACGACTTCTGCAATTGATCTTAATGCCTCATTTGATATTACTTGATTTGCACCTTTCTGCGCCTAGCTCAAAGGCGTTAAAGAAAAGCACTCTTGGGAGATAACCCATTGTTTTCTTTTCAGTTCTTTTTCTTTTATTTGAGTCTTGGAAGTTATTACTACTATAATAACCGCTCCTTATCCTTTTTTATTTCGTTGTTGTGCCAAGAGAAACCTCTAATTTGAGTGAGGTAAGATTTGGGGATGTTGCTGTCCTGAAACAGATTTCGGTGCTGCACCGTAAAAATTCGAAAAAATTCTCAGAATATCTTTTTGACCTGTGATTTCTTGTGCATATGCCCCAGGTTATATCCAAACTTCCATTAGTTTTACACTTTTTGATTTGAGCAACAGAAAACCCTCGAAAAAATCAACCTTTGTCAGCTGTTCTGTTTTGACAGATTTCTGCCACTATTTGTGTTTGCCTCTCGATCACTTTCTTTTTTAGTTCTTTTGATCACGGAACTTTTGGAGAAGTTGCTACAGTAGTATATGCTTTATATGTGGTGGTTTGAGTTGAAATCTGAAGCAAAAAGGGGTTGATTCATTATTATGCTTACACTAATGTTGCTAATAGAATTGTGTTGAGTTTTGTATGAAGGAAGTTTTCAAGTGTAGGGATTGGAGAATGATGAGATGAGTTGAAGAATGGACAAAAGCTCAAGCTTGGGTATGCCCACGCACCCCAAGAAATATCCAAGAGGTACAAGCGTCAGAGCTTGGGGATGCCCCCGAGGCACCCCTTCTTCATCGGCAAAAATCGGGTCACCTTTCAACACACTATATTTTTATTGCTTCATGCACTATGCATTTTTCTTGGAGCGTCTTTACTTTAGTTTTCAGTTTTGTTTTATACAATAAATGATTGGACCCCAACAAATTTCTTTTGGAGAAGTTGCCTTGCTTTTCATTTGCCAAGAATACTCTGTTTTTCACTCTTATCGTTCAATGAGTGTTCTCTTTTTCTAGAACTTCGTTTAGCTTTTGTTTTTCGCCTTGATTTTTGTTCAGATCTTGTTATATCTTTGCATCAAGGTGTATTTGGACCTCTGGTCCATGTTGGTTTTCATCAAAAAAGTTGTTTCAAAAAGGTTCGAATGGTGTTGGAAAAGAGAAAAGTTTCATGCAAAAAAGTGGTACAAAAAGGAGCTTGTTTAGACTGCGGCTTAGACTTTTGCATATCTTGCTTGATGTCATTTTGATAGTATTTTTAGTGGTTTTGCTGTAGCATGACTTGTCTCAAATGACTGAGATTGCTTAATGAGCCTTTGAAAAAATCATGCGTTATTTTTATTATTTGGAAGCATTAATTTGGTTTTCTACTTGATGCTTTATTTGGGTTGACTTGGCGCATGCTTACAACATGTTTGACTCATACAAAGTCGCCATAAGCCTCTATTATCATTTAGGTTTTGACTTTTTATGCCATTTTATGCTTCTCTTAATGATGTTTTGTCGCTATGCATGATTATGGCCGTTATTGCTCTCTTAGTTGGTCGCTCCCAGTCTTTTGGTAGCCCTCACTTTGTACTGAGTATGAGCTCTACTCGTGCATCCAACTCCCAAAAACCAAGTTGTTCCAATGTGTCCACTATAAATTCCTATGCATGGTATTTGCAAGCCATTCCAAGTAAATTTTCATGTGCTACCTTTCAAAAAACCCTTCAAAATACTTCTCATTTTGTGACACTATTTTTAGCTCATGGGGACGTAGTGGTCGGATTTGCTATCTTCCATATTGTTTATTCCAAAAAGAAAAAAAAGGATAAAAGAAAAGAAAAAAGGCACTCCTCCATGGTATATGAATGTTGGTGGGCACCCGATGGAATCGGTTAGCCATGGTTTGAGAAAGGAAAAAAGGTGGGGAGAAGTGCCAAGCTTTATAAAAGAGCACAAAAGTGCCAATCTTTCTAAAAAACTTGCTTCATTTTTGTATGGAAGATAGTAAGAGCCCCATTGCCAGTCGTTGACAAAGACAATCACCTCTCAAAACCCAATTTTTATCTCTCTGTTATACAAATGAAAAGCTCTAGCACATGTTTAATCACTGCTTCCCTCTGCAAAGGGCATTTCTTTTACTTTTATGTTGAGTCACCACCTTCTACCTTTATGCACTGTATAAGAGAGCATAGTTGTCATTCTGAGTTTAATGTGCATAGTCCCAAAGTTTATCATTGATTGATTCATGATTTTGGTTTCACTTGTTCTTAAATTATTTGTATCTAGTCGCCCTCTTAAACTTGAAGGTGTCCTATGCATTTATGTTTTGCTATTCCATGAAGGACAAGCTGATAACCATTTGCTATGTTTTTCCATATGATTTGAACACACGTTTGACTTTCATTGTTTCATTTTTCATGATCTTTCGTTTGTGTTCTTTTTCATGTTATAACACGGTTGCTAAGTTTCTTCTATCAAGATTATGTCTTTCATGCCCATGTTTTAAGTTCTTTTGATCCCAGCACTCAATGCTTACATAGATGATCAAGATTGTGTTGGTGCATCTCACCTCAAAAATTATTCTTTGTTATCACTTACCTACTCGAGGACGAGCAGGAGTTAAGCTTGGGGATGCTTGATACGTCTCAAACGTATCTATAATTTTTGATGCTCCATACTTGTTCTTACACCATTTGCTTAGTGTTTTGTTACACTTCGTGGCGTTTTTATGCATTTTCCGGAACTAACCTATTAATAAGATGCCACAGTGCCAGTTTCCTGTTCTCTGCTGTTTTTGTGTTTCAAAAAAGTTACACAGAAAATATTCTCGGAATTGGATGAAACAAAAGCCGAACCTCCTAATATTTACCGAAGCTTCCAGAATCCGAAGAGGAGAAAGAGGGGAGCCACGGGCTGGCCACACCATAGGGCGGTGCGGCCAGCCCCTGGCCCATGCCCTCTATGGGTGAGGCCGCCCTGGTCCACTTCTGACGCTGCCCCTTCGCCTATAAAGACCCCCCGACGGGAAAAACCTAAAGCCCGATCAAATTTTCTAGAAACACATCGTGATCCACCGCCGTCATCGACCCGAGATCGGGAGGGTCCAGAAGCTCTTCCCGGCACCCTGCCGGAGAGGGGAATCTCCACCGGAGGTCTTCTTCATCGCCATGCTTGCCTCCGGCGCAATGAGTGAGTAGTCTACCTTGGACTATGGGTCCATAGCAGTAGCTAGATGGTTGTCTTCTCCACCATGTGCTTCATATTTAGATCTCGTGAGCTGCCTTACATGATCGAGATCACTGATATGTCTTCAACGTATCCATAATTTTTGATGCTCCATGCTTGTTTATACACCATTTTCTGAGTGTTTCGTTACACTTCGTGGCATTTTTATGCATTTTCCGGAACTAACCTATTAACGAGATGCCACAGTGCCAGTTCCCTGTTTTCTGCTGTTTTTGTGTTTTAGAAAAGTTACACAGGAAATATTCTCGGAATTGGACGAAACCAAAGCCAGTCGTCCAGATATTTCACGGAGCTTCCAGAACACCGAAGAGGAGACGGAGCCGGACCAGAGGGTGGTCACACCACCAGGGGGCACGGCCCACCCCTGGCCCGCGCCGGCCTGTGGTGTGGGCCCCCTGGTCCACTTCTGACGCCGCCCCTTCGCCTATAAAGACCCCCCGACGGGAAAAACCTAAACACCCGATCACTTTTCCAGAACACATCGCGATCCGCCGCCGCCGTCGACCCGAAGATCGGGAGGGTCCAGAAGCTCTTCCCAGCACCCTGCCGGAGAGGGGAATCGCCACCAGAGGTCTTCTTCATTGCCATGCTTGCCTCCGGTGCGATGAGTGAGTAGTCTACCTTGGACTATGGGTCCATAGCAGTAGCTAGATGGTTGTCTTCTCCATCATGTGCTTCATGTTTAGATCTTGTTAGCTGCCTTACATGATCGAGATCACCGTTATGTAATTCTACATGTTGTGTTTGTTGGGATATGATGAATATTGGTGTTATGATTGAGTTGAAGTACTGAATTTTATCTTATGTTATCTCTATGTTGTTTATGATCTTGCATGCTCTCCGTTGTTAGTAGCTATCTTGGCCAAGTACTTGCTAGTGACTCCAAGAGGGGGTATTTATGCTTGATAGTGGGTTCATGCCTCTATTTAATCTGGGGGAGTGACAGAAACCTCTAAGGTTGTAGATGTGCTGTTACTACTAGGGGGAAAACAACATTCATATGCTCGAGGGCATATGCATTGTTTACATTACACACTTTGCTTAATGCAATTATCTGTTGTTCGCAACTTAATACTTGTGGAGTTCTCGGATTGATTCGCCACAAGTGGATTATTAGTCATAGATGCAGTTGGATGGCGGTCTATGTATCTTGTTGTAATGCCCAGAGTAAATCTCATAGTGATCCTCTCGAGATGCATGTTGTCTTTATTCTATCAATTGCCCAACTGTAATTTGTTTACCCAGCATGTGTTATTTTATCTTATGGAGAGACACCACTAGTGAACTGTGGAACCCGGTCCTATTTCCTTTATATTGCTATCACCTGTTTACTTTACTCGCACTCTTTACTTTACTCGCATTCTACTATTGCTTTCCACTCGATATGCTCATTCCTTTGTTTCAAGCAAACCGGTGAGATTGACAACCTCATCGTAAGTTGGGAACAAAGTATTTGGTTGTGTTGTGTGCAGGTTCCACGTTGCTACTGGTTGAAGACGCGCTAACAAGTTATCGTTAACGGCGCCCTTGTTAGAGCATCACGCAGCTAGTGGGCATCACCTTCAGTCGTATTTTGTCCTCCTACTGGATTGATAACCTTGGTTTCATAACTGAGGGAAAACTTGCTGCTATCTTCATCAAAACCTTCTCTTGGGGTTTTCCATTTGGCCGGTCATTTACTACACATTCCCACGTCAACTTGGTTGCAGAAGTTTCTGTCGCCGTTGCCGTGTATTAAAGAAGAAGCTTTCACACCATCATCACCGCGCCATCAACAAGTTTTCTGGCGCCATTGCCGGGGAGGAAAGAAGACTTCTTCAAGGGGAGTTTCGCACGCACATCCTTTACTTTGTTTTAAGTTTTGCTTTACTTTATTTTTACTTGCATCATTTTATCAAAACCCCAAAAAAAATAGTATCCTTGATAGTTGTTTTTACTTGTCTGCTTTTAGTTTGCTAGAATGGCTACTCCTGAAAACACCAAGTTGTGTGACTTTACTAGCACTAATAATAGTGATTTTATTTGCACTCCTGTTGCGCCACCTGCTCCTGCTGCAAATTTTTATGAGATTAAGCCTGCTTTGTTGAACCTTGTTATGAAAGAGCAATTTTCTGGTGCTAGTACTGATGATGCTGTAGCTCATCTCAACAATTTTGTTGAGCTCTGTGAGATGCAGAAATATAAGGATGTTGAAAGTGATATTATTTAGCTTAAGTTGTTTCCTTTTTCTTTGAGAGGAAAAGCTAAGGATTGGTTGCTGTCTTTGCCTAAAAATAGTATTGATTCATGGGCTAAGTGTAAGGATGCTTTTATTGGTAGATACTATCCTCCTGCTAAGATTATAGCTTTGCGTAGCAATATTATGAAGTTTAGTCAGTTTGATAATGAACATGTTGCTCAAGCTTGGGAAAGAATGAAATCTATGATAAAAAATTGTCCCACTCATAGACTGGCTATTTGGATGATTGTTCAAACTTTTTATGTAGGACTGAATTTTTCTTCGAGGGACCTACTTGATTCAGCAGCTGGAGGCACTTTTATGTCCCTTACCTTGGGCGCCGCAATAAAGCTTCTCAACAATATGATGGTAAATTACTCTGAATGGCACATCGAGAGAGCTCCACAAGGTAAGAAGGTAAATTCTGTTGAGGAAACCTCTTCCTTGAGTGATAAGATTGACGCTATTATGCTTATGCTTTCTAATGATAGGACTCATGTAGATCCTAATAATGTTCCTTTAGCCTCTTTGGTTGCTCAAGAAGAGCATGTTGATGTAAACTTCATTAGAAATAATAATTTTAACAACAATGCTTATAGGAACAATTTTGCTAGTAACAATTATAGGCCGTATCCTTCTACCAATGGTAATGGTTATGGTAATTCTCCAACAACACTAGGGCCGCACCCTCCGAGCTTGAGGTAATGCTCAAGGACTTCATCGGTAAGCAAAATGCTTTTAACAAGTCTGTTGAGGAAAAGTTAGGCAAAATTGATATTCTTGCTTCTAAGGTTGATAGCCTTGCTCATGATGTTGAACTTCTGAAATTAAAAGTGTTGCCTAATGATGTGAAGGAGAACAATGTTTTCGCTACTGTTAATGCCATCCAAGTTAGAATTGATGAAAATGTTAGGATGCTAGCAGAATTACATGCTAGGTGGGAAAGAGAAGATGAGATGGCTAGAAAGATGAAGGTATGTACCATTACTACCTCAAATGATGTTATTCCTAATGCTAGCAATCCTCTTACTTTGATTGGTGTAGAGAAAACTCCTACTCCTAGTGTTAAAAAGCCTAAAACTGCCAAAACTTTTTCTCAAAAGAGTGCTGAAATTTTTCGGAGTGTAGGAGATGATAGCTCTATTTCCTTTAATGATTTTGATGTTGATGGATGCAATATATCTGAAGTTATTTTGTTCTTACAAAAGCTTGCTTTGACTCCCAATGCTAGTTCTTTAAATGTTGCTTTTACTAAGCATATTACCAATGCTCTCATGAAAATTAGGGATGAAAAGTTGAAGCAAAAAGCTTCTATTCCCAAGAAGTTAGAAGATAGTTGGGAACCCATTATTGATATGCATGTTAATGGTTTTGATTGCCATGCTTTATGTGATCTAGGTGCTAGTATTTCTATTATGCCTAGAAAGATTTATGACATGCTTGATTTACCACCTCTTGAAAAGTGTTATTATGATGTTTCTATTGCTGATGTTGCTAAGAAGAAACCTTTGGGAAGGATTAATGATGTTCTTATTATGGTTAACAATAACCTTATTCCCGTTGATTTTCTTGTCATGGATGTTGAATGCAATGCTTCATGTCCTATTATTTTGGGAAGACCCTTTCTTCAAACTGTAGGTGCCATCATTGATATGAGGGAAGGCACCATCAAATATCAATTTCCACTCAAGAAAGGTATGGAACACTTCCCTAGAAAGAGAAAGAAATTGCTTTTTGACTCTATTCTTAGAGCAAATTATGATCTTAATGCCTCACTTGATATTACTTGATTCGCATTTTCTGCGCCTAGCTCAAAGGCGTTAAAGAAAAGCACTCTGGGGAGATAACCCAATATTTTTACATTCAGTTCTTTTTCTTTTATTTGAGTCTTGGAAGTTATTACTACTGTAATAACCTCTCCTTATCCTTTTTATTTCGTTTTTGTGCCAAGAGAAGCCTCTAATTTGAGCGAGGTAAGATTTGGGGATGTTGCTGTCCTGAAACTGTTTTCGGTGCTGCACCGTAAAAATTCGTGAAAATTCTCTGTATATATTTTGGACCTGAGATTTCTTGTGCATATGCCCCAGGTTATATACAAACTTTCATTAGTTGAACACTTTTTGATTTGAGCAACATAAAACCCTCTAAAAATTCGACCTTTGTCAGCTGTTCTGTTTTGACAGATTTCTGCCAATATTTGTGTTTGCCGCTTTATCGCTTTATTTTTGAGTTCTTTTGATCACGGAACTTTTGGGGAAGTTGCTACAGTAGTATATGCTTTATATGTGGTGGTTTTTAGTTGAAACCTGAAGCAAAAAGAGTTGATTCAATGTTATGCTTACACTAATGTTGCTAATAGATTTGTGTTTAGTTTTGTTTGAAGGAAGTTTTCAAGTGTAGGGATTGGAGAATGATGAGATGAGTTGAAGAATGGACAAAATCTCAAGCTTGGGGATGCCCATGTCACCCCAAGAAATATCCAAGAAGTACAAGTGTCAAAGCTTGGGGATGCCCCCGAGGCACCCCTTCTTCATCGGCAAAAATCAGGTCACCTTTCAAGACACTATATTTTTATTGCTTCATGCATTATGCGTTTTTCTTGGAGCGTTAGTTGTTTTTAGTTTTCAGTTTTGTTTAGTTTTGTTTGCTGCAATAAATGGTTGGACCCCAACAAATTCCTTTTGGAGAAGTTGCCTTGCTTTTTATTTGCCAAGAACACTCAGTTTTTCACTCTATTCGTTTTAACGAGTGTTCTCTTTTTCTAGAACTGCGTTTAGCTTTCGATTTTTGCCTTGATTTGTGTTCAGATCTTGTTATATCTTTTTATAAAGGTGTATTTTTGCCTATGGTCTATATTTGTTTTCATCAAAAGAGTTGTTTATAAAAAGTTCGAATGGTGTTGGAAAAGAGAAAAAGCTTTATGCAAAAAAGTGGTACAAGAAGGAGCATGTGTAGACTACGGCCTAGGCTTTTGCATGTCATGCTTGATGTATTTTTGATAGTATGCTTAGTGGTTTTACTGTAGCATGACTTGTCTCAAAAGACTGAGATTGTTTAATGAGCCTTTGAAAAAATCATGCGTTGTTTTAATTATTTGGAAGCATCATTTTGGTTTTCTCCTTTGATGCTTTATTTGGGTTGACTTGGCGCATGCTCACACATGTTAGACTCATACAAAGTCACCATTGCCTCTATGATCATTTAGTTTTTGACTTTTGATGCCATCTTATGCTTCTTTTAATGTCGCTTTGTCGCTATGCATGATTATGGCCGTTATTGCTCTCTTAGTTGGTCGCTCCCAGTCTTTTGCTAGCCCTCATCTTGTACTGAGTATGAGCTCTACTTGTGCATCCAACTCCTAAAAACCAAGTTTGCCATTGTGTCCACTATAAATTCCTATGCATGGTATTTGTAAGCCATTCCAAAGTAAATTTTCATGTGCTACCTTTCAAAACTTTCAACTACTTCTCGTTTTGTGCCACTGTTTTTAGCTCATGGGGACGTAGTGGTCGGAATTGCTATCTTCCATATTAAATTAAGTACCCCTCGACTAGGCAGCTTCATCTGCTCGTCATTAATTTTGCATGAGAGCTGGTCAGACCATTGCAATCTAATTTTAAAAGAAAAGAAAAAAGGCACTCCTCCATGGTATGTGAATGTTGGTGGGCACCCAATGGAATCGGTTAGCCATGGTTTGAGAAAGGAAAAAAGGTGAGGAGGAGTGCCAAAGCTTTATAAAAGAGCACCAATGTGCCAAATTTTCAAAGAACTCGGAACCGCTCTCACTTGTTTATTATGCAAGATAGTAAGACCCCATTGCCAGTCGTTGACATGAAACAACCACCTCTGAAAACCCAATTTTTATCTCTGTTTTATAAATGAAAAGCTCTAGCACATGTTTAATCACTGCTTCCCTCCGCGAAGGGCCTTTCTTCTACTTTTATGTTGAGTCACCACCTTCTATCTTTATGCACCATTAAGAGAGCATAGTTGTCATTCTGAGTATAATGTGCATTGTCCCAAAGTTTTCATTGATTGATTCATATTGTTGGTTTCACTTGTTCTTAAATTATTTGTATCTAGTCGCCCTCTTAAACTTGAAGGTGTTCTATGCATTTATGTTTTGCTACTCCATGAGAGACAAGCTGAAAACCATTTGCATGTTTTTCCTTATGATTTGAACAGACGTTTGACTTTCATTGTTTCATTTTCATGATCTTTTGTTTGTGTTCATTTTTATGTTATAACATGGTTGCTAAGTTTCTTCTATCAAGACTATATCTTTCATGCCCATGTTTTAAGTTCTTTTGATCCCGGCGCACAACGCTTACATATATGGTCAAGATTGTGTAGGTGCATGTCACCTCAAAAATTATTTCTTTTGTTATCACTTACCTACTCAAGGACGAGCAGGAGTTAAGCTTGGGGATGCCAATACGTCTCCAACGTATCCATAATTTTTGATGCTCCATGCTTGTTTTTACACCATTTGCTTAGTGTTTCGTTACACTTCGTGGCATTTTTATGTATTTTCTGGAACTAACCTATTAACGAGATGCCATAGTGCCAGTTCCCTATTTTCTACTGTTTTTGTGTTTCAAAAAAGTTACACAGGAAATATTCTTGGAATTGGATGAAACCAAAGCCAGTCGTCCAGATATTTCATGGAGCTTCTAGAACACCGAAGAGGAGACGGAGCCGGACCAGAGGGTGGCCACACAACTAGGGGGTGCGGCCCACCCTTGGCCCGCGTCGGCCTGTGGTGTGGGACCCCTGGTCCACTTCTGACGACGCCCCTTCGCCTATAAAGACCCCCCGACGGGAAAAACCTAAACACCCGATCACTTTTCCGGAACACATCGCGATCCGCCGCCGCCGTTGACCCGAAGATCGGGAGGGTCCAGAAGCTCTTCCCGGCACCCTGCCGGAGAGGGGAATCGCCACCGGAGGTCTTCTTCATCGCGATGCTTGCCTCCGGCGCGATGAGTGAGTAGTCTACCTTGGACTATGGGTCTATAGCAGTAGCTAGATGGTTGTCTTCTCCACCATGTGCTTCATGCTTAGATCTCGTGAGCTGCCTTACATGATCGACATCACCGTTATGTAATTTTACATGTTGTGTTTGTTGGGATCCGATGAATATTGGTGTTATGATTGAGTTGAAGTACTGAATTTTATCTTATGTTATCTCTTTGTTGTTTATGATCTTGCATGCTATCCGTTGTTAGTAGCTATCTTGGCCAAGTAGTTGCTAGTGACTCCAAGAGGGGGTATTTATGCTCGATAGTGGGTTCATGCCTCTATTTAATCTGGGGGAGTGACAGAAACCTCTAAGGTTGTAGATGTATTGTTGCTACTAGGGGGAAAACAACATTCATATGCTCGAGGGCATATGCTTTGTTTACATTACACACTTTGCTTAATGCAATTATCTATTGTTCGCAACTTAATACTTGTGGAGTTCTCGGATTGATTCACCACAAGTGGATTATTAGTCATAGATGCAGTTGGATGGCGGTCTATGTATCTTGTTGTAATGCCCAGAGTAAATCTCATAGTGATCCTCTCGATATGCACGTTGTCTTTATTCTATCAATTGCCCAACTGTAATTTGTTTACCCAGCATGTGTTATTTTATCTTATGGAGAGACACCACTAGTGAACTGTGGAACCCGGTCCTATTTCCTTTGTATTGCTATCACGTGTTTACTTTACTCGCACTGTTTACTATACTCGCATTCTACTATTGCTTTCCACTCGATACACTCATTCCTTTGTTTCAAGCAAACCGGTGAGATTGACAACCTCATCGTAAGTTGGGAACAAAGTATTTGGTTGTGTTGTGTGCAGGTTCCACGTTGCTACTGGTTGAAGATGCGCTAACAAGTTATCATTAACTGCGCCCTTGTTTGAGCATCACGCCGCTAGTGGGCATCACCTTCAGTCGTATTTCGTCCTCCTACTGGATTGATAACCTTGGTTCCATAACTGAGGGAAAACTTGCTGCTATCTTCATCAAAACCTTCTCTTGGGGTTTTCCAACTGGCCGGTCATTTACTACACATTCCCACGTCAAATTGGTTGCAGAAGTTTCTATCGCTGTTGTCGTGTATTAAAGAAGAAGCTTGCACACCATCATCACCACGCCATCAATCATCTTTGTGTAATTCTATATGTTGTGTTTATTGGGATCCGATGAATATTGGTGTTATGTTAAGTTGATGTGCTGAATTTTATCTTATGTTATCTCTATGTTGTTTATGATCTTGCATGCTCTCTGTTGTTAGTAGCTATCTTGGCCAAGTAGATACTAGTGACTCCAATAGGGGGTATTTATGCTCGATAGTTGGGTTCATGCCTCTATTTAATCTGGGGGAGTGACAGAAACCTCTAAGGTTGTAGATGTGCTGTTGCCACTAGGGAGAAAACAACATTCTTGTATCCAAGGACATTCGTTTTGTTTACATTACACACTTTGCTTAATGCAGTTATCTGTAGTTCGCAACTTAATACTCATGGGGTGTTCGGACGATATCCCCATGATACGTCTCCAACGTATCTATAATTTTTTATGCTCCATGCTTGTTTTTACACCATTTGCCTATTGTTTCATTAGAATTAGTGGCACTTTTATGCATTTTCCGGAACTAACCTATTAACGAGTTGCCACAGTGCCAGTTTCCTGTTTTCTGCTGTTTTTGTGTTTCAGAAGTGATACACAGGAAATATTCTCGGAATTGGATGAAACAAGTTCCTGAAGTCTTTTTTACCCGGAAGCTTCCAGAGATCCAAGGAGAGTAGGAGGGGGGCCACCAGGGCCCCACATGCAGGGGTGGCGCGGCGAGGCACCTGGCCGCGTGGGCCCCGCGTGAGGGCGCCTGGCTCCTCCTCTGACATCGCCCCTTCGCCTATAAAGACCCCCCGACGGAAAAAACCTAAGTAACCGATCACTTTTCCAGAACACATGGCGATCCGCCGCCGCCGTCGACCCGAAGATCGGGAGGGTCCAGAAGCTCTTCCCGGCACCCTGCCGGAGAGGGGAATCGCCACCGGAGGTCTTCTTCATCGCCATGCTTGCCTCCGGAGCGATGAGTGAGTAGTCTACCTTGGACTATGGGTCCATAGCAGTAGCTAGATGGTTGTCTCCTCCATCATGTGCTTCATGTTTAGATCTCATGAGCTGCCCTACATGATTGAGATCACCGTTATGTAATTCTACATGTTTGGTTTGTTGGGATCCGATGAATATTGGTGTTTATGATTAAGTTGCTGTACTGAATATTATATTTTGTTATCTCTATGTTGTTTATGATCTTGCATGCTCTCCGTTGTTAGTAGCTATCTTGGCCGAGTAGTTGCTAGTGACTCCAAGAGGGGGTATTTATGCTCGATAGTGGGTTCATGCCTCTGCTTAACCTGGGGGAGTGACAGAAACCTCTAAGGTTGTAGATGTGCTGTTGCTACTATGGAGAAAACAACATTCATATGCTCAAGGGCATATGCTTTGTTTACATTACACACTTTGCTTAATGCAATTATCTGTTGTTCGCAACTTAATACTTGTGGAGTTATCGGATTGATTCGCCACAAGTGGATTATTAGTCATAGATGCAGTTGGATGGCGGTCTATGTATTTTGTTGTAATGCCCAGAGTAAATCTCATAGTGATCTTCTTGACATATCACGTTTATCTTTATTCTATCAATTGCCCAACTGTAATTTGTTTACCCAGCATGTATTATTTATCTATGGAGAGACACCACTAGTGAACTGTGGATCCCGGTCCTATTTCCATCATATTGCTATCACCTGTTTACTTTACTCGCACTGTTTACTTTATTCGCATACTCTACTGTTTTCCACTCGATACACTCATAACCTTTGTTTCAAGCAAACCGGTGAGATTGACAACCTCATCGCAAGTTGGGAGCAAAGTACTTGGTTGTGTGTGTGCAGGTTCTGCGTTGCAGCTAGCAAGCAAAGCTTGGACGAGGCGCAATATATAAATTGTCCGAAGCTGTCGCAAGCTAGCAAGCATCACCTTCAGTCGTTTGTCTCTCCTCTCCAAGAACG